>CM056051.1:272842802-273442802 GCA_029574335.1 Rana kukunoris | reverse complement strand
GGGTCCGATCGGACCCCCGATCCCCCCCAAGGCACCAACGTATATATACGTTGATGTGCCTGTCGGTGCCATTCTGCCAACGTAAATGTACATGCGGCGGTCCTTAAGTGGTTAAGTAAGCAACTTGATTTTTTAACTATGCTTGCACTGATGAAATGAGCATACCCTCTTAGTACATTCCAGAGTATGGTATCCTTCTTTAACCAGCAGTAGCATTGCAATGTCAGTATAGCTCCTGCAGATCCATATGAGTAATGTGACTCAAACACACAGCATGTGTTGCTTGATCAAATAATCTTCAGCTGAATGCCAGGAGTGGCAGGATCATCAGACACATAACAGAACAAACTGAGGGGGCTTGTGTTTATAATGTTTAATTTCCACAGGCATTACATGCCCCAGGGATTGGCTTCAGTATGAGCAGCTTGTGGCTTTAATTAGCATTAGGAATACACTGTTAGGAATGTGAGTGAGGATAGGAGCTTACATAAAGTAAATCACAGCGTTGGCCCTTGATCCTACACAAAGAGCTCTTGTGATCCGTTCACATTTCTGCAAAAAAAATCCTTTTACAGCACAAATGAATGATTATACTGATGATATAAAAATTTTACTCACACATATTTTGTCAAGTCCAGTAGCATATGGAACAAGAGGATTCAAATTTTCAGTTTGACTGAGCTACAAACATCAAACCATGGCCTAAAAGCCCATACACACAATCGGACTTTCCGACAACAAGGGTCCGACGGACTTGTTTTATCGGACAAGCCGACCTTCTGTATGCTCCATCGGACAAATGCTGTTGGAATTTCTATACAAAAATGTTCGCTGTGAATGCTCTCAAACTTTCCGACAACAAATGTGTTACGTCGGATCGTGTGTACACAAGTCCATCGGTCTAAAACCCAAAGTACAAACACGCATGCTCAGAACCAATGCTTAACCTCAGACAACAATAGCAGATGTTGCCCAAAGGGTGGCGGTAAAGAGCAGAAAAACCATGTGAATTGGTGAATGTGGGCTGAAATGTGTATGCATACCAAGTTCACGGCCAACGCCCCTTGGGACAAAAATCCACGGAAAAGTCAGATGGAAGTTCGATCGTGTGTATGAGGCTTAAGGGAATCTTAAAAAAAAAAAAAAAAAGTCTGTCCCCTGCCAGCATGCTACATGGAAGCAACCCTTGCTCTCTGTGTGGAAGCAGTGGTCAATCTGCACCATTCTGTGATGCCTCATGCTAAGTCAGTGTTTCTCAATTCCAGTGAAACTGATCAAATCACCTGTGCAAAATAATGGAAAGCCTGAAAACCTGACCTGTTGGGGGGGCGTGAGGACTGGAATTGAGAAACACTGTGCTAAGTCATACCTATTTAGCCAACCGTTCAGCTAACTGGGTGGGTGGGATGAACAGAGAGGAGAGGGCTGAAATGAGTCTTGAACACTCTATCCTGAAATGTAGGAAATGGGTTTAGTATAAGCATATCCTATACCTCCCCCACCCTCGTGTCATTACATCTATACAATAATATATGTTCAGGATAACTCTGCTGCCTTTAGGTCAAGGACATCAACATTTCAACAAGCACAAATAAATCTCTGTCTTCATCGTACAGTATGATAAAAAAAAACAAAGCAACCATGATAGTTTAAAATGCTTCAAATTCAAGACTGTTTCGTGTGAAATTTATTCCATATCCTGTAGTGTTTCACAAAGAAACGCGGTCACCACCAAGTCACTGATCTACAGATTTCTATTTGTAACAATTGCAGGTAACATCTACCTATTGAGGCCTCACTAGCTTTTAGTACAGAAGGAAAATAGTTTCCAACATTCTTCAAGCAGAGATTTTGTCTAGAGAAACGATCTACGGGCTCTGGAAAAATTGTTGGAAGAATTGGAAGAAGAATTTCCTATTATGTGACTGTGTGACAAAATGTTTGGATAAAAAAAAAAAAAACTATTCTGTGCATCTAATCTTATCTGAAAAGACTTCTGTATACAGTTTCGTATATGAAAAGGCTTGAATTTCATATACTGTTTTTACCATTGCTCAGCACACATTTCCATGTCAAAAACCCATGGCTGGGTTCACACTATTGCGAATTGCTTCCGTTTTCGCCACATCCAATTCACAATAGCAGGACATTTTTGTGGCTTTACATATCTCCGTTGCGGTGCGAATTTGGCCCGTTTCAGGTGAGAATTCAGCCAAAAATCCAGACTGAAATCAGACCTGAAACTGTGAACAGGGACGCACCGGACCCCTGCTATGAGCTGCATGCGAAGATAGTGTGAACCCAACCTTAAAAGAAATGCAACCAATGTATAAAATAGCATATCTCCTACAGCTGACAAGACAATATATATATATATATACACATACACACACAGTATCTCACAAAAATTAGTACACCCCTCACATTTTTATAAATATTTTATTATATTTCTTCATGTGACAACACTGAAGAAATTACACTTTGCTTCAATGTAAAGTAGTGAGTGTACAGCTTGTATAACAGTGTAAATTTGCTGTCCACTCAAAATAACTCAGCACACAGCCATTAATGTCTAAACCACTGGCAATAAAAGTGAGTACACCCCTAAGTGAAAATGTCCAAATTGGGCCAAAAGTGTCAATATTTTTGTGGCCCAGTCTCAGAAAGGAAGTGGATCACATTCTGCTTCAGTATGTCACAGTACATGTTGGCATTCATGGTTCCCTTTGTTAACTGTAGCTCCCCAGTGATTGCAGCACTCATGCAGCCCCAGACCATGACACTCCCACCACCATGCTTGACTGTAGGCAAGGCACGCTTGTCTTTGTACTCCTCACCTGGTTGCCGTCACACATGCTTGACACCATATGAACCAAATACGTTTATCTTGGTCTCTGACCACAGGGCATGGTTCCAGTAATCCATGTCCTTAGTCTGTTTGTCATCAGCAAACTGTTTGTGGGCTTTCTTATGCATCATCCTTAGGAGAGGCTTCCTTCTGTGAGAACAGCCATGCAGTTCAATTTGATGCAGTGTGCGGTGTATGGTCTGAGCACTGAGAGGATGACCCCCACTCCTTTAACCTCTGCAGCAATGCTAGCAGCACTCATACGTCTATTTCCCAAAGACAACCTCTGGATATGACGCTGAGCATGTGCACTCAACTTTTTTGGTCGGCCATGGCGAGGCCTGTTCTGAGTGGACCCTGTCCTGTTAAACTGCTGTATGGTCTTGGCCACTGTGCTGCAGCTCAGTTTCAGGGTCTTGGCAATCTTCTTATAGCCTAGGCCATCTTTATGTAGAGCAATTATTTTTGTTTAGATCCTCAGGGAGTCCGTTGCCATGTTGAACTTCCAGTGGCCAGTATGAGAGAGTGAGAGCGATAACACCAAATTTAACACACCTGCTGCCCATTGACACCTGAGTAACACTAACAAGTCACATGACACCAGGGAGAAAAATGGCTAATTGGGCCCAATTTGGACATTATTACTAAGGGGCGTACTTACTTTTGTTGCCAGCGGTTTAGACAATAATGGCTGTGAGTTGGGTTATTTTGAGGGGACCGCAAATGTACACTGTTATACAAGCTGTACGCTCACTACTTTACATTGTAGCAAAGTGTAATATCTTCAGTGTCGTCACATGAAAAGGTATAATAAAATATTTACAAAAATGTAAGGGGTGTACTTACTTTTGTGGGATACTGTACATACACACACATATACACACACACACTTCTATCCAGAAAACTTTTCATAACACAAAGATTTTTTTAAAACCATTTGCCCCACATTCACATCAAATGGTTCGAAAAAGACACTTCCTGAATTTAAAGGGACCTTTGTTTTGTTATCCCTGCCATCCAATACTTTTGATCAGAATTACACATTTCTTGTTCTTGATGACCATTGGAACAGACCTGATCCCCCTTTCTTCATGCACCATTGTATGAGAGAATTAAATGAATTGGTATAGGCAACTAGAATTGGTTGTTCTTCCAATACAGTTCATAAAAATGGTCAGAATCCTTCCTGCAACCTAGAAATTCAGAGATGTAATTTGCCAAATGCAGATAACAAGGACACACAACACCTTCAAAGAGTAGTATTTACAATAAAAAATATATTTGGAATATTAGTAGTTTTTTTTAGGCAAGGTAAAAAACAACAACAAACGGTCATGTAATATGCTAGCGTTTCCTATATAAGGTACAGTCACAAAAATTACTTATTTGTGCATTTCCATAGTGTAAAATTTAAATTTTTCATACCCAGGTACAAAACCTACAAAGAGAACTGTACAGTTTTTACAACATATTGCAAATTTAAATGAGGTAGATAATGATTAGGAATATGCAATACAGTCCAAAGTAAATGTAGGAGGTGAGGCTGTGACATAATGCCAAGAGGAGAAAACATATAATTACTGCCATAATTAAACAAAAATTGAACAATGAGTCCTGTGTTCCCACACTACTGTGTTTTCCCATGGTTTTCCTATCTAATCTTTTAATTAGTATTTTAACTAGATGTTAGTGTGGCCCTGTTTATCTTGAACTGGTAATATATAACTGGGAATACTTGTTTTGCCAAATCCACAACTTGTTCTGCATGGTGACTTGCAACATTAAAGTGACAGTAAACCTAGTTAAAAAAACAAAAAAAAACAAACATGTTATACTTACCTGCTCTATACAATGGTTTTGCACAGAGCACCCCCGATCCTCCTCTTCTCGGTTCCCCATCAGTGCTCCTGGCCTCTCCACTTATTGGTGTGCCACCATAGGAAGCCACTTGATGGCACACCAGCGGACTCAAGCCTGAGCCCCGCTGTTTGTGTCCATTGACACAGTGTCCCCAACTTCCTTGTTACAGGATTTGATTGACAGCAACAGGACCCAATGGCTCCTGCTGCTATCAGTCTGCCCTGTGAGAGAGAGAGCTGAGAGGGCCGCTGCTATTGACTAGGGATGAGCTTCGAACATTGCCTGTTCGCCGAACAATTTGGGGTGTTCGCGGCAAATTAGAAAAGTCACGGAACACCCTGTCTATGGTCTATGGGAGAAATCTAAAGTGCTAATTTTAACCACTTGGCATCCTGCCTATTGTTAAAAGACGCCACAAGGTGGCTCTCAATTGCCGGGAGGATGTCTTTAAAGCGTCCTTGGCTTCTCCGGCCACTGGGGGGCGCGCGAGCACTGTCGGCAGCGCGCCGGCACCCGCCGCATCACTGAGATGCCGATGTGCATGCCTGGCAGCCGCGATGTCCGCCAGGCACCCGTGATCGGCGGTTACACAGACAAGGACGTGGATCAGGGAGAGAGGAGACTGATGCTGTGTCCCTTGTACATAGGGACACAAATCGGTCACCTCCCCCAGTCAGTATCCTCCCCCCAGTTATAAACACTATGCAGGGTACACATTTAACCCCTTCCTTGCCCCCTAGTGTTAACCCCTTCCCTGCCAGTCACATTTATACAGTAATTAGTGCATATTTATAGCACTGATCGCTGTATAAATGTGAATGGTCCCAAAAATGTGTCAAATGTGTCTGCCATAATGTCGCAGTCCCAATAAAAACCGCAGATCGCCGCCATTACTAGTAAAAAAAAAATAATAACAAATAATAATAATTCTGTCCCCTATTTTGTAGGCGCTATAACTTTTGCGCAAACCAGTCACTTATTACGATTTTTTTAATCAAAAATATGTAGAAGAATACGTATCGGCCTAAACTGAGAACAATTGTATTTCGTTTTTTTTAAAATTGGGATATTTATTATAGCAAAAAGTAAAAAATATTGTGTTTTTTTTTCAAAATTGTCGCTCTTTTTTTATTTATAGCGCAAAAAATAAAACCGCAGAGGTGATCAAATACCACCAAAAGAAAGCTCTATTTGTGGGGGAAAAAAGGACATAAATTTTGTTTGGGAGCCACGTGCGCAATTGTCAGCGACGCAGTGCCGGAAGCTGAAATTTTGCCTGGGCAGAAGGGGGTATATGTGCCCAGCAAGCAAGCAGTAAAAAAGTGGTTAAAGGCTTATATGCAAGTTAAAAAGCGTATAGCGCGCACCCCTAAAGTGGACCCTATTCCTGTGGAAAAAAAGATTTTTGTACTTACAGTTTTGGTGTCTTGCGCGGCGTCCATTGGCGGCCTCGTCGGGTCTGGCGTCCGTCTGCGGCATCGGGTGTCCTCTTTCGTCGGGTCCGGCGTCCTTCTGCGGCTTAGGGTGTCCTCTTCGTCGGGTCCGGCGTCCGTCTGCCGCTTCGGGTATTTCCCCTTCGTCGGGTCCGGCGTCCTTCTGCGGCGTCCTCCCCGCTCGATCCCCGCGGCGAGTTTGAATACTGCGCCGACATATACCGAGCGCAGTACACTCGTGTATAGTCGGGCAGGCTCGGCTACCCTCGCGCTCACGTCCTGTACGAGCCGAGCCTGCCCGACTATACACGAGTGTACTGCGCTCGGTATATGTCGGCGCAGTATTCAAACTCGGTGCGGGAAAGCGGGTATCGGCGTATATCGCGCACCCACGATTTTGCCCTGGTTTTCAGGGCAAAAAAGTGCGCGGTATACACCGATAAATATGGTATTTATCTCCAAAATGTTATAACAGAAGCTAAGAAAAAGGTGTTTTTTTTTAAATGGTTGGTATTTTGTTTTGTGTTTCTATAGCGAAAATACAATGTTGTACGAGAATTTTCGTACTTTAGTAACCTATTCACATTCGATGATGCCCATTATGCATGACACTCATAGGAAACATATAGGGGGTTATTTACGAAAAGAAAATCCACTTTGCAAACTGCATGTGAAGTCGCTGTAGATCTGAGGGGGACATGCAAGGAAAATAAAAAACAGCATTTTAGCTTGCACATGATTGGATGATAAAATCAGCAGAGCTTCCCCTCATTTCAGATCTTCCCCTCAAATTTACAGCAACTGTACTTCCAGCGCAATTTCAAGTGCACTTCGCGCTTGTAATGCAAAGTGGATTTGCCTTTTGTAAATGACCGTCATAGTTCTTGCAATGTGTTCTAGATACATGTGTCACTAATGTAAGTAAATAATATCAAGGTGTCACCTTATCACATTTACCATGGGCATGTTTTTTTTTTCTTAATACAGATTATGATTCTTTGAACCACTTTCTTTTATTACTGTCACTTAACAATTATGAGATAAACTTACTCAGCGATACAGGATTTGTCATTCTATTGGACTCCATATTGTTATACTCAGTTATTCTTCCCGGCAAGTAAAGGGTTTACAAAACGAAAAAGAAAAAAAAATCTGACATTTGGATAAATTACACCTTTATTCTGTTGAGCAGTGATCAAGGAAGGATGTCCCTTAGAAACTATAATTATATAATAAATATCTCCAGCTGTTTCATTTTAAAAAACACATTGCAAAGACAGGGGATCTAAACAGAGAACTAAAAGCCTTTGAGGAATGCTGTAAATCGACGTCAGCTCTCTCTCTCATGTGATATCCTTACTATATAAACTACTTGTCGAAATCTTCCTGCAGCACAGAATTTTTCTTTCTTTTTTTTTTTTTTTATCTTAATGCACAGAATGCATTAAAGGTAACTTTAGTGAAAATGACTTCTGACTGGCCACTTTTGCAGATATAGCAAAAAAATAAAAAATAAGTGGCAGTAATAAATTGTTTTACCTTGCTCTGCACATGGTTAGTTGCTCTCCATTTTTTGTCAAAAATCAGAGCCACTAGAGCCGATGTGCTGACAGCCTTAAGATTTACTGCTGCTCAGGGGCTCTGGACTTCAGTAAAATGGCAGCCTCAGGCAAAAAGAAACGGGAACAATACTGGAGGCAATTTACGGCATACACTAACTTTGGTAGCATAATTATTAATATAAAATGTAGCTTCCTTGCTAAAGCACATCATTTTTTTATCAAGTTGTTATGGGTAAACTTCCACTTTAAGGTTTTAGGACCACTTTGAGCATTTTCTATATTCAAAACTTGCAGTTGAGGCAGTTCACTGCACTCCTTTTGTGCGCTGTAGTTCATTCCACTGGCTGATGGGACCACAGTATGCAGCAGGAGACCAGGCATCTGAAAGTGTGACAGTCACAACCCACCAAAGAGAGACACTTTATTTTAATGTAAAATATTGCAGGAATACCTTAACAGTAAGGGCTCACAGAAAATGAAAGTCTGACCCCACCCAGTGCTGGGACAAGGCCATTTGGTGCCCAGGGCAAAAATGGCAAACTGCCCCCCCCCCCCCCCGTTTTTAAGAAAGAATCGATGTTTCAAAACAAGAATATACTGTTCCCCCTTGAGTGGGACTTTGAAAGCCACAGACACTGTGATGCACCGCCCCCTCTCTCCTGCACCCGTCAATCAACAATAGATATCTATCTATTGTCGCCGCTGCCGTCCACTATTCAGGTGTCCGGCCCCTTGTCGAGCGCCGGACATCTGAATTACAGCGGTGGGGGTGTATTTGGAAGTGCCTGATTAGAGCCATAGGCTATAATAGGCTTCCTAATTAGAGCCTGTGGGCTATAATAGGCTTCCAAATTGTTAAGCAGCGGGCGCACTGCTGTGCGTTCTCTTCTTATGTAGTGCTGTGTTAGGGAATCGCCTCTCTAACACTGACCCGCCTCTCAGCCAATTAGGTGCACCAGGTCTGGTTACCGGTCACCTGATTGGCTGAAGCGATAGATTTGACCAAGACAGGTAAGTGCCAGGCAGGGGGGGGCACACTGGTGGCAATTGATGGGGCAAACTGGCAGCACACATGAATGGAAAGATCCCCCAGTGGGGCTGTAGGGCGGCATGATGTACACAATATAAATAGTGTTTAAATTATAGTAATAAAATCTTTACTAGGTGTGTACAAGACAGTAACAGTACAACATGGTAAGAACATTTAAAAAAATAGTAAACATAGTACATTCTGGTTTGACATAAATGGAAGAAAAGTATCAACAGTGGCAAGCAATCGGTAACAATACAATACATGATGGATCATAGTTCAATAGGTTTCCACATGAGTACCCCGACGCGTTTCGACCAGTTATTGTCACGGTCTTCTTCAGGGGAATTGTACTCTAATGAAACATGTTAAAAATATATATTAGTGCGGTTCTAACCCTCTAAAAAAATGCAAACATCCTTAAGAGGGATAAAGTTGAAATTATATTTACCACTTGAGGATTTGTTGGAATGGCAGCAAACCAGAGATCATTGCTAGGGAGTGTAAAATGATCCATATACCCTCACGGACAAACCTCCCATTCCACCAGGCGGGAAACAGCCAAATGAAAAGGCTATACAAGGAGTCACAGATGTAGACCTTTGGGGGGGAGAGAGAGGGGACCGAATGGAACCTGTAATGGTTAAATATTTAAATAAGTGTGGGGAAGGTTAATGTAAGTCCTTGAATAATTGCAACAGCGTAAATAACATATATTGGACTACAGCCTCACCCACATCTAGTGATCTGGTGGGATCATCAGCGTGGGCATATATGAAAAATATATATTAATTGGTTGTAATTGGTGTTGTATACATACACCAATATTGGTGTATAGTACTGGTATAGAAAGGGTTATACCTCACCAAGGATAGTATAGGTGGGTTGGACCTCATACTGGTATCGGAGTGGTGAATGTGGGGGTGGGTGTGTGTGGGATGTGTGTGGAAAGTGAGTGAAGTGATTGAAAAAGGATTGATGAAAGGGAAACAAAAAAGAGGTGTTGGTGTGTAGGGTGAAGGTCAATGGGCAAGAAAGGAAGAAAATGAAGAAATATGTATATATGTGTATATGTGTGTATGTGTGTTACTAAAGCAGGTGAAGACAAGTGAATGAGATGGGTGAATGTGAGTGTTAATTGGAAATAGGTGTTAAACACTGAGTATCAGTAATGAGTGCCTGTCCCAGTATTGGTTAGATACATAGAGTATACATGTGGATGGAATGTACCAGATAAATAGGAGTATAAAATAGGAAAAAAGGTTAAAAGATTGATATTAAATACGCTGGATGTAGGTACTTACATAGGCTCCAATTCCAATATGTGTATGGAAAGAGCTCTCCCAGGATCACAAACAGATCCACAGGAGATGGCACTTATATATGATCTAAGTGCATGATTATCAGGTGTCATTCGCTCCCTCCCACCCCGTGATCGGATCGGACACTAGCAGCAAATGATGGGGCAAACTGGCTGGACACTGGCGTCAAAATGATGGGGCAAACTGGCAGCACACTGGTGGCAATTGATGGGCACACTGGCTACACACTGGCGGCAATTGATGAGGCAAACTGGCAGCACACTGGCGGCAAATGATGGGGCAAACTGGCAGCACACTGGTGGCAATTGATGGGCACACTGGCTACACACTGGCGGCAATTGATGAGGCAAACTGGCAGCACACTGGCGGCAAATGATGGGGCAAACTGGCAGCACACTGGTGGCAATTGATGGGCACACTGGAGGCAATTAATGGGCACACTGGTGGCAATTGATGGGCACACTGGTGGCAGCAATTGATGGGCACAGTGGCTGCGTGTGATGGGCACAGTGGTGGCGTGTGATGGGCACAGTGGCAACAATTCATGGCACAGTGGTTACATTTGATGGGCACAGTGGTGGTGTGTGATGGGCACAGTGGCGGCGTGTGATGGGCACAGTGGCGGCGTGTGATGGGCATAGTGGTTACATTTGATGGGCACAGTGGTGGCATGTGATGGGCACAGTGGTGGCATGTGACGGGCACAGTGGTGGCATGTGACGGGCACAGTGGTGGCATGTGACGGGCACAGTGGTGGCATGTGACGGGCACAGTGAGGCTGCAATTGATGTGTTTTTTTTTCTAGTCAGAGATGGCAAGCATGGCTCATTTAAAATAACACATTTTTTTATCTGACATTTTTTATTAATAAAGTGCTGGTCACCTCAGTCATCCTCCCCCAATCCAGCCATTTTATTACCTGCTCTAACAGGTTCTGCTTACTTTAAGTTCAGTAGTCTGTTTCCTAGCATAGGCAGGCTCCTCGAGACTAGTCCTCGGCGGCGGCTCCTCCTCTCTATCTCCCTGGCTGTGAGTCATATGACAGGCAGCGCCGACACAGCTCCCTGCGCTGAGTCCTCCATTTCCCCCCCTCGCCTCTGGCCGTGAGCAGAGTGATGTCACGTCGCTGGCAGGGAGGGACTAAGACTCCTCCGTAGGAGAGAAAACAATGAAGCAGGGAAGGGAGCCGGGGTGGGAGGTGACGTTCCCGACTGCAGGAGCGGCGAGCGCAAGTCGGCACACAATTTATACAGTGCCGCTGCCCGCGCTGGCCAGGACACAGAGGTCACTGTACTGGCGGCCGTGGCAATACTTCACCTTCGGCTGCGCCCACCCCTCCTATACAAAATGGTATCACCCAGGGCACTCGCCCTTTCGGCCCCTGCCTTGTACCGGCCCTGACTCCACCTTTTGTACCATTTCACATGTTAAACCTGTATTTAGGGTGTAAAATGGTGCAAATGGGAGCCCCACCTCCACCCCAAGCACACAGAGATCTTTGAATGAACTAACTACAAGTTCCCTTTGCTTCTGCAGCAAACTGACTAATGCCCTGTACACACAGCCGGAATTTCTGATGGGATAAAATCCGATGGAATTTTCCCTCGGAATTCCGTTCAAGCTGTCAGACCAAATTCCGACCGTCCAAAACGTGGTGACATAAAACACTATGACAAACCGAGAAAAATTAAGTTCAATGCTTCCGAGCATGCGTCGACTTGATTCTGAGCATAGAAAACATTTTCTTTTTTTCCAATGGAAAAAAATCCTATTTCTAAACTCAAACGTAAAAAAGTCAGATGGGGCCCACACATGGTCGGAATATCCAATGAAAAAATTCCATCTTGACTTTTTTCATCGGAAATTCCGATCGTGTGTACAAGGCATTACAGTATAATTGTCAATAGGATATGGTATTCACGACACTCCTAGTTCGTGGACACTTTTTCAAGCATTCTAATTGAAAGCCTATACTTTGGTACACACAGGGAGATAGAGGAAGAGCCTGGCAATGCATTTATGATCCGAGGATGACAGTTGCAATGCTCTGCAGGCAGATTTGCAAAAATAATAAATACCCATTTTTTTCTTGCAGATTTATGTGCAATTATTATATTTTATATTATATGTAAGGGTAGACTTAGCCTTTAACTAAAATGTCCCTTTAAACAAAGAAATCCTTTATTGCTTATTCATTATAATCATGGATTGCAAAAATAAATGATTACATAAAATTTCAGTAATGTTTAAGAGAAGTATTAGGTGTATGTTAAAGCTCAAATCTGGGAGTCTCAACTTATGCTTATTATGCCATTTGTGGTTTATCTCTTATGTAATCTGTTCTGGTTGTTTAGATGTAGCAGCAGCTGTACAAGCTGTGCTCATAGAATAGACGTATTTAGTTGCATTTACATTGCTTTCTAACCAGAAAATACAGCCTTAGCACACTTTATTCCCCACTCACGTCAGTGGTTTGTATTCTTGATTCAGGTGAGAAAACAGTATTTTAAAACAAAAACATAATGTGGAAAAAATATTGTACGTTTTGTACTGTACTGTTCTAAAAAAAAGTACTGTAATTCTGAGCTTGACTTACCTAAATGAGGAAATCTGTCCAACATGATAAAATATTAATTACAAATGTGCATACCACTCAACGCTTGAGGGAGGGACACACTGTACAGCAACAAGATCCAAGCATGTAACAGCTAAAATCTGTGTGGGATGACAGCAGTTTAAAGGCATGTAGACCTAAGAAAACCATACTCCATACTTTCTCAGTTTCTTAAGAAATAGCAATGATTTTTTGTTAGCTGAAAATCTTGTTTTAAATAGTTCCCCTAATTGATTGCTGGGGGATGGATAGTTAAATTGTTGGAGCTTAGGAGACCGTGCTGCAAGCAAACTTATAACTCCCATATATTATATATATTCTGAAAGCAGAGGCCCGAGAAAATAAAATGGGAGTCTGTGATATTTGCACAGCCAAATTATCCAATGCAAATATTAAGGAAAAAATACACTTAACCACTTGCTTACTGGCAGGGAAGCTGCTAGTGACAAGCCGTGACGGCTTGTTGGCAATTTAGATCCGCGCTAAAGCCGTCATTCAGCTATAGCGCGGATCTCAAGTAGTTAAACAAATACACCCAAAAGTGGAACTTCCGCTTGTTTTACCACTCCCCCTCCAGTGCCACATTTGGCCCCTTAAGGGGGACAGGATACCTGTTTTTTACAGGTATCCTGTTCCCACTTCTGTTCCCACTTCCACACCGATGGTGTGTACGCACATCAGACCATCAGACCACTTCAGCCTGGTCCGATGAAAACCAGTTTCATTGGACCGGTCTGATCGTGTGTACGTGGCCTCACACACTACTTTTACCTACAGGTAAGCCTATAATAAGGCTTACCTGTAGGTACTGTGAATATCTCCTCAACTTGCACTGTTTAGGCTCACTCGTGCCATTTCTTCAGCTGCTGTGCTGTTACCGGCGCCTCCTGCGCACATGTACGGGAGTGTGGCCACTCACAGCTCCGGGATATCTCCGGGAGACATGTCACTGGCCACATCGATCTGCTGTGGCTTTGATCTAAGGTAAGTAATTCATAATGAGCTAGTATGCTATGCATACTAGCTCATTATGTCTTTGTCTTGCAGGTTTTTTTAATGAAATTTTTTTTTCCGTGGGTTTACAACACTTCAATACAGGACATTTTCACCCCCTTCCTGCCCAGACCAATTTTTAGTTTTCAGCGCTGTCGCACTTTGAATGACAATTGCGCAGTCATGCAACACTGTACCCAAATGAAATCTTTATGTTTTATTTCCCTACAAATGGAGCTTTTTTGGTAAAAAAAAAAAATAATAAATAAAATAAGCGTATATTGATTGGTTTGCGCAAACATTATTGCATCTACAAAATAGGGGATAGATTTATGGCATTTTTTTTTTTTACTAGTAATGGCGGTGATCTGCGATTTTTATTGTGACTGTGATATTGCAACGGACATATCGGACACTTTTGACACGTTTTTGGGACCATTCAGAATTATACAGCGATTAGTACTATAAAACTGCACTGATTACTGTGTAAATGTGACTGGCAGGGAAGGGGTTAACACTAGGGGGTGACTCACAAGGGGAGAAGACCAATGTGTGTTCCTCTGTACTGGGAACAGTGTTGCTCATCTTACTTTAAAAAAGTAATTAGTTAAAGTTACAAATTACTTCTCCGAAAAAGTAATTGCGTTAGTGACTCAGTTACTACATTGAAAAAGTAATTAGTTACTCAGCAAAGTAACTAATTTTTTTTTTAAATATTCTACAATGCTTCGTTGAGAAGCAGGTGACGGGGCGCTTGCCAGGGAGCAGTGAGTTAATACTCCAAGACAAAAGAATGTCAGATCCTTGAGAGAAGAAAACCGGAAACAAATGGCGATCTCGTGTATATCCCAGCCTAGGTGTATCCGTCCCACCATGTATGTGCAGCTAATAGGACTTAAAACCCTTATCCATCTGCTACATATTACATCCAAATTATAAGCTGGATAAAAATGTATGTTTATAATATACATTCCCTTGAGTCTGTAATTTAAAGTCTTATATTAGGCTTTATTAGAATTTTCTATAGTTTATTGTTTATTATTTGATTTATCTTATATAAGCTTTATTAGATGCAAGGGATCTGGAATGGGGATGTCAGATTTTTCTTTGTTGTCTGATGAAGAGATGAAATCACTGACCAAAAATAACCTGCTGATCATTGGTCTGTATAGGTGTCCTGCACTTACCATGTTGACCACTAGATGTCGCTGTGTACACTGTGTTGTATAGGGAACGTTTGTTCTGTGGAACATTTTGTTTCGGCCATGTGTTCCCCGGATCATTGATCAGGTTGCGCACACAGTGTGTGTGATCGATGTGAGTTGTTCCCCGGTGATAGGTCAGTGTGACGCGGGTGGGGCTCATTGTATCCAGGGCTCCTTGCGTTTGGGAGTTTTCAGACCGCTGTGACAGGCCATCACAGCGGTCACATGATTCTAAAGCGGAGTTCCACCCATATTTATGTTCACAGCGCCGGCAGAAGCAATTACTCTGCTGCCATCTAGTGGCGGTAGATGTAATTGCGGAAATGCCGCCCAAGTAATGGGAACTGCGTTACCGTGAGGGGAAGAGTAATCAGGTAGATTACTCGTTACCCTCAAAAGGGGCTGCGTTAGGTAACTGCGTTTATTGTAACTCCGTTACTTACAACACTGACTGGGAAAAATTTCGGTCTCCTCTCCTCAGACAGGACCCTGGATCTGTGTGTTTACATACAAATATCCACGGTCCTGCTGTGTTTGCGGGCAATGCGCAGGTGCGCCTGTTCGCGTTGCGGCCGCCAGGCACGTGCACCGGGTCCCGAGTGAAGCAGTGCGCCCCCCTAGCCGCCTGGGAATCCCAGGACGTCATATGATGTCCACGTAGGAGGGTTCCTGCCTACGTCATTTTACAATGACTGGGTAAGGAAGGGGTTAAAAGCCTTTCCAGGTTAGCAGTTTAGAGTTAAACATAAGCTCTGGTGCTAGAGCTTTAACTTTGAGGATCATGGCAATACCTGACATGTGTGGTGCATTTGCGTGTGACCATGGAGGAACGGGATGTTTTAAAAATGTTTTTAATGATTTTTTTTATTTAAAAGGATTTTTTGGGCACTTTTTCTTTACATTTGTTTAAATTTGTTTAACTTTATTGCTATCACAGGGGATGAATAACATCTCTTGTGATAACTGGGGCAAAGAAAGGTAGTCTATTAGACCCTGATACCTCCTCTGTCCTCCAGAGCACCTTATCAAACTAATCGGTTTATTTGGCTGCTTCACAGGCCGGTAACGACCAGTAAACAAAGAATCAAAACTGGAACTGGCTTCCTTCCTGTCCTCTGTCAGCAGCCAGTATGACAATGAGTAGCGATCCTGGGCTCCCTGGTGGAATTGAAGAGTCCGGGAATGGTGATGAGTGGCACCAGTAGGGGGGGTGGGGGGGCTTCTTCAAGCCCTGTAAAAGTAATCAAGCCTGTAGAGCTCTTAGATCACTTTTACATGAAAGCCAATTACTAGCTGAAAATGTTGATACCAAGATCATGGTTGCAGCTATGTTCCTGGTATAACCACTTCCCATCCAGGACATTATATATAATGTACATGTACACTGGATGGGGAGTGGTTTAAAAGGGCAGTATATTTGCATCCATTATAATGTGGCCACATCAATAATGATCTACGCAGTTCTGGGTCACAAACTCAAAAGTACTGAGGCAAGAAGGACAATCAGGCAACTAACATTTTCAAGAGGAGAGAACATTTTCAGAAGGAACCTTAAAATCCAGGGGGTTTCTATTTGAGAAAAGGTGACCATATCTCTCATGGTCACTGTTTTCCACACCTTTCTGTCCTTCTCACCTCCATAATGTCTAACAGGGTAGAAAATTATTTACTAAAGCCACAACCTTCCATTTAATAGCCAGAGATATGCAGACATTAAAAGAGGGTAAACAAAGAAACGTCCTCCTGTCAATAGTTTGAATGGGTAGAAAAGCTATTTACTGTATATACTCTTTTTAGGGCTGAAAATACCCGCCTCGGCTTATACTCGAGTCAGTGTACCTTGGGCGTCCAGCCTGTCAAGAATTTTTAGGTACGCTGCAATGTACACAGTGAGGTTGTAATGGGCAGAGTGAGGTAATGGGCACAGTGAGGTTTTAATGGGCACGCTGAGGATGAGCACAGTGAGGTTGCAATGGGCACAATGAAGTAATGGGCACAGTGAGGTTTTAATGGGCACAGTAAGGTTGTAATGGGCACAGTGAGGTTGCAATGGGCACAGTGAGGCCTGCAAATGGGCACAGTGAGGCCTGCAAATGGGCACAGTGAGGCCTGCAAATGGGCACAGTGAGGCCTGCAAATGGGCATTGTTGACCCCTTTTCCGCTTACAGTAGCTGCTGCATTCTCACCCTAGGATTATACTCGAGGAAATACGTTTTCCCATTTTTTTCCCGGCTTATTTTCAGGTCGGCTTATACTCGAGTATGTACGGTAGTTCACTTGTGTACAGCATTTCTTAATGAATCTATTAAATCATTTAAAATCATATATTTTAAATGAGACTGTCTGTTCTGTAAGTGTTGTTTGACATAGGGCAGAAGGGGTGGGTCATGGATCACAAGAGTCTGTGCAATCAACTTTTAGCAGGGCCCCAGATAATAAAATCTCAAATGCCTTCCCATACCTGGTGTCACCTACAGTTGCCATTACAAGTGAATGGCTGTACGCAGCCACACTTGGTTAATGACAGCTTCTGCCTCACTGTTTACCCCAGCATTTCCCCAAACACACCACTTTAGCATTTTTGGGAATACCACGTGCACACATGCGCAGGTAAATACCGATGCTAAAGGGATAAATGCTTACCGAAGTACGGCCACTGTACTCACTTCACTTACATTGGTGACTACATGTGGCACCTGCAGCTTCTGGGGTGTGAGAAAGCACCAAGGCTATTATGCTTGAGTAGTTTTAGGTTTAGAAATATCAATGTACATGAGGCCTATTACAGTTCCCTTATACAGTATATGTGTTTTACGAGGTTCTTACCTGTCCAGTTACCCTTTGACAATACTACGATAGAATAAGCACATTTTAGTTACAGTTCTGAAAGACAGAACTGGGGCTTTCTGTGGCTTCTGCTAACTTTGTTGGCTTCCTTCTGCAGCTGGCGGCTTGTTTCTATGTACAGATCTAACGCATGCAACAGAAGCAAGAACACTGGACAAAATTAGTCACCATAGTGCCATGGTAACGCCAATAACAGCCAAGTAACCAGAGCAAAACATAGTACTAATGAGACGGCTTAAACATAAACAACTGCACAGAACGAGGGCATCAGACAGTGCCATAATGTGGGACTGTTCATTTAAAAACAACCCGTCAGGATACACATATGTATGTTGCCAGTGCCAAATTCTTTCTTAAGGTGTTACCTTTCCAGTCCTTTAAAGGAACCACATAACATAAAATTTAATTTATACTTTAATGACGTGGAACATCATTCATCTGCTACTGAAGAGGGAAGATACATATCCTGGCACCTATCTGACCACACCTCTGTGACACACCATATTATTGCTTGGGATGAGCAGAATCATTTTATCATAATATTTTGTTCTTGGGCAATTCCGTCAAAATGCCAATTCTCAATTTCGCTCGTTGAGCTGTCTAGGCAAAATTTGCATGAATTATTTTTTTATATATTTTACCTGTATTAACTATATTTTTTTTTGTAAAAAACAACATACTGGGCCAGATTCAGAAAGAATGTACGCCGGTGTATCTCCTGATACGCCGCCGTAAATTCAAATGTGCACCGTCGCCTCTTTACGCCGATTCTGAAAGCATGATATGCCGAAAAACATGGCTTCAGTCGTCCGGCGTAACTTGCCTACGCCGGCGTATCGTGGGCGCATAGTTACGCTGGACGCATTAGACGTTCCCATTAAAAATATGCGAATGAGCTAGATACGCCGATTCGGAAACATAGTTGCGCCCGGCGCATTGATATACGTCGTTTACGTAAGGCATATGACCGGCGTAAAGTTACCCCCTGCTATATGAGGCGCAGGCAATGTTAAGTATGGATGTCGGACCAGTGCCGAATTTTCCGTCGGTCGCGCAAGTCGTACGCGAATAGGGATGTGTGTAAGTTACATTCACGACGAAAGCACTGCGTATTTGCGACGTGATTTTGACACATGCGCACTGGGATACGTCCACGGACGGTGCATGTGCCATTCGTTAGACGCGTCATTTACGCGGGGTCACGATTCATTTACATACAACACGCCCACTGCCTGGATAATTTGAATTGCGCGGGCTTACGCCGGACCAGATACGCTACGCCGCCGTAACTTAGGGCGCAAGTTCTTTCTGAATACAGTACCTGGGCCGGAATCAGAAAGATTTGTGTAAGTTTAGGCGGGCGCCGCCGTAACTTAGAGAGGCAGGTACTGTATTCAGAAAGAACTCTTCCGGGGTACCCCGCTGGCGCTCTAGGCACTTCCTCTTTAGCATTCCATTCCAGAGACAACAGGACTTGGAACTAACCCGACTACTGTGTCACAGCATTTGATTGACAGCAGTGGGAGCCAAAGGCTCCCGCTGCAATAAACCTGCCCATTGATGAGAGAGACAGTGCCGGGAGCTGCTGCTCTGGCACACATCACTGGATCAGATTGGGCTCAGGTAAGAAAAAGGGGGGAAGCTGCAGCACAGAAGGTTTTTCACCTTAATGCTATATGCATTAAGGTGAAAAACGTCAAGGCTATTAAACCACTTTAATCTTATAAAATGGTTCCAAAGCCTTAAGGTTTTTCTGTGGGGGGCACCGCCATAAAGGAGGAGTCTGGAGTACCGCTGGGGGACCCTAGAATAGGAGAATCAGGGCTGCAAGCAAAAGCATTGCACGGCGCAGGTAAGCATAGACATGTTTGTTTGATATCACTTTACCAAAAAGTGATTCACAATGTTACAAATAAAAAATGCAATTACTTCATAGAGAAAACATAAACAGCATAAGTGTACTATACCACTGTGTATATCAATATGTTTGAATAAATAAATAAAACTAGACACAAAGTCCCAATATTTCTTATGTGTATCTTTAAATAAAAGTTCAATATTTCCTTAATTCTAGTCTACTTGTGTCTTCCACCAAACACATAAAATGTGCCACGTAAGTGTAGCATCCTGGGGTTTAGGCAGGTTTGCTAACCAATTTAGTTTAGCCAGGTAGTAATTGTCCTGGCAAATATTTAGGAGATCCACAGAATTTCCCCTAATTATGGAATTGCTTCACTTCTCTCTTCTGTCACTAGCTGGTGACATTAGATAGACGAGGGCATAGCAAGTGTAGCACTTAGGTAGGTAGGTTGCTAGAGTAATTGTGTTTTTGTTACAGCCAGTGCAGGTACATTTAGACAGGCTTAGCTGTGAGCTAGGCATGTTTGTTTTGATCTGGGGGCTGGGAGTGGTTTTGAGTATAGGAGCAGGTTACTGACATGTACTTCATCTATCTGGCCACTCCATTATTTCTAGAGGGTTCTGGAAAAGAGGCAGGGCAAAGAATGAGAGTGGCATAGAGTGTATCTGGGAGCCCTGACCAATCCCCAACTAGGATTAGCAGGGGGCAGGCCTCCTATATATACTCACGGTCAGCCTGCTGTGGGAGCAGTTGTCGGGTGGAAGAACTAGTGATGGAGTGTTATGCTGTTGTGGCCCATGAGGGAACCCTCTTTCTGGGGGGGGGGGTGAACTTGGGTAGGGACCTTGGGAGCTGGGAAGGAACCTCTCCATACATGGTCAAACAGAGGTGTCTAGAACAAGAGCAGGAAGAGGACAGTGGGGAACATTGCTAGGCAAGTTACTAGGAGGGATCCATCCGGGGTCAGTGAGTGACAGGCACCGTGGAGAAGTCTGGGAGACACATGCCAGGGGTGGATGTGAATCTAGAGGGAGAGGTTGCAATGTCACCGGTGTTTGAGTCAAGTTGCTGCAGCCAGGTAAACATACCTTTTCAATATAAGGGCACATTACTTCAGCATAGGACACAGAGGAAAATAATATGACCTTGGAATCAATCATACAGTAGCATGAATTCAGAGCACCTTCTCTTTAGGCCCCCATTCACACTATGTTGAGGTGACATCAGGTGTTATGTATAAGTGTGTTCTTTTTTTGTGCTGGTGCGCTTCATGCATAAGGTAGCACATTCTTTTTAGCATTTGCCATTTTTTTTCACACGCAAAAAACATGTCTTGCTTGCTATGTTTGGGTTGCCATTAACAATAAATGGCACCGCACATGTGACAAGTGCAGCGGCAGCCTGTCCATACGCCCGGCCCCTAATCTACATTCAGTTGCTGGACGCATGGATTAGAGTCGGAGGCTCTAATTGGCTTCAAAAAAGGGTGGGCTTGGGGCGCGTAGCACTTAATATTTGCTATTGTCTTCCCGATTCTGTTCTTGGCCAATCCCGGTTCAGGAAGTGGAGTGGACCAGGAAGAGAAGCGATCCTATTGTCCACCGAGGAGGGAGGAGACGCATGGAAAGCCACACCGCCTTGAAGCAGAGGAAGGAGGAGATGCAGGGTGAAGACAGAAACCTAGATGGGGTAAGTGCAAACCTGACTGACCGGGGGGCTTGGGGATGGCAGAGGACGCCCCCCTCAAAAAATATACCACCAGCCGCCACTGGACAAGTGTAAGATGGAAGCCAGCACTCCACTGCTGGACTGCTCAAATCACTTTATTGTAGACAGGGTAATACATCCATACAGTGCAACTCCGCTAACGTGTTTCAGGCAATATAGGCCCTAATCATAATGGACTTGCACTATATGGATGTATTACCCTGTCTACAGTAAAGTGGTTTGTACAGTCCAACAGTGGAGTGCCGGCTTACATCATACACGTGTTACATACAACTCACAGGAGCTTTAGTCCCAGCACCAATCCTCCTCACAACTCCAATTGACTACCTTGGTTGAGTGTAGTGCGTTTATTTTGTTTACCGCATGCGCGACACCTGCTATTTTTGTATTTCATTAATGCGTGCAAAATCACAATTTTACGGACTTCTATAGTGTGATTGCAGCCTAACAATAACTGAACTTTGCAATTTTTAATATATATTTCTGGTCAATCTTTTACCCCTTTGGATAGAGTGGAGGAGGATTAGAAATCGCTGCTGGGGATTTATAGCTATAAATTGCTCAGTTACAGAGGTTTTCTTTCATTGTCACTGTCACAGCAGTTTTACCACACAGGAAGTGAAGAATAATCTTCAATGCAAAAATAAAAGTGCTTTTTGGCAGAGTAGGAGAGGGCTAGAGCATTTTATTTACTGTTTGTGTTTCTGTTGTAAATTTTCTCTGAAATCCTGTCTGATAAAATTATTTTCCCATGACAGTAAGTTAGGAGGAATCTCACTTAAATGCCGTGTAAACACGATCATTTTTCGGCATGAAAAAAACGTTGTTTTAAAAAAATGACAATTAAAAAAAATCGTGTGTGGGCTTCACATCATTTTTCGGGGTCTGAAAAACGACAATTTTTTTTCCGAACATGCTGCATTTTTTAACGTTTTAAACAATGACGTTTTGCGGGTTGTAAAAAAAATGATCATGTGTGGGCTAAAACTATGTTAAAAACCTGAGAAGAAAAGAATGAGAAAACAGGAAAAAAAAAAAGGGAGGGGGAGAGGGTCATCCCGGAGTTCCCTAGGGGGTCGAAATATAATCAATCCATGGATCCCATATTTTGTTAAATTTCTTTGTATTATTAGAAAGCATATGGGAGAGTTTATCATTATTCATAATCCAGTTGAGTTTACTTTTAACTTGGTCAAGAGGAATTGCCGACTGCTTCCAGTGCCTAGCAATCATGATTCTCGCCGCCAGCAATATATAGTTAATCAATTTTACAGATTTCTTGGGCGTGTCTTCAGGTAGTTTGTGAAAGAGAGCGGCTTCAGGAGATCTGCGAATGTTTACCCCCATCACTGAATAATAAGATTGAATATCCTGATCGAAAATCGAAGTACAATGGGGTATTGCCACCAAATGTGGTGCATTGTTCCAAGCTGTCCACAACGTCAAAAGCAGTTTGGTGAAGCGGAAGGATGCATCTTAGCTACCCTAGTTGGCACCAGGTACCAACGCAGGAGCGTTTTATAATTGGCCTCTATAAGAGTAGTATTGATGGAAATTTTGGATAACTGATGAGCAATATCTTGCCACTCGATCAGATCAAAGGTAATAGTTCAAATCCCTTTCCCAGTGATCCATATAGGCAAGTTTTGAATCAATTTCAGTAATAGAAGTATATAACGCAGATATCCGACCTCTCTGCAAGCCTCTACCCTGACAGTATAATTCAAATGTCGTGAGCGCAAGGGGTCTTAACATTAAATTAACTTTAGATCTAACAAATGATGCGATTTGGTTGTACCAAAACAATTCGCTAGGAGGCATAAGAAACTCATCTTTAAAGTGTTGTATAGGATACATCTGATCTCCATTAAGGAAATTACCGATTCTCAAAAGCCCCTTATTAAGCCACCACTGAAATAGCTGTGGAGTCAAACCAGGCGGAAACTCAGGGTTGCCTAGAATGGGAGCTAATGGCGTGTGAGGGGATGATAGAACTGCAGTGGCTTGTCCTATCCCATATTGCTAAGGAATGTGACAGAGTAGGGCATAAAATAAACGACAGATCCAATGGTGGACCGAGCCTCTAGCTGTAGTGTAGGCTAATTGGGCGTTTTGGGCAGCCTGAAAATATGCTTGTAAATTAGGAAGGCCGAGCCCCTCCATAGGTTTAGGTGTATAAAGCGCTCGCTTTTGTATCCAAGGCCTCCTGCTATCCCACACGAAGCGTAGGACCTCCTGTAATTTATTTAACTTCTTACTGTGTTTTTCTGCCTCCTTGAAAATTCATCTATGAGCTCCGTTTTTCCACAATAACTTCTGTCTGGTCAGAGCAAGCAGTGCACCTTAGTTGCAGTCGTGTGGCTTCTCCACATACACTGCAAATCCCATAGTCCATAATCCCTAGCCTAGTCCATTTTGGGAGTGAGCAGTAGAGGGTGCCCAAATGCCTACATACAGTAGGACCATGGAGGGTGAACGTAGCCACCATATAACAGGAAGTTAGATTACAGCAGTAAAAAAAAAAGGAATTTTGAGTTCTGGAGGAAGCTTAGAGCAATAGAAGGTACTTTTTGAGTAAAGAATACAAAAATTGTATGTGTATTTTACCACTTTTGGTCTAATGAAAACCTCCAATGCCAAAGACAGCTGACATCCTTCATTATGTGGTGGGTTGTGAGGCATAGTGGGTGCAAAGATGGTGACAGTCATTGGGCGCCAGACATTTCTTGGATGTAAAAGTGGTTTTATTTCTTTTGACAGTCCTTTTTAGATATTTTGGGGGAAAGAGAGTTAGGGCCAGGACACCCTTAGATAGTTACAAACTCAATTGGAAGACCCTGAGACTACAATAGAACAGCCACACCCTATTCACCCCATGTGCATTAGTGTTATCACTCTGTGTAGCAGCAGGAACATGGGAAAGATCTCCCTCTTACCGACTCTGCCATAAGAGAAGTGTTTATGCTCTTCCCTTTCACTTTCCCAGCAGGGAGAACAATGTGTCGGGGTCATATGTATGTAGACACATACACATGTATGTGTGTTTGAGCTTAAGGGTGCACACCCTAAAGCAATAGGCTGTGCACACCTATGAGAACAGCCATACAAGGAAAGGCCCCAGCAAGGCGCCACTTCTGCATGTGCAGGATTGCGGTCTCTTATGGCACCGGTCCTTTAACAATTCCTAACTCAAACCTATCAGTTCTTTCAGCTCCACTACAACTTCTCCTTGTAGTTCTTTAATACTGAGCTCCTGGTCTCTCACTAGACCCTCTGATTCACCGACTATGAATACCTTGAGCTCCTCCAAGATTTGCAGTGGTATCCCCTCAAGCGTCACCCCCATTTCTTTGCTGGGTCCCTAGCTCGGCACTCCAGATACTCCTCAAGCTTTACCCCTGCTAACCGGCTCATTTCCTGTCTTAAAACACAAGGCAACTCTGCAAGCATCTCCTCTGCTGGTTGGGTCCCTGACTTGATCAACGCCTGAAGTTTTCAGATTGCTTCAGTTACTCACTGTGGTCCCTGATAAGCGACAGCTTCCCTTCTACCTCTGACAGGTTCTCTGGCCGGCAGAACCATCACTTTTGGTTTAACTGCAAGCCGCAGTCCGAACCCTGCGCTGCCCTCTTACTTCTGGATAGGCCCTCACACAGCCTGGCAGCCAGATGCCTCCAAGATAGGCCCAATCTCCAGCCTAGCAGCCCAGGGCAGATGACACACGTCCACCCAGATTGCACAGAACACAGATCACCTGACCAGGATCATGTACTAGAACAAGGACCAGACAAGGACTTCCT
Source organism: Rana kukunoris (assembly GCA_029574335.1). Classification (NCBI taxonomy): domain Eukaryota; kingdom Metazoa; phylum Chordata; class Amphibia; order Anura; family Ranidae; genus Rana; species Rana kukunoris. Next base: position 273,417,698 of record CM056051.1, on the reverse strand, counting down.
AGTAATTACATTAAATAAGGCTGAGAAAAACATCAGCACCCAAATCTGTGACTGTAAAAGGAGAAGTATAATTATACGAAATTAAAAACAATATAGGGAGGTTTGATGGGACACGGGTAACGCAGCTCTTTCAAGGTTCACATGTACTGTGCCAGTGTCTTTGGTCACCACCCAAATCACACCCAAACATTATCAGACCAACCCAAACAACTGTTGAGCATCTGCCAAGTTTATAGAGGCAGTCACATTGAGGCATTAAGTATTGCAGACTCCATCCGGCAATTTGACCAAAAGCCACCACCCTTGTTATTTATGTTAATACACATATGGATATTTATGTCTAAGATTTAATTTAACAAGCTCAAGTATATAAAGCATTTTTAAATAAAATTTGCCTTTACAGAATGTTAAATTATATTGCAATATTATGCTAAAAACTGAAAGTTTGTATTTTTTTTTATTTTTTTAAGTATTTGTTTGTTTAATTTAATAATTTTCCACAAAACAATGTTGACATACATTTGTCCTCCGGAAGGGTACATTGGGAATACATTTGAATGTTATAGAACTCTTGGTCCAACATGGCCAGCGTTTTAACATATCAGAATCAGCACCTCCAGTTCGCAAATGGGGGGAGAGTGCCCCCATTGTGAGATCACAATATTGCTTGTTAGGGACCATGTGGGACCCCATGCTAAAACAGTACAGTTTAAAGAAGGGGAATTTTCAAACTTATTTAACCAACAACCAAAATAGTCTCTCGTACTAACACTCACACATGCCCTACCACACCTCCCCAGCTTTCAGGGGTTCACTCCAATTGTAGAGCTTTAAGGACTGCAACAATCGCTTTTCTCCATGTCAGGTCTGATTTTGCCCACTTTTATTCAAAAGAAACAAAGTTCAAAAACAAACATCAGATTCACTCGCAGGGGTATTCAGCATTACAGTCATGCTTCAAAACACACAGCATTCAGCCTTCCTGGCTAAAACACAGCACTCCTTCTCAGGCCTTACACCAGGGGTGCCCAAACCTTTGAAGAGTGGGGGCCATTAAAGTGACTTGGTAACGGGCCAAAATAAGTGGAATGGGCGGATGACAGGTCTGTGTCAACACTGCATATGCAGAACGGATACAGACACAGCCCGCACTAATCTATGGGCCCTCCAATTCAATACAACCAGTTAAAAATGGACTGATACCCTTCTGTTTTTTTTTTTTAAAGCGTATTGGATTGGAATTAAGCGGAGGTGAATGGAGGGTCTGATTGGTTCCTAATGCTGCTTTCACACTAATGTGCCACGTGCACCTGGTGGCTTTCATGCAGGTTAGCTGCACTTTGCAATAGACTTCTAACACATCCTGATAGTATAGTGCACTCTTTCTGAAAGTGCACCAAACCTACAGGTAATAACAGAAGTTTATGGCACAGTGCAGGTAAACCGCAGGTGCAGCATTAGTTTGAAAGCAGCCTAGTAACCACTGCAGAACAGAGATGCCCATATATACACTGTGATTTCAGTAATAAACTTACCTTTAATAACAGTCTTCCATTTAGTTTTCCCTGGCTTTTGCTGTCCCAGGCAGAGATCATTTGGTATCGATTGTGACAGGAGCTGGCGCTGTACAGGAAGCATCAGCTTATGTGGCTCTACAACTGCTCGCTTTCTCTACTGCCGGCTTCATTCACAACACTGATGCTCTGGGCTTGACAAACCACCATCCCAGAGCAGGTCACAGGCCACATCAGCAGGCTCCGAGGCCAGGGCCACTGGTTGGGCATCCCTGCCTTTCACCTTAGACCTTGGTCTGGCTCCCCAGACCTGACACTCAGCACCTCTGTGCTTGCAGCTTGTGCTGAAATGGCTCCCTCCTAACTCCTAGGCTAGAACCCCTGTCTGGCGGGCGGAGCTTTCTCCAAGGATGAGCACTGACCTCTATTGCTGGGTTGATTATGAAGCCAGCGCACAGGTGTGCAATTAGCAAGCCAACCAAAATCAGGCATATGCTGCTCATATGCACCTGTGAAGTCCGTCCGAATGAGTCTGTCACCCGCTACTGTTGGAACAGCGGAGTGTTTTTCCAAAAGGAGACAGCAATATCCAGCCATGGCTACCAGATCTGGAAAAACATGTTGGGGCATGCTCTACCATTGTAAATGAGCTTGAAAATGGGCAGTACTTTATTCACTGTGCGGTAAAAAGTTTGTATATCCGGAGGCACAGCACTTTTCAATTTTAACAGAATACATTTCCTGGGATAAAATACCAGTATACGTACAAGGGTACGAGCATGTGTCCCGTGAATAAGGTAATTTAACACATTAAGTAAACCAACTTCAGGAGTATGAGGTATGGATACATGTAGAGTGTTGTCAAAAAAAGAAAATAAGTCCTTCCAATATTCTGACAACGCAGGGCAAGACCAAAACATGTGTAAGTACTCGGCTTCCTTATGCCCACATCTGGGATAGGAGGATGCAGAGTCAAATCCCATGCGGGTCAATCTAGCAGAGTGTAATGCAGCTGGTGTATATATTTAAAATGTGTATCGCGGTCATTAGAACTTATAAGGTCTTGGAAGCAGACTTTGAGGCCTCCTCCCATCCCAGTCCTCAGACAGCCCAGGAATCAGACCCTCTAATTTCCATTGAGCCGGCTGGAAGGGATAGACCCCAGCAGACTGAAAACGTGTATACTGTAGACGATCATTAACAGTTTCTCGATAACTGGATAGGATAGCAGCACCTCCAAAGGTGATTCTGAGAGGTCCTGAGAACAACCGGCAACATTGCATGTCGCAACAAAAGCTATTTAAAAAAATATATATTTGTCACTCCACATCTGGCCTTCAGCTCGTCAAAGGAAGTGAAAATGTCATGAACAAAAATGTGAGATATATGGGTGACCCCCAGTTGTGTCCACCATAGGGAGTCTGGGTGACCCAGGAGCTGTGAGAAATTGGGATTTTGCCACGGGGGGGGGGGTTTGGAGAACCCCCCCCTGATGTTGTCAACACTCTATTACCCTCATGCCAGGTAAGCCAGTGAACCTCTATCGGAGAGCAACGAGAGCAGCGTTTAGGTATCGACCTGTGTAGTGCATCAACAGTTGAGGCCCTAGAACCATAGTAAGAGTGGTGGAGGGAGATGAGGAGGTCTTCAGGAACAGCTCATAGACGTAGGTAAGTTGTTATGCCAAAAAATAGTGTATTAGGTTCGGACAAGCTAATCCACCATCTGCTTAAGCAGCTTGGAGAGATGCTTTGCAATATGTGGTCATACTCTCTGCCAGAGGAAGGTGGATAGAATCGAGTCTCATTTTTTTTAACAATTTTTTAAAAACAAAAAAATAAAACGGGGATGCACAAAAAACATATATGAATTTGGGTAGATATATAATTTTAAAGATGTTTACGCGCTAAGATTCGGTCAGATTGAGAGAAGAATAACCTTCTGTAGTCTTATAGCTAGGAGCTTGGCCAGCACTTTGACATCGTTATTCAAAAGTGAGATTGGGTGATAGGATCCGCATAGTAATTTGCCTTTGCTGGGTTTGGGGAGTACAACGATCAAAGCTTCGCACATAGAGGCGGGAAGCTCCCCCTCCTCCAATGCAGCTTCAAACAGAGAGTGTATTTTTTTTGCAAGGTCTTCCACATAATGCTTGTACCACTCTGCTGATAGGCCGTCCAACCCCAGAGTCTTGTTTGGAGGGAGAGAGTATATGGCCTTTGTGATTTCTTTAATTGTCAACGGTTTATCCAAACTAAGTCTGTGGGAGTCCTCAAGCTTGGGAAATTGGATACATTTAAAGAAGCCAGTCAACTCAAGCTTGGCAGGGGGGGGCTGTAGTTTGTAGTTTAAGTGATGGTCTTTACTGGTTAAAGTGATTGTAAACGATCACCTTGTGAAACAACCCTGTACGTTTATAAAAGAAATTAAAGGCAAAACATTTTTGTATTTTATATATGTATGTATATTATATATATATATACACACACACACACACACACACATGTATACACACATTATAAATACCTTTTTCCCCCTTTTTTAAGTGATCACATTCCTTTGTTCTCAGCAGCATAAGAGCTGGGGGAGGAGAAGCAGCAGCAAACTGAGCTTCTTAGTGAATGGCTGTGCAGCGTGCTAATGTCAGGACAAGTCTGGTCTGATTGGAGGAGAGCAGGCCGAGTCCCCAGCATAGCTAGAGAACTGACCACAGTGTGTTCTTCTGCGTACTGTGGTCAGTTCTCAATAGGAAAGCAAATATCAGGAATATGAAGTGTCTGGGAAAAACGCTTTAACTTTAAGTACTAAAAAATACCCGCTGATCTGCCAGAAATTAGTTTAGCTTCTGTTTCTTGTTGTGGATGTACAACAGACAGCATGTTTGTGGACTTGATGGTGTACACCCTGCCCATGTATCTTTTTACACTACTACTACTACTGTATCCCCTCCCCTCATGTCCACAACATAGGAACTAATTGTTCTGTAGTCCAAATTAGAAGAAGTGGTAAATAGACTCCTTGAGATAACAAAGGATATATGCACAGGACTGCTGAGAGGTCCAGATACAATATTATTCCATAAAAAGAGGGACAATCCAAAAAGTATCCAACACGTTTCAGGGGTCCAAAAATACCCTCTTCATTGATCTACGTCACCATGGTAGGATCTTATGGGTCCAGAGCTATTTTTCCACTTTCCTCAGCTTTAAATTTCTAACGTTTTTTTTTTGTTATAAAACAAATACAACAAAATTCTATCAATTATTTAAAGTGAACCTGTGCCCAGATCATGCATATTATATTAATAAGCAGTAAATGCACCCATCATTGCTGTATCTGTAAGCATGGGAACGTTGTTAAAGCTGAACTCCAGAAAAAAGGGATTTTTAAATACAGCTTACCTGTAAAATCCTTTTCTTGGAGTACATCACGGGACACAGAGCGGCATATTCATTACTATATGGGTTATATGGAGTACCTTCAGGTGTGGACACTGGCAATCTCAAACAGGAAGTCCCCTCCCTATATAACCCCCTCCCCTAGAGGGAGTCCCTCAGTTTTGTAGCAAGCAGTATGCCTCCCAAAAATGTTCCCCAAAAGAGGGGTGGGAGCTCTGTGTCCCGTGATGTACTCCAAGAAAAGGATTTTACAGGTAAGCTGTATTTAAAAATCCCTTTTTCTTTCTCGTACATCACGGGACACAGAGCGGCATATTCATTACTATATGGGATGTCCGAAAGCAATGCTTTAATGAGGGGAGGGAGACATCTTCTCAAAAGAGATTTAATTTAGAGGTATACTCAAATAATAATAATAAATCCAACTTAGTCAAGAAAAAAACTTTTTTTTTTTTTTCTTTTACAACCAAGGGTGCCCCTGATCCCGAGGATCTTAAACCGCAGCCTGTAGTACTGCCTGCCCAAAGGCTGAATACGCATTCCTTCTCACGTCTAGTTGATAAAACCTTGTAAACGTGTGGACTGATGACCACGTCGCCGCCTTGCATATCTGAGCCATAGAGATCTGATGGTGTGCTGCCCAGGAGGCGCCCATGGCCCTGGTAGAATGGGCTTTTACCGACAAAGGAGGAGGCAACCTCTTTAAACCGTAGGCCTGAATGATTAATTGTCTAATCCATCTCGAGATGGTGGATTTTGCAGCTGCCTGCTCCTTCTTGGGGCCATCTGGTAGAACGAACAACACATCTGTTTTCCGGATCTTTTCTGTAGCTTTAAGATAGGCCTTCATGGCCCGGACAATATCCAAGGTATGCAGCAACCCCTCCTTTCTAGATGTGGGTTTCGGAAAGAAGGATGGAAGTACCAAATCCTGGTTCAAGTGAAAATTGGATATAACCTTTGGTAGAAAGGAAGGATGGGGCCGGAGAACTGCCCTGTCCTTATGTAGAACGAGATATGGTTCCTTACACGATAAGGCTGCCAACTCTGACACTCTCCTGGCCGAAACTATGGCGACCAAGAAATACCAACTTTCTTGTCAGTAAAACTAAAGGAATCTCAGCCAACGGCTCAAAGGGTTGTCTCTGTAGAGTGGACAGGACAAGATTTAAGTCCCATGGACAAATTGGTGACTTGACAGGAGGATTAATACGCAAGACCCCCTGTATGAAGGTCTTTACCAGCGAGTGGGTGCCAGCGGCCTCTGAAACCATACTGACAGAGCTGAAATCTGTCCCTTGATTGTGCTTAATGCCAGGCCTTTATCCACTCCTAGCTGGAGAAAACTTAACACCCTATCAATGGTATATTTGCGGGAATTCCATCTTTTGGATTCACACCAGCCTACGTAGTTCCTCCACACACCTGTAATAAATCACCCTGGAGGCCGGCTTTCTAGCCCTAATCAGGGTAGGAATTACCTGCCTAGACAGACCTCTACCCCTGAGAATCAGGGATTCAGCCTCCAGGCCGTCAAATTTAGACGCTGTAATGTAGGGTGGAGGATCGGCCCTTGTGAGAGTAGGTCTGGTCGTAGAGGAAGAGTCCAAGGGTCTCCCACTGCCATCTTCAGGACTAGTGAGTACCATGTCCTCCGGGGCCAAGCTGGAGCTATTAGAATGACTGGCTTGTGCTCCACTCTGATCCTGCGCAACAGGCGAGGAAGTAACTGTAGCGGAGGGAATGCATATAGAAGTTTGAATTGATGCCAAGGGCAAACCAACGCATCGGTTCTGCAGGCCATAGGGTCCCTCGCTCGAGACACGAACCTGTCTAGTTTCTTGTTGAACCTGGATGCCATTATATCTATGTCTGGCATTCCCCACTTCTGGCAGATTGTCTGAAAGACCTGGGGATGCAGAGACCACTCCCCCGGCGACAGAATCTGGCGACTTAAGAAGTCTGCCTGCAGGTTGTCCACTCCGGGAATGAATATCGCCGAAATGTAGGGTACATAAACCTCTGCCCACTGAAAAATCAAGCTCACCTCCCTCTGAGCGGCCCGACTCCTGGTTCCCCCTTGGTGGTTTATGTATGCCACCGCTGTGGCATTGTCTGACTGGATTCTCACCGGGGACCCCTGTAATCTGGAAGTCCATGCCAGGAGGGCTAGGCGAGCAGCTCTGATCTCCAAGACATTGATGGGTAGCTGCCTCTCTGCTTCCGCCCAAGTTCCCTGGCGAGAGAACCCCTCCAAGACCGCCCCCCAGCCTGCCAGGCTGGCATCTGTGGTAACTACTTTCCAGACAACGGGCTGAAGGACCTTCCCTTTAGAAGATTCTGAGGGTTTAACCACCAGGCCAGGCTTTGTCGGACCTTTGACGATAGCGTCAAAGGGGACTCCAAGGCATGTGCTCTCTTGCCCCAGGCTGCTAGAATGGCTGCCTGTAGGACGCGAGTGTGGATCTGAGCGTATGGTACTACTGCCTCGAACGTGGCCACTAGCTTGCCTAGTAATCGCATACACAGGCGAATAGTTGGTTTTTTCTTGCTTAGAACCAACTGAACCAACCCCTTGATAGCCTCGACCTTTACAAGGGGCAGGAACACCCCTTTGCTGTTCTGTGTCTAACCTCATGCCGAGGTATTCCAACTGCTTTGTAGGCTGGAACGCTGACTTTTCCCGTTTAGGACCCAGCCGAACCTTTCGAGGTACTGAACGTGAGGTTTACTGCCTGTTGCAGACACGGCCGTGAGTGATCTATGATTAAAAGGTCGTCCAAGTATGCTAGGACTGTGACCCCTTGGATCCTTAGATTGGCCAGAACTGGGGCTAGGATCTTCGTGAATACCCGGGGGGCCGTGGCTAGCCCGAAGGGGAGCGCCTGAATTGGAAGTGTCGCTGCCCCACTGCGAAGCGTAAAAATCTTTGATGCGACTGAAAGATTGGTACATGAAGGTAAGCATCCTTTATGTCTATGGAAGCCAGAAAATCGTCCCTCTGGAGCGTGGCGACTGCTGACCGGATGGATTCCATCCGGAAGGAACGAACCCTTAGGTAACGTTTAAACTCTTTAGGTCCAAGATTGGCCTGACATCGCCGTTGGGCTTTGGTATGACAAAGAGTGGAATAGAAACCTAGCCCCTGCTCTTGGGCTGGCACCTCTATTATCACGCCTGGCAAAGCAGGTGATCCAAAGCTGCCAGCATCGAGGCCTTCTTGCTGGATCCTTTGGTAGCCTTGACTCTTGAAAATGAGGCGGAGGAAACTTTAGAAACTCCAGTCTGTAGCCTGTGGTTACAGACGCCCGGACCCATTTGTCGGGGATCTTGGCTTCCCAAACTTCTGAGAAGAAATGAAGCCTTCCCCCCACCCGCAAGAGTGGGGGCGCCCCTTCATAAGGCAGACTTAGGGGCTGGTTTTGTCGGCTTGCGATACCATGGTCTCTTACCCCCAGGGGCCTGTCCCTGCGATCTACTGTTAAAGTTGGATCGTGCAGGCGGCCGTCGATACTGCCTGGAATTTGAGGGCCCTGAGACAGGAAAGAGCTGCCTTTTAAATGTAGGACCCCGGAATCTCTTTTTGACTGGTAAAAGGGTACTTTTGCCACTTGAAATAGTCTGATTGTATTTATCCAGATCCTCTCCGAAGAGTCGTCCTCCATGGAAGGGAAACCCTGCCAGAAGCTTTTTGCATGGGAGCTCTGGGAATGTCTGTTGGGTAGGCATGTCTTTTAGCATTTCTTTTGTCTGGTCCTTTAATGCCTGACAAACTCCAATTGCAGCCACAGCTGGCTGTACCACTGCTCCTGCCGTAGCAAAGGATGCTTTTAAAAGTGTCTCTAACCGTTTATCAACCGGATCTTTAAACCTTTGTATGTTTTCCACCGGGCAAGTTAGTGATTTATTCACACATGAGATGGCTGCATCCACCACTGGGAGCTTCCACCTCTTCGAGAATTTTTCCTCCATAGGGTAAATGACCGCAAATCTTTTCGGCGGCAGAAAAATCCTGTCCGGTCGTACCCAATCCTGAAAGATCAATTCCTCCAAGAGAGGATGGACCAGAAAAACCGCGTTGCTCAACGGAGCTTTCAAAGAGCCCAGAGAGGATACCGCAGGAACCTGAGGCTCTGGTAATAGTAAATTAAATGCCGAGCGGACCATGTCCGTCAAAGACTGCACCCACAGTCTCTCTCTGTCTGGGAGTCTGAAAATGGTTCCTCAGAGGTAGATCCCTCAATCCCTGAACCCTCTTGGTTCAGGTCTAGTTGATCCTCCTGCGATTCCAATTCCTCTGGAGAGAGAATTTCAGCATCTGAGGATACACCTTTTGGTGATGGGGATCTAGCCCGTTTCTTGCCAGGAATAGATCTAGCGATCAACGCTGCTAATCTTTCTTCTAGCCCCCCTAGGATACAGCTAGCATCTCCTCTGTGATAAACACAGGGCTGGGCTGATCTGGGCCAGCCTCAGCACCAGACCCCCCCAATGGCTCATCCAAGGCGACCTTCATGGGAATAAGCTGCGGGGAAAGTATCGGCATATCATCAGAATCAGAGGGGGACCCCCTTTGTTTTTTGGTCTTTTTTGTACCCTTTAACCCCGAACTTTTGGAAGCCATAATACAAAATCGAGGGACTCCCGCCTACAACACAGCAGACTGTAGTGGCCCAGGAGTACATTAGGGTTTAGGGGACAATAGATCACTAATGCCCCAAAAACTGATGGGGCCCCGTATGTCTCTTTTTTTTTTTTTAATATATAAGTCCTTTTTTTTTTTTTTTTTAAAACATACAGCGTCCCCAAACTTAGTTTGCCAGCCTCCAACCTGTTGCAAAAAGGGGGATTTTTTGGCTTAACAGAAAAGCATTGGAACCAAGTCCAGTATGTACTACCCCTCTTCCGCCACCGGGAGTCACTTTTCTGCCGCTCTGCGTCCTCTCCCTTTCAGATCAGCCTCAGACTGAGCTGACTATAGCCTGCTGATTTATAACAGCACATAAGGCGCGCCCCTGATGACGCTGCAGGCACGCCCCCCCCCGCCCTCCCCTCCGAACGGCGCGAAAAACGTCTATAAGACGTGCGCGCGCACGCGCGCGCGCGTATGCTGGAGAAGGAAGCACATGGAGGAGCCGCGCTGCTGGAGACCCAGGACTGCAGTACCAGGCGGCAGAATCAAACCCCCGGCCAGGTAGGACTCTCCAAAAGGCCCATAGGGGTCCTTACTAGCCCTGGGAAGAAAGCAGCAGGTAGCTAGCAAACACAATTGTTTCTTAGACAGGGGAACCTAGTGCTGGGGAATGAGATCATCCTGTCTTCTCAGACATAGTGAGCAAGGTTGCCAATGCAGAGCATACTTAGGCTACCCCCCCTTTTAGGTTACCCGGAGAGCCTGCTGTCGAACCAAGTCCCGCAGGCTCCTCTTACCTGCTCCATGCTGCAGGATGTTTGTCTAGCAAACCGATCCAATCTTCTCCCATCTCCGTGGGTAGCGTAATAGACCTTCAGGCCCTGGGGTCCTATGAAGGTACCCACTGTCCTGGACCTATATAGCACCCTGGCAAACAGGAACTTATGGTCTTTACGAACTCCAAGTCCTGGGCAGGGTCCAGCCCTCAAAGAGAGAGCATTATAGGCAAAACCCCACGGTTTGGGGCCCGGGTACTGTCCACTTTGGCACTGAGGCTCCTTGGACAGATCCGGTTAGCCCGCCCTTAATCCCAAGGATGTGGAGCAAAGCTATTCCGTGACCAACACCTAAGACACTGGCGAAAAAACTGAGGGACTCCCTCTAGGGGAGGGGGTTATATAGGGAGGGGACTTCCTGTTTGAGATTGCCAGTGTCCACACCTGAAGGTACTCCATATAACCCATATAGTAATGAATATGCCGCTCTGTGTCCCGTGATGTACGAGAAAGAAAAGTCTTTCCTTGTATGGCTGCGCTCACACTGCAGGCCTTACCTGCTTGTTTATTTCTAGGGAAACGGGTAAAGCAGTTTTTTTTACCCAATCCTGTGTTCCTGCAGGCTCCTCTGCAAGGGAGGATGTTTACTTTTTATGGAGTTGGGCTTTAAAGGACAAGTTGACCTTTCGTAAAATGTTATATTTTCCACCCATTTTTAGGGTGGAACATGCAACATGTTCCTGCTCCTGCAGCTGCCCTCTGACCCCCCTTCTAATTGTGAAAACAGGCCAGGGATATTTTCCCCGCACACGCTGTCACAATTTAAAAAGTATGTGGCTCCACCCAAATGGACAAGTCATTTATTCACAGTATTCTGTGAATGAATTAACTACAAGCACCAACAGCCTTTGCAGTCTTTTGTAGTTCTCACTGAACTAGCAGTGCATTGGTGAGCGCTCAAGGTAGTTCATTGATTCTTCCTGTCATTCAGTAACTTCCTGCCTGTACAGGGGAAAGGAAGAGAGAGCTACACAGACAGTCTGGAGGAGCCAGAGGTTGCATAATTGTGAGTGCAATGCTGTACAGGCTTCTAAAGCAAAAATAATAATAAAAAATTCAATTAGTTTTATCCTTAAAGTTCACAACACAGGCAATTCAGAAGAACTTCCCCACCTGGGAGCCACAGGTACCGTGTACAGCTGCCCATAGACATCATTGGCTATATGCGCATATACGCAGACTTTCTGCATCCAGTGGCGTACGTCTGTATGCATGTGCAATTTTATGCAAACACTGGTGTCTACAGCCATTAATTTCTATGCACAGGTGCACATACCATTTGGGGCTACAGGGTGGAAAATATGCCTACATAACCTTCACCAAACAAAAGATCAGATACAAGGAATATTCAGAATAGATAAAGGAAACCTGTGTTGAGATAAAGTATGCTGCCATCTCTATCCTAATTCTGAAAAAAGGGATTTTTTAATACAGCTTACCTGTAAAATCCTTTTCTTGGAGTACATCACGGGACACAGAGCGGCATATTCATTACTATATGGAGTACCTTCAGGTGATGGACACTGGCAATCTCAAACAGGAAGTCCCCTCTATAATAACCCCCTCCCTAGAGGGAGTCCCTCAGTTTTGTAGCAAGCATATATGCCTCCCAAAACATGTTCCCATAAGAGGGGTGGGAGCTCTGTGTCCCGTGATGTACTCCAAGAAAAGGATTTTACAGGTAAGCTGTATTAAAAAATCCCTTTTTCTTTCTCGTACATCACGGGACACAGAGCGGCATATTCATTACTATATGTCCGAAAGCAATGCTTTAATGAGGGGAGGGAGACATCTTCTCAAAGGGATTTAATTTAGAGGTATACTCAAATAATAATAATAAATCCAACTTAGTCAAGAAATAATTTTGAATTTTTTAAAACCAAGGGTGCCCCCGATCCCGAGGATCTTAAACCGCAGCCTGTAGTACTGCCTGCCCAAAGGCTGAATCCGCATTCCTTCTCACGTCTAGCTGATAAAATTTTGTAAACGTGTGGACTGATGACCACGTCGCCGCCTTGCATATCTGAGCCATAGAGATCTGATGGTGTGCTGCCCAGGAGGCGCCCATGGCCCTGGTAGAATGGGCTTTTACCGACAAAGGAGGAGGCAACCTCTTCAAACCGTAGGCCTGAATGATTAATTGTCTAATCCATCTCGAGATGGTGGATTTTGCAGCTGCTTGCCCCTTCTTGGGGCCATCTGGTAAAACGAACAATACATCTGTTTTCGGATCTTTTCTGTAGCTTTAAGATAGGCCTCATGGCCCGGACAATATCTAAGGTATGCAGCAACCCCTCCTTTCTAGATGTGGGTTTCGGAAAGAAGGATGGAAGTACCAAATCCTGGTTCAAGTGAAAACTGGATATAACCTTTGGTAGAAAGGAAGGATGAGGCGGAGAACCGCCCTGTCCTTATGTAGAATGAGATATGGTTCCTTACAAGATAAGGCTGCCAATTCTGACACTCTCCTGGCCGAAACTATGGCGACCAAGAATACCAACTTTCTTGTCAGTAAAACTAAAGGAATCTCAGCCAACGGCTCAAAGGGTTGTTTCTGTAGAGTGGACAGGACAAGATTTAAGTCCCATGGACAAATCGGTGACTTGACAGGAGGATTAATACGCAAGACCCCCTGTATGAAGGTTTTAACCAGCGAGTGGGTGGCCAGCGGCCTCTGAAACCACACTGACAAAGCTGAAATCTGTCCCTTGATTGTGCTTAATGCCAGGCCTTTATCCACTCCTAGCTGGAGAAAACTTAACACCCTATCAATGGTATATTTGCGGGAATTCCATCTTTTGGATTCACACCAGCCTACGTAGGTCCTCCACACCCTGTAATAAATCACCCTGGAGGCCGGCTCAATTCCTCCAACAGAGGATGGACCGGAAAAACCGCGTTGCTCAAAGGAGCTTTTAAAGAGCCCAGAGAGGATACCGCAGGAACCTGAGGCTCTGGCAATGGTAAATTAAATGCCGAGCGGACCATGTCCGTCAAAGACTGTACCCACAGCCTCTCTGTTTGGGAGTCTGAAAATGGTTCCTCAGAGGTAGATTCCTCAATCCCTGAACCCTCTTGGTTCCGGTCCAGTTGATCCTCCTGAGATTCCAATTCCTCCGGAGAGAGAATTTCAGCATCTGAGGATACACCTCTCGGCGATGGGGATCTAGCCCGTTTCTTGCCAGGAATAGAGCTAGCGATCATCACTGCTAATCTTTTCTCTAGCCCCCCTAGGGAGACGGCTAGCATCTCCTCTGTGATAAACACAGGGCTGGGCTGATCTGGACCAGCCTCAGCACCAGACCCCCCTAATGGCTCATCCAAGGCGACTTTCATGGGAATAAGCTGCGGGGAAAGTACCGGCATATCATCAGAATCAGAGGGGGAACCCCTTTGTTTTTCGGTCTTTTTGTTTTGTACCTTTTGATCACGAACCTTTGGAAGCCATAATACAAAATCGAGGGACTCCGCCTACAACAACCGACTGTAGTGGCCAGGAGTACAAAACTAGGGTTTAGGGGACAATAGACCACTACTGCCCAAAAACCGATGGGGCCCCGTATGTTCTCTTTTTTTTTTGTTATATTATATATAACTTTTTTCTTTTTTAAAACATACAGCGTCGCCCAAATTTAGTTTGCCAGCCTCCAACCTGTTGCCAAAGGGGATTTTTGGCTTAACACAAATGCATTGGAACCAACTCCAGCATGTACTACCCCTCTTCCGCCACCGGGAGTCGCTGTTCTGCCGCTCTGCGTCCTCTCCCTTCCAGATCAGCCTCAGACTGAGCAATGATCATAGCCTGCTGTGTATAACAGCGAATGAAGGCGCGCCCTTGATGACGCTGCAGGCACGCCCCCCCCCTCCGAACGGCGCGAAAAACGTCTACAAGACGTGCGCGCGCACGCGCGCGTATGCCGGGGAAGGAAGCACATGGAGGACCCAGGACTGCTGCTGGAGACCCAGGACTGCAGCTTCAGGCGGCAGAATCAAAACCCCCGGCCAGGTAGGACTTTCCAAAAGGCCCCATAGGGATCCTTATTAGCCCTGGGAAGAGAGCAGCAGGTAGCTAGCAAACCTGTTTCTTAGACAGGGGGACCAAGTGATGGGGGAAATGAGATCATCCTGTCTTCTCAGACATAGTGAGCAAGGCTGCCAATGCAGAGCATACTTAGGCTACCCCCCTTTAAGGTCTCCCTGGAGAGCCTGCTGTCGAACCAAGTCCCGCAGGCTCCCCTCTTACCTGCTCCATGCTGCATGACGTTTGCCTAGCAAAACGGTCCAATCTTCTCCCATCTCCGTGGGTAGCGTAGTAGACCTTCAGGCCCTGGGGTCCTGGAAGGTACCCACTGTCCTGGACCTATATAGCACCCTGGCAAACAGGAACTTATGGTCTTTTACAAACTCAAGTCCTGGCCCAGGGTCCAGCCCTCTAAAGAGGAGCATTATAGGCAAAACCCACGGTTTGGGGCCCGGTACTGTCCACTTTGGCACTGAGGCACCTTGGACAGATCCGGTTAGCCCGCCCTTAATCCCAAGGATGTGGAGGCAAAGCTATTCCGTGACCAACACCTAAGACACTGGCGAAAAAACTGAGGGACTCCCTCTAGGGGAGGGGGTTATATAGGGAGGGGACTTCCTGTTTGAGATTGCCAGTGTCCATCACCTGAAGGTACTCCATATAGTAATGAATATGCCGCTCTGTGTCCCGTGATGTACGAGAAAGAAATACTGGTTACCTGGTTGTTGTGCTGAACACTTCGAGTTACTCACCTAAAACAAGTTTCAACCAGTTAAGTAAGATCTTTTGTTCTGCATATTTTTTCTGGGACAAACCTATAATAAATGAAGCTAGCAAGACAGCCAGACAAATAGCATTTTCCGAAAAGTATTCCTTTAGGTACAGGGAACTGTTCATATCTGCTTATTTATTTGGCAGTGAAACAGACTGTTTCATCCCACATTTCTGTAAGCAAAAGCTTTTTGCTGGCTGGTGTCCCTGACTTGCTGGCAGAAATGTTAGTTGCAGCTTCTGCCCCATATCTATGTCTAGACAGTAGGGTATAGGGCATCAACCACTACCCATCACCTTAAGGAGGCAGGGGCTCACAGGAATGGATAAAGCGTGGGTATCTCAATTCCGACAAGTTAAAGCTGATATACAAGAAGCTATAAAAGACAAAAAAAATAATGCAGATATGTATATACAGTATCAATAAATAATTAAATGTATTTTAAATGCAGCTAGAGTGAGTACTATATGTGTATATTAGCAGATTCCTACCTCTTTTATTGCCCTGTACAGACTAGGAAAGGGAGGGGCAGCACTAGGAGAAAATCAGGTGTGCTGCATGCAAATTTGTTGACAAGGAGCATACAGATAGGAGGAGATAGAGTGAGCAAAGGGATTACCTCCTCAGTGTGGTGTTGCTTTTTCACTGTCCATTCAGCAGACTGTCAGCAGGGGAGATGACAATATTATATTCCTTAGCTGTAACAAAAAAGTGGTGGCATCACCATGGCTTTGCAAATTTAGGAACAGGATAAAGAAAATTACAGATCATTTGCTGGCTTGATTACATGCATTTCATCTGCATATTTTAAATTTGATAATGTAAATTATTGGATGACCAAATTGATTAAAGGGTATAACCTGAAATCCAAACTTTCTGCAATAATTATTGACTAACATAGTATAATGAGAAAAAGAGGGGGGGGGGGTTTGTGAATGAGGGAATAGTTGCTGAAGCTAGACCCAACACATACTCGCACTTTTTCTTCATAACATAGTATAATAATCTACTGCAATTTACACTTGTAATGTACTGCCCCCTGCCAGTCTAATGGCGCGTACACACGATCATTTTTTGTGATGAAAAAAAACGACGTTTTCTGTGAAGTAAAAAACAACGTTTTTGAAACGTCACTTTTCAAAGACGATGTTGCATACACACCATCGTTTTTTTCACAAAAAGCGAGGTTACGTTCACCACTCTTTTCCATTGAAGCTCGCTTCATAACTTGCTTCTGGGCATGCGCGGGTTGAAAAAACGTCGTTTTAAACGACGTTTTTGCTACACACGGTGACTTTTTGTGAAACAAAAAACAACGTTTTGAAAAACGACACAAAAAATTCAAGCATGTTGGAATTTTTTTTGGGTCGTTTTTTTTAAGACAAAAAACAACGTTTTGCCCACACACGATCAATTTAAATGACGTTTTAAAAAACGTCGTTTTTTTTCATCGCAAAAAACGACCGTGTGTACGCGGAATTATACTCACCTGTCCCTGATCCAGGGAGCCATAACCCACAAAGCTGCATAACCACTTGTCAAAATCTTCTAAACTGGGTCTGTGCATGCGCATTACACGCTCTATTCAATCCTATGCTAGAACAGAGAGCATGAACTTTCTATAGGATTAAATAGAAAGTGTACTGCACATGTGCAGGTCTAGGTCACAAGTTTGTGACAAGCTTTGTGAACAGTTTCTCACTGAATCGGGAACAGGTGACTAGGAAACTTCGGGAAAGGGGGGCTAAGGGCAGGGAACATTACCTTTATAAGTGTATCTGCACTAAAGGTGCAGTGGTACTCCCCGCCCTCCTCTACACTCCCCTTGTCAACTTGCATTTTTTCCTGTATATTCCTAAATTATATACACTAAATTCTGCTATGATCACTAACATCCAGTCAAAATCCAGAAAAGTAACCACATGACTTCAGAAAAGAAGTGGAGGTGGGAATTAAAAAATAATGCCTGTCTCCAGGCTAGTGCATGAGATATGTAAAAAAAAAAATGTCACTCACAGCAAGGGGGCAGAACGGAATAATGTTTTTCTCTGTAAGTCCGTTTTATTTTACTGAACAATAAAAGTGGATTTCTCAGAGCTGGATTAACTCTGTGAGTCAAGACTGGGCACAGATGATATGAAATCTTATACTGTACATTGTGACATCAAAACAAACACAAAAAATCGGGTTTATATCTACTTTAACCCTTTGCCTGAATTTTACCTTTAAAAAACTCAAACTCTAGTTTCTACTGTAAGATACAGTGAAAAAGCATTTATTACGTTCTGGGTCCTTGTTTAGAATATTTTGATTAAAATGTAACTTGCTAAAAAATCTTTTGCTAACTGATGGTTTGTGACTTTTTACACATGGTTTTAATCCAGTTCCCAAAAAGTTGGGACTCGTAAAATCTACATAAAAACAGAATGCAATGATTTGCAAATCTCATAAACCCGTATTTTATTCACAAAAGAAAACATATCACATGTTTTAAAACTGAGAAAATTTACCAATTTTAAAAAGTAAATAAGTTTGTTTTGAAATTGATGGCAGCAACACATCTCAAAAAAGTTGGGACAGGCCATATATTTACCACGGTGTGGCATCCCCTCTTACTTAACAACACTCTGTAAACTTCTGGGAATTGAGACCAGTAGCTGGAGTTTTGGGAGTGGAATGTTGTCCCATTTTTACCTGATAGAGGATTTTAACTGCTCAGCAGCCCTGGGTCTTCTTTCTCATGTTTTTCATTTGAGTATGCGCCAAATATTTTCAAATTGGTAAAAGGTCTGGACTGCAGGCAGACCATTTAAGCACCCTTCTACTACAAGACTCTACTATTACAAAGCCATGCTGTCATACAGTAGATGTACTATGTGGTTTAGCATTGGCCTGCTGAAATACTGTATGCAAGGCCTTCTCAGAGAAAGGCGTTATCTGGATGGGAGCATATGCTGCTCTAAATCCTGGCAATATCTTTCAGCATTGATGATTTCTTTCCAAATGTGCAAGCTGCCCATTTTAATATGCACTTATGCATCCCCATACAATCAGAGATACAAGCTTTTGAACTGAGTGCTGACAACAAGCCAGAAGGTCCCTCTCCTCTTAAGTGACAAAAAGAATGTAAAATTTTGATTGATCTGACCACAGAACAGTTTTCCACTTTGCAACAGACCATTTTAAATGAGCTTTGGCCCAGAGAAGTTTCTTGATCAAGTTCAGATATGGCTTCTTCTTTGCATGATAGAGCTTAACTTTGCATTTTTGGATGGCACGACGAACTGTGTTTACAGACAGCGATTTTTTTAAGTATTCTTGAACCTATACAGTGATGTCCATCACAGAATCATGCCTGTTTTTTATTGCAGTGCCATCTGAGGGCCCCGAAGAACACGGGTATACAATATTGCATTTTGGCCTTCTCCCTTGTGCCTAGAAATTTCCCCAGATGCTCTGAATTTTTTCATGATGATACTATGTACTGTATATGATGATATATTTAAAGTAAATTTAATGTTGAGGAACATTATTCTGAAATTGAAGAAGGGGGTAGGTAGAACCCGCGCTACGGACCTGATATTTTTAAGTGTGCCAGTGGTGTTAATATAGATGTATATGTTATTAAGTGGCTGCCCCTACATGTAATTCCACCGAAGTGGAAAGTGGAAAGTGAATGGGGATGAGACAGTAGGTGATGGCGCCTCTCAATTATTGAATCCCAATGTGTAAATAAAATTAAAAAAAAATACATAAAGTGCTTATCCAATATATCCTTATAGTGGGGTCCACATAGGACTTGGTATTGGTGTGTGAATCAAACCATGTATTGAACCAAAAAACTTGTAAACAAAGTGACCATAGTAGTGGTTCAGAAAAAATAATAATTAATAATAAAAATAATAAATATGATAAATAAATAATAAATAAATGAACAGTTAAAGTGCTCTGTGCCGTGAAAATCAACTGCTACTATTTTTTACAGTCCATGCAAAAAAAGGTGCTTTGTGCTTCATATAGTATATTGCAGATGACAGTGTTCACTCTGTGATCCCTCTTTTCATGCTCTATTGGGTCCCTCACTCACCAGATCCAGGTACCCAATTAAGGGTAAGAAGCCTTCACAGTATTAGCCCTGTGTTGCTCTCTGGCAAGTATCCACTTGTTTGGACCCCTTCAGTCTGACATATAGCTCAGAAGAGAGAGAATGCCCACATAGTGTAGTATTGTTGATAAAAATGTATTTTACATAAAAGGTCAGGTACTCACATTAAAAAGATTAAAACAAGCATATGTGATATCTCACGAGTGTTTTGCGTCTGGATGCTGTGCTGCTCGACCGGTTTCGTCTAATGACATCATCTGGAGCATCCAGACCTTTTATGTAAAATACATTTTTATCAACAATACTACACTATGTGGGCATTCTCTCTCTTCTGAGCTATATGTCAGACTGAAGGGGTCCAAACAAGTGGATACTTGCCAGAGAGCAACACAGGGCTAATACTGTGAAGGCTTCCTACCCTTAATTGGGTACCTGGATCTGGTGAGTGAGGGACCCAATAGAGCATGATAAGAGGGATCACAGAGTGAACACTGTCATCTGCAATATACTATATGAAGAACAAAGCACCTTTTTTTGCATGGACTGTAAAAAATAGTAGCAGTTGATTTTCACGGCACAGAGCACTTTAACTGTTCATTTATTTATTATTTATTTATCATATTTATTATTTTTATTATTAATTAATTATTATTTTTTCTGAACCACTACTATGGTCACTTTGTTTACAAGTTTTTTGGTTCAATACATGGTTTGATTCACACACCAATACCAAGTCCTATGTGGACCTCACTATAAGGATATATTGGATAAGCACTTTATGTATTTTTTTAAATTTTATTTACACATTGGGATTCATTAATTGAGAGGCGCCATCACCTACTATCTCATCCCCATTCATTATTCTGAAATTGATCAACAATTGTTAGATGTAGCTTTTCACAGATTGGTGAACCTTTGCCCAGCTTTACTTCTGAGACACTCTGACTCTCTAAGACATGGGTCTTCAAACTATGGCCCTCCAGTTGTTCAGGAACTACATTTCCCATCATGTCCAGTCATGTCTGTGAATGACAGAGTTTTACAATGCCTCATGGGATGTGTAGTTCCGCAACAGCTGGAGGGCCGTAGTTTGAGGATCCCTGCTCTAAGATGCTCAATACCCAATCACGCTAATAACCTGTTGACAATTAACCTAATTAGTTGCAAAATGTTCTTTCAGCTCTTCCTTGTTAGTACTATTTACTTTGCCAGTTTTTTGTTTACCTGTCCCAACTTTTTTGAGACGTGTTGCTGCCATCAATTTCAAAATGACCTTTTTTTTCCCTCAAAATTGTACATTTTATCAGTTTTCACACTTGAAAAGTTTTCTATTGCAAATAAAAAAATGGATTTACGAGATTTGCAAATCATTGCATTCTGCTTTTATGTAGCTTTTACATAGCATCCCAACTTTTTTGGCATTGCGGTTGTAGTTACAGTGTCTCTACTACTCTTGCTAAACAGTGCAGCAAGGTATGTGAGAGTAATATATGTGCTGTTTGGTTGACCGACCTACGGTTAGTCAAGGATTACATGAGTGGATTTGCCAGCATTGCTGTACATTTCATCTTACATGTGGCAATTATGAAAAGGTTTATTTTGTCTTTGCTAATGAATTTAATGACACTGTTGCGTTTTGCTTTTAGAGGAAGTAACACAACCTGAGATGCCCTCTGATGTCCTTGTCTCTGCCTATCACATTCATGCAGCCTGTTATGCCAGGGTTGCATAGGAAATCAACCACACATTTGCAGAGCTGGCGTCAGAGCTAAGAGGTAGTTCTTCGAGCCAACAAAACTCTTCATAGCAACAGCAAACAGTGTGCTGCAAACACTCCACCCACGCACTTGACTGTCAGCGCTTTTCTAATCTATGTGGCTGAAGCTTTTAAGATCGCCGTTCGAGTGTCAGAGACATAACAAGCTGAGAGATGTTCTGAAGGCCTGAAGGAAAGCAGAAAATAGGAGAGATGGCGACAGAAAATGAAGAAGAGAGAATAGAAGGGAAACAGTAGCACTGATTTAAAAATACTGGGATAAAATTGAGCCGTTACCTACAGCAACTTATTAGGGTTCATCTTTCATTAACAAAGTGGGAATATGGACATTTGAACATTAAAAACTCAGTTTTAAGATTAGCCATAGCCTGAGTTGAAAAACTGTCCCCTGCCTGCAGCTACAGAAAAGGAACATTGCTGTTAGTGGGATCTACCTGCAGTCCGACCTATAGCTCTGCAATCAGCAAAACCCATGGCTCTCCACTGATTGTAGAGCTCTGACTTTGACTCAGTGGGGGGAGAATCAGGAAGACAATAGTGAATATTAATTTGCGATTGTCACACCAGTGGGTGGGCTCGGGGTGCAGTGCTCTGTGCCCCCGAGCCCACCCTTTTTTTTAAGCCAATTAGAGGTTCAGGCTCTAATCATGTACTTCAAGAAAATAAAAAACCCATGGAAATCCATGTATGTATAGGGGGGGCCGCGCCTGTGCACCCCTAATGGACAGGCCACCACTGCTAAAATAATTGATAACTGTAACGGTCACCACCGCTTACGATCTTCCATCCATCCACGACAAGCTTATCTGACACACTGCGACAATCTTGCATACACGATCCATATCCATTCCCATAAACAAGACGAGACTCAAGCTCTGCACTTGCTTTCAAAGATATCACAATTTATTGGTATTTTCTCAGCTTCTTATACAGTCTCAAGCATAATGCAGTTAGTCACAGGACAATGTAGTCTCCACCCCCCTTCACACCATGGGGGGCTTTAATCACACTCTAAAACGCATTCAGGTAAGCTAACCATGTAGAATTGTCGGCACCGCATCTTCAATAGTGTTCAATTAACCTTGAATAATACACAGACATCTAGTTGAATAAGTTATCTAGACAGCTTTATCACACAATGGCAGTCTTGTGAGAGTGGGTGCAATCAACACCTTCAACGGAATGTCTTTACAGTGAATAGCCAACACCTTAAGATATTTCAATAGCATATTATACAAAGGTATGACTCACTGTCTGGTTGACCTGGTCATGTCATCATGAACTCCTTGTGATATCTCAGTCCTAAAATGAAGTATTAATAATGTCCCATCTGTAATATATGAATTATGATTCTTTGTCACCCTATGGCCCTAGTGGACATAAGGTGACCCTAGACATAGGAATATCTCAGTCTGTCACGGTGCATTCCGTTACAATAACATATACAAAAAAGTTGTTGAACACAGTTAAACAATTTGAAAGTAGACTATAGTCTAACATGAAAACACTTCCATACAGTTACAGTAAAGGAAATGAGAGATAGTCCAGGTCATAAGTGACAAAATGTTGCATGATGTGTGCTGCAAACCTCCATGTTCACTACATGTTACAAGTCCCGAACCATCCAACTGTTGTACTTGACATTTTCTTGACTGCTCCTATTCTGTACATCAGTGTCTATCAACACCCTTTTCAAATTCCACACAATCTCAAGGCACCCCATTCTAAAGTGTAAAAAACTAAAATAATAGTTTTGCATGATGTACCAACATCAAACATTATTGATTTATCCTTCTAAAGTAAATACGACCTTTGCACACTGGTACTGATTTGTATTCCAGTGTTTCTCTTCCATCTCGGTTTCTCTCCCTCACTCAGCTAATGTGACCCCAGTGCTGAAGGAGTGGGGTGGGGCAAACAAAGATGCTATGCAGGTGCCTGACATCCTCCTTATCAACCGACAACATCATTGGTTGTTGGGACACTGGCGGCTGGAAGGTTATAATGGTGCACAATGAAAACCTGTGGGTTTCTGTAATAGGCAGGCTTGATCCACCCACTGACATTGGACAATTTCTAGGTATTTTGCCAAGGCACCCCTGAAGACACCTGAAGGTACCCTGGTTGAAAAAGGCTGCTATACATTGTGCAGTGCAATACATACTGTACATAACTTGACTCTAAATGGTGTGCTGTTGTAACACCGTCAGCGTTACTTGCTGTGACGGGCGCAGCTGCTTCCACTATCGCAGCTGCGCTCCGTTCACAGTACTGTCATCCCATTCTGTGCGCCGTGCGTTCCACGGTGGAATGCGGAAGTGCGCCGCCGCCGCTCAGCGTGGCCTATTTAAACTGGCCAGGCTGACAGTGCGGCGTTGCTCTATTGCGTGGGGACGCCCCACTGTCAGCTGGTTCCTCCAGTACCACCGGCCTGCTACCCCAGGGACCTGACCAGCATCGCCCTGCAGCACCAACCCGGACTCCACAATCCTACTCATTGGAACTACAAGTCCCAGC
The DNA here is from genome assembly GCA_029574335.1 of Rana kukunoris. NCBI lineage: Eukaryota > Metazoa > Chordata > Amphibia > Anura > Ranidae > Rana > Rana kukunoris. Next base: position 273,394,125 of record CM056051.1, on the reverse strand, counting down.
AGCCCATATCCTGGACTCTGCCAGCCAATACCTCAGTATCGCAAGTACCCTGATCTATGCAATGTGTTAATGATTGAGACTGTGATGCTAGGATACCAAACTCTCTGCACAAAAGAGAGTGAAACCTGGGTCCGAACCTGAGAAGTCTCCGCAGTTGAGATCCGTATTCCTAAATCTATTGGGCGTAGCCTTACAGCTGTACACATTATATACAGTATACATAGAAGTTTTTCTTAGCACTAAGGCTTCTGAATTCTTCCCCATTCAATGCATTGGCATAACTACTTGATATTATCATTCGGGTTCTACAAGAGGTGTCTCAAAAGTTCACGGCCTGACATAGAAGGAGTGACCACACAGACATAAAATGTTGTCACCACACCAAGCCAGTCTTCAAGATGTTAGATGCTGAAAATGGCGCATGTGCACTATATGGTTTTTGTATGCTCTTTGCTAACAATTGGCACTCCACCTGTAGTTTGCAAGGAGTGCAGGAAAAATGTATAGCGTGCATGCACCATTTTTTTAGTTCTGAACATCTGGAAGAGTAGCTTCCATGTCAGGCCAAGAACTTTCTGGATGCCCCATATATATTGAACTATATTTTTTCCCTTTTTGGAATGGATTCTTTATATATTCTTTAGGAGGATATTCCAAGGCCAGGACACAACAGCATTTGCTGATCTTCTAGAAATATTCCTATTCTTAGGAATATATAGAAAATCTATTCATAGTAAGTGTAATGAGAGAGCAAAGCCTCTGTATTTGTTGGTATGAGGGGATGCTGTGAGACCCTAGAACTGCAGATTCTACAGCAAAGGTATGTTATTTTTTTATGAAAGGAAATTACTTGTAGTCTAGCTTTTCACACAGGTTTATATAGTTCACCGCTCCATATCTGCCCTACTAGCTGTGGACAAATGTACAGTATAAGAATGTCATAGCGCAGATTAAATATAGTATCAATGAACATGCCAATCTGTAACTATGCATTTACTGGATTTACCATGGTGTCGTGAGATGAAATCGCCACCCCCACCTCAAATAAAAACAAGGGTAGACATGAACTAGGTATGTGGATAGAATGTCTTTAGGATGAGAGTACGAGAATAACCTGTGTTTTTTGAAGATGTGGTTATGATATGCCGAGCATACTGGGGGTTCGTTAGAAAGGATTTGTGGGGTGGAAACTAAATGAATAGGTTGCAATTAAAGCAGGGGAGAGCTGGCAGCCTTCGGCCTGGGGGGCAAGTCCAGTCAAGTGGCTCATTGAACCATTGAATCAGCTCACCATTCATTACCCATGTGCCCAATCACAGATCACAAGTGTCGTTTATCGCCTCTCCTTGCCTCACACTGACAGAGTGAAAGGCGTGAGCTCCACTCTGCAGCCAGACCAGTCAGTGTGTGTCAGGGATAGAGAGAGCAGGACGCTCTCACACGAGCCGGCTCTCCCCAGGGACAGTTTAGCCAGGCAGTCCCCTACAGCACGCCAGGATCCAGGACAGCCGTTCTTTACTCCTCCTTGGGCCCCCCTCCTTCCTTTAGCAACATCTCCAAGGTAAGGGGTCCCCTTCTAGCCTGCCTGATCTGTCCCCTTGGACTGAATGCGGCCGTCCTTTTTAGGATAAGCCACGGTTTCAGTCCCGGGAATCGGACGATCGGCACCCCCCACATCCCCCAAACACTATATCGTCTCCCCCCCCCCCCATCTCCTGTCCCCCCTGGCCATTCCTACCTTCGGGTACTACCGCCACCGGATCGCAGACGCAATCGCGGGTGCCGCATCCCAGGAAAGTCTGCGGCTTCAGCAGGATATCCGGCACGCCGAAGGTGATAGCCCCCTATTTTTAAAAAAAACACCATCTACACCTCTCAGGCCCCAGAGCACTCTCCCAGTGGCGCCCTTATAGGTCCCCTTATAGGTCCCCTTCTCGCCCCCCCTTGCTGCCCCCGGCTCGGACCTAGTCCCGGTCGGCGGCCATCTTGGTACTCCTATTTCCTTATCAACACCACCCTCACTCATCCTCACCTGCACAGGCCGTTTTAGTCTGAAACTTGGCCCTTGCAGTTAATCCAGAGGTACACATCCCCTCGCCCCCAATTCAAAAGTGATTGATCCAGGGTTGTTACCGATCGCCAGCAGGGAAGGAATTTTTTCCCCAGTCGCTGCATATTGGCATTGGCACGCCTGGGGTTTTTCGCCTTCCTATGGACCAATTCCAGGGAGGGAAGACGTAAAAAGTGACAGTTTCACTTGGATACTCTTCCTCCCAGCGCCTCGATCTCAAACAGGATTTGGAAATTGAGATAGGGGAAAATGAGCCACTACCATGGACCGATCACCATGCCATTAAGTTCATAATCGCCTACCACCTCAGGCCAAATAAAACAAGAAAACCGGTGACAACTCACTAGACTAGATCTCAGAAGAAGCTCCACTCGGGAACTCTTCAAAACGACCCTAGGAAATAAAATAAACACAATACAACAACAACAACTAGGGTTGTCCCGATACCACTTTTTTAGGACCAAGTACAAGTGCCGATACTTTTTTTCAAGTAGTCGCCGATACCGAATACCGATACTTTTTTTAAACGTGTCCCCAAATGCAGCCATGTCCCCCCACATATTGCAGCCATGTCATGTCCCCCACATATTGCAGCCATGTCATGTCCCCCCACATATTGCAGCCATGTCATGTCCCCCCACATATTGCAGCCATGTCATGTCCCCCCACATATTGCAGCCATGTCATGTCCCCCCACATATTGCAGCCATGTCATGTCCCCCCACATATTGCAGCCATGTCATGTCCCCCCACATATTGCAGCCATGTCATGTCCCCCCACATATTGCAGCCATGTCATGTCCCCCCACATATGCAGCCATGTCATGTCCCCCCACATATTGCAGCCATGTCATGTCCCCCCACATATGCAGCCATGTCATGTCCCCCCACATATTGCAGCCATGTCATGTCCCCCCACATATTGCAGCCATGTCATGTCCCCCCACATATGCAGCCATGTCATGTCCCCCCACATATTGCAGCCATGTCATGTCCCCCCACATATTGCAGCCATGTCATGTCCCCCCACATATTGCAGCCATGTCATGTCCCCCCACATATGCAGCCATGTCATGTCCCCCCACATATTGCAGCCATGTCATGTCCCCCCACATATGGGGGGAAGTATTCTATTTTGGTATCGGGGGTATTTGGGGGAGTACAAGTACTCCCGCAAATACTCGGAATCGCTCCCGATACCGATACTGGTATCGGGACAACCCTAACAACAACAAACAGCCGTAGAAACACTTGACGCCATCAACAAGGCGCTACTTCAGTCCGCCGACTGGGTGGCACCAAAACGCAAAACTTGCATCCGGAAAAACAACACCGGCTGGTTCAACGACCAGCTGACGTTGCTAAAGCAAGAACGTAGAAGAGCAGAAGCTGCGTGGAAAAGGAGCTCTTCAGATAAAAACCACGCCATTTATAAGACAATAACAAAGAAATATCATAAAGAAATCTTTATGGCAAAAAAAAAAAAATAATTTCGCCAACATCTTTACCAAGGCCCTAAACCGCCCCCGCGAACTCTTCAAGCTGGTTTCACAAATCGATGAATCCAGCCTGTTTAGAGCCCCCCAATGCTGATTCACAAGAATTTTGCAACAAACTATCGGATTATTTCATTAATAAAATTGAAAGAATCCGGGCAAGCATTGAGCAAAATGGAATCCGCATGAATGCCGCCCCTAATCCCAACCCAACTACCATTACATACCCGCCTCAAGCACCGGAATTCACCTTAAAACCCATCTCCATCGCTGCCACTAAAAATATCATTCGGTCTCTGCGCAACAGCACAGCACCCAATGACATCATTCCCACTAAACTGCTGAAAGAAAGTGCCGATATATTGGCACCAGCTATCACGGAGCTTATAAAACAATCATTCAAGGAAGGCATGGTGCCCTCCTTGTTGAAACAAGGCACAATAAAACCGATCTTAAAAAAAACCACCCTCGACCCTAAAGATCCAAACAATAGGAGGCCCATAACTGGTCTAAATGTTTTCTCCAAGATACTGGACAAAGAAGTTGTACAACAGTTACAACAGCACTTAGAAACCCAAAAATTACTCGATATGTTTCAATCAGGCTTCCGGTCAGGGCACGGAACTGAAACTGCTCTGGTAAAAATATGGGATGACGTCCTAGAGGCCGCAGATGAAGGCGAATCTTCTCCCCTGATCCTGTTGGACCTAAGTGTGGTCTTTGACACGGTAGACCATGGACTACTACTCACTAGGCTAGCTGAAGTGGCCAAAGTCGCGGAAGCTGATCTATCATGGTTCTCCTCCTTCTTGGAAAACCGATCACAAACAGTGAAATTGGGATCTTTCACGTCAGGAAAGTGTACGGTATCATGCGGAGTCCCTCAGGGATCTCCCTTGTCACTGGTACTGTTCAATATCCATCTTCGTCCCCTCTTTGAAATCATCAGCAACCAGAAGCTACTTTACCATTCCTATGCAGACGACACTCAACTGTATCTCCGCATCAGTAACGAAAAGGATCACTCTCTTGGGTTAGAGAGATCCCCCACTCTAATAGATAACTGGATGACATCCAGTTATCTTAAACTCAATGGTTTGAAAACAGAGCTTCTCCTGTTTCACGCAAACCGGAAAAGTCACTCCAACTTGGACCCCACCGCCCATTCTGGGTAAAAATATTGCGCCTAGCACCAAAGTCAAAAGTCTCAGAGTCATTTTTAACTCCTACATGACAATGGACGCACAAATAGGGTCAGTAGTCAGCGGATCCCATCATCTGCTGCGTCTGCTACGCCGACTCACCCCCTTTATCCCTAAAAAGGACATTGCAGTCGTGGTGGGAACAATCATCAATTCCAGACTCGACTACGCAAATGCCCTCTATTTAGGACTTCCCAAATACCAAATCACTTGTCTGCAAGTCGTTCACAATACGGCTGCTCGTTTAGTGACTGGTAAAAGACCATGGGAGTCAATCTCCTTTTCGCTTAGATCTCTTCACTGGCTACCAGTGAAAGACAGAATCACTTTTAAGGCACTCTGTCTTACACACAAGTGTATTCAAGGAAACGCTCCCCAATATCTATGCGAAAAAATAAAAGCCCATAACCCAAATCGCATTCTGCGATCGACAAATCAAAACCTACTGGAAATACCCAAGACAAGGTACAAATCCAAAGGAGATCGGAGATTTGCTGTCCAAGGACCTCGACTGTGGAATACACTACCAACCACCATCCGACTGGAGTCGGACCACTTGGCCTTCAGGAGAATGATTAAAACTCATCTCTTCTGAGGCAAAGCATTTCCTTATAGAAGGAATGGAAACAGCGCCCAGAGGCGATTCAGTTCGCAGGTATTGCGCTTTATACGTTTTTCACTCACTCAGTGTGAGGAGAGGAGAACCAATCAGTGGCACCTCTTCGCAGGGGAGACCTGTACAGGTAAAAAAGGGCACTGATCATCAGTGCAGCCCCAACAGTGCCCAGAAAGTGATGCCATTCTGTGCCCATCGGAGACACCAATCAGTGGCCATCGGAGACACCAATCAGTGGCCATCAGAGACACCAATCAGTGGCCATCAGAGACACCAATCAGTGCTGCCTTTCAGCGCTTGCCCACAATCAGTGCCACCTATCTGTGCGGCATATTAGTGCCTCCACATCAGTGCCAACTAATCAGTGCCGCCTCATCAGTGAAGGAGAAAAATTACTTATTTACAAAAAAAAAAAAAAATCCACATTTTTGGTATTTTTTCATTTTTAAAAGCAAAAAAATATGATAAAATGATGGATTGCATGAGGGAATATGTACCAAAAGTTTTTGTTTTGATTTTTTACATGGGAGGATGAGCAGGTGTATGAAGGGTTTAAGTGTTGTATATTTAGGGAGGGGTGGTAGGTTGCATGGTGTTGGTTGCAACCAGGCTGTAAAGGGTGGTGACAATAAAAGAGGGGAGTCCAAAGTGTATAATGCAGTGTGTGATGGGTGTATACAAGGTAGGACAGGGTGTGATGGGGGGCCATAACTGTAAGAAGGTGTGAAGTGAAGTGTGATGAGAGGTGCAAGAGTTTTTATGTGACTGGTGTATGCAGAGTATAGTAGGGTGGGATTTGTGGTGAGAGGTGTTGGTAGTGTTGGGGTATGATTGGTGTATGCAGAGTATAATAGGGTATAATGGGGAGTGTTGGATGTGGGGTTGCCACCTCATCCCTTTAAACCCAAACACACATGAATTATACAGGTTCTGAGGCTGATTAAGGTGGTAATTAAACTCACTTGGTGCCTTATCGGCATCAAATTAGACTCGGAAACTGTGTAATTAACATGTGTTCGGGTTTAAAGGGATGAGGTGGCAACCCTAGTTGGGTGATGTCAGGGATCTGCAGGGAGTGGATAGCTGTGCATTAGTCGTCTGTAGTTGAGCAGGTGTAATGGATATGTGCAGGGTATAAGGAGTACACACAGGGTATGGGGACTAGGGATGAGCTCCGGTGTGTTCACACAGTTCACATGCAGAGCCCGCCAGAAAGTTGGCACCGCGCTGCACTAATCACAGGCAGGGAGACATTTCCCGATCTCTGCAGCCGAGCATCGGGACAATGTCTCCCTGCCTGTGATTAGCGCAGCGTGGTGCCAAATACCTGGCGAACTCATCCTTAATGGTGACATATAATACAGTGTACATTGGCCTGAAGGGTAATGGATGGGTGAATGCAGGGTGGGAGTACGTGGGTGAATGCAGGATGGGTGAATGCAGGGTGGGTGTATATGAGTGAAGGCAGGGTGGGTGCATGTAGGATGAGTGAATGCAGAGTGGGGGTATGTGGGTGAATGCAGGGTGGGTGTATGTGGGTGAATGCAGGATGGGTGTACGTGAGTGAAGGCAGGGTGGGTGTATGTAGAATGAGTGAATGCAGGGTGGGTGTATGTGGGTGAATGCAAGATGGGTGAATGCAGGATGGGTGTACGCAGGGTGGGTGTATGTGGGTGAATGCAGGGTGGGTGAACTCAGGGTGGGTGTATGCAGGGTGGGTGAATGCAGGATGGGTGTATGTGGGTGAATGCAGGGTGGGTGTATGCAGGGTGGGTGAACGCAGAGTGGGTGAACGCAGGATGGGTGTATGTGGGTGAATGCAGGGTGGGTATGCAGGGTGGGTGAACTCAGGGTGGGTGTATGTGGGTGTATGCAGGGTGGGTGAATGCAGGATGGGTGTATGTGGGTGAATGCAGGGTGGGTGAACGCAGGATGGGTGTATGTGGGTGAATAAAAAATAAAGAATCTGCGCTAAAATTAATAAATTAAAAAATAAAAGAGAACTCCAACAAAATTACAGTGTGCTCTCCCCAAGTGCTGCGATTTTCATGCATACAATATATACAAGAAACAAATAGGAAAAAATATAAATCTCGCTACCTTAAAACATAAATAAATACAAAAAAAATCACAATTTATAGGGCTGGCTGCTGAATCGAAAATGACCAATGATGGCCACTGGACAAAACGCAGTCACCTCAAATCCGTGATGATACTGTATTAATAATGAACCAAAAAACAAACAGCAAAAGAAACACAGCTGATATGGTATAATGCTGAATGTGTAACCATCAACTGAGTGTGACTTGATTAAACATAGTCCAAACTATTGACAAATAAAAAATCCATAAGTGAAGATTAAAAAAAATGATGACGTTTCTAGATGAATAAACGTGTCCAAAAAGCAAAGTATCCTCCACCAAACTTATGAATTGGTCTCTTACCAGAAACACACGATCCCTTATAACAGGGGATCAGAAGCAGCATATAACAGATCCCAATCACGTGGCATCAGGTCTGTGGTCTAGTGAATCTCGTATCCCAAAATGTTTCAGCAATATGGATGCCCACCATGCAAAAAAACATCAATGTTTCCACATAGTGTGTTAAACGTATAAAATGTATTAAAAAGATTAAAAATGCACTTACAATCATGCAGTATAATAAACGCCTTGATTATTTCATGTGCAGGCCGGAAAAAAAAAATCCTCAGGCTCTCGCGATGTCGTCACCCAAGTTCCTGTATGTTCCACCAGTGGACGAGAGCCTGAGGATTTTTGTGTTCTGGCCGGCACATGAAATAATCAAGGCGTTTATTATACTGCATGATTGTAAGTTCATTTTTAATCTTTTTAATACATTGTATACGTTTAACACACTATGTGGAGCCATTGATGTTTTTTTGCATGGTGGGCATCCATATTGCTGAAACATTTTGGGATACGAGATTCACTGGGACCGCAGACCTGATGCCACGTGATTGGGATCCGTTATATGCTGCTTCTGATCCCCTGTTATAAGGCATCGTGGGTTTCTGGTAAGAGACCAATTCATACGTTTGGTGGAGGACACTTTGCTTTTTGGACACGTTTATTCATCTAGAAACACGGGTGTTTTATCAATCTTCACTTATGGACTTTTTATTTGTCAATATTTTGGACTATGTTTAATCAAGTCACACTCAGTTGATGGTTACACATTCAGCATTATACCATATCAGCTGTGTTTCTTTTGCTGTTTGTTTTTTGGTTCATTATTAATACAGTATCATCACGGCTTTGAGGTGACTGCGTATTGTCCAGTGGCCATCATTGGTCATTTTCGATTCAGCAGCCAGCCCTATTAATTGTGATTTTTTGTATTTATTTATGTTTTAAGGTAGCGTGATTTATATTTTTTTGTATGTGGGTGAATGCAGGGTGGGTGTATGCAGGTTGTGGTAGTGGTTAGCTAACACTCACCAGCTCCTCTGGGGTTGTTCTCTCTCTCTCTCGCGACAGCAGCAGCACAGCAGCACATGTCTCTCCCGCAGGTTGCCATCTTCCAGCCCCGTCAGACAGCAGCCTTCTCCCCAAGAGCCCCATCCCTGTGTACCATCCAAAGCCCCCCGCCCACCACTGGTCACATGACAGCCATAACAGCGTGATCTCCAGGCATTGTGCGTGGGACTCGGGAGCAAATCTGTGCTGGTACTATAGTCAGACAGACTTAGTACTGTACTGCACTGCAGGGTTCGCGGCCGACGGCCTATTCTAATCTATTGCAGGCACAGCCGGACATGCGCAGTTCTGAGCTGGCAGTACAGCAGCCCTTTTTACAGGGAATCAGAGCGGCCCGGGAGGAAAGTGTCACTTTGCATCCCGGCCCAGATCACATGTACCCGGTGATCTTGTCTTGTCCTGTCCTGTGGTCACTTGCCTGATGAAGAGGTCCTGTGCGACTTCAAAACGTTGCTATTTTTGTGATGGTTTCTGTGCAATACATTTTTTTGGACGTTTTTATACGATCCTTGGTGTGCTGGCGAATATGTTTACATGATTGCTGATCCAGTTCCCTGCTGGTGATTGCTTCAGCACCCTTTTTTCCCTTTGGCCATTCTCCACGAAGGTGTATTTATTAAGACTGTGGTGACAACTCTAGCATTGTATCTGCAGAAAAGCAGTGTTGTAACACACTTCCTGTCCAAGTGTGACAATGATAGATCACATCCCGCTCGTCCTCTTCATAGTATGGGGGAATTGAAGTCCACAGAGGTCTTTGGGAACAAAGCTAACTGATAACACAGGCAGAGAGCACAGCAAGGTTTCTAAATTTCTGGCAAAATCAATAGGTATTATTGTATTCACTGAGCAGATATAACAAAACACCTTTAATACCTTGTGGTAGTGTGGTGCCACACCAGTGTCTGAATACAGGATTCAGAACCAGGCAGGTTGAGGGGCTCCAGTGTATTTGCTTGTTTGGGAGGAAACAGGCGTTTCAGTTTCCTCATTTTTTTTTTACTAAAGTCCACTTTGGGACCTGGAGCCCAGGGATTTCTTAGAGATCCGGGAGTGAGGAAATCCCCAGTCCTGGATCCGGGTTTTGAGACTCAACGGCACACTGATTGTTCAGGTGTGTGTGGGCCTGATAGAGTCAGGATCAGGGTTCTGGCCTCCACCCTCCCAATGAGTGCAGGTGTGCCCTGGGGAAGCCATAGAGCACAGGGTGTGCACTGGAGAAGTCAGAGACCCAAGTTTGAGGATCAGCGCAGTGAGGGGCTGCCATCTAAACGGACGGTGTTGGCAATGAATAGTCTGTAGGAGACAGACGAGAGCCTGAAGTGGAAGGCCTGAGCAGCATTGCTGTATGTATAAGTCAGGAGGCTGAATTTACCATTATGTTGTATGGATGGTGAAAATCCCCTGCGAGGGAAAACCTTTTGTTTTGAACTTCTTTTTTTTTTGTATAATCAAGTTTATTGCTATTTCAACACACAACACATATAAGACATGTTCAACAGCAGTGATGTAGGCAAGGCCAACTTAGACCACGCAGGGTCACATAAGCATCCGGACCCCAAAGGGAACCGTTGAACGTATAAAAACACAAACAAACAAACAATGCATTATCAGCGAGCATCCAGCCCCCAACCAGGGGCCCTCAGCTCGGGAATAGCAGGTCTTAGTGGGCGATGCTAAGGGTATCAGTCGTGAGGCCACAGGCAACACATATAGCATTTAGGGCCGTCTGCCGACAGCCTCGCCGTCCGGAGACGGGTCAAGAGACCGTCCCCAGAGGCCTTGAGTCATGGGGGGTCCACCGTCCACGGGTGAGGCAGGAGGGGGGGCACCGTGGCCTCCAGCAAACCGACTCCCGCTCCCGCCCGTGAACCCAGGGCCCCAATTGCAGCAGTCAGGGCCTTCACACAAAACCACCGGTGTCCCCGCCTGGGCTGGGGACAGGTTCGTGCGCCCTGAGGTTCTGCATTGCCATGTCGACCCCCAGTCACTCGTTAGAGCCACCGGTCTGCTTCTGTAGTAACAATGTAACATAAAACATGGGATTGGGGGGGGAAGAGAGGGAGAGAAGATCAAAGATGAAGGGTAGAAAGAGAAGGAAGAGGTGATAGGTAGACAGAGAGAGTCCAGGTGTACCTGTGATCCAATAGGGAGTTGAGCGGTTCACCACGCCTATCATTGCAGGCCGAGTCCAGGTCAATCATGGGTTTAGATCCATACATATAGCCAGCAACAGGGAAATAATGTTATCTTCTAGGTGTCCCTTAGCCTGCGGGTCCTAAGGGATGGGTCTGACAGCTCCAGTAAGGCTATGTCTAAACTGGACGGGACAAAGGAAGAGTCTGAGGCATAGTCCGTCCAGGGCGTCCAAGTGCTATGGAACTGGTTTCTAGTGTCGTGGCAGGTCGCCCTCCAGTCCTCCGCTTCCCTAACCGCATTCACCCCGCTGATCCACTCCTCCCGAGTAGGAATTCTGGCTGTTTTCCAGTGGAGCGGGAGTAAGCGCCTGGCTGCGTTAAGCAGGTGAGGCAGCACATTTTTCTTATAGTGTCGGAGGGGGATCCGGGGTACATGCAGCAGGAAATGCAGCGGGGAGAGAGGGACCTCAAGCCCAGTCACTATCTTAATTTGGCGTCCTATGTCCTCCCAGAAGGGTTTAATTAGGGGACAGTCCCACCAAATGTGTACAAGTGTTCCCCTGTGTCCGCAGCCGCGCCAGCACAGCGCGGACACAGAGGGATAGATTTGGGCCAGGTCTGCAGGAACCCTATACCAACGGGATAAAATTTTGAAATTAGTTTCCTGCGTCCTGGAATCGATAGAGGACGAGTGAGTTAGGTGGTACAGGTGAGCCAGTTGTGTGTCAGTAAACATCGTCCCCAAGTCAGTTTCCCACCGTCTGACATAAGCGGGTTTAGGTTGGGGCGACGCTGAGCCAAGGAGTCGGTAGAGTTCTGACACTAGGTGGGGGGTAGGGGTATCGTCGGTGAACAAGCTTTCGAATGGGGTAAGGGACGAGGGGTCTCTAATCATACGGCCATGCTTCCCAAAGAAGTGGTGTATTTGCCTATATTTCCAGAAGTTCATGCGCGAGCCCTGTCGACCTACTGGAAGAGCTTCATAATTTAAGAGTCTACCATTTTTCATGAGTTTTCCACAACTAGCGTTAGCATCATCAACCCAGGACTCGAAAAACGTCATTTTCTCCCCCGGGGGGAACCAGAGGAAACCACCCAGGGGGGCCAGCGGAGACACAGGGGGGGCCAAGTTGAGTTCAGCATTGGCTTTGTCCCAAACCGACAGCACATGGGATGTCAGAGGGGAAGTCGTGTCAGACAGCCCCCTGTGTTCCTGCGACAGCCAAGGTGCATAGGACAGGTTCCTACCCGCTAGGCTCTTCTCCAAGGGCACCCAGAGTTTTGAGTGTGTATGGAAACGCCAGTTGAGAATCCTCTGTAAAGCTATTGCGCGGTAGTATTGTTTGATGTCTGGGACCCCTAAGCCCCCTCTACTCTTCGGGCGGCGTAGCACCCTCAGGGCGATTCTAGGTTTACGCGCATTCCAGATGAAAGCGGACATCATGCTGGAGAGACGGTCAAAAAATAATTTGGGCAGGGGTATCGGGAGCATTTGTAGGTAGAATAGTATGCGTGGGAGGACAGTCATTTTTATGATGTTCACCCGACCGAGCCATGTGAAAGCTGAACGAGTCCAGTGCAAAAGGTCGTTTTTAACTGTGGTTAGTAATGGGGTGTAATTCGCAGTGTAAAGGGCGTCGAACCTGTCAGTGAGTTGTATTCCTAGATAACGTAGGGACGACTTGGACCAGGTAAAGGGGAAGGAGGCCTGGAGACCAGCGGCCACACGGGCGGGGAGGCAAATGGGAAGAATCTCCGATTTCGTTAAATTAATTTTAAAGTTGGACAGGGATCCGAAGAGTCTAAGCTCTTTCATCAGGTTGGGCAGCGATATCAATGGTTGTGAGAGGTGGAAGAGGACATCATCGGCATACGCCGAGAGTTTGTGTTCTGTATCTCCAACCCTCAAGCCTGTGATATCCGGGTTGTCTCGCACAGTTCGGAGCAGGGGCTCCAGAACTAGGGCGAACAGGAGGGGCGACAGGGGGCAGCCCTGTCGCGTGCCATTCCGGATGGGGAACCTAGGGGAGAGGGTTCCGTTTACTTTGACCTGAGCGCAGGGAGAAGAATATAGGGCCAGGATTGACGCCAGCATTCTCGGGCCTAAGCCGATCGATCGCAGTACCTCCGTCATATATGGCCAGTCTACGCGATCGAAGGCCTTTTCAGCGTCTGTTGAGAGGATAATGTAAGATGGGGGGTTCGGGCTAGTGCGGGCCCAGTGAATGAGTTGGACGGCTCTAAGGGAATTATCCCTGGCTTCCCTACCCACTATGAATCCCGTCTGGTCTGGGTGCACAATCGAGGGCAGTAAGTGTTTGAGTCTATTTGCTAAGATTTTTGCCAAAAGCTTCACGTCCAAGTTGAGAAGGGAAATGGGGCGATAGCTCTGGGGAACCGTGGGATCCTTTCCCTCTTTAGGGATCACAGTGATGTGAGCTAACAAGGCTTCTGGGTGGAGTTTCCCGCCGGTCGCAAGAGAGTTAAAATATTTGCACATGGGGGTCGCCAAAAGGGAGAGGAAAGTCTTGTAATATGCCTTAGTAAACCCGTCGGGGCCAGGGCTCTTCCCGTTAGGCAAGGCCTCAACAGTGTCCCTGAGCTCAGTGGCAGTGATCGGTGACTCCATCTCCAGGGATTGGTCAGTTGTGAGGGGGGGTAGGCCAGCTGCCTCAAGGTAGTCACGGATCGCCCTCTGTCTATCCTCTTGCGCAGTAGGAGGGAGGTCAGGATTCAGATTATAGAGGTCGGCATAGTAGTCTCTAAACCCTGCAGCTATCTTAGAGGAGTGGACCATCGGGTCTCCCGAGGGGGAACGCAGTTTATGAATGTGTGAAAGGGCGTGCTGTTTGCGGAGGGCGCGTGCAAGCATCCTCCCGCATTTGTTTCCATGTTCATAGAACTTGTGGGACATATAACGGAATTGCTTACGGGCCTGGAGGTCTAACAAGCGTAAGAACAGCTCTCGCAACTCTGTTAGTTCCTTTAGTGCCTCAGGGGTCCCGGTCGCCTTGTGTCGCAGCTCAGCCTTCCCCAGGGCGGTGTGCACCCTAAGAAAGTCTGCCCTGCGTTCACGCTTAAGCCTAGCACCTTGGGATATCAGTTCCCCTCGAACCACCGCCTTATGGGCCTCCCAAATCAGGCCGTCCTCCATGCCCCCAACTGAGTTTTCGGCAAAATAATGAGACAACGTGTCCGACACCTCCTTCACCACCGCTGGGTCATCTAATAGATTGTCGTTCAACCTCCACGTCCAGGCCCTATGCGTGCCCGACGGTAGGTCGAGAGCAATCGTGACCGGGGCGTGATCCGAAATGGAAATTTTGCCAATGGTTGCAGTCCGGAGGAGGTCTAGGGTTGCGAGGTCCACATACAGGTGGTCTATACGGGTGTAGACATTGTGTACCTTGGAGTAGTAGCTAAAATCACGATCTGTGGGGTGTAGCGTCCTCCAGCAGTCTACGAGGAGGTGGGACTGAAACGTTTTGCGGAAGTGTTTGAGGAAAGCATATGAGTGCGGGGATCTAGCATGGGAAGTGTCGAGTAAAGGGTCAGGGCTGACATTAAAGTCACCTCCCAGAATCAGAAGGCCTTCTCTAAAGTCCGTCAGTCGGTCTAGGGTGGAGTCAATGAAAGTGAGCTGGTCTGTGTTCGGGGCGTAGATCGTTGCGAATGTATACGTCTGGCCAGCAATACTACCTTTAAGGAACACATACCTACCTCGGGGGTCTATCTCATGGCTGGAGGGTTGGAAAGGGCAGGATTTGTGTATGGCGATTGCCGTCCCCCTAGATTTAGGTGTCGGGGAGTTGCTGAGAAACCACTGGTTAAAGAGGTGGGTGGGCAGTTTAGGGAGGGACTGGGGCGTGAAATGGGTTTCTTGGAGGAAAAGCACCTGTGTTTTTAGCCGCTTTAGCTCCCACCACAATTTACTGCGCTTGTGGGGGGAGCAAAGCCCCCTGACATTGTATGTGCTTACCTGAAGCGTGGCCATAGGGAGACTGGAGATGAACGGGATCTGCGGATCAGTGGCGTGCTCGGCGTGGGTGACCAGACAATAAGGCTCACCTGGACGGAGATTGAGAAGAAGGGCGAGGGCAGAAAAAGAAGAAGGAAACGGAGAGGGGGAGAGAAAAAGACACATGAGACAATTAGGCAATACAGTTCAAGTAAAACAACTAGGCCGAAGCCAACATACTTTAAACAACATCTAAGGGCCGCGCCCAAGGCCCCGTCCCCTATATGGGGGGGGGTCTTGAGCCTCAGCCCGCGATCCCGGCCGGGATCGTCAACCCCTAAAGGGTGGCCTACTGGGGGTTCGTGGGCCAGCATGGGGAAGAGGTAGGAAGGCTCCCAGCCCCGTCCACCGCTCCTAACGTGGTGCGATGGAAGAGGGAGAGCATAGGTGTCCCTAGTCGGGGGGGGACCAGTTAGTGGGCATTAAGGCATTGAAAGTCAACTCCAGCAGCCACTGCCAGTTCTGCGGGTAGGGACGGACTCTCACAGTGTTCATTGATGAAGAAGAAGAACAGTCAAATCAGGCGGCTGGTTGCATGAGAGAGAGTCAGGGCTAGTGCAGCTTCAATGGAGTAGCACGGGAGAGTCAGGGCTCCACAAACAGGGAAGCAACATAGTGAGTGGTATCAGCGTAGAGTTACAGGGTTGTCAGCCTCCTATAGGGCCTGGTCTTCCGTGGGCTCAGCAGTGCGGCGTCCACGATCTCGTCTGCGATTTTTGCGAGTGGATGATTGCCACGGTTGGGACTGCGGTAGCCGTGGTGTGGGAAAGTCAGGCGAACCCCTCCAATCAGGGAAGTCTACTGGGTCCAGGTCCAGGGAGGACAGGAAGTTCGGGAGGTCATCCTTAGTGCGAAGCGTTACAGTCCTGCCGTTTTTAGTAACTTGGAGGTAGAAGGGGAACCCCCAGCGGTATGTCAAGCCTGCATCTTGAACAGCTGTCAGCAGGGGGCGAAGTGCTCTACGCTGCATGAGAGTGCGTCTAGAAATGTCCTGGTAAAAGGCCAGACGCGCACCATCAAACTCAAAAAAGGGTTTCCCACGCATCTTGTGCATGATGCGGTCTTTAAGAGTGTACTTGTGTAACTTACAAATGACATCTCTGGGGTTGTTCACGTCCTGGGAGGGGGGTTTTAGGGCCCTGTGTGCTCGGTCTATCTCAATAGTGGCCGTCGCCGGTAGCCCCAGTATTTCCTTAAACACTCCTTCTAGTGTAGGGATAATATCTCTTGCCCCTGTAGCTTCAGGTAGGCCGCGGACCCTAATATTGGCCCTGCGGCTGCGGTTCTCCATGTCATCTAACTGGCAAAGCAAGGCCTCAATCTGCAGGTCCTGTGTAGCACACTTGTCCTGGAGCTGTGAAATAACAGGGAGGGCCTCCTCAAACCTGTGTTCTAGGGACTCCATCCTCCCCCCCAGGTGTGCAGTGTCCGTTTTAAGCTGGGCTATGTCCTCTTTCAGGGCCTTCTCTACCCTGTCTGCAAAGCGCTCTAGGTCAGCTTTGGTGGGGAGGGACCAAATATGGCGCCTGATGTCCATGTCTTCTAGGGGGTCTGGCGTTGCCTGATCTCCTTCCCTCAGCACTGGGGAGCCGGGGGCAGAGAGTCACTCACCGATCTTGGGGATGAGGCAGGGGATTCCTCCAGCGTCTGTGACCGGGTGGCCTGAGCGGCCTTTGGAGTTTTTTGGGCCTTCGTGGTCGGCGCCATCTTTGGGGCCTCGCGGCCGCGGGTGCTACTCCCTGCAAAGAAATCCAGCTGTCCCTGTCTGGTTCGGTCGGTCCGTGGCGGCTGGGAGGTGGAGCGGTTCCTCTGGGACATCGTGGGCGCTGGATGGGGTAAGATTCTCCCCCTTAGCTGCGATGCGGTGCTGCGGTGGAGCGGAGCTGAGGAGACACACGTCTTCACTCCTCCATAGCTAGGACACGCCCCCTCTTTTGAACTTCTTTTAATAAAAATGGGCAAACAACGTCCTTAAAAAGAAGAACCAGCATGTAGCGGTGTCCTTCAAGCTCAACAATTGATGCTAGTCCTTCACAACCTGTAGACATTTAAAAGAGCAAATAAGAGTGGCTTATTGTTGGGGTTTACATACATTTTATGGTTTTCTTTGGGGAGCAAGGTGGGCAGGAGGCCTTATTGCAGCATAGATCAACTTAATAGATAGATTGATAGATCATTGCCTAATGATTATAAATATGATATGTTTACCAGCTCAGTTTACAAATCATCTCATGCACAGACTGAGGCTGCTGACTGTGCATTTATAAAATCTCAGTGTGTCTGAGACAAGTACTGGAAATTTCCATGTTTTAACAGAATAAAACAAAAGCACATATTAAAAACAGTACTTTAATTTAACGGATTAGCAAATTATTTAGATACAGCCATGCCCTCAGGACCTATGGCTGATTCCACTAGCCTGTACTCAGTGGAAAAATACAGGAATGTTTTATTTGTCTAAGATTTTTCCTGCCAAGATATTGTAGAGGCTCTGTGACTGTGCAGGCAGTGGGATCCTTGAAGCTGCATTGCCTGTTTACAGCCAGTGAGGGGCAGGACGTAATAATATAAACAAACTGCTGGAAGTGGTCCCTATTACCCTCAAGTTTAGTGTATTCTATAACATAGTAGCCAAGGTCAGCTTTATTTATTCTTAATTTCTGCAGAGAAAATATTAATCTTCCAGTTAATTTCATCTGTAAATACCCCGAGTTGCTCCAGGCATATCCACTGCAGCCCAGAACACCTTAGTCACTTTCCTGTGGGACAAGACCCTTGTTAAATGAAGTGTTGAAGGCCTATACTGATACGACTGGAGGTGCATACCACAACCGTTTACGCAGAACGAGACAAATAAACAATGACCTTCATGTCCTGGCCAGCAGCCCAAGCGCTATCAGGGTCCCACGGATATAAGGGAGACTCAGAAATAGTGAGCATGTGTCATGGAATCATTTTAAAGCCAGGGAGATAAAACCTTGTCATAGATGAGATACTGCTAAAGAGAGACTGTGTGAAACCTTATTGAACCCACTGGGAAATTTGTACCATGGAGTGTAAAGGTTTCATCTAGATACAATTAGATATTATTAGGAATTTCAGCTCCCTAGGCTTCTAAGCAATCCAAACCTTATACATATCAAGTGACTTGACTACAGCCGCTTTTAGCAATTCAGGGCAACCACTGAGAAAGGACAAAGAGGACATTGTCTTGAGGCTGACAAACAGCACAGAATGGCCCACAGATCTGATTGTCATCTTATTTACTTTACTATCATTTGACATTCTGGTGGCCTTAGATGAAATTTACCATGGGCAGCAATAGTAGATTTGTAGGAGTGTGTAGCAGGTGTCCCACTAATTGTAGTGATCACTTCGTAATCGGTATTGGTAAGCAGGAAACCTTAAGCCACTTGACCCTTTAAAGGTTCATCCCCCTTCATGACCAAGCAATGTTTTGCTATTCAGCACTATGCTACTTTAACTGGCAATTGCCCAGTTATGCAACACTGTACCCAAGTGAAATTTATATAATTTTTTTCACAAAAATAGAGCTTTCATTTGGAAGTATTTGATCACTGATGGATTTTTATTTGTCATTATACAAACTGAAATAAAATCGAATTTCTTCATAAATTTAGACCAAAATGTGTTCTGCTACACTGGCTGGAAGGATTGCTAACTGACACTGATGTTGCTAGTGACATTAATACAGTGATCAGTGATGATACTGTACATTGACACTGTACTAATGACACTGGCTGGGAAGGGGTTAACATATAGGGCCAATCAAGAGGTTAACTGTGTGCCTAGCAATGTGTAATGCGTGCTGCTTTTACGTTCTGATCTGGCTTTTTTCTCTCCCTACTTTTCAGGGAGAAGAAATAGCCAGATCGCTGTTCCTATGTACACAGAGTTGTGTGTGTGTTTGTAAACACAGAAATCTGTGTGTGATTGGACACAGCAGATTTTAGATTTTAGTTCAATCACAGCACCGGTTGGCAGGGTAGTGATTAGACAAAAATTACAAGGTGAAGAAGCTGCACACCCAATAAGTGATTAAATCAGCTGCTAAAAGTACTTAAAAATTAGGGTTTAACCAGATCTTGCCCGTGCTATAGCCAGGGCTTACATTGCCCGGATGGCGTCCATGGATGTCCTCCCATGATTGCGTTGTCCACGCTCCTCTGGAGGCACACTCTGTGATCGCTGCTTCCTTAGGACACAACTGCTCACAGATCGGATTAAAGAGCCAGTTACAGCAGCCCTTTACCACGTGATCAGCTGTGTCCAATGACAGCTGATCACGATGTAAACACAAGCCGGTTACCGGTATTCCTTTTCCTAATACCCAGAGTGTGAGGAGAGGAGAATCAATAACTAACTTGTGTAAAAGGGACATCGGCATTGATTATCAGTATGCTAATTATCAACGCAGTCCTAACATTGCCCACCAGTGCTGCTAAATAGTTCCTCTCAGTGCCACCTCTCAGTGCCCATCAGTGCCACCTATCAGTGCCCATCAGTGAATTGGTATCTGTCAAGTTTTTTTTTGTTCACACCTGCTGGTTGAATGAAAAAACAAAAGTGAATGTATACACAGCTTAAAGCATAACTTAAAGAGGAGTTTCAACTGGGGAGAGAGCCCGTGATATTGGCAATCCAGCCGATTTTCAGATTGGCTGTCGGGTGCTGCCATCACCATCTCCACTAAGAGAAACTGGCAGTGAAGATTTGAAAGGTGCCAAATGTGGCTTATCTCCATAACCTAGAAGATTGTTCCATAGTTCACAAAAGAAAACTGGAAAGCTGATAAAATAACATTGTTTGAGAATTCATTTTGGTACACAGGAAATGCAGATGGATGCTACTGTAGATTTTTGGCAGGATCAACAGGTATTTTTCTATACTTACAGACAATGGGGTCAATTCTCTAATGATTACTGCATATAATATTTGTGTTCTTTCTGAAAATAATAAAGGAGTCAATTCATTAAAGTAAAATATTGAATTTGAGGTAAATATCACACATGTAATAAAAATGTAATATACATACTGTAAAAAATTAGATAAAAAAAGCAAATTCACAAAAAAAAAAAACACTTTCATTTTTTATCTCATGGTGCAGGCTGTTGATATTTTAGGAATGTACAAAATAACAATAAGTGGAACTCTTCACTGGCCATTAAGGTAAAAGAAAACAATGGATCAGTGTAGAAATGTTATACCCTGAGCTCAGGAATGTAAATACATTGTAACATTGCGCCGGAAGGAGATTGTTCTGTTAATGAAGGCACACAAAAGAATTGTTTCATTTACAGAACAATCCCCCTCTGCTGCAGTGCTAGTCAATGAAGAAAAAAACAAAAAACAACAACAACAAAAAAAAGCAATAACATGTAAAAACAACATTAGATTTAAGTACTTAATATAACAAAACAAATATTTACTGTATTTGGTAACTAAAACATGTTTTTCAGTGAATTGGCTACTTTTGAGATACATGTAGCATGAGTTATTTATTATACAGCAATCATGCAGTATTTATGTCTTAGTAAATTGACCCCCTGGCCAATAAAATACAGGCACAGTGGAAACCTTATTTATTCCTCATCTATAAAAGATATCAACAACTTAAAAAGAGCTCCTTTTAATTTGGTGGGATAAAACTGTAGTATATATAGTATGTATTGTAAACAATTTCTTGTGTGTTGTAATCATGTAGGAGCTGCTTTTATATATGATAGGCCTTTTCTGTCTGTCTTTTGAGTAAATCATCATCAACAGTCATCTGTAGTATGTATGAAGAGCTCCCTCTACAGGATAGCGGCAGAATTGTAAGACAAAGTAAATACAGAAATGTCAAAAAACAAACAACGCATACATATACTTATAATATGTATATATCAGAGGTGTTGTGCTACTGAGGAATAGATGGTATACATACATATCAAGTGGTGACAGACAGTAGTGACAGGGATATTTAGTGAGCAATTTGCATACATTTTTTATTTAAAGTTAGGGGCAGATTTAGACACGGTTGAAAATGAACATGTCTGCTTGTGTTCAAGTTCTGTGACATTTATGAGGTTAATTTATTGCTAAATATGTTCAACGGTTGCAGCATGACTGAGAAAAAAAAATTGTACAGTTGCTTTTTGGCTGCGTGAATGTGCTACATTTTTATATTTACGTAACTGCTTTAACCAATTGCTTACTGGGCATTTAAACCCCCCTCCTGCCCAGACCAATTTTCAGCTTTCAGCGCTGACACACTTTGAATGACAATTGCTGTACCCAAATTAAGTTTTTATCATTTTTTCCCACAATAGAGCTTTCTTTTGGTGGTATTTGATCACCTCTGCAGTTTTTATTTTTTGTTAAAAAAAATTAAATACAGTTTTTTTAAAAACAAATTGTTAAATTTTATAAGGAAATGTAAAAAAATATAAACGGGTAATTTTTCTCCTTCATTTATGTACACTGATGAGGCTGCACTGATAGGCACCGATAAGGCGGCACTGGTGGGCACTAAGAGGTGACACTGAGAAGTGACACTGATGGGTGTCACTGTAGGGCATTGATAGGTGGCCCTGTTGGGCACTGAATAGTGGCACTAAAAGGTGGCATTGATAGGTGGCACTGATAGCTGGCAGTGATGGGCACTGATTGGCACCACTGGTGGGCATTGATAGGTGGCACTTGTGGGCATTGATAGGTGTCACTTGTGGGTACTTGCAGGTGGCACTGGCAGGGGGTACTGGCAACACAGAGGAGGCAGATGTGCCTCCTTCCTCTTCGGGACCGATGTCCCTTTCACATAAGCTGATGACCTGCTTTTTTTTCTCCTCACGCTGTCAGCGTGAGGAGCAAAAAAAATGATTACCGGCTTTTGTTTACATCACGTGAACAGCTGTCATTGGCTGACAGCTGATCACGTGGTAAGGGGCCGGGACCAGCTCCTTACTTGGATCTGTGATCACCCGAGTCTCAGTGACTCGGGTGATCACAGCACACGCAAAGGGGAGGACGTCTATCGACGTCCTCCCAGCATTTGGGGTCCGCGCTATAGCATTCATTCGGCTATAGCACGGGCGTCAAGTGGTTAATAAATGTCCCCAACTGTGTTTTTGAACAGTTCATGGAATATATATTCAGGAAGGATTTAAAGAAGGCAGGGATGTTGTGTTACTAAGTAGTACGTAAGTATAGAAATGGTAACTGACAGCAGTGGTAGGGACACTGTGGGGGTTATTTACGAAAGGCAAATGCACTCATTTTCAGATCTACCCCTCAGATTTACAGCAACTGCACTTCCAAGTGCACTTTCAGTGCAATTTCAAGTGCACTTTGCACTTGTAGTGCAAAGTAAATATGCCTTTCGTAAATAACCCTGACTGTGTTTTTCAGCAGTTGATAGTACATGTGTATGGGAAGAGGTGACAGACAGCAGTGACAGGCATGTTGTGTTTCTGAGCAGTGAATGACACATGTTCCTATGGAGCATTAGCATCAGTGAAAGGAATATTAGACTTGTCAGCATAGTCATAGCTAGACACAGGCACTTAGGTCACACTCAAGGCCTCCTGCACAGAGCCCTGGGAATGA
The DNA here is from genome assembly GCA_029574335.1 of Rana kukunoris. Taxonomy (NCBI): domain Eukaryota; kingdom Metazoa; phylum Chordata; class Amphibia; order Anura; family Ranidae; genus Rana; species Rana kukunoris. Next base: position 273,371,476 of record CM056051.1, on the reverse strand, counting down.
CAAGACCTAGTAGCGCAAGTCATTTTGACTGTTAAAATGATTTGCTCTATTCTACGCAAGCAGCAAGGAGCAAGTCTTTTTAGGCCTGATTCACACCTAGGCATTTTTAGTGCTTTTTGCATTTTGCAGATTTACACTAAAGTCCATTCAAAGAGGAAGTAAATTGCAAGAGAAACTTTAAAACTTAAAAAAAAAAAAAAAACTGCAAGAGAAAGGCATAATGAGCTAGTATGCATAGCACACTAGCTCATTATGAATGACTTACCTGGGATCGAAGCCCCCAAAGCGACTCTTGTTCCTCACCTTTGCCGCCACCATGATACCCGGGTGACTTCCGGGAATTGCGGCTCCGGCGCTGTGATTGGTCGGAGCCGCGATGACGTCACTCCCGTGCATGCGCGCAGGAGCCGTCAGTGATGGCACGATCGTCTTCACTAACGGCACGTTCAGTGCACCTGCGCCGTTGTCTAAGGCACGCATGCGCCGTAGACATCGATGTAGTCTTTTATCCAAATATTTCCTAAACCGTGTAGGTTTAAGAGATATTTGTTGCACCTGCAGGTAAGCCTTAATCTAGGCTCACCTGTAGGTTAAAGTGGTCTGTAAAGCCCTGTACACACGATCGGTACATCCGATGAGAACGGTCCGACGGACCGTTTCCATCGGTTTACCGATCAGGCTGACTGATGGAATGATGTGCCTACACACCATTGATTCATGAACTGATCGTGTCAGAATGCGGTGACGTAAAACACAAAGACGTGATGAAAAAAACAAAGTTGAATGCTTCCAAGCATGCGTCGACTTGATTCTGAGCATGCGTGGATTTTTAACCGATGCTCGTGCGTACTAACCATGGGTTTTGATCGGTTAGTCGTCCATCGGTTCGATTTTAAAGCAAGCCATCTGTTTTTGGACAGAAGGATAACGGACCGATGGGGCCTACACGCGATCGGTTTGGACCGATGAAAACAATCATGTGTACGCGGCTTTGCGGATGAAAACGGGACAGACATTGGTCCCTATGTGATTGCGGGTGTCAGCGGATGAACATCCGCTGACACCCGTAATTGTCCGCCCCCGCAAAGATCCGGTTTTTCGGACGGAAGAAAATCCTATTTTTCTTCCGTCTGGCGGATCGGATCGGATGAACACGGACATACGGTCCGTGTTCATCCGATCCCCCCATAGGGCAGAGTGGAGAAAAGACAGGGTGGTCCCTGCACAGTGGGGATTTTACGGAGGATCCCCGCTAAGCAAAAGCGGACACACAGAGGCGGATCATTCCGATCCGCCCCGTGTGAAAGGGCCCTAAGGGTTTACAACCACTTTAACATGGTTTCCTATGGAACGCATTCTGTGATGCAAATCTGCAAAATGCAAAAAGCACAAAAAATGCATAGGTGTGAATCACTAGAGCTGCAGGATTCTGGCTAAAATGAGAATCACATTTTTTTTTGCTAAAAGATAAATCACAATTCTCTCAGGATTCTTGCGGCGTAACATCATCTTTCACATTATAACAAAAAAAATTGGGCTAACTTTACTGTTTTTTTATTATTATTCATCGAAGTGTATTTGCCCCCCAATAAAATGTTTTTAAAAGACTGCTGTACAAATACAGTGTGACATAAAATATTGCAGCAATTGCCATTTTATTCCCTAGGGTCTCTGCTAAAATATATATAATGTTTGGGGGTTCCACGTAATTTTCTTGCAAAAAATATTGATTTTAAATAAGAAACAAGTGTCAGAAAAAGATAAGAAGGAAGCATTAGTTACAATGTTTCCTGTTAAAAACTTGGCAGACTGCCCGCAAACTCTGCATTGGAGATCGTCAGGGAGGGTTGAATCGAGATCACGATTTTTTAACGATTAATTGTGCAGCTCTAGTTCAGACTAGTGTGAATAGCAGCTCCGGTTTCAGTTGTTCAGCGGTTCCTCTCCATTGTGCCTGCAGATCAGCTGCCCGGGAGAGGGGGGGGGGGGGTGTAGTGAGGAGGGGGAGAGAATTTGTGTTTAGAACGGAACATCTGCATATCAGATAAGTTCCCATTGAAGATTATGTGCCTACAATTTAATGGCACACACCAGGGCTTGACAAATTTGCTTGGAATCTAGGAGCCAGCTAAAAAAGTTAAGAGCCAGAAAACGCGCCCCATCCCACAGAAGCGAACAGATACGTGAGTAGCGCCCGCATATGTAAATGGTATTAAAACCACAAGTGAGGTATCGCCGCGATTGTTAGAGTGAGAGCAATAATTCTAGCTCTAGACCTCCTCTGTAACTCAAAATGTGCCTATGGAGATTTTAAAGGGTAAAAGTTTGACGCCATTCCATGAGCGGACGCAATTTTGAGGCGTGACATGTTGGGTATCGATTTACTCGGCGAAACATTATTTTTCACAATATAAAAAAAAAAAAATTGGGATAACTTTACTGTTTTATTTTTTAATTCTTTTTTTTTTCCAAAAAAGTGCGCTTGTAAGACAACTGCGCAAATACGGCCTGACACAAAGTATTGTAACGATCGCCATTTTATTCTCTAGGGTGTTAGAATAAAAAATATATATAATGTTTGGGGGTTCTAATTATAGGGAAGGAGATGGCAGTGAAAATAGTGAAAAATGACATTAGAATTGCTGTTTAACTTGTAATGTCAACAGCCACCACCAGATAGCACCAGGTCACAGAAGGAAGAGCTTGGGACTTCACAAGGCTGCAAAGCCGCGGCCTCAATTACCGGCCATCGCTTCGCCGCGGCCGCCAGGTCACAATTTCTGGTCGCAATTGCAACCTGGCACACACCATGTTGATATCATAATTATTAACCACTTCCAGACTGCCCACAGCACTGCGGCAGGACGGCCTGGTTGCATGAAACCTGTGATTACTCCACAGAGAGTTTCAAGTAATCAGGAACAACGATCTCTGTGTTGTTGAAGTGAGCCCATCTCCCACACAGTTAGAACACAACCAGGGAACACAGTTAACCCTTTGATCGCCCCCCTAGTGTTAACCCCTTCCCTGCCAGTGAAATTGATATATTGATCACTGCATTGGTGTCACTGGTCCCCAAAAAGTGTCACTTAGACCCCTTTCACACTTCAGGTGCTTTTGGGCTAATAGCACCTGAAAAACAGGTCCCCTGCAGCCCCAGCCTGAGTACTTACACACTGGGGTGGTGCGCTTGCAGGACTGGAAAAAAAGTCCTGCAAGCAGCATCTTTGGGGGCGGTGAAGGAGCGGTGAGCATTTTTCCTGGGCCACTAGCGAGGTTAAAAGTGCCCCGCTAGTGGCTGAAAAAAGCGCCGCTGTCGTGGCAACGCTGTCATTGTGAAAGGGGTCTTAAGGTCAGATTTTTCTGTCGCAATGTCGCAGTCCTTCTAATAATTTCAAATCATCACTACCAGTAAAAACAATAAAATAATTAAAAGTTCCTAAGAGCCCTTTCACACTCACAGCACCCAGGCGTCAGCTGTAAAGCGCCGCTATTTTTTTACAGTATAAATTTTTTTTTTTTAAAAACAGACAACAACAAACACATAAACACGACAGTACAAAATTGCAAAATAAAAAAAAAAAAAGGAAAAGGGGACAAAGATACAGGGCAAATATGAACAATCATACATGGACAGCATAAGCATAGCACAATGCCGCTGGTACAATGGACCAGCAACACCAAAAACAGGATGTACCATATGGAAAGGATAATCACCAGACAAGGGGGCGCCGCAAGGCGTCAGTCCGCCGTCACCCCCGCCCCGTCACCCCCTCCACGCCCCCCCCGATGGGGGGAGCCAGGGGGGGCAAGGAGGAGAGGACACCGCACGCCGAGGGCGGGAGGGAGGGAGGGGAAAACCCAGCCACCACCCCGCCCCGGCGGACAGATACATAGTAAAGGGAATGATCAGGGATCTCCAGTCGAGTCAATCCAATTTGACCAGATGTTTTCAAATTTTGCTGGACAATTTCTGCTCTTGTATGTCAACTTATAAAGAGGGAGCACTTTGTTGGAAGCGCCGCTATTTTTAGCGGCACTTAACCATCGCTTTAGCGTCACTTTTAACTCCCGCTAGCATTTGGAAAAAAAGAGTTAAAACCGCCGCTGCCTGTTGATTTCAAAGGGCAGGGGCGCTTTAGGAGTGGTGTATATACCTCTCCTAAAGCGCCTCAAAGAAGCTGCTAGCAGGACTTTTTTGGCCTAAACTGATGAAAAAAAAAATGTCCTCACATTTTTTTTTTGTGGATATGTATTATAGTAAAAAATAATATTAATCTGCATAAAAATAAATAAAAGCGAAAAATGTGTCAAAAATGCAAAATGCACCGCAGAACTGGATCAAAAGCAAACTGCATAGGTGTGAGCCAAACCTTTAACCCCATAACTGTCACACTAATGCACACAGCTGCAGGGTAGTTACCATGCTTGCATGTTAAAAATGTGGCTTGACCACACATTTTTAACACCCTCCTATTCTAAAGCAGCCATTGAACTTTTTTCAATATTGTGACAGTATGGTCAGTTTCACACCAGCCCATCCGCAGTGGATCGCTTTTCAGCTTGTGACTAAACAGCCACTGTCAGTGTTCAAGAGGCGATTCTGCCACCTAAACAATACCTGTTTCTTTTTTGCTAAACAGCTTTTGACAATGGGACTAATGCGCGCAACCATGAGCCAAGTGTTTCGCTTGTGTTTTATGCACAGTCCCACCGACTTGAATGGCTGAGTTGAATTACCATGGATGGGACACGTGAACAGCTGCCTCTGGCAGGATTGGGTCATTTTAGGGCGTCTGCTTTTACCACTGCCCACTACCACTCCAACTGTATGAAATAAGTCTCTATGGGTTTCCAATATTGTGTGTGTTCAGTACTGTGGGCCCAGCATTGTGTGAAGTTTTGTGTATCCAGTATTGTGTGCGCAGTATTGTAGTTGTGTGTGCGAGAATTGTGGGTCCAGTTTTGTGGTTGTGTGTCCAGTATTGTGTGTGTGTGTGTGTGTAGTTGTGTGTCCAATGTTGTGTGTGTGTAGCATGGTGTGTGCAGTATTGTGTGTGTCCATTGTTGTGTGTGAAGTATTGTGTGTGCAGCATGTTGTGTGTGGTTTTGTGTATCCAGTATTGTGTGTGCAGTAATGTGTGTGTGGTGCGTGCAGTATTGTGTGCCCACTATTGTTTGTGTAGTTGTGTGTGCAGTATTGTGTGTCCAGTATTGTGGGTCCAGTACTGTGTGTCGTGTGTGCTGACCAGACATAGCCACACACACACACAAACAGTAGTGTCCAGTATCGTGTGTGTGTGCAGTATTGTGTGTGTAGTTGTGTCCCCAGTATTTTGTGTGTAGTTGTGTGTGTCCAGTTGTGTGTGTGTGCAGTATTGTGTGTGTCCAGCATTGTGTGCAGTATTGTGTGTGTCTAGTGTTGTGTGCAGCGTTGTGTGTGCTGAGCAGACATAGCCACAGCCATATACACACACACAAACACAGCCATATACATACGCAAACAGTAGTGTCCAGTATTGTGTGTGTAGTATTGTGGATCCAGTATTGTGTGTGTTGTACTGTGTATGTATAGTTGTGTGTCCAGTATTGTGTGTGCAATATTGTGGGTCCAGTATTGTGGTTGTGTGTGCGAGAATTGTGGGTCCCGTATTGTGGTTATGTGTGTAGTTGTGTGTCCAGTATTGTGTGTATTGAGTTGAATTACCATGGATGGGACATGTGAACAGCTGCCTCTAGCTGAATTGGGTCATTTTAGGGGGTCTGTTTTTACCCCCCCCCCCCCAAACTGTGTGAAATAAATCTCTATGGGTGTCCAGTATTGTGTGTGTGTGTAGTTTTGTGTGCAGTAATGTGTGTGTGTGTGTGTGTGAATGAAAATAAAGGTAGTTGCGAGCTAATATGGTATGCAATGTAAAACTTAGAAAAACATATAGTGGTGATAATATTGTTTTTAAATGTGTGTGCGTGTGTGTGTGTGCAGTATTGTGTGCATGCAGTATTGTGTGTGTAGTTGTGTGTGCAGTACTGTGTGTAGTTGTGTGTGCTGAGAAAACAAAGCCACAGCCATATACACACACACAAACAGTAGTGTCCAGTATTGTGTGTGTAGTATTGTAGGTCAAATACTGTGTGTGTAGTTGTGTGTCTGTAGTTTTGTGTATCCAGTGTTGTGTGTGCAGTATTATGTGCCCACTATTGTGTGTGTGAGCAGTATTGTGTGACCAGTTTTGTTTGCATAGTTGTGTGTGCAGCACTGTGTGTAGTTGTGTGTGCTGAGCAGACATAGCCACAGCCATATACACACACAAACAGTAGTGTCCAGTATTGTAGGTCCAGACCAGTACTGTGTGTGTAGTTTTGTGTGTGTTTAGTGTTGTGTCCAGTATTGCATGTGAAGTATTTGTGTGAAGTATTGTGTGTGCTGAGCAGACATAGCCACAGCCATATATATATATATATATATATATATATATACGGAAACAGTAGTGTTCAGTATTGTGGGTCCAGTATTGTGTGTGCAGTACTGTGTGTGTAGTTGTGTGTCCAGTATTGTGTGTGCAGCATTGTGTGTGTGTGTGTAGTTGTGTGTGTGGTAGTAGAGTTGCCAATGCCACCTCATCCCTTTAAACCCGAACACATATTGATTAGACAGGTTCTGTGGGTAATTAATCTCGCTTGGTGCCTTACCTGCATTAAATGAACCTCAGAACCTGTCTGTGTAATGCATATGTTTTAGGGATGAGGACAGGTGGCAACCCTAGTGTACAGTATTGTGTGTCCAGTACTGTGTGTACTGAGCAGACATAGCCACAGCCATATATACACAAACACACACATCCATATATATATATATATATATATATATATATATATATATATATATACAGTATATACACACAGACATAGAAGTGTACACAGCGCTGGAAGGCTGGACTCGGCGGACACGTGACTGCAGTTCAAACCTGGCGGCGGCGGGAGATGAGGAGACAGGAGAGCTGCCAGGTATATTACCCGCCATACTACAGACTGGCAACTGACCGGCCGACACCACAGCTCCTCCGGAACCTACAACTTACCGCCGTACACTACTCATGGGGAACGAGGAGAGCTTGCCCGGACCAAGACATCACACCTGTGATAAGGGTAAGACTGCTGACGCTGTTCCCTCCTTCTGCCAGCAGAGGGCAGCTAGAGCAGATCAGACATATGTACTGTACATAGGTGACAGCAAGGTAAACACGAGCACACATCTATGGTAGTTTATTTACCTTTAGACACGATAATACATGAAAATGATCAATGCTAGAACACAGACATAGTAAGCATTTCTACTTTCATGTAAATACATTTTTGCTTTTTGCTTGATTTGTATATTTAGATCCTCAGTAAAAGTTATTTTTTCCTTCAGTTCTGGTTGTTGTGAGTTTGATGCACTTGACCATTATAGACATAAATAGAGCGATTTTATATTCTATATGATATTATTCTATTATATATTATATATTATATATAGTGTTTTCCATAGATCTAATCAGAAATACAATGGAAGATTGAAAAGATCAACCAATGCGCCATATACAAAACGGTCATATTGAGAATGATGTATCCCACAATCTGGTTTTCCGTTCGGACTGATCGGAATAATTTCTATTAAATCAAACAGTTTTCTTGAAATCGATTGATGGCGAGTTTATGCCTCAATTAATATATTTTGTAGTTAGGGGTGGGTACCATCATCCAAATTATATAGAAAAAGGAGCCTGGGGCCACCTGAGATGTGCCCTTGGCAAGGGTAAGGTAGGTTTGGGCTATCTCGGTATCTCAAGGACTTAGACAAGGTATATTTTAAAAATAAAATGTAACCCCTTGCTGACCAGCCGCCGTTATTATACTGCGGCAAGTTGGCACCATCCCGCCAGCCATCGTAGCTGTACGTAGGCTCCTTTAAGTAGGTGCTCGCCCCCGCTGCACAGTGGTGGTGCCGATGCTCGTGCCCGGCAGTCACGGCCATGAGAAACAGAACAGGGATGTGTTTGTGTAAACACACACATTCCTGTTCTGAGAGGAGATGCGGATCATGAGTTCTTACTAGCTGGGAACCAGGATCTGTCATCTCCTATAGTCAGTCCCTTCCCCCCACAGTTAGAACACACGCTAAGGAACACAGTTAACCCCTTGATCGCCCCCTAGTGTTAGCCCCTCCCCTGCCAGTGACACTTACACAGTAATTAGTGCATTTTTATAGCAAAAATGGCCCAAAAATGTGTCAAAAGTCTCCGATTTGTCCACCATAATGTTGCTGTCCCGATAAAAATCGCAGACCGCCGTTAAAAATAAAAATGCCAAAATCCCCTATTTTGTAGATGCGATAACCTTTGCTCAAATCAAACAATATACACTTACTGTGATTTTTATTACCAAAAATATGTAGAATACATATCGGTCTAAACTGATGAAAAAATTAACTTTTTTTTAAAAAATGGGGATATTTATTCTACTAAAAAGTACAAAATATTGTGTGTGTTTTTTTTTTTGGTTCATAGTAAAAACCGCTGAGATGATCAAATACCACCAAAAGAAAGCTATATTTGTGGGGGGGGGGGGGACGTCAATTTTGTTTGGGAGCCACGTTGCACGACCGCGCAATTGTTAGTTAAAGTGACGCAAAAAATGGCCTGGTCATTGAGCAGCCAAATCTTCCAGGGTTGAAGTGGTTAATGAAATTGAAAGACAAAAAAAAAAAACAATATGGTATAAACCGTATGTACAAGAGTATTAGTACAACTACAATCAGTAATTAGAACAGTGTACAATGCTGGAATATTGTCGAGAAAACGATAGTTGACCCCCAAGGGTTGATATGTGGTATTGAATATTATGCGTCTTGGCAGCTGTCCTCTACTACAAAAACTGCCATGTTTTTTTGAAGACACATTGCACTGCAGCACTGAGATGGGACGAGAAACATTTTGTTATGGGGAAGTTGGACAAATATGTTTTAGGACAATGCAATGCAGATGTTAAAATGCAACAGTAAATGTAAATAGTCCCTAAATGTTTTCCAAGCTTTCCTAATATTTAGGAAAAAAGTTGGAGCTGTCCTAACACACTTTAACACACTTTAACATGCATTTACTGTATATATGGCATGTGTGCAGTAAAGCATTTAGAATACATTTGCTTGATGGGGGGCTGTCTTTTTTATTTTAAAAATAAAGTAAAAAATGTAGGGCCCATTTACATCTGTGTGTGTGCAGAGGTGCTGCGTTTTTTTTTGTTGTTGTTGTTTTAGGCAGGTGCATTATGATGTCAAAGCGCATTTCCTTTGTGCGTTAAGCTGTGTTTTGGTGTACATTGACATACATTTTCAATGCTATTTGAATTTAGATTTTAGAGTGGAAAGGGATAACTGTCATTGATCATGGTTTTGATCATGTTGCCCGCTCTTCAAAACGCATTTTATGCGTTTCATGAACCAAGGTCTACTTCTTTATGTGAAGCCACAGACAATATATTAAAACACTACCATCACTCATATGTGCAAAACCCCAAATGCTCAATCCTTGGGGGGGGGGGGGGGGGGGGGTAGGGCACAGGAACAGTGCGCGCCACCCAATATGGAATCTGGGTTAAAAAGCAGGAAAGTCTGTACAATAGTTTTATTTAAAGAGGTTGTAAAGGTCTGTTTTTTATTTTCTAATTCGTTTTTTCTTTTTAAGCTAGTGCATTGTTGGTTTACTAAACTTTTTCCCTTCGATTTCTAAATGATTTTTTTTCTTTGTCTGAATTTCTCACTTGCTGTTTCTCCTCAGTAAGCTTGCCCCCATGTTCTGGCTGGGGATTAGTCAGCCAGAACAGCTTTACTGAGGAGGAACAGGAAGTGAGAAATTCAAACAAAGAAAAAAACCATTTAGAAGGGAAATCAAAGGAAAAAGTAAATGAACCAACAATGCACTAGCTTAACCACTTAAGGACCGCCTCCTGCAGATTTACGTCGGCAGAATGGCACGGCTGGGCACATCAACGTATATATACGTTGGTTTTAGTACCCAGCCGTGGGTCGCGGGCGCGCGCCCGCGGGCGCGCGCCCGCGACCCGGTCCGAAGCTCCGGGACCGCGGGATTCGCGGACCCGATCGCCGCTGCAGTGCGGCGATCCGTCCCTGGAGCGGAAGAACGGGGAGAGCCGTGTGTACACACGGCTTCCCCGTGCTTCTCTGTGGCCGGAGCATCGATCGCGTCATCCCTGTAATAGGGGGACGCGATCGATGACGTCACACCTACAGCCACACCCCCCTACAGTAGTAAACACAACACATTAGGTACACATTCCCTACAGCGCCACCTGTGGTTAACTCCCAAACTGCAACTGTCATTTCCACAGTAAACAATGCAATTTAAATGCATTTTTTGCTGTGAAAATGACAATTGTCCCAAAAATGTGTAAAAATTGTCCGAAGTGTCCGCCATATTGTCGCAGTCACGAAAAAAATCGCTGATCGCCGCTATTAGTAGTAAAAAAAAAAATAATTAATAAAAATGCAATAAAACTATCCCTTATTTTGTAAACGCTATAAATTTTGCGAAAACCAACCGATAAACGCTTATTGCGAAGAATACGTATCGGCCTAAACTGAGGAAAAAAAATGTTTTTTTATATATTTTTGGGGGATATTTATTATAGCAAAAAGTAAAAAATATTGCATTTTTTTTTAAATTGTCGCTCTATTTTTGTTTATAGCGCAAAAAATAAAAACCGCAGAGGTGATCAAATACCACCAAAAGAAAGCTCTATTTGTGGGAAAAAAAGGACGCAAATTTTGTTTGGGAGCCACGTCGCACGACCGCGCAATTGTCTGTTAAAGCGACGCAGTGCCGAATCGCAAAAACCCCTTGGGTCATTTGCCAGCGTATTGGTCCGGGTCTTAAGTGGTTAAAGGTACATAGTTAGAAAATAAAAAACAAACTTTTACAACCCCTTTAAGGTTTAAAGTAGCACTCTGAAACAAACTTAATTAACACAGAAATGTGTCACAAACAATATACAAAGGGGTCTGGTAATAATAATAATAAAACAAAAAAACAACTGTGCCGATTGTCTCAAATTTGCTTTTCCAAATTGCCTTGAAACTTCCTCCATCACTTATAACAACATTTGCAAATTAAAGGTAGGTCATGACTAGTAAAAGTATTGGATAAGTGGGAAGATGCTTGTCACTCAGCAGTAAAGAAGTTATCTGGGTAACTTTAACACTTTCATTGTAAGACAACCTCTTTCAATAACCTTAGATAGTAAAAAAAAATGTGTTTTCCCCTTCAGTTTGAAATGTTTGCATAATTTATGACGGTGGACTTTATTCAGCATCAGACCTTTACCCAGACAAACACTGCACGCTGGTTGCACGAGAGAGGTCCTACATATTTAAAACATGTACTTCCTATATTTGTTTTTTAATTAAAATTTGTAAAATGTCAAATTATTATACATTTTCCTATAGCTGCTGCTGAGGGTGCTTCCTTTATTTTATATTCACTATTACTCTCTGCAGCACAGAGCAGACCTTTCACAGCACCCTGCTATTTTATATTGTGGTCTAAAAGTTTATTTAAATTGTTACGCCAACAAAAATAATCAGCAAAATAGATAATTAAAATTAATATATACTGTGTGTGTAAAATGTAATATTTTTTTTTTTTTTTTTTAAGGAACACATTTATTGTAAACACTAGATGGCGCCAGTTCTCCAAAAAAGTTTTCTCGCGTCATGTTTTTCAGGCCCGATATAAGTAATTTAGAAGAACTTGAATTCCGTCTTGTAATTTCAGTGTACTTTTACACCAAGGTGCTTGGTGCGCTGGCGCTAAAGCTCCGCAATTTTTAGCGGCGTTTTACCGATGTGTTTGCCGTGATTTTCAGGCGCTAGCAGGGAGATTTTAACCCCTGCTAGTGGCCGAAAAGGGTTTAAACCTGCCCACAAAAACGCTGCTTTCCGGTGTTTTGCGGGCGGTTTTGAGGCACTACCCTATTGATTTCAATGGGTAGGGGCGCTATAGGAGCGGTATTTTTACCACAAAGATGCGGCTGACAGGACTTTTTTTAGCGTCCCGCCAGTGCCCTCAGGCTTTCACATTGGAAAGAAATGAGTGGCTCTTTCAGGGCGCATTGCAGGCGCTATTTTTAGTGCAATAGAGCCTGCAAAGCGCCTCAGTGTGAAAGCAGCCTAAGACTAAGACCAGACCACTTTTTGCAATTTGGCCTTAACTGACAATTGCGCAGTCTTGTCGTCCTTTTTTTCCCACAAATAGAGCGTTCTTTTGGTGGTATTTGATCACCTCTGCGGTTTTTACTTTTTGCACTATAATCAAAAATAGAGCGACAATTTAAAAAAAAAATATCCCCCAAAAATATATATAAAAAAAAGTTTTTTTCCTCAGTTTAGGCCGATACCTATTCTTCTACATATTTTTCGGAAAAAAAACCCGCAACAAGCGTTTATTGATTGGTTTGCGCACAAGTTATAGCGTTTACAAAGTAGGGGGTAGTTTTATGGCATTTTTATTAATATATATATATTTTTTTTTTCGGTACTGCGACATTATGGCGGACACTTCGGACACTTTTGACATATTTTTGGGACCATTGGCATTTTTATAGTGATCAGTGCTATAAAAATGCATTGATTACTATAAAAATGCCACTGGCATTGAAGGGGTTAACACTAGGGGGTGGGGACGGGGTTAAGTATGTTCCCTGGTTGTGTTCTAACTGTAGGGGGGGGCTGGCCTCACTAGGGGAAATGACTGGTTGCTGTTCATACATTGTACATTTCTCCCCTGACAGGACCGGGAGCTGTTTGTTTACACACACAGCTCTTGGACCCCGCTCTGTAACGAGCAATCGCAGGTGCCCGACGCGCGCGCCCCTATTGGCTGCTGGGCGAGGTGATGTATAGCTACGTGCTCTCGCCCAGCAGAGCCGACCAGCTGCCAGCGGCAAGCAGTTAAAAAACGCCAGTTCCCTTGGCAGAAAAAACGCTCACATAGAGCTTTTTGCACATAGTCTAGGTAAGTTTTGCGTTTTTTTTTTTTCATAAAAAAAAAATTCTGCCATAAAGGTCAAATCAGATATTTTGATGAGAGCGGGTGTCCTGCAATCTCATTGGGATCAATGTATGTCCCTTTTTCATCCGTAAATGGATGGATGAAAGAGCGGACATACGACCCGCATGTGTGAAAGAGCCCTAAGGGCTCATGCACACAGAACGTTTTCACAACTGCTGTTGGGGGCATCTGATTTTTTTTTTTTTTAACTGCCTCTAACCCCCCCATGTCAACATAGGTGTCTATGCACACATAAACTTTCAGAGGCGTTTGGAGGCATGAGCGTTTAGGGGCAGTAGAAACAAACTATAGCCTGTGCGTCTAGGAGCTGTAATAACAAAAAATGCTCCATATACGCCCCTGTAACAAGCTGTTAGCCAGGTTTGGTGTTTTCAGGTGTTTTTACATTATAGGGAGTGTTTTTACAAAAAAAAAAAAAAAATAACACTAATGCCCATAAACGCTATTCAAAAACGTGGCTAACGCACATTTTTAACACTGCTTTTTTCCTGTCTGCAGCGCTGATGATTTTTTAAACTTTTAATTTTTTACATTACATACAACATTACACATTTCAAATTGTATACAAAAAAATTGGGCTAACTTTACTGTTTTTTTTATGCGTTGAAAAATGCTGCTGAAAAACCGTGTGAGATAAAAAGTTGTAACGACCGTCATCTTATTCTCTTGGGTCTCTGCTAAATATATAGGGGCAGATTCACAGAGAATTCGATTCTCGTAGAGTATCAGAAATACACTACGCTGCTGTTTTTTACCTGGCTCTACGTGGAATCCAGGTAGATTTTGTCCAGTAAACGACGGCGGCGTAGTGTATTTCTCCCGGCGCAATCCATCTGCGCGAGTAGGGGGCGTGAAGCATTTAAAATAGGCGCATTCCCGCGGCGATCGAACTGCGCATGCTCCGTTCGCAAATTTCCCGCCGTGCATTCGGATCGAAGCCCGAAGCCGCCGTATCATGGTTTGAGGATTCAAACTAGTGATACGGCGCGCGAAATTTGAAATTACTCCTGTCTAACACCAGTTAGACAGGCGTAATTGCTCTGTGAATCTGGGCCATAATGTTTGGGGGTTCTGTGTAATTTTCTAGCAAAAAAAATTATGATTTTTACATGTAGGAGAGAAATGTCAGAATTGCCTTGGGTGGCAAGTGGTTAAGTGGTGCTTTTCGGACACTAGCGGTGTGCTTTAAACCCCAAAGACGGGGTTAAAAACATGTGTTTTGCGGCACTTTCGAGGCGCTTTTCATGGCACTTAGGATACACTACCTATTCATTCCATTGGGCAGGGGCGTTTTGGAAGCGCTGTATACAGGACTTTTCTAATGTCCTGCATTGCATTGCATTGCCCAGGTGTGAACGCACCTATTGCAGAGAAAGGGAGGCTTTCAGGCGCTACTATTTTCTAGCGTTAAACCGCATGAAAACTGCCTCACTGTGAAAGGGGTCTTGTGTGCATGGACACTAGAGCTGCACGATTCTGCTAAAATGAGAATTACTATTTTTATGCTTAGAGTAGAGTAAAGATCTTGATTCCTGCGGTGTAACCTCATCTTTTACATTATACAAAAAAAATGGGCTAACTTTTACTGTTTTTTTATTAATTTTTAATTCATCAAAGTGTATTTTTTTTCCAAAACATTGCGTTTGAAAGACCGCTGCGCAAATACAGTGTGACATAAAATATTGCAATGACCGTCATTTTATTCTCTAGTCTCTCTGCTAAAATATATATATATATAAAAAAAATATAATGTTTGGGGGTCCTAAGTCATTTTCTAGCAGAAAATACAGATTTTAACTTGTAAGCAACAAGTTTAAGAAAAAGGCTTTGGCCCAGATTCACAAAGTACTTACGCCGACGTATAGCACATTACGGCGACGTAAGTGCAAATGTGCGCCGGCGTATATGTGCGCCAGACCAACAAACCAACTTGCTCCTAAAAACAGGCTACACCCCGCTGACGTAGCTTGCCTATGCCGACGTAGGGTGGGCGCACATATGGGCTGGACGCATGGTGCTGCTCCCCTTAAATAGACATTCAAACATGCAAATACGGCGATTCACGAACGTGCGTGCGCCCGACGTATGGAACGCGAGATGCGCGTAAGTTGTACGTCCGGCGTAAAGTTATTCCCCATAGATGAGGTGCAACCCGGCAACAGACATGCAAAGGTCTGCACCAGGGAACACAAGCCGGCGCATTATGCGTTGGACATGTGTCTGGCTGGGCGTACGTTAAGTTTGCGGTGTACGTGGTGATCCGGCGTAGCTTAGGCAGTTGTGCCGGCATTGTTGTGAGCAGGCGCATAAGGGCGCTGTGCATGCGTCAATGTCACGACAACGTCACGGCGCATGGGCAGTTCGTGATACGCCGGGTGTAAAACACTGCACCATGCTCGGACATGGGGTCACACCCACTTCCACCTACGCCGGCCTGCGCCCTTGAAACCTACGCCACGCTGACGCAGCGTTGGGATCAATAGCTTGCTGAATGCACATAGCAGACCTTTCACAGCACCCTCTAATATTTCATGCAGTGAGCACAGGTGAGTGATCGGTTCCTGGATGCAGGCAGTCTGTCATGTGATTGCTGCGTGAAGGAGACAGGAGGTACATTTATTGTTCTCCCCTGGAAGTTTGCCAGATTTTGATGAGTGCAAATTTTTGCCATAACGCTGAATTGAGCCCCAAGGTTAGGACTGGGCAATTTTGGGTCTTGCGTTTGCTAAAAAAGTTGCAAAATGTTATCCTAGTGGGTGCAACCTTCCTGCTGTGTCCAGTAATTTGGGACTTACTTAAATTGTAAATATTTTACAGAACCACTTTTGGAGAGTTAGGGACCGCACTCCCCTATAGGGAATCGGATAAATACGGACCGTCTGTCCGTGTTCACCCAATCCGCTCTGCAGATGGATGGAAAAATAGGATTTTCCTCCGTCTGCAGAATCGGAGCATAGCAGACACCGATGAGATCGGGTGTTAGCGGATGTTCATCCGCTGACACCTGCTATCCCATAGGGATACATGTATGTAAAAATGGACATACGGTCCACTGGTGATCCCCGCTGAGAAAGCGGATGAGACATGTATGGATCCTCACAGGATCTGTACATGTGAAAGGGCCTTTACAGTATATGTAGCTACTTTTAGGTGATTGGACACTGGAAAAAGAAACTGCAGGGACATTCCCCTATATAAACCTCTCCATTTATCGCTAGTCTCAGTTGTTTTGCTGGCTTCCCTAAGTGATAGAAATTATCTCTCTCTACTAAGAGAAGCTTACCTTTTAATAGGGAGGTATTTTCTCTATCTCCCCTTCACTTGATGATCATTTTCCAAGATGATTCTTCAATCAATCGAGTGCATCATAGCCACTGCGGCTTTTTATGCAGCTTTTAGATCAGTAGACTCCTCAGTAGAGCCTTGGGGGAACCATACCCGGACCCCACCTGGTGAAAATGCACGGCTGGCTTATTTGGGCAAGGCTAGGACAGTGCTACTGTGGCCATGCTCATTACCCAATTAGTGTCTAGTGGGCGTACAATAATGGGTGGCCTATGTGCCGTCTTTTTTTCACAGGAGTTACTACTACCCCCTGCGCACCTTGCCTCTTTCTATTTGCAGACAGGAGTCTAGACTGGCAGCATCTCCTGGTTCTCTCTCTGAGGGCACATTTACAAGTGGCTACACTTACAGTACCTGGGTTACTATGAGCTTGTGTGTACACCTTTGAGCACAATTTCACAGACACAGAAGATCACAGGTGCAGGAAAATTGAATCAAATGGAATTTCTAGCTCAGCCTAGCATAACTCACTTCGGAGTGATAGTACATCTGTTTAGGGCTCTAGCACCCTTTTCTCTGATGGCTGCTGGTCGCCCATGTGACTGTGGCAGCCATCTTGGGTGTGGCAGAGCCTATTGAAGACCCTGGACCCTGAGTTTGGTATGAATGCACCTGTGGGTAGTGAAGGGACAGGTCAATCATCTGGTAGGCACATTAATAGCAGTAGGGAAAGCTTAGGGCTCCATAATCTCCTTGGACATTTTCCTGTTTGGACACAGAACAGCCAGGCCATATTCCGCCCTCCAGAGAGACGCTGTCAGTTCGGCTGATAGCTGCTCTGCTACACACTGTTGGCATCCAAGAGTTTTTCCGGTTGGGCCTTCTCCCACTGGGTTTGTTATGAACTGTTTTACCTTTACTTCACTAGAAGTTTTACTAATTGCACCTGGACTGTGTGTGTGGTATTGCCGCCGCACCTTGCTGCAGTCACCCACATGCTTATTGATGCTGTAAGCTCTAGTTTGGCATTAGAGCAGCCAAAGTCTGCTCACCTTATGGTGTCCAGTATAGCATCTCCTAAACTCCCTAGAACAGCTAAGACTTTCCTGGTCCACTCGCTCCTGGGAACCTCTGCTTTATGGAGACTCATCTCACCTGAAGGAGATTTTTACTACTCTAAAATGTTTCACCCGACAGTATCCTATTGAGAAATATTTCCTAAGGAAATATGTGTTTTCTGTGGCAGATCTTGCCATTTCTTGCCTTAATGCAGGGCTCGACAAAATCCGTGCACCCGGTCGCAATTGCGACAAGAAATTGTGACCTGGCGCCCGCAGGTAATTGAGGCCGCCGCTTTGCAGCCTCAATTACCGGCCGTTGCGGCCCGCCATGATCGGGAGGTGGGGGCGCACGGTGGCACAGTATCCTGTGTCTCCGTGCGCCTCCCACCGCACGATCGTGGCGGGCCCACGATGGCCGGTAATTGAGGCCGCGGCTTTGCAGCCTTGTGAAGGCCCAAGATTCCTTCTGTGGCGCCATCTGGTGGTGGCTTTTGGCATTACAAGTAAAACAGCAGTTTTTAAAAAGTTTTTTCACTGCCATCTCCTTCCCTCTAATTAGAACCCCCAAACATTATATATATTTTTTATTCTAACACCCTAGAGAATAAAATGGCGATCAATGCAATACTTTCTGTCATACCGTATTTGCGCAGCGGTCTTACAAGCGCACTTTTTTGGGGAAAAATACACTTTTTTTAATTAAAAAATAAGACAACAGTAAAGTTAGCCCAATTTTTTTAATATTGTGAAAGATAATGTTACGCCGAGTAAATTCATACCCAACATGTTACGCTTCAAAATTGCGTCTGCTCGTGGAATGGCGACAAACTTTTTACCATTTAAAAAATTCTACAGGTTGCATGTTTTGAGTTACAGAGGAGGTCTAGGGCTAAAATTATTGCTCTCACTCTAACGATCGCGCAATACCTCACATGTGTGGTTTGAATACCATTTACATATGCGGGCGCTATTTAGGAATGTGTTCGCTTCTGCACGCAAGCTTGGTGGGACAGGGCACGTTTTCTGGCTCCTACCTTTTTTATTTGGCTCCTAGATTCCAAGCAAATTTGTCAAACCCTGCCTTAATATGACTCTCACGGCGCCTTTGAAGGATAATCATTGTTCAAAGACCCTATAGATAAGAGGTTAATAGCCCTTCCTAAGGCTGTATTCTTGAACCATGGCATGAGGTGTCTATGGCAGTCTGTCAGACCATTGCTCTCTGTACTAAGTTACGTCCCAAAATCCTAGTTCCGTTCTTACAGACGACACTGTTCACCATCAGTTAGACCTGTTACCTAGAGCAAGGATGTCAAACTCTATTTCATCATGGGCTGCATCAGCATTCCAGTTGCCCTCAGATGCGGGAGAGGTGCGAAGGCCAAATGAAATGGCCTAGCAGGACGGATTCGGCCCACGGCCTTGTGTTTGATACATAGGACCTACTGCTTGAATAGCTTGGCAGGTACACTACCACACCTCAAGGATCAGGCATCTCTCTTTCTACAGGCACATCATTCTCTGGTTGTAATGCTGGCCAGCTGAAGTACCTAAGAAATGCCTTGAGTGGTTGAAGGTAAACTCCTGTCGTCCATTGGATAAGTACATCAAGGAGATTACGGAAGTATGAGTACTCTCCTCTCCCATTCTGCCTCTTCTGCATTTTGTGCTTTCAAACTTGTTGCCTTTCCCATAAAAGTGGGTGGATTTGCTGCTGTCCAGCAGCCAGGTTGGTCATTTCCTCCTCCCAGGCATTTTTCTGGTCTCGACAGACATCCAAGATGCTTATCTGCACTTTCCAATCATACGGTCTCATCACCTCTATTTGCATTTTGTGGTAGGCAATCAGCATTACAAATTTCTTGCCCTTCCCTGGCATGTCTATTGCTCTCGGGTCTTTGCCAAAGTTATTCTCAATTTCCCATAAAAGGACAAAGGTACTTGGACTGCCCAATGCAGGGGACTTGGTCATCTTAGGAAGCTTACCTTTTAATCAACATTCTGGAACCTGGGGCGGTCTGGTTGTTCAACACTAGGGATGAGCTCTACGTTCGATTCAAACGTATGTTCGACTCAAACATCGTCTGTTCGACCGTTTGCGCCAAATTTGAGTGTCGCGTCACGACCCATAATTCACTGCAGCATTGCGCGCTGATGCTTGGCCAATCACAGCACGCAAAAAAAAGAGAGCCATAATTGGCCAAAGCCAGGGTGGCTTTGGCCAATTATGGCTCAGGGGGTTAAGTACACGCCCCACACTATAAAAGGCCGCCTGCAGGGTGGCCTTGTGTAGTGTGTTGCGGCAGTTAACAGAGAGAGACAGAGAGAGTGTCATTTTTTTTTTGGTAGATAGAGCAGCCAGGCAGGCTAGTGTAAGGAAAGGACTGAGACGCCGTTGGCACGCACACGCGCGCATACCTGAAACGCAGAAGACGTTGTCGACCAATGGCGCGCGTTTACGCACGCATGCGCGCATCCACCAGCCGCAGCGGCGCACTCCCGCGCATGCGCGAGCGCGGCGGACGGCGCGCACACGCAGGGGGCGTTCCTGACCCCTCTTAACCTATTTAAAGGACGCTCTGATTTCTGGACGGTGCTGACCGGTCTTCTATGATTCCTGAACTCCTGACGCCTGTATACCTCACCACGATACCTGTTTAAACCACCCGGCTTGTGACCTTGACCTTGCTCCTGCTAAACCCTTGTATACTCTGCTGCCTGCCTGCTGACGACCCGGCTTGTGACCTTGACCTTGCTCCTGCTAAACCCTTGTATACTCTGCTGCCTGCCTGCTGACGACCCGGCCTGTGACCTTTGACCTCGCCTCTGCTCGATCCCTTGTACCTCACTGCCTGCCTGCTGCCAACCGGCCATCCTAAGACTCCTGCTTCCAAGGCTTCCGCCACGGGTCCTCCTGATCTGCTAGGGCTCTAGCCCTGTGTCTGCTGCTCAGCTGGGGTTCTCAGCCCTTCCTGCATCCGACGGCACTCAAGCAAATACCATCAGGCACTCGTGTTCCTCCTACCTGAACGCCATCTGTTTCACCCTCAGAGGGGTTCTGGGTTGGAGATACAAGAGAGGCCGACCTCTTCACATCAGACTCCTACCAGGTACGTGACAGCTAGTCAGTTAATGTTACAGTGTGTAGAGGATATATATACATCCCAGGTGTTGTACATATATTTATAGACTGTATAGCTTAGCTAGATCAGTTCTTCCTAATTTACTGGCAGGCAGGTGATTGTGCTATTTAAAGACGTTATCACAGGCATAGACACCCAGAGGGTACAATATTTAGAGGAATTGAGGGGAAAGGGGTGAAAGATTCCTTTTGGATATTGTACCTGCTGGGTTTCTATAGTTTAACTGTAAAGGCATCTTTGGGGGCCCTGGTCTTGCCCAGGGGAGCATGTGTCAATGGAGAGAAAGTTTTGGAAACGGTCGTTTTTTCAGGAGTCCTGCTCCTGAGAGGACGACCGTTTTTTGGACTTTTTTCCATTGATGCATGTTCCCTGGGGCAGAACCTGGGTTCTCAAAGACGTTTTACGACAATAACTTGCATATTAGGCTTTAAAATGAGCACTTTTGAATTCGAACGTTCGAGTCCCATAGACGTCAATGGGGTTTCTTAATGTTTACGCAAATGTTCGGTCCGTTCGAAGGTTCTGGTGCGAACCGAACGGGGGTGTGTTCGACGTATCCCTATTCAACACTAGACTTTATTGCGAGGTTGCTGAATAGAATCCTTTTGGACAATGCTATTGTTATGGCCTACATCAAGCACCAAGGAAGCACCAGAAGTTGCACCGCTCTAAAGGGAAGCATGTCTTATGCCGCGTACACACGGTCGTTTTTTGCGATGAAAAAAAAAACGACGTTTTTTAAAACGTCATTTAAATTGATCGTGTGTGGACAAAACGTCGTTTTTTGTCTTAAAAAAACGACCAAAAAAAAATTCCAACATGCTTGAATTTTTTGTGTCGTTTTTCAAAACGTCGTTTTTTGTTTCACAAAAAGTCACCGTGTGTAGCAAACACGTCGTTCAAAACAACGTTTTTCAACCCGCGCATGCCCAGAAGCTAGTTATGAAGCGAGCTTCAATGGAAAAGGTTACCTTGCTTTTTGTGAAAAAACGATGGTGTGTATGCAAAATTGTCTTTGAAAAGTGACGTTTCAAAAACGTCGTTTTTTACTTCACAGAAAACGTCGGTTTTTTTTCATCGCAAAAAACGACCGCGTGTACGCGGCATTATGCCGCGTACACACGATAATTTTTTGTGATGAAAAAAAACGACGTTTTCTGTGAAGTAAAAAACGACGTTTTTGAAACGTCACTTTTCAAAGACGATGTTGCATACACACCATCGTTTTTTTCACAAAAAGCGAGGTTACGTTCACCACACTTTTCCATTGAAGCTCGCTTCATAACTAGCTTCTGGGCATGCGCGGGTTGAAAAACGTTGTTTTGAACGACGTTTTTGCTACACACGGTGACTTTTTGTGAAACAAAAAACGACGTTTTGAAAAACGACACAAAAAATTCAAGCATGTTGGAATTTTTTTTTGGAGGAATCCGGCCAGAACGGTCCGTTTGCCCCTACACACGAGCGGATTTTTCGGCTGAAATGGTCCGTCGGACCATGTTCAGCGGATTTATTCCCTCGTGTGTACAAGGCCTCACTGTACTAATGACACTGGCAGGGAAAGGGTTAACTGTGTGCCTAGCTAATGTTCCATTGCAGCTACTGTGGTCACCCTTCTTATTCTATCCCTTACAGTAAAATGAATAATGGGATTATAAACAGTGCCAAAACCAGAATCTATCAAGGTAATACTATTTACAAACTTTAATTGATACATGATAAAATAAAATCACTGCCGTCACAGGTGGAACGCACGACAGGCATCTCCATAATGGGACTTTGTGTACTAAGCCATAGTAACTGCTATCCAGCCTCAGTGCCGGGTTCGAGGCACCTACAAATGTAAGCGGCCACTTGTCATGTTATTTGTATTTCAAACTTTTTTTATTAAATGGGATCACACTATGTTCGGTCTATCTTGTTATTTGCATATCCTGATTTGAGCCTGCCAGTGTGTGAGAAGCTCTGATCTCATCTGCATCAAATCCCCCTATCTGCCATCATCCATTATAACAACAAGCACATTATACCTCTTTTTTAATTAAAAGGGTCAATATGCTCTGGTAAGCTGCCATCCTTACCTTGTGCACTTTTGGGTGTCGTTTATTGTTTCAACTGTGGTGAAGGTGAATGTAGAAAGTCACTTTAAGTTTTGGATTGGTTTCTTCAATGAATGTTTTTCAAGAAAACCACTATCAAGATTGTCACTATTGTGTTCTTGCACAAATTTCTCTTTAAGGACTTTATTAGGACTGGTTCAGTTCTGTTTTGTTTTGGCAATTGCATTGCAAGCAGTATCACTTTATGGTTCTGGTCCCATTCAGTTGGGTTTAGAGTCAATATATTAATCGGGATTACACAGTGGTCTTCATATTTGTTTCACAACAATACATTTTACTAGTGCACTTTATGATTTAAAACTAATTTATCTGTTCTAATTTTTTCTTATAGGTTCACACACTATTTTTTAGCAATTCAGATGGTGTGGGCAGGCTGGTGTTTATATTAGTAATCAATAATTTTTTTACTATTAATTTTTTTGAGCGCCCCCATTAATATATTACTATATATTAATTTTTTTCACTACATCTTTCCAGTTTGGTCAGGTGGGGATAGCGGCTTATATTTAAATTTAACATTTTTCATTTATCAGGCGCAAGATTTTATTTATGTCCATGATATTGTCAGTTTGTGTACATTAAGTAAAAGCTGGTACTGCAGTGTCTGTTCCCGACAAGTTTCGCCAGTAATGGCTTCCTCGGGGGATTTTAGGAGACACTAATGGTTAACGGACCCAGCAATTGGTGCACTATTATATTATAATAAAGCATGCACAGATAACGCCCATACTTAAAAAGCCCTCCCTGGAGCCCTCCAACCTGATTAACTTAAGACCCATCTCATAAAGACCTGTACACACTATAAGAAAATTGGGCGAACATTTTTTGAGGAAAGATCATACAATTTTCTGATAGTGTGTACACAACTTATGAAAGTCGATTCCGACCTTCCGAACAAAATTTTTCGAAAGGATAAACTCCAAACAATTTTCATTTAATGTGTATCATTTTTGGTATGAGAAATATCACATGGGAAAGACTGCGCAGGATCAGAAACAACAAATTACAAAAAAAGCCTTTTGTCGCACGATAATTTTCATTATTATTATTTTACATTATTTCTAGCCTCGACTCTGACTTACTGTGAAACATTGAGGAAAACCGGTCGGTTGTTCAACTAATTTTCTCATAGTTTGTACGGGTCTTAGCTCCTACCTCACTTAAAACAACCTTCTTGACCCCTTACAGTCTGGCTTTCGCTTACAGCACTCCACAGAAACTGCCTTACTAAAACTCACTATTTACTAACTGCTAAAACCAATGGCCACTACCCCATACTCATTACTACTAGACCTCTTTGTCGCCTTTGATACTGTTGACCACCCGCTCCTTCTCAATAAACTCCACTTCCTTGGTCTCCATTCTGCTCTATCCTGGTTCTCCTCCTACCTATCACATCGCGCCTTCAGTGTTACCTACAACTCGGTCTTCTCTCCACTTCCTCTTTCTGTAGGGGTCCCCCAAGGCTCTGTTCTTGGACCCCTTCTCTTCTCTATCTACACCTCCTTCCTTGGTCACTTGATAACTTTACACACATTTCAATACCATCTCTATGTCGATGACACCCAAATCTATCTCTCTACTCCTCAACTCACTCCTTTAGTCTCCTCTTCCATTACTAACTGACATATCAGCATGGATTTGACAACAACTTAAATGTGAGTTTTGACAACAACTTAAATGTGAGTGCATCAGCTCTAATCTGCTATAAATAAATGTTATCTCTGGTATTATGCTATGGTCCCTTTCTCTTTTGTTTTGTTAATACCGAGCCGCATTAGAGAACGCCATAGAGACAGTACAGAGGGTCAGGAGGGAGACCTTAAATCCCCACGCCCAGAGTGACCAGCAAAGTGGTCAGGATACATGGTAAGGAGACTACATCACCATTCCTGGGTGTCTCTTCTGGTGGATTAAGTTCATTCTATCCCCCTCTCTCTTCTATCCATGGATGATTAATTGGACTCACCCTTTGGGACCCTTTTTTTTCTTTTTTCTACTTTTTGGATATTTATGAAGGACTTTTCTCACTTATATATACATTTATTCCCGGCATATTCATATTGCTCACTAATTAGTTCATTCCTCCTATTATATCGAGCGCAGTGTTTCCTTTTGGGATATCAGCATGGATGTCTCACCACTTCCTTAAACAAAATTTCTCTAAAACGGAGCTGATAATATACCCCCCCTCCATGACTTTTCCATCAAGATCAAGAATCAAGAATGCAACCATCAATCCCTCCCCTCATGCCAGGGAACTAAGTGTAGTTCTAGACTCCAACCTGTCCTTTTCAGCCCCAAATCCAATCATTGTCAAAAGCTTGTAAACTTTATCTCTGTAACATCTTTAAAATGTCCCCTTTTTTACTAATGAAACCACCAAGCTACTCATTCACTCACTTGTCATCGCTTGCCTTGACTCCCTTCTCATAAGCCTACCTCTCCATAGGCTAACCCCTTTTTCAGTTTATCATGAATGCAGCTGCCAGACTTCTCTACCTTACCAATTGCTCAGTGTCTGCCACCCCTCTCCGCCAATCCATAAACTGGCTTCTGATTGCCCAGTGAATTAAAGTCAAAATGCTAACAAAAACATACAAAGCCATTAAGAACTCTGCCCCAAGCTACATCACCAATCTTGTCTCCAAATATCACCCAAACCGTCCTCAAGAACCTCCTGCTCTCAAGCTCCCTTGTCTCTTCCTCCCATGCTAGACTTCTTCAGAGCCTCTCCCATCCTCTCAAACTCCTCTACCTCAATCTGTCTGTTTATCTCCTACTTTGGCTGCCTTTTAGGCTATTCCCTGAAAACTCATCTCTTCAGGGAAGCCTATCATGCCTCCAACTAATCTTTTATCGCTTTCATCAGCTCACCCCCTCAGTTTGTACCACTTGCACCACCCTATTAGATTATAAGCAGGGCCCTCTTAATCACTTGCTGACTGCGCTATAGCCGAATGACGACTACAGTGCAGGCGGCTAGTTCTGGGAGGCCATTAGATGATGGCCTTCCATGCTTGCGTTTCTCATGCACCCCCTGGGGCGCGCACCCTAAAGGGTCGATGTCTGGATCCACGGAACCCAGCACATCACCGATCGGGGTAAAGGGCCAATCACTGCAGCCCTTTACCATGTGATCTCTCCATCCAATGATGGAGTGATCACTTTGTCAACTAACCGGTGTCATGTCCGGTTCAGCTCTCTCCTCTCCTCACACTGATACAGTGTGTGAGGAGAGAAGGGAGACACAGTACAGCTGCATGAGACTGCTACATTTAGTGTGCCATCAGTGCCACTACAGTGCCCTATTCGTGCTCATAAGTGCCCATCAGTGAGTGCTTATCAGTGCCACCTTATCAGTTGATCCTCCTCATCGCCCTCCAGTGCCGTAAAATTGGGTATGAAAATTGTTAAAAAAAGCATTTTTATTTTCTTTCTACATTTTCCAAAAACTTGTGGAAAAAAATGACATGTTCGAAAGACTCATTATGCCTCATAGAATATATATTGTGGTGTTTACTTTGGGGTCATTTGTGGGCATTTTCTTTGTACTGGTGCCCCAGGGCCTTTAAAAGTGTAATAGGTAGTCAAAAATTTGATGTGCAATTTATGTTCCTAGAAAACCTTGGGGTGCTCCTTGCATGTTGGGTCTCTGTATGTGGCCAGGCTAAAAGACCCACACATGTGGTATTGCCATACTCAGGAGTAGAAGCAGAATGTATTTTGGGGTGTAGTTGCAAGTACCTGTATTCCAATGCCGTGTGCGAGAAATAACCAGTTAATATGATGATTTTGTGGGGGAAAAAGAAATCGTAATTTTGTAAAGAATTGTGGGGAAAAAAATGATAACTTAAAAAATGTACGATGCCAATTACTAAATACCTTTGACTGTCTACTTTTCCCAAAATGTGGAGGGTTTTGGTTTATTTTCCGACTTGTTAGTGTCTCAAGAAATGAGATTGGGCATTAGTACATCAGGTGTGATCAATTCTTAATGATTGTTACCATATCTTGTAGACTCTATAACATTCAAAAAGACAAAATAATATCCACTGATTTTTTTGTTTTTGTTTTACCAAAGATATGTAACAGTTCAACTTTTGCCTAAAATTTATGAATAAAAATGACTAATGCCTTTTTTTCACAACATTTTCTGCCTTTCTTTTTTTTATTTACATTTATAACGCAAAAAATAAACACAGCGATGATGTGTGAAAAAAAGGACAAACATTCCATATGGGTACAGTGGTGCATGACTAATTGTCATTTAAAGTGTGAGAGCACTAAAACTGAAAATTGGCCTGGTTAGGAAGGGGGTATAAGTGCTAGTGGTTAACACTCTTGTATTTTATAACTGTACCGTCTACCTTTTTATATTGTAAAGCACTGCATAAACTGGCACTATATAAATCATGTAAAACAATAATAAAAATAATATAAGCTAGGAAGTCCACTTCTTGTGTAGTTTACCAACCCATCTGGAAGGCCTACGTGGTGCAAGTCAAAGAACTTTCATCCTAAAAAGTACTTATTGGGACATATGCCTTGAGTACAATTTAAGGGACAAATCTCAGCCTTGGCTGTGCCTTTTCAAAGATCATTGGCCTCTCACTCTCTAGTTAAGCCCTAGGGAGTGACTCACATTTGTCTTCCTGTTCCTTGTTTCCCACTGGGATCTCAGTCTGGTTCTTTTGGCTCTTCAGAAGCTACCATTTGAACTTATTAACCATACATATTCCCTTATCTTTCTGACCTTATTCGTAAGTTAGCATTTGTTGTGCATATCACCTTTGTGAGGAGTGTCTCAGTAGCCTTTCTTGGTGTTGCACATGGACAAATGATGTCTTGGTGCCTAAGGCCTCCTTCCTCCTAAAGTTGGTCCTTGCTTTCCGCCCTAAGATGGTCCCTGCTTTCCTCCCTAATCAGGATATTGTTCTTCCTCCCCTATGTTCTGTTCCAAAACATCCTAGGGAAATTTCTCTCCACTGTCTGGACATTGTGCACGCTATGAATGTTTTCCTCTTAGCTACTGCCGCTTGTAGGAAATCATATTCCCTATTTGTGCTTGTTTATATAAGACAAGTTATCATCAAATAAAGAGGTATACAATGATAGGATCTCTTGTCTGTGTCTTCTACATTTTATGAGCTCACTAAGACCCCTTTCACACTGCAGGCATTTTTTTGGTGCTTTAGTGCTAAAAATAGCGACCAAAAAGCCCCTGAAAAATGCCTCATCTGCAATCCCAGTGGAAAAGCCAGAGTGCTTTCACACTGGGGTGCTGCACTGGCAGGACGTCAAAAAAAGTCCTGCAAGCATCTTCTTTGAGGCGCTTTAAGAGCGGTGTATAATAATCAGCTTGCTAATATGAAAAGTTACCTGGCAGCTCCTACGCCTCTGCTTTCAGTTCAGGGTTGTCCTACCTCCAACTCTCCGCTCTGTGAAAGGTAGGAAAGTGAAGGGAGGAAAGGATATGAATGTGAACTTGTGGGGGTCAGGGGGGCAGTGCTATGTGTGAGCGGGTCATGTAGAGGGGAGCAATACTGTGGGGAGATGTGAAGAGGCAGTGCTTTGGGGGGGGGGGATTTATGAAGGGGGACAGTGTTGTGGGTGGATATATGAAGGGGGCAGCAGTGCTGTGGGAGGATATATGAAGGAGACAGTGATGTGCGAGGGGATATATGAAGCAGGACAGTGCTGTAGGGAGGGGACAGTGCTTTGGGGAGGATTTGTGAAGGGGGGCAGTATTGTGAGGGGATATATGAAGGGGCAGTGCTTTTGGGGGATATATGAAGGGGGCAGTGCTCTGGGGGTATATATAAAGGGGCAGTGCTTTGGGGGGATGTGAAGGGGCAGTGCTGTGGGGGGGATATATATAAAGGGGACAATGATGTGCGAGGTAATATGTGAAGTGGGCACTGCTTTGAGGGGGATATGTAAGGGGGACAGTGTTGTGGGGGATATATGAAGGGGACAGTGCTGTGGGGGGATATATGAAGGGGTCAGTACTGTGGAGGGGTGAAAGGGAGCCGTGCTTTGAGGGGGGATATGTGAAGGGGTAGTGTTGTAAGGGGATGTGAAAGTGGCAGTGCTTTGGGTTGATATGTAAAGGAGTGTCCTCCTTCACAACACTGTCGTGTTGTGGTGGATATATATAAAGGGGGCAGTGCTGTGGGGGGATATATGAAGGGGTCAGTGCTGTGGAGGGGTGAAAGGAAGCCGTGCTTTGAGGGGGGATATGTGAATGGGTAGTGTTGTAAGGGGATGTGAAAGTGGCAGTGCTTTGGGTTGATATGTGAAGGAGTGTCCTCCTTCACAACACTGTCGTGTTGTGGTGGATATATATTAAGGGGGCAGTGCTGTGGGGGTTTATATGAAGGGGGCAGTGCTATGGGCGGGATAAATGAAGGGGGCAGTGCTTTGAGGTGATATGTGAAAGGGACAGTGCTGTGTGGGGGGTGGTGATATAAAGTGGGACAGTGCTCTGTGGGGCAAGTGAAAGGGGCAGTGCTGTGGGGATGATATGTGAGTGGGGCAGTGCTGTGGTGGGGTAGATGTGATGAGGTGCTGCACAGAAATTGTATCTTACTACTAGTTGAAAAAATAAATAAATACCAGAATGTTCATATTAGCTAGGAATGATGTGATCTAGGCTGTGTAGGACTGGATTTTTCTATTTATGGCAAGCAAGAGGTACTTTATTTGCTAAAAATATTATTGTAATTTTCCATTGCTATTAATTTAAGTAACATTTGAAAAATCTAAAGCTTCGTTATAGCTGTGATATGAAACAGGTTCACTTTATAAATGGCTCTGCTTTTACTTTACATTCCCCGTCTTTCCGATCAGACTCCTTTCAAATTTCAACAGAGGTTCTAATGGATGTCAAATAAAAAGTTAAATTAACCTAATGTTAGATAAGACCATTAGTGTTTTTGTACTGACTGAAGCTGTTCTTTAATGCCATCTACCTACTTTGCATTTTATCAAATGACGTCTATAACTTTGATCTTGTGAAATCTGCTTTCATCCTTTTTTTTTTCTTTCAAATCATAGCTCATCTAAGCCTATTTATAATAAATCTCTAGCGGTTCCAAAAATGCTAACAAAGGATTCTTACAGCCAACATAAAATATCTTTACAATATTTGTATATTGGTATATTTCAACTTATGGTTAAATCCTTTTATTTTATACTGATTTCTGCAAATATCTACATTGTTTGACATTTTTGCTCTAAGCATTTCAAAAGTGAAAAAAAAGTCAGATATTCATAAACACTGTGTCTCGGGCTTTAAATCAGGATTAGTTCAGTTTATAAACAATCCTTCTTCCCCTATATTTCCCGCTTGGAGCAGGACTGATCTTCTGTATTCAGAACAAGCCAGCTTCATCCGCCTGGAACTAGAACATATCTCCATCTAATATTACTGGCTGTTATCATTGCTATGTGCATGCTAAGTAAGACTGTAAGCCCTTTAATAAACTAAAAGTCATACCAGGAATACTGTGTAAAAATGTTCAGTTGTTTCACAACTGCTTGAAAATGTCCTCAGTTTCAACATCAGCACCATCTCAAGGTAAATCTGGGATTTTATTGCTGTCTATGCCATCGTAAGTCCGAATCTGCGCCGTTGTATCTTTAAGCGTATTCTCAAACTGAGATATGCTTCTCTGTTGCTAAGATACGATCGGCGTAAGTCTCATACGCCGTCGTATCTTAGCTGCCTATTTACGCTGGCCGCGAGGGGATTTACGCCTAGAATATGTAAATTAGCTAGATACGCCATTTCACGAACGTACGCACGGCCGTCGCAGTAAGCTATGCCATTTACGTAAGGCGTTTTTCAGGCGTAAAGACAAAACACCAAAAAGATGGCGGAGCCAATGTTAAAACGGAGCTCCACCCTGAAATCAACTTTTACTTAATGTTCCTACCGCTCCTAAATGATGCATAATCGGCGATTTTCATATTAAAAAGTGATAGAATACCTTGTTAAAAACGCTGGCTTCCGGTCTGCAGCCACTCGGGTTTTCCTCTGGTTTTCTGTAGCTTCCTGTCCCGCGCTGTGCCTGCTGGGAGCCTGTCTCAGAGCTCCCTAGTTATAATATTCTGCTCTGTTAGCCCAAACATCGCGCGACTTCGTGGCAACACAGACTCCAAAGCCGCTCCTCCACCGTTGCTCGTGCGCATGCGCGAGATCGAGCGGTGGATGCTGGGACATCAGCATCCACCGGAACGAGGAAGTGCCGGGCTGTGGGCTTATGCCCACAGTTAAAATGGAGCCGAAACCGGATGGAGGAATATAAGTTTTTATTTGCCACTGTATTGCTGTGGAGCGGCGGGGAGAGACAGGACACATGAGTAGCGCTACATAGGGTTATTGAACTTTTAAAGAGCCATTAAAAAAAAACATTATTGGCGTGGGAGATCCGCTTTAAATATGGACGTCGGAACAGCCGTCAAATTTCACGTTGTTTCGTTTAAGCCGATTCAGAATGGGGCTGGGCGTAGGTTACGTTCATGTCGAAAGCATTGACTATTTGCAAATTGATTTTGAGCATGCGCACTGGGATACATCCACGGACGGCGCATGCGCCGTTCGTTCGGTGCCTCATTAACATGGGGTCACGGTTCATTATAATAAAACACGCCCACTGCAACCTACTTTGAATTACGCGGGCTTACGCCAGCCCATTTACGCTACGCCGCCGTAACTTAGGGAGCAAGTGCTTTGTGAATACAGCACTTGCCTCTCTAATTTACAGCGGCGTAGCGTATCTGAGATACGCTACGCCCTCACAAACTTACGCAAGGCTACCTGAATCTGGCTATAAGTATGTTGCTACCCTTAAAGCACAGATGTTAAAATGACAGCCCTCCAGCTGTTGCAGAACTACAAGTCTCATGAGGCATTGCAATGCTGACAGTTACAAGCATGACTCCCACAGGCAGAGGCATGATGGGACTTGTAGTTCCCCAATAGCTGGAGGGCCACCCGTTTGACACCCCTGCCTTAAAGTCTGGTTAATACCAGCAGCATGCAGTACAGAGATATAAAGGCAGTGGTGCAGATGTTCTGAAAAAGTCACACTGTAACGTGTAGTTTTAAGACTTTTTGCTTTTACTATGCATTGGGTAAGGCTACCCAGTGCAACCCAATGTGTCATTCGGGAAGATCAACAAGACTACAAATATATTGAATGCTATAGAAAGGTACATTATGGGGTTGATGGTCAGAATAACAATGATATACAAACCACAGTTTTTGAAAATGTTGATGCAGTCAGAAGACACCTGGTAGTTCTGAATCTCTAATTTTACTGCATTTTGTAGGAAAGATTTCTGAGGGTTTTTTTTCTTTTTTATTGGACCACATACAGCAATATGTAATAGAAAATATTGTAAATGATGTCATGAATTTATGAAAGACAGATTTTGTTAAACAAACATGGCTGTTTAACTTGTTTATAAATGATATAAAAGTTTGGAATTAAAAGTACTATTTCCATGGTTGCAGATCATACAAAGCTATGTACTGTAACACAATCCAAAGAAGATGTTTCCAGCTTGCAAATGTAAACACACTGATTGGGCAGTTACTTGGAAATGCATTTAGCGTGGGGTAAAACAGGGTGACGGTGATGGCAAAAGATCTAGAAATATATGTACGTCATACACTGTTGGCCTGAAACATTTACAGTTAATACTGCAAAACCAATAATATAACTAGGTACCGTATGTTTGCCAAAACACTGCTAAGCATTGCCCAGCCCTATGGGGTCTTTGCAGTGTTTACCTCTCTGGCTCTTTGTATACTCTCATTATCCAAGAAATACGAGAGTTGGATTCTATATTTGGCTAACTTGCTTTGAGTAATGGTGAACTGACAGGAAGAGACAACCATTTTGTTCATAGAACATCAATGGACAGACTTGTATTCTTTGCACAACTTTTTTTTAACATAGCTAGGATATAGTTGTTAATATACCCTTGCTGACAAAAATATTCAACAGAAACATAAAAACAATGAGAAGTAAGAAACAGAAGAAAAAAAAATACAGTTGCAGTCACATAAGAGTGGTGGTGGAGCAGCTTAACGGCAACCAGATCCTACAGCTCTCAAAAGAAGAGGCCTGCAACTCTTTATTGACTGGCATGGTACCACTTGATTAAGTGGCATTAAGCCAATGTAGTGCCTGTATTTAAAAAGGGGTCAGAGTCTTTTAACTACAGACAGGTTAGTTTAACTTCTATACTTGGGAAGATGATTTTGAGTTTATTAAAAGGCCACATAGAAGAGTTTTTACTAGATAACAATGTTTAACCCCTTGGAAACGGCAGCTCTGTCCCTTTATAGGGTTTAGGATGCCGGAAGGCAGGGCGGGGTTTATGATCATGTGACTGCCATAATTGGCTGTCAAGGCGGTCACATGATTGGAAAGCGTGCCATTGTTACTTGCAATAAGGAGCTTTCTGTTAGCTACTGGTAACTGTTTCGGGAGCACGCAGGACGCACTATCTCGGCACAGCTGTATGTACACTAATTCACGGGAATATACAGCTTCTAGCGCCAAGGCCCACTATCGAGAGGACACATATTTGCATGCTGCCGGCACCAAGGGGTTAAAGCCAGGAAGCCTACATGAAAGAATGAAGTTGTCAAACAAATCTGATTCCTTTTTATGAGGTGGTAAATAAAACCTTAGACAAATGAGTGGCTATGGACATGGTATACTTGGATTTTGCCAAAGCATTTAACTCTGTTCGCTGCACACAGCTAATATATAAGGTAAAGTCTACAGGCTTGGAAAAATCAGTTTGCAAATGGATAGAAAACTGGACTTTGCTTGACTGGATTGTTGCCTGCTACTCTCTGTGCCCAGATTGTGCCCTGTGATCCTGAACTAAGCCCCTGCTGTACTAAATTACTGTCCTGTGACCCTGGACTTTGCTGTTTCGGATTGTGCCCTGGGATCCTGAACTAAGCCCCTGCTGTACAAAATTGCTGCTCCGTGCCCTTGAACTAAACTTGTTGGCCTGTGCCTCTGCACTTATCCCTTAATGTGCCCTATTTCCACCCTGTTATATTTTTGCATGTCTCTCATGGTGTTGGAATTATTGCCTTGTGGCCTATCGTTACCTGACTCCATTTTTTACCCCCCAAAATAAAGAACCCCTTGGTCAGGGGCCCTAAATTCCCTCCTGCTCTCTGTGTGTGTTGTGTTCTGTTCTTCCCAAACCTCCATCACAAACTGGTGGCAATGGTCAAAATACTGACAACTACTTGCAAAGCCATCCACAACTCTGCCCCCAGCTACATCACTTACCTAGTCTCAAAATACCAAGCTAATCGTTCTCTTTGTTCCTCTCAAGACCTCCTGCTCTCTAGCTCTCTTGTCACCTCCTCCCATGGTTGCCTCCAGGACTTTTCCAGAGGCTCTCCAATCCTAGGGAACTCCTTACCCCAATCTGTCCGATTATCTTCCACTCTATTAGCTTTTATACGATCCCTGAAAACTCTCCTCTTCAGAGGAGCCTATCATACCCATACCCACACCTAACAACTATGGGCCAGATTCAGGTAGATGGGCGAATCTTTAAGTTGGAGTAACGCTTCTCATTTACGTTACTCCGGCGAAACTTTAGGAGCAAGTACTGTTATTCACATAGCACTTGCTCCTAAAGTTGCGGCGGCGTAGCGAAAATGAGCCGGCGGAATTCAAATTGGGCAGGTAGGGGGCGTGTATTATTATAACTAGGCGCGATCCCGCGGCGAACATACTGCGCATGCGTCGACTGTCAGTGCGCATGCTCCAAATTCTTTCAGGGAACGTCAATGACGTCAATCCCTATTCACGGACGTTTTACGCAAACGACTCAAATTATTATTTTTTCGACGCGATGACGACGGCCATACTTAACATAGGATACTCCACTAGGGGGCTGCTTTATCTTTACGCCACGTATCTCTTACGGAAACGTCGCAAAGTCACTGCGTTGGGCCCGAATACGATCGTGAATTGCCGATTCTCGCTGATTAACATATTCTCGGCGTTAATCAGCGGGAACGCCCCCGGGGCCATTTTTAAAATTGCAGTTCCGATACGACGGCGAAATACAATTACGCCGCTCGTATAGTAACTCCAACCCGGCGTTTCTTGTTTTCTGACTACAGAAAACAGAAACGCCGGCTCAAAGTGACAGTTAGGCTGGAGTATCACTGATACTCCAGCCTAACTTTACCTGAATCTGGCCCTATATGTTTATTTTCTCCATGAGCTCATCCCCCACAGTTATCACCTTTTTGTTTCACTTGACCCTGCCTTCTAGTTTGTAAGCTCTGACGAGCAGGGCCCTCAGATTCCTCCTGTATTAAATTGTATTGTAACTGTACTGTCTACCCCATGTTGTGAAGCGCTGTGCAAACTGTTGGCACTACATAAATCCTGTATAATAATATTAATAATAATGATAAAAGACAGTATTCTGAGAATAGTGATTAATGATTCATACCCTAGTACCCTAAGTACTCTAAGTTGACCAATTGATCAACTTGGTACATTCAGCCTGCCCATTCCTGGTTCATATCTTGGCTGGTTGCTGTTGAACCCACAGAGATTCGAATAGACTATGGCTGACCTTACTCAGTAAGTGTTTACTCAACTGCGGAAAGCTCTTAAAAAAACTGAGCATATATTAAATTTTAAAAGAGAATCATGGCTTTTGTAAAAAAATAAAGATTTATACTCCCTTAGGTGGATGCAGCATCGATCCAATGCTGCATCTGTCCCCTGCCAGCTATGCACTGAGAACTGAACTATCAAACACCACTGATTGCTCAGTTCTCCCTTCTGCTCTGAGCACTGTCAGTCACCAGATCTCTGACCTCCCCCCATGCTCACTGGAGCGCTGGGCTGTGGAGGGGGTGTGAGCGGCGGGCTCATGCTCTCAGAGGCTGAGTCATGTGCCAGTCCTGACTACAGACCATAGTTCAGAGCCTGGAGAAGCTGAGTGATGTAGGTCAACAGAGGGCCTTAGCTGCAGTCAGCTAAAAATGGGTCATAGGAGTGCAGAACAAACTGCAATCCTGTGATCCCCAGGAGGATTAAAGCCAAAATAGCCTTGGCTATACTTCTCCTGTAATAACAGTCTGTATAGAATCTTCTTGGTGCTGAGCGTTCGCATATATGCCTCCTCGGCTTTAGGGGGTTATGTACCGTTTTTTAGTGCGGGCAGGCGGCTTTCCAGGCATAACATCTGATGCGGCTAAAAGCTGCTCGGCTGTTACACCGGAGGAGTGCCCCACTTTAGCCGCTTTTACCGGGAGACCCGATCCGCGATGTGCCACTTCTGGTGCTTAGAGACAGACTGGCACAAAGCCGGAAACAGCTTTGTTCCGGTCTCCTGTATGTAAACACGGAAGCGCTGTCATGACGTCACTTCCGGTTTACTCGGCTGCCAATGGCGCTGGTTTAAAAAGAAATACAATATTCAGAGTCACTGTTTTTGCTGATCTGAATACTTTGAAGTGCAAAGGAGGGATTGGAGGTCTTTTAGACCTCCGATCCCTCCATAAAGAGTACCTGTCACCACCTATTACTGTCACAAGAGATGTTTACATTCCTTGTGACAGCAATAAAAGTGATAAAAAAAAAAACACTACGGTGTACAAATCACACGTGAGGTATCGCCGCGATCGTCAGAGCAAGAGCATAATTCTAGCGCTAGACCTCCTCTGTAACTCTAACCTGGTAACCATTATTTTTTTTTTTAAAGTGTCACCTATGGAGATTTTTAGGTACCGTAGTTTGTCGCCATTTCACGAGTGTGCGCAATTTCAAAGTGTTTCATGTTTGGTATCAATTTACTTGACGTAACATCATCTTTTACATTATAAAAAATGTGCCTATTTTTACTTATTCGTTTTTTTTTAATTCATGAAAGTGTCTTTTCCTCCCCAAAAATTGTGTTTAAAAGACCGCTGCACAAATACTGTGTGACATAAAATATTGCAACAATCTCCATTTTATTCTAGATTCTCTTCTAAAAAAAAATGTATAATATTTGAGGCCTCTAAGGCCGCGTACACACGATCAAATCTGTCTGCTGGAAACGGTCTGCCAGACCGTTTCAGCAGACGGATTAGATCGTGTGTACAGGCAAACAGATGGATTTGGCCAGCCGACAGATTTGAAAGCATGCTTTCAAATCTGTCGGCTGGGAACCCGTCCGCCCGACATGTCTGCTGGTTAGTATGCTAACCAGCAGACATATCTTCTCGCACACGCGTCGAATGGTTTAGACGCATGCACGGAAGTGTTTTATTTCCTGGTGCGGTGACGTGGCGGCGTCAACGTCACCGCCACGTCAGCGCGGTGTCTGCCGGCGGGGATTTTGGTTTGATCGTGTGTACACGATCAAACCAATACGTTCGCAGCAGACAGATCTGTTCAAACCGGTCTGTCCGACCGATTTGAACAGATACATTTACTTGTCTGTACGGGGCCTTAGTAATTTTCTAGCAAAAAAAATACATATTTTAACTTGTAAGCAACAAATGTCAGAAATTGGCTTAGTCATGAAAAGGGTTAAATCACTATTGGGACTGACAACCAGGGATCTGATGTGACTGCACTTACCGTTACATGGTCCGAAACACCCAAGAAGCCTTCATCTTCAGCATGCAGAATAAAGCCCTATCATGCCCCTTCCTGCATCCCACACCTCACTGTTGGAGATATTTCCATAATTGAGCTTCTTAGGTTTTGTTACACTTGGTTTGTAAAGGTTAAAAAAAAGATTTTTCTGCTAGTCTATATTATCTTTAGTCTGAGCACAGGTATACTATAGCAAACAGCAAATTTTTACATGAAGTGCGTAAAATAAGGTGTTTTTTTTTTGCTAGAGAAATATGGACTTTCTAGTATGGAAAAGATATAGCAGGTGAGAAAGAGAGACTTGTTTGTTTTCAGCATTGTTTCATCTTGCACGGGCGTTATTGTCTTTCTCCACACAACACTAGTCTTCCTAAAGCGAAACATTTTCTCATGGATAAAAATAGCCCATCTTGTCCATTCTTATCTTCTTACTGTAAATCTTTGAATGCTTATTCAACAGAAGTTTTCTAAAATACCAGCAGACATACACAGACAAGCCGTCTGCTTTCCCAGAGCTCAATAACTGTATCCTTTTAAGATAAAGTATTGCATGGCCTTTTCCCCTTACATGCCCCCTTCCTGTCTTTCGATTTCAGGTGCCAGATTTCTAACAAGTATTTGAATGGGTGCTGCCTTTCACGCCACCTCTGATAAGTTTGTCTGCAGCCAAAGGTCATTAAATAAAAGAAGCATGTTTACACTCCGCTGCCAACACTGTAGAAAGCATATGAGTTTGTGCCAGTGAAAAACCGTACCGATAAAAACAAACGCCACTTCAGAATCTAAACGTGTTTGAATTTCTTTAACTTTCCAGATTTTTTTAAATGGGTCCTTACCAGCTGCACATCAGCAAAGGAGTCAACATTGAATATGGTAAGTTAGGAGGTTAATGGTTAAACAGGAAAAACTTTAATCGGTCAACAAGTTTTACCACATGGTCCCACCTCCCAGGACCAGCCCCTAACCTGTTTTATCAAATGGGCCTAATCCTAGAGGATGCTAAAATTAGAAATTTATAGGTATAGTCAAGTTATATGGATCTGAATGTTTGATATACAGGTACTCCTCACTTAACAACCATGTTCTGTTCCAACGACCAGGTCATTAAACAAATTGGTTGTTAAACTAGGAGCCTCAAGTAATCAATATTTTAAGCATTCTTAACTACTGTACTGTACTGTGTATTGTGAAAAAAATGTCGAAACACAAAACTCTAGCTCAATAACATTGAGTCCGAATGGTCATAAAGCAGGTAACTTGTTAAACAAGGAGCATCTGTAGAGTATTCAAGTAATGCAGGAATGAAAGGAATGGGGCACAGTGGTCTACATGTGGCCAGATTTTCCATCTAGCCTTAAATATCTCTAAGGGTGGGGGGGTCCCTTTCCTAGGCTCTGTGATCATAAATTGCACTTTGTAATCCTTTTTAGCTACATTTTGTTTTTGAAAACATGGATTGGCTGTATACTACAGAAGAATGTCACTAAACCATTTTGGCTAGCTTCCTGTTCATTTTTCCCATGGTTCTCATTACTGTATGCGTCAGCCTGGAGAATAAACCTCTGCTAATGTTGCTTAATATTTTCTACAGAATGCATTAACATGTCTTTGACAAGTCAAGGTACATTTTTATCTGAAAACTGATTATTAACCAGTGAAAGCAGATAAGGTCTTATAGAAAGTCCCATACACAAGCTCGGGGCTGCTTATCCACTTCTTAGGGGCTGATTTACAGTACATGTTTTCTACCTCTAGTGTGACATAAGTATACATCCTTGCTACCTATGTAAGCTGTTTTGCCTCATTGCTCTGAGGTCAAGATGTGCAACTCATGGACACAGAGTTAAAGTGAGGCAACACAAGTGGTTCATTGTGTGGGAATCGAGAGAATGACAATCAATCGTACTCATCTAGATGGCTGCAGCATCGATCCCAGCTGCAGCTGTCCCCGACACTTCTAGACCAAGAACTGAGCCAACAAAGAATGCCGATCACTCAGTTCTCGGTGTTCAGTGAGCAGAAAGCCATTAACTGTGTCAGTCACTTACTCTACACCCTTGAGTGCGGGGCTGTGGGGAAGCGGCAGGTAGGAGGGGCTGGCTCAGGCTCTCAGTGGCTTTCTGAGAGGCTTAGCAAGCTTCCAATTGAGGGATTTGGGTGGATCCCCACATACCGTAAGTCACAAGCTCTCCAGAGCAGTTGGCTGAAAATGCGTACAGGAGTGCAGAACTATGTGCACCCCTGTGAACCACAGGAGAAGTGGGGCCAAAATGGCTTTGGTCCTACTTCTCCTTTAATAAAGATGTACGGAAAAACATTAATTTTCAAAACAATGACAAATTGACATTTACTGTTTCAGAATGCTTATACTGACTGATATAAAATTTAATGAGCACCTCTGTTTTAAGTTTCCACATAAAAAGTAGTTCTTGGACATTCCAAGATGTAAAAACGTGCCTTCATTTCAGGTAGTAAACTTTAGACTAGAGGACTGTCTATTTTAATGTCCTCCAGCTGGAAACAGCTTGTCCACCATTACATCAGTGATATAGATGTATACGTCGTTTACTCTTGTTTCTGTAATTGAAAACCATTTTCTTACAGATTATATAGTCATATACAATGAAGTTTTTAATAAATCCTTATGGTAGGCCCCATGAAACTGATGTCACTACTTTAGCATAACATTTCTCAATAGACTAAACTGAGTTACAGCAGACTCTTTTACTGGTCTTCTGTTACCTGCATGGGCCCCACTATTCTTTAAACTGACCTGTTTAAACAATGTGGCTTTTACAGTTACAATTTCCCTGTGGTACAAGGAATGGTGAATACAACGCTTGCACAAGTCTATATATGTACTTCTGAAAGATACTTTTTATAGTGTCAGCAACAGGGTTGGTCAGGCAGGCTAGCTATATAAATCCTTAGCCCGGATTCACATACCTTGGCGTATACGCCGTAACGTATCTTCTTTACGCTACGCCGGCGCAATGCAGAGAGGGAAGCATGGAATTCACAAAGAAAATGCTCCCAACTCTGTGCCGCCGTAGCGTATATTCGTCGGTGTAAGGCAGCGTAAGTGGAAGTGGGCTGGAAGTGGGCGTGATACATGGTAATGTAGCATGAACCCATGCAAATGATGTGCCGAGTGCTAGGCAAGTACTTAAAACTAACGGTGCATGCGCCGTACCGTGGACGTATCCCAGTGCGCATGCTCACAATCACGTCGAAACAACTTCCTAAGATACGTCAAAACACTGCCTACAGTGCTTAGAACCCCTAGCTGAAGCCATCCGTGTGCACCCTGACATTTGTGGAGTCTCCTTGCGGCAGAGGGAGTACAAATTGTCTCTTTTTGCTGACGATATATTGCTTACCTTAACAAAACCACATATCTCTCTCCCCAACCTTCACGCTTTATTAGATACATTCAGTAAACTTTCTGGTTACAAAGTTAATACAGCCAAGACAGAAGCCCTTCCTATACATATCCCCCCCACACTTCTTACCACGTTACAAAACAACTTCCCCTACCATTGGTGCTCTGCCTCTCTTAAATATCTAGGTGTACACCTGACAGCGTCTTACTCCACTCTGTTCCAAGCCAACTTTCCCTCCCTAATTTCGGAAACACATGGCTTATTCCGTAAATGGGCGGAGTGCCCTCTGTCTCTTCTGGGTAGGATAAATGTCCTCAAGATGGCCGTACTCCCGAAGTTTTTGTATCTTTTTGAAACGTTGCCAATTGCACTTCCTATGATACAACTCCGAAATATTCAACGGGCTTTTACTAAATTTATTTGGGGTAATAAAGCGCACAGGATTGCTAATACAGTGTTATTTGCTCCCCGCTCGCAGGGGGGGTTGGGAGCACCCGATATTGGTAAATACTACTATGCAACTCACCTTACAGCAACCGTCTCTTGGTCGTCACGCTTTGCAACGAGTAGATGGTCAGAGTTAGAACTCAGTGTTACTAGTCCTGTACATCCTTGTTCAATGCTCTGGGCAGACTTGACTTCATCCATATCTCAGCTCAGACGCATATGTCTAGGTCCAATGCTATTTACTCTTTCCATTTGGAAAAAGTGTAACAGGAAGTTCTCTCTCTCTTCTCCATGTCCGCCTCTCTTAAACATAATTTTTAACCCAGATATCCCGGATAGCCTATCCTACAATACTGTGTATCCATGGTCTCAAGCAGGCATTTTCCAGCTCCGCCACCTAGTACATCCTGTAACTCGCAAATTACTTTCCTTTCAAGAACTCCAAAACAAATTTGACATACCCCCAAAACTTTTTTTTTCATATCTCCAATTTAAACATTACTTCCATTCTATATCGCCTGCCTTAGCATTAGAAAGACCCAATGCTTTTGAAACGTTATGTGTGCAAGGCCCTTACCAACCTGGTCTCATATCCTCTGTATATAAGATTCTCCATGACTCAAATATGCCTACGTTAAATTCTCATGTATATATGCGGAAATGGGCCAAGGTGCTTCCTACCCCTTTATCCCTCCCTCAATGGCGGGAGATTTGGACCTCCATATCAAAAGCTTCCCGATGCGTGGAGCAGAGAGAGACAGCTTATAAGGTCCTCATGTTCTGGTATAGGACCCCAGAGGTTATCCATAAATATGATCCCTCTGTGCCCCAGACATGCTGGAGGTGCTTACGGGATATAGGAACGCACTACCACATTTTCTGGGAATGTTCTTTAATTTTGCCATTTTGGTCCTCGGTCCAATCAGTGCTCCAGTCTGTGTTAGCAATAGACATTCCAAAAGACCCAGCCCAGTACTTGTTAGGTCTCCCAGTTCCTGGAATACCTAAACATGGCAAAAAATTGATGACATATATTCTCTTAGCTGCCAAGAGAGCTATACCTACCCATTGGTTGTCCCCCAACCCCCCTACACAATCCCAATTGATCTTGGCTATAGCACAGATACGTAGAATGGAACATTTGACAGCAGTGATTCACGATTCTTTGCCTCAATTCTCAAAGATATGGGATCCTTGGGACAACTCCTCATTCAATCCTGAATCGCTTTCCTGAACTATTAATAAGGTCTCTTAGGCATCCAGTTCCTGCATGTTAGGATGATTGGCCTGCATAACCTTATTATTGTATACTATTTCTTCATATATGCTACGTCTAGATCCATGGTGTACCCTCCCCCTTGATTTTCTTTTTTTTTTTCTTTTTTTTCTCTCTCATGATTTCGACATCCTTCACGCTTGTCTGCTATATGAGATGATGATACTTTTCTGTATTATGTTCACCTTTTCATGTTTTTGGAAAAAAAATTCAATAAAAATTACAATTACAAAAAAAAAAAACACTGCCTACAACGTGAAAGTAACCTACGCCCAGCCCTATTCACGTACTACGTAAACGATGTAAAATACGACGGCATTCGTTCCCTGGCCCATACCTTTGCATTAGTTGCGCCTCCTATATGGGGAATAACTTTACGCCGGACGTACGACTTACGCAAACCGCGTATATTATGCGCCGGGCGCAAGTACGTTTGTGAATCGACGTATCTCCCTCATTTCCATATTTAAATAGGAAATCAATGGGAGCGCCAGATGCGTCCAGCGTAACTATGCGCCCACGATACGCCAGCGTAGGCAAGTTACGTTGGCGGACTGAAGCCAGTTTTTAGGCGTATCTTGGTTCTGTGGGCACGGCGCACAGATACGACGGCGCATATTTACACTTACGCGGTGTATCTCGAGATACGTCGGCTTAAGTGCTATGTGAATCCGGGCCTATATGTTCTTCTCATGTTTGTATCAGTTTCTTCCAGGTGTACTTATTTCCTTCACAAAGCTACACTACTAATAAACTATTACATTTCCACAGTTCTGGATGCACAATTGGTAAAGGGGAAAAATAAATGATTTGTATGGCTCAGCCCATTATCCTAAAATGAGATATAAATCCCTTATTTTATAGATTTATGATGGAAGGGGGACATGTATGTGCCTCCTATTTTTAAAGCCAAGAATAAAAAAATGTGAGTTCTTGGCTGGAGTTAAAAATACTGCTATACTCATCTCCTCAGTGATACACCTCTTCCAGGTTGAATGAAGCTCAGCATAATCCAACCCACTTCATTTAAGCCCAAGGCATCAAGGCTGCAGTTACCCAAAATTTGTATTCAGAGAAAGACGAAAAAGGAATATATCAGCTTGGTTGTATCATGCACTACAATGGATGTCTCCTTACCACTTTTCCTAAATATTTGTGTATTGAGCCTTATGGCTACATAGGGCCAGATTCAGGTAGATCAGAGCATCTTTGCTCTGGAGTAACGCTTCTCATTTGCGTTACTCTGCCGAAATTTTTGGAGCAAGTGCTGTTATTCAGGAAGCACTTGCTCCTAAAGTTGCGGCAGCGCATCGCAAATGAGCCAGCGGAATTCAAATTGGGCGGGTACGGGCGTGTAGTATTCTAACTATGGGCGATCCCGCGGCGA
Organism: Rana kukunoris; assembly: GCA_029574335.1. Classification (NCBI taxonomy): domain Eukaryota; kingdom Metazoa; phylum Chordata; class Amphibia; order Anura; family Ranidae; genus Rana; species Rana kukunoris. The sequence continues at coordinate 273,327,587 of CM056051.1, read as the reverse complement.
ACATACTGCGCATGCGTCGAGTGTCAATGCATCCCAGTGCGCATGCTCCAAATTCTGTCAGTGAACGTCAATGACGTCACATTCCCATTCATGAATGTTTTACGCAAGCGACGCGATTTGTTTTTTTTCCAACGCGATGACGACGCCTATACTTAACATAGGATACTCCACTAGGGGGCTGCTTTATCTATACGCCACTTATCGCTTCTGGAAACGTCGTAAAGTCACTGCGTCGCGCCCGAAAAATATCGTGAATTGCCGATTCCCGCTCATTAACATATTTTTTGAGCGTAAATCGGCGGGAACGCCCCCGGCGCCATTTTTAAGTTGAAGTAACGATGCGATGGCGAAATTCAATTACGCCGATCGCATCGGAACTCCAACCCGGCGTTTCTTGTTTTCTGGTTATAGAAAACAGAAACGCCGGCTTAAAGTGACAGTTAGGCTGGCGGATCACTGGATCCGCCAGCCTAACTCTTCATGAATCTGGCCCATAAACTCTTTCTTCTCCAGGTACCAGAGAAAAGTCAACAGACCCCAGGCACATGTGCTTATTTTTTTTATTTTAAATTGAACTTACAAGGCAAAAGCAACAGGTTCACTTAACTGCCACCCACCCATTTTTTTGCCCACCTCTGTTAAGCACACAAATCAATCAACTACTACTGTAGTTTTTCAGGATATGGAGAGCATCCATTCCTTCTTTTTTGCATGGATACTTGAGAAGACAATTGCAAGACTATGACATTGGATCCATTCTCCTTGCTGCAGCGCGCAAAACAGAGTTCCAGGATTGGGAGGGGGATGCTTGCAAGCTGCTAGGGAAGCCGGCAGTTAAAGAGGGGGTCCACCCTTAAAACCACTTTTTCCCATCCCATCCAGCATACTGGCGTCAGCGCCAGTATGCTGTCTTTTTTTTTTTTTTTCGTGTACTTCTAAATAAATAATTTAATTTTCGTCCTACCGCGGTATATGGTGCCGCTATATCACGTCACGCCTTTCCGAAAACAGCCGACTAGCACTCGGCTGTTCTCGGCGCTATACGGCGCCTGAGCACAGACCTAGGAGCTGACTGCGCAGGCGCTATATAAAGCCGCGTCACCCCCTCCGGAAAAAGCCGAAATAGGACTCGGCTGTATACGGCGCCTGCGCAGTCAGCTCCTGGGTCTGTGCGCAGGCGCAGAGAACAGCCGAGTGCTAGTCGGCTGTTTTCGGAAGGCGTGACGCGATATAGCGGCGCCATATACCGCGGTAGGACGAAAATTAAATTATCTATTTAGAAGTAAGTACACGGATAAAAAAAAAAAAGACAGCATACTGGCGCTGACGCCAGTATGCTGGATGGGATGGGAGAAAGTGGTTTTAAGGCTGAACCCCCTCTTTAAGTTAATCCAAGTATGAAAGTAATATACTTGAACACGTTTTAATGTTTAAGTCATTCTGACTTTGTAATATTCCCCTCTATGTTGCAACAAAAGGAAAGGAGGGACATGCTAAGGTATTCTTTAATCATACCTAGCTTTAGGAACTACAACAGGATGATGTATCTTTTTTTTTTTTTTCCACTTCTTATTAAAATCTAAAATGTGAATCTTTTATCTCAGATCTAATACCAGATTTTTTGACAAAAAAAAGCATAATTTGATTGAATAGATTACAAAAGTGAAAAGCTAATTTATACAATACAAAAAAAGTGGGGCTACATTGGCTGTGGTCGGTCATGCTGGACCTAAAGTGTTTAAAGCGGCGTTCCACGCAAAAGTAGAACTTCCGCTTTACGTAATCCTGACCCCCTGACATGCCACATTTGGCATGTCATTTTTTTTGGGGTGGGGGGGGGGGTAGCGGGTACCTAGTTTTCACAGGTACCCAGCTCTCACTTCCACCTTGAGCCACCTAGGCAACTCCTCCTCTCTTCCTTCCCCCCAGCAATCTTCTGGGAATGTCACATGTCCCAGAAGTTTGGCTAGCCATTCAGGACGAACAGCGAGACTCACGCATGCGCAGTATGAACCCAGCTGTGAAGCCGCAAGCTGTCATAGCCGAGTGCCCACAGTAGTGATGCTGGTGCTTCAGAGAAGAAAGGGAGAGGAGCGAGGGTTCGGGCGGCCTTATCCCTGGTCCGTGGGACAGGTAAATGTGTGTTTATTACACTTTTTGTAGCTGCTGACTTTTAATAAACACAAAAACTGGAACTGAAAACCTATAATCTGCTTCTCCCATCCTGAACTGGAAAAATGCTAATCTTGGATTAATGTTGGAGACTTTGGAGAAATCTTCTGTACTTCAAGTTGCTTAGAACAAAGAAACTTGTCTAGTGTTATGCTAACAAAGGATATGGAGGGCCATCTAAGTTTCTCTAAACCCACTTTTGTAAGGAACCTACGATTTACCATTTTGTTTTGGGCAATCATTTGATCAAAAACTTGTTTGCAGCAACTTGTTCTACCACTTGGTGGAGCATGATTCTCATGCAAACTTCTTCATCCAGCTAGCTACAAGTACTTTATTTTGTTAAAGTACAAATTGAAAAAAGCAAGGTTTGACATATGGTTGTTTCATGTGTTTGTGTGTGTGTCAGAAAGAACTATCTCTGCTGCCTATTGCTGCTAATGAGATTTTTCTTTTCATTGTCACATCTGAAATGGTATAATGAAATAAATATTCTTTGGAACACGGAAGGTTTGATTACACTAAATAGCATGCTTTAAGGCATGTTTAATTGCTACACAATTTAGACCCATTAGACTCAATTCACAAAGCTTTAACACAAGTAAAAGTCACTCTAATTTAACCTTCTGACTGTAATTTCCAAACTTCATTGGACTCCGCTAAAAATAACTCACTTTTTGTTTATGAATAAGTATACTTCCTCTAGTATGCTACATTTGTGAACTGAGTCTTTCATTTTAATTGACTTCAGCCACAAAATGCACGCATAAATGCAGCACCCAATGTGTTGGTGTAAATGTTCCACATAAATCAAAGGTTTTTCTGATGACTATGCATTTTTATTGCAGTGGAAATGTATCATTTGTGAATGGGTGCATAATTACAGTTATTTCTTTTGATATTTTGATTTAGTAGGCCTTTAAAGAAGAAGTCCAGCCTGAGCTCATTCGGCTGGGCTTCTCCTAAGGATTTGTTTTGCACTCCTGTGACCCGTTTTCAGCAGAGAGTGGTCTGAAGTCCGCTCTCTGCTGACGTCACACAGATCAGTCCAGTCGTCTCAGCCTCTCAGCGAGCCGCTGAGATGGCCGCTCTCCACAGCTCGGCTTTCCAATGAGCGTGGAGGAGCAGAGCAGGAGAGATGCTGACTGGCAGTCAGCTACAAATGGAATAACAAATGGAATAACAAGGACTGCACATGTGAAGAACATTTTAACTATATATGAGAACAGATAACCACCCCTCTCTCTCATAATAGTATAAAAGCTTTCTGCCAATATGCATTTTCAGTTATTGAAAATGCTTATCCAGAAGCATATATTGCTCTTACATAAGATTGATCAATAGTCTCCTGATTTTCAGGTGTCATTTTACCTATAAATGAAGGTATTGTGTATTTTTGGGAAAAAGTGGTTTGCAACACTTCCTTACTTACTTAGATGCTGCTGGTGAAAAAACATGTTGTGATAATCTAGAAGCAGCCGAGAGTGTTTCTGGAATGAGAACTCTGGAGGGAAAAGCTACTCATGCTTTCATATGGTCCTTATTTCATTCCATAAAGTATTGTGTATGTCTTTAGGGCACATCTGGCATGCAAGCATGCAAAGTGGCCTATTTCTTGGGCTTGAGAACTGCATTGACAAGTACAGTGGTACTTGAACTGTATTCCAGGATTTCCTTGTCTCAGAAATCTCATAAATTATTTATCATTGGAAAGAACATTCCTTTTTTTTTTCAGGCCTTCCTATCCCTAACTAGAACCCCTTTTTTAAATCTCTTATTGATTTTATATATTACATAAATGCAAAAACAGAAAAAGGGAAAAAAAACAACGTGGAAAACAATATAAAAAAACTACTAAGCTACACAATTTCGCTGGTCCACACTGGAACCTTTAGCAGGAGATACACAACAACAAATGGACATTAAGTGAAAAGAAATGAAAAACACAGAAAAGAAAAGGCCCCTGTTTGCAGATGACAACCCACCATTCTAAACATCCCTATGTGGCTTTTTTTTAAACCAATCCTAATATTTAATGAAGAGAAAGACTGCGCTAACCACAAATGAACAATACAGCTGCTACATACAAACAAACAAAGTTAACAAAATATTCAATACAACAATGTAGCGCTAAATTTACAGTGTTTGGTGCTATATAAAGCAGCAACACTCACAGTGCACATATATAAACGTGAACAAAAATACGAATATCAAACACTCATGTTTGATATATGAGTGAAAAAGGAAATATAGGCCCAGATTCAGGTACATCTGCGCATTATTGGACCGGCGTAGCGCACCGCCTTTACGTTAGACTTGCGCAATTTTGCCGCGTAATCACCCTATTCTCGTAGCTTTTGCGCAGAAAATTGCGCATGCGTAATGTTTTTTCAGAGGCGTAAGGCAGAGTAATACAAATTGGGAAGGACGTGGGCGTGTTACATTGAAATGAGCCGTGACCCCATGCAAATGAAGGGCCGGCCGGCTCGCGCATGCGCGCTTGAAGGAGACCATGGTCAGCTCCGCTGTGCGCATGCTCACAACTCGGGAGCGGCGCAATCAGTGAAATTGGAAATGGACTAGGGCAACGTTGTGAACTACGCAAACAGCATAAATAGACACACACAAACGCACTTGCATTGCAAAAGTACATCCCTTTGTCCCTTCCCATTTAACCAAGTGCTTTTGTCCTGTTGTTCGTTGCGGTGTGTTTTGTAGTTGTCAGATTAGTGTTCGTGTGATCAAGTGTTTGTTAGTAGATCTTTGAAAGTGTTTTTTGATAAGTGTTTGAGAGACTGTTTGTTTGATTGATATATTTCTGTTCGTTTGTTTTCTTGCTGTTTTTTTGCTGTTTGTTTTTGTGACTGTTTCTTGCTGAGTAGTTTTCTCTTTGTGTGTGTTCTTGCTTGATTGGTTGTGCTTGTTTTTGTGAGTGATTTTTGTTGACTGGGAGTGAGTTTTTTTGGAAGTATGACAGAGAGAAAGCGAAAGCTCAATTTTACAGTGGGGGAAAAACGAATTCTTGCCCAGGCCATTAGCGATTATGGGCGTTTCCTCCACGGGCCCGGACAGTGCCAACACCAACCCGGCCAGGAGGAGGGAGATTTTGGATATGATCACTGAGCAGGTCAATTCAGCGGGGGAGGGGGGGACACGGATCTGGTCTGGGATTGACAAAAAAAATCAATGACCTCCGGCGTCTGGTCAAACAGAAGCTGGCCAGAATGCATGCCCATGCCAGGGGCACAGGAGGGGGCCCACCATGTCGTATTAGGCTGACAGCAGAGGAGCGTGCGGTGGCCCTGACCTTTCATCGGCATGAAGTTAAGGGCCTGCCCGGCTTTGACTCAAGTCTGGAGCCTGTGGTGCCAGGTAAGTTTTTTTTTTTATATCAGGTGTGTAGCATGTGTGGGGGAGGGGGTGAAAGGGAATATGTGGCAAGTGTGTGGATCCTCCAACCTGTGAATGTTTTGTGTCATCCACAGATGTGCAGGAGGGTGCAGGGCCATCTGGCCTGACCGCACCATCCCCAGGACAGCAGCCTAATGAGGCCCCCCCAACAAGGCCGGAGTCCGCGGAGGAGGTTCAAGAGGAGGAGCAGAATTATGAGGAGGAGGAGAATCATGAGGAGGAGGAGTCCATGTCAGGCACTGGACGTTTGGTTTTTGAGGATTCTTCCCCTCTGGCTGGCAGCAGGCAGCCCTCCCTAAGGGGGAGCCCCCCTCCTCCAACATGGCTCCCCTCCCAAGGGCCTCCCCTTCTCCCCGGCCTCAAGCATCAGCTGGAGGAAGCATTTCATCCCAGAACACCAGGGGGTTGGCCGATCTCCTGCCCGCCACTCTGAGAAGGGACCAGGCCCTTCAGACCCGCCATCTGGGACAGGTCAGCCAGACATTGGTGCGGATGGAGGAGAGACTGTCCTCCATCAAGGATACGCTGGGGAACCTGGACTCCCACTCCCGGGCTTTCACAACCTGCCTAAATGACCTGCAGACTACATCAGCAGGCATTGGGCAGGATGTGAGGGCCCTTACCCAGGCTATCCAGGCCAACAAAAAGGCAACACTTGGTGCTGCCCTGGACAGAATAGCCGTGGCCTTGGAGGGCAGGCCGCCAGGTGGGCAGAGATCAGGGGCTGCTCCTCCTTCCCCGGTTTTACCCCTCCCCCATGAGTCTCCCCTGAGGAGCCGTGGCCGGGGGCGCCCCAGGCGTGGCTCACGTAAAGGTCAATAATAATTTTTTTCCCCTTTTTTTTTTTATTTTTTGCTGGAAATTTTTTGCTTTTGCAGGTATTTTTTTTTTTTTTTGGGGTTGTGAATGCTGTTTGAATGTGGGGGTGACATTCCTGCCGGAAAAGGGGTGTCACCCTCAATTTTGGTGGAGAAGGGTTCCCCAGGACCAGGGAGAAGTGATCCCCAGGTCCGTGTGAATGGTGTATGAATGTACAGTGACATAATTGGAGCCTTGGCGTGGCGTTGCTGCTCACAAGTCCTGCATGGTGGACTGGTGCCAATCCAATTTGATGTGGATGTGGGGTGTGTGTGCTAGGGACCACAGTGTTGTGCATGCATGCATTCTCATTGTGCCATGATTAATGTGTGTGTTTAACGTGCAAAGATGCCCAATGTGAGTTGTCTCCTGGCTGCTCTTCCCTCAGAAGACGGGGTAGCCTCGGTTAGGGGGGGATTGTCTGGTTCAGGGGTCAGGTCATCACGTAGGTCAATCTGCAGGCCCTTTCTTACTGCGAAGTTGTGCAGCATGCAACATGCACCGATGATCTGGCACACAAAGTTTGGGGAATACAAGAGGGTACCCCCAGACTTATCCAGGCATCGGAAACGTGACTTTAGGAGGCCAAAGGTGCGCTCCACCACTGCTCGTGTTTGGGCATGTGCTTGATTGTATCTTTCCTCTCCTGGGGTTTGGGGGTTCCGGATAGGAGTCATGAGATGGGGTCCCAGTGGATATGTAGAGTCACCTGTAAGGGAAAAGACAGGAGGATGTTAGTCATGCATGTGCCCCTTGTGATGTGTGCATCATGGGAGGGGATAGTCATGCCTGACTCCCATGTCACTCACCAACCAGCCAGGTGTCCCCATACACGTTCTGATCGAATTCCATTCGGATGTGGCATTGATTGTATATGTAGCTGTCATGGCTGGACCCTGGGTGTTTGGCACGGACGTGCCATATGAGGCCTTGGGCATCGACTATCACCTGTACGTTGATAAAATGCCAATGCTTCCGATTGCGGTACATGTGCTCTGTCTCCTGGGGGGGCTGGAGTGCCACATGTGTGCAATCAATGGCCCCCACAGTGCGTGGGAATCTGGCAATTCTGTAGAAATCTGTCATTGCCTTCAGCCGCAGGTCCTCAGTGGTGGGCTTGATGATTTGGTTGGCCATGCGTCTGAGGATTGCAGGGACAACCTGGTGCACACATCTGCTCATGGAGGATTGTGACATCCCAGCCACCACTCCACTTGTACGCTGAAAAGAGCCACTGGCAAGGACATGGAGTGTTGCCATGACCTTGACCAGTGGCTGCACTGCATGTGAGCGGTGTGTTGGGCTGGTGATGTCCTCCTGCAGGGTTGTGGTTAATTCCAGGATGACATGAGGGGTGAATCTGAAGATGCGATACACCTCAGAATCACTCATGCCAAACAGGTCTATGCGGGTGCGGTATATCCTCTCCCGTGCCATCCTCCGTGCCATCCTCCGTGCCCTCATCCTTCTTTGTTCATCTAAAGTCAGTAGTATAGTTATGTGCGACGATGCCCCTGGCATGTTGGCATACAGATTGTTGTGCAACACGTGTGACTGCTGAGCTCCTCACTAACAGTGTTGCTTTATCTAACAAGTAGACTTTTTTTCTCTTTTTAGACCAGCTTTTATATGCTCTAATTTTAGACAGGACATTTTGCTGTTGCGCACACTGCGTAGCCTGCGCTGCCCCAACGTTCTTTTGTGGATCCCCGTAAGTCCCTCATTAGCATATTTGACTAGCAAATCAATGGTCTGTCTAGCGCACTTTTGCGCAGACGGATGCGCCAGTCTAACTAAATTACGCGGGACAAAAAAAAATAGATTTTTTGCGTATCTCGTTCTGGGGATGCCGTGCATCGAAACGCATGCGCACATTTCGACTTACGCACGCGCATCTCCTGTTGCGCAGGCGTAATCGCTCTGTGAATCTGGGCCACAGTCTCTAAAAAAACCAGACATCAATAAGATGATAGGTGCAAACAGTAGAATGAACGGATGTCCAAACAGATGCAATTCAACAGGAAACAATGTTGTCTGTAGGGATCTGTGGCATCAACATCAAATAAAAGGTGTAGGTAAGAAAGAGTACGCTTACCAGATACGTTGGACTCTAGTACTGTATAGCAAAAGAGTCAATCGAGCCTTGTGGTCATTGGGACCACTACTACCGGGATGGCACTGGCACAGATGGCAGGAACCGATCCGGCTTGAATGACGTACCTTAATCTGTATCCTAGACTCAAGTTGGAATCTTAGATGGAAGGTCCAAAGGTCCAAGAGTAGATGTCTGGGGCTCCGACAAGACCACAGAAAATGGATTGAAAATGAAAAAAATTAAAAAATTGGAATGCTCCAATAGCGCAGGTCATTAAAACCAAGATAGGCTTTATTAAAAGTCATATAAAGACAATATGACAAAGGTAAAAAGTGATCACATGCATTTAGCAATATGGGGTGCTTAGCAGAAGTACCCGACGCGTTTCGGCTCCAAAAGCCTTCAACAGGGGCAGGAGCCGAAACGTGTCGGGTACTGCTGCTAAGCACCCCATATTGCTAAATGCATGTGATCACTTTTTACCCTTGTCATATTGTCTTTATATGACTTTTAATAAAGCCTATCTTGGTTTTAATGACCTGCGCTATTGGAGCATTCCAATTTTTTAATTTTTTTCATTTTCAATCCATTTTCTGTGGTCTTGTCGGAGCCCCAGACATATACTCTTGGACCTTTGGACCTTCCATCTAAGATTCCAACTTGAGTCTAGGATACAGATTAAGGTACATCATTCAAGCCGGATCGGTTCCTGCCATCTGTGCCAGTGCAATCCTAATATTTGCCAGCTTGGCTAAAATGTCTAGAAATTTCCTGACATTAGAAAACTGGTACCTGGTGTGGTCTTATACTGCTGTAGCCCATCTGGTTCAAGGTTCGATGTGTTATGCGTTCAAAGAAGACAGTAGAGAGGCCCGGCAGAAGGCATCGGAGAGCGCGGAGAAGACCCCCAGAAGTCGGAAGAAGACCCCCAAAGTCAGAAGAGACCCCCGAAGTCGGAGAAGAAGACCCCCGGAGCTGCCTAATAAATTACTTTAAAAAGCTGTGTAGTGTTTTTTTTTTCTTGACACTTTTTCCCAAGGTGAACGGGTACGACGTATCCCATACTCATTCACATAGGGTGGGGGGCCGGTATCTGGGGGCCCCCTTCTCCGATTAGCCCCCCGCCCGCCGACCCCGACAACCAACGCCCAGGGTTGTCTGGAAGAGGCCCTCTCCTCCTCAACATGGGGGCAGGGTGCTTTGCATGTTGAAGGCTTTTTGGGGACACCAATGCTGTTTTTTCGGTATAGGGGTCCCCCTTTAAATGCATACCAGACCAAAGGGCCTGGTATGCTTCTGGAGGGGGAACCCATGCTGTTTTTTTATTTAAAATTTGGCGTGGAATTCCCCCTCAAGATCAGCAGAGCACAAGTCGCATGCCAAAGTCGGATCATGCAAGACGGCGTTCCGACTTTGATCCGACTTCAATGATATTCAATGGAGTGAAGTAGGATCAAAGTCGGACCAAAGTATTACAGGGAGCATTTTCAACGTCGCTCCGACATGTGTCGGACCAGTTAAGATGGCTCCCATAGGGAAACATTGATTTTCACACGTCATGCGACATGATTTTCCAATGTTGAAGCATTTGTCAGACCAGTGTGAACCCGGTCTCATAGTGAGAGTCCCTGTCCCTATGGAAAGGGAGCAAAAACTGACACAGAGTCTGCATGTCAGCGGACTGCAGAACTACAGAGCATAGCTTTGAAACTGAGAAAACTGTTTTGGCAGCTTTCTCCAGGCTTTGCTAAGTTCAGATGGGGCTTTGTAGTTTGGAGATCCCACAGAGACTCGGGTGGGATGGGATCTCCAACCCTGTGTCTGGGTCTTGTGGACAGCCAGCAGGGTTTGTGCTCAGGTGCACACAACCAATATAACGAGGGGCTGGTGAGAGCAGAAGGTGGAGAGTGAACAGCTTGCTACTGCTGTGAATTGTTTCTGGGAAAAGCAAGCAGAGGAACTGCTGACAAAAGAGCCAGGTGGCTTGGTATGTTTTTTCCTTATTTTTGGACTGCTAAATTAACTTAAACCCCTGTTTGGGAATCCTAAATGGACCTTTTTGCTTTTGGTTTTCTGTTTAATAAACATGGGCTACCAGGCCCTTAACTAGAACGCCTGTCTGATGTGGACTGCACAAAAAATGCATCTATCCACTTGAGCTAAACACCCCAATATCACTATATATATATATATAGGAATATAAGGCCGCGTACACATGATCGAACATGTCCGTTTTCCAGCGGACCAAAGTTTCAAAACATGCTTGAAAACCTGTCCGCTGGAAACCTGCCTGTCGTACAGGTTCGATGGTTAGTACACAAAATCATCGAACCAAAAACCTGCGCATGCTCAGAATCAAGTCGACGCATGCTTGGAAGCATTGAACTTTGTTTTTTCATCACGTCGTTGTGTTCTACATCACCGCGTTCTGGTCCGATGGTGTGTATGCACATCAGACCAACAGACCACTTCAGCATGGTCCGATGAAAACGGTCCGTCAGACAAGTTTCATCGGACATGTCTGATCGTGTGTATGCGGCCTTAGACTTTTCCAAAAAATAGCAGTGTCTGAATTTTTCTTTACAAACAAAAACATTTACTATATAAACTGAAAATGCTTGAAGATTTAGCTTTCCTTTGAATCACTGAATTTAATACTTGTAGTTGTATAACCATTGTTTCTGAGAACTTTTTCACATCTATGTTGCATGTAGTTGACCAACTTCTGGCACCTTTGGACAGGTATTTCAGCCCAGGGCGTTTGCACTACATTCCACAATTCCTCTGCATTTCTTGGTTTTACCTCAGAAATAACATTTTTGATATCACCCCACAAGTTTTCTATTGGATTAAGGTCCAAGGATTCGGCTGTCCACTCCATAACGTTAATGTTGTTGGCCTGGAACCAAGATGCTGCTTACTTACTGGTGTGTTTGGGGTCACTGTCTTGTTGGGACACCCATTTCAAGGGCATTTCCTCCTCGGCATAAGTTAACATGATGTATTCAAACTGATCCATGATCCCTGGTATGTGATAAATAGGCAAAACTTTATGAACCTTGCTTTGTGCACTGGTCCAAATCATTTGGAGGAGGGGGGATTATGGTGTTGGGTTGTTTTTCAGGAGTTGGGCTTGGCCCCTTAGTTCCAGTGTCAGCATATCAATCTCATGCTCCCAACTTTGTGGGAACAATTTGGGGATGGCCCCTTCCTGTTCCAACATGACTGTGCACCAATGCACAAAGCAAGACATTGATGAGTTAGTTTGGGGTGGAGGAACTTGACTGGCCTTTAGAATACTAACCTCAACCCAATAGAACACCTTTGGGATAAATTAGAGCAGAGACTGAGAGCCAGGGCTTCTCGACCAATATCAGTGCCTGACCTCACAAATGCACTTCTGGAAGAATAACATTCTTATTGATACACTCCTAAGCCCTATGTACAGCCTTCCCAGAAGAGTTGAAGCTTTTATAGCTGCAAAGTGTGGACCAACTTAAAGCGGAGCTCCACCCAGGAAAACAACATTTTGCCATGTTGTTTAAAAAAAAAAAAAAACCTGAAAAAAAATAAAAAAATACTCACCCGAAATAGCTGTTGCTATGCGGAAGTCCGTAATCTGCCTCACCTGCACCGCGGTCCGATTTCTTCTTGTCCTTCTCCTTGTGAATGGGGCGCGCTGCTTTCTGGGAACTGTGTGTGTTCTCAGAGAGCAGCGCGCCCATTCACAAGCCAGCGTGAGACTCGCGCAGGCACAGTAGGAAACGGGCAGTGAAGCCATACGGCTTCACTGCCTGTTTCCCATAGTGTGAATGGCGGCGCGGGACTCGGAGCAATATAGTGTAAGTTAACATATTGCCACATTGAATGAGCTTTATAAATACAAAAGCAGCTTAAATCAGCTCAAATGTAGTTCAACTGCTGGTCAAATGCGCCTGCAGTGAATTTTGAATGATCTCAGAAACACCTCTGATGTAGAAAGATAAAGCAGACGCATTGTCAGTAAACAAGCCAAAAGTTAGTAACAAGTGGTTGCAGGTTGGGATCAAATGGAAATGTAGCCTAGGAATAAGCCAAAGGCTGGTAACAAGATTTTGCAAGTTGGGATCAAGCAGAAACGTAGTCGAGGGACAAGCCAAAAGCCGGTAACAAGTGATAGTGATGATATGGATGGCAGCAGGAGTGACGAGGGCAATAAATTGGCTGGAGAAAGCTCAATAATCTGGCAAACAGGAAGTACAAAGGCATGCCTTAAATAAGAGGATTAATGGGTTGGATCCTGGGAGTCTGCGGAAGACACTGCTTGGGGGTCTCAGCTATAATCTATGCAGGGGGCTTATGTTTCTAAAGTCTGGTATTTCTCCCTTACGGTCTAGAGAAGCTCACTGGAGGATGCCTGGTAGAGTGAAGAGTGTCTAGTGGTATTGTGAGTATGTGTTTCCCTCACTAAAAAGGGCCAGGTGGATATCAGAAGGAGGCAACTGGTGATCCTGTGGAATTCCAAATACTGACCTAAATCCTGTGCCCTAAATACTGTGTTCAGTTCCCAGGTTCTACAAAAGCATGTCCTAGGCATTTTCCCAGTAGTGTACTTTGTAGAAGCTCTCTGCCAGAATAGAGTGAAAAGAAGTGTCCTCAGTCAATTCAGTGCTATTGGGGGATCCTATGCTTCCCTCTCATAACCGTCTAAGTTCAACTCGGCAATAAAACATCTAAAACTACGAAATCTACATACAAAATACACCCCTAGACTATTAGGCCGCGTACACACGATCAAATCTGTCTGCTGGAAACGGTCGGCCTGACCGTCCCAGCAGACAGATTTGACCGTGTGTACGGGCGAGCCGACGGATTTGGCCAGCAGACACATTTGAAAGCATGCTTTCAAATCTGTCGGCTGGGAACCCGTCCGCCCGACAGGTCTGCTGGTTAGTACGCTAACCAGCAGACATGTCTTCTCGCACACGCGTCGAATGGTTTCGACGCATGCGCGGAAGTGTTTTACTTCCTGGTGCGGTGACGTGGCGGCGTCAACGTCACCGCCACGTCAGCGCGCCATCTGCAGGCGGGGATTTTGGTTTGATCGTGTGTACACGATAAAACCAATACGTCCCCAGCAGACAGATTTGTTCAAATCGGTCTGCCCGAACGATTTGAACAAATGTGTCTGCTTGTGTGTATGGGGCCTAAATTTGAGACAATGAGAAAGAAAAAAATACAGCCTGGCTGTGTGTGCACTGCGTTTTGGGAAACAAGACCTTTAAAGCCAGCAGCTCCTTTGGGGTACGCTACATCTGGAACAGCAAGTGAAGGAAATCTCCCCAGTGGGACAGAAACGGCAAAATAACTTGATAGGGGTTTTGACCCTCCCCTACTCTTTTTAAATCTAAACTTAATCCCTGTACAAACGGGGGAACAAAATGTCAGGAGACAACATCCGGTTTAAAAAAAAAACAGCCGACATTTGGCACGTGTGTATGTCAGTCTGTCGGAAAGAAGCCAGACGTGCATGCTGCATCCGATTCACTCTCGATCAGCGCTCTCAGCCAATGGCAGAGAGTGCTGATCAGAGTGTTCTAGCGGGGGAGTGTTCCCCTGTCAGAACACAACAGCTCAGCGGGGGAGATCACTGGACTAACCTCACATGGTTAGTACAGCGGCTCTGACCGGTGCTGTCAGGTTCTTTTTTTTTTTTTTGTGCAACCTACTGGGTTGCACGAAAAAAAAAAAAAAAACTGTAGTGTGTACCAGGCTTTAGAGTTTTGGCTTTACATAGAATTTAAATGAGGCATAAATCCTTTGTATTCTTTCTTTTGAAATAAAATTGATGACCTATAAAACGTTTACGTTGAATAATGGACCTCCTGGCTGTAATATGTATGTCAGGAGTTGACTGGAGAAAAAGTTCTCTGATATTAAACTTGAAAAGTTTGATTTTTGTCCCCTGGGTGCCCTAAGAAGACTTTTCTTGATGAATTTATTTATTCTGTCCCAAAGGCAGTAGCATTGTTAGAGAAAAAAAAATCCATCCATGCAACCAGTGCTGGATGTCTGATGGTTTCCTAAGCAACACCCCTGCATGCTGCTTGTGTTACAGAACTAAAAATAGGCCTTTCAATAAGCTGTGCACACAGAGTGTAATTACCCCAATCCATTATTTAGCTCAGTGCCTAAAAGGAGGCTTTCCTAATGGAACACTCTGCTTCATGCTGAAGTGTTACCAGCATTTTCCTTCAGTTTTTTTTTTTTATGTTATTATGAAGGTAATTATATAACATGTTCACTTCCTTGGTGCTCAGAGTGATGGCATAATGGTTTTGATAGGCTGATGAGCCCCTATCTCCCGGATGGCTGTACACAAAGAATTGTAAAAAAAAAAAAAAAAAAACTTTTGTGAGATCAACATACTGTATATTGGCACTTTTTTTCATTTTAATGCTGTCTAGAATTTGATTCTTTGAACTGCTAGATTCAATTCAGGGTCTTGTATAAATGTGCTATCTCTCTAGTTTCATTGAAAGCGAGTGCAGTACTAGTACTGGAAATATACATTTATCAGATTAATAAAATGTATCTGCACCCAAGAACACAAATGTGATCTAGTCCAGCTTTGGTGGCCGCATTCCCTTTTCTTTTTACCTGCTGAACCTGTCAGTAAAGCACTTCAGGTTGATTTTCTAAAACTGGAAAATGCTAAATCTGGTGTAGCTCTGCATAGAAACCAATCAGCTTTGAACAAGGAAAAAATTGTGTCTAGGTGCTACAACCTTTCCACATAACAGCTTTGCACAGTGCTCAGACCTCGAGGCTGCTGACACCTCCAACGTACCAGAATAAGAAAAGGGATGGTTGGCATTCAGGATGACATCCAAAAAATGGTATTCCTTTATTGAAAAGACGCTGTAAAAACAACCTACGCGTTTCTAACATTAGTCCTTTTCTTTTTTGCAACGCTTAACCGAACAAGCTGAAGTTAGAAGCTGACTGTTGGGGGAGGGGGGGGGGGGAGTTCCCACCATGTCCTATAAAAGACCATGGTAATGTGGGGATTTTAGTTTGCCAGATTATTGCTCAAACTGAAAATAAAATCAATAAAAGCACATTTTTATTTCTATATTGAAATATAAAGGTAATAAAAGCTTTTGTCATCAACTGCAGTACCAACATAAGAGTGTACAATACAACAAGCATGAGATGGAACAGATGGATTCACATGTTTCGCCCAAAAGGTGCTTTCTCAGGATCCAGTTGAGTATTCACTCATTAGGACAGTACAGCCAAAAATTGTTGATGACATGAATAAAAGATAAGTACTGTATGCTGAAAGAGAAAACGCACAGATAGCAGAATTAGGGGATATGATCCCACAATGCCAGTTGCAATGAAGTAGGCCTCTAACAATATCATATACTGGGCCCACTGTGAAGTGCCAGCAAAATCATTCCTGGTAAACCATTCGCCACAGTAGGGAAAAGAAGCGGAATGAACCAAATGGGGGTCTCATCCCACTTAAAATAGATCGCCAAACACTTATGAGTTGGTACTGGCAAACATGAATTGACCAATAGACCATTGCTATTACGAATACACATCTAATCCTGCATAAAAACGATGACGCACAATGGTACCGGCTAACATGCACAACTGCACCACATTTTGCACTCTCTGGTTTTAGTAAATCAACCCCTTCCTGTTCTAGGGTGAGACTGCTCACTCTACACTATTCTGTATTTATAGAGGAAAAGTGCTGTCACCTTAGAATAGGAAGTGTGTAAGAACTGTAAAAGACTTCCCCTCTCCTTGTTCATATACTGTACATGTTTTATACTTGTACTGCAGGTAAACATAACAGCAATGGGAAGTCTGATAATATTATTTTGGATTTCAGTTCAGTATACAGAAAGTAACAAAGGCACTGGATTGCCAGCAGGATCAATAGTTAGTTATTTTTCTATATTCTTAGTGTAGGGACCTTCTCCCAGTTGGAGTATTCTTAATTAAAATGTGCGTGTTTTGCAGTTAGGCTGTAATTGGCCTAAGGTCCCATTCGTGTCTTGGTGTTCCAGAATGGCCAGCAGAACTGCACGATTCTGCCCGAGATTCTGGAAAGCAGTTAATTCGCAGCAAAATGTGCAATGAACTTTTGGGTGCCATTATTGCAAATGGAACCCCAAAAGAATAAAAAAAAAATGGGGTTTTGGTGCATGACAAAACATTCACAATGCTCTAAACCAAGCTTTCCAAAAACGTGCCAAACTTGGCTCCAGAAAAAGACACAGAAGCTACTTTTGGAGCGTTTTTGGAGCAGAGAGCTGCCCATTCAAATAAATGTTGCTGTTCCAAAAATGCGGTAGAAACATGCATTTTATAAAGCGATGCTCTGTCTGCGGTTGCTAGATGTGTGCTATTTAAAATGTTCTGGACTTTTGCTGCTTGCCCTAACCTCTGTGTGTTCATAGCTGCTGCCTCTTTCTATTGGGGAAGTTCTGGTAATCGGTGTGGGAAGGACAGTCACTGAGTAATGAATATTTATCTGACCCAATCAATCCCTAAAGTCTTTGTTCGACGTTATGAATGCACCTTACCAAACTGATCTATTCTACTTGAGCTTCTGCCTGGAGTTATTTCTGTTTGGACCTTGCCTCAGCCGAGGCATGACCTGAAGGCCCAGCAATGTAGCTGCCCTGCTGAAGTGTACTGTATATCCAGAGGAAGCTGGGCTAATGATGTCTGCCTACATGGAGCTGGTTATATACGAGTAGATTTTCTAATGAAGGCTCTTACCATTACTACTATGAACATTTCTTTTGTACATTCGATGACTGGACGAATGTTGTTAGAAAGTACTTTAAAATGTACCGCAATAAATTATGGGTGAAGCCATCCACAAAATCTCCCCTCGGGATCACTTCTTAATTAAATTTGCTAATTTGGGAATGCTCCCGGCCGTCCAAAACTCAATAGCACAGCGGGAGTGATTTACGCATCAATATCAAATGTATGGATGGGGGTATCTGATCAGTGGCTAAAACAACTAATCAACAAAATCGATGATAAAAAATTGTTGCCAACAATTGTGAATGTGAGGAGCAATGCCTTACTGGACATGTAGTCCTGGACAAGAGAAGGAAGTGATGTAAGGGCTTTGTGCAGGGAAGATCAGCACCTTAACCCAGAGAAGCTGGAGGCTAATAGACTGGAGGTGAATTAAGGCATTAAAATTACATTTAAAGTAAATGATTTGTTTTTGAACTATAAACTAGCACAGGGATTTAGCTGGGAGGGGCTTGACGCACGCTGTGAATGGCCGCATAACGACTGAGCTCCGCTCTCCCCCGCAACATGCTACACAACCACACATTGATCCGCTGACCAGCTGAAAACCCTCGCTGAATCCCCGCTAACTCTCACCGGGGCTCCGTTTAGATGCCGCACTGACCTGATGTGATCCGACTCTGTCTCTGTCTCTGCTTAGACGCCACTGAGACACAGCACTGTACTGTCTGGCACTCCACTGGGAACTATGGAGATGGAGATGACCGCTCTCATTGAGACCTCTGTTGACCCCCGCTGAGGAGCTGCTCGGATTTACACAGACGCTGCACAGATCTATACAGACGCTGAGACCTCACACAGGCTACTCAGATTTACCCAGACGCAGCCCGCATAGCACTGACATCAGACTTACGTGGAATCTGTGTAGTTCACTGTTCACTGCAGATTCCTGTAGATTGCTGATTGCTGATGCTTAAACTATCACTTCATTGCTACCTGATCCGCGCCGGGTTACTTACATATTTAACTAACCTTAATCTAACCTATACCTATGACCAGCCACTGACCTGCTTCAGCTTTTTGATACTTTTTGATATTCCCCCTCGGGGTCTGTTTTTCTTTTTCTGGGGGGAGGGGGGTCACCACCTCCGGACTACCGCAGATCATTGCTTCCGCTGCCGCTGAACCACAAAATTATTTATCTCTGAAGGCTGAATCATGGGCCTCACAACTTTTTTACACTCCTGTGTATCTTGAAACAGCGTCCTGGTCTTTTTTTTTTTTAGGAGAAGGTAGTCAACCGTGCAATACAGGAGGCTGGGCAAGGCGAGCTGGACTTTCACCCGACTGATAACAACAGGATTAAAAACCCCTGGAGCCTCTGGCAGTGGAAATAATTTAAGAAGGACCTTATGCTGTATTGGAGTAGAAACTTGCGATCTCCTGGTCTGGTAAAGTGAACCTAAAGTGAACCTTCTTCCCCCTTACAGAGGCAGGCAGGTCACGTGAGTAACGGGTCATAATAGACTGTCAGTGTTATCACTGTTTTCTACGACTCTTGCCAATTGTTATTTTCAATGGTCTATTGCTGTCATTGGAATACTAAGTTCTTCCCTTCTTCATTTAAAAAAAAAAAAAGATTCTATGATGTGGGACTGATGGGACTGATGTGGAACTGATACATATCAAGTTGGGAAGACGTTATGATTCAGTAGATCACTATAGAACATCATAGATCTTAAGAGATTGTAGAGAGACTGTACAATTACCTGTACCTCTCTTCTGTGTGCAAAAACCAGTTTTAAGCCCATTGAAGTGCTTACTGAAGTGCTGTTAATATACTACCAAGAACACTGGAAAGAAATGATACCATATAGAAGTCGGCAGTTGTTGCTCCGCTCCTGCTCTGTTCTGTTCTTCTTTTTGGAATACTTAGAATGATCTGAACACTGACTGAAAACTGTAAATCATACACAGGCTGATGTGGCCAGATATGGCTGAGTGAGGCAGCCATTTCACTGCGGTACCGGTCTGAGCTGCCACCAACCGGTGTCTCAGAGTTACAGAGTTACTAAAAAAAGAAAAACAAAATTCTCTTTTTTTTTAAACCGGCATGTACTTTGCTAAAAAATACAATACAAGAGCAACGACAAAGGGAGCCCCTACTACTAAGAAAGCGGAGGATATACAACAATATTTTAAAGCCCAGCAAGAGATTTCCTCTAGAGTGAAAGTAGCAGTGCTACGTGACACCGCCCTCGGGACCGAAAAAACAAAAACGCTACTGAAGGAGCCTCTGGCACCTCTGAACAGTCGGATAGTCCCATAGAGACCCCCTTAGCCCTCTACCAACCCATGGCATCCCCGCCGAAAACCCCTGGGCGCAGCCGCGCTCGATCAAGACATCAGGGAGATGCTCCAAGCTCTCCCTACCCAGACAGCTATCGAAGCATTAATCCTTCGATTAGTAGAGACCCATCAAAGAGATATGCTGGAAGTAAGGGGCGAGGTGTCCTCTCTGTCAGGACGGATAACCGCGGGAGAGGTGTCAGTGACCTCTTTAGAGAATCGTGTGGCAGCATTAGAGAGGTTCCGGGAATTCCATAGAGACACGGCGACATTACTCCAGCTTCACATAAAAGAAATGGAAGACAGGAGCCGCTGTAATAATTTGCGCCTACGTGGCATTCCAGAGGCAGATGCGGCGGAGAACTTCGGTGAAACAGTACGGGAGATTTTCCGGACTGTCCTCGCTGAACCGGAGGCAGACATTATATTGGATAGGGCCCATAGAGCTTTAGGTCCAAGATCAGCTGACCCAGCGAGACCGCTGGACGTTAACTGCCGCTTACATCGGTATGCCCAGAAGGAGACGATTCTACGGATGGCCTGGGACCATGGAGATGTAGAAATAGGGGGGTCCGAAGTCAGGATTTTACCGGATCTGTCCAGGGCCACCCTAAGACGCCGAGCCCTCCTACGCCCGCTATTAGACCTGGCCAAACAGAAGGGTCTGTCCTACCGCTAGGGATACCCCTTCTCAGTAACTTTCCGAGGAGAGCAGGGAGCTTATACGTTGCAGACCATTGCAGACCTGCCAGGGTTTTTTGTCTTTTTATGGGTACAGATTCAATCCAGGTCCCTGATTGGTTGCAACTTCTCCCGCGACAAGCCGGCAGATCGGGCTCCTCAACCTGACACGGTCCCCCTACCACTTCGATGGGAAAGGGGCAGACGTCAACAGCAACCTACCCTGGAGGAGCCCGCACGTAAATAAGCCCTGAGCCACCCTCTGCTCTCTGATACCCCAGTGCCCAGCCCGAAGGAACTAAGCCCAACATGACTCTATTGGAGCCTATACTGTATCGTAATATCCTGTACTGTTCTTTTTTGCCCTCTTCCTTGCCTCTCCCCCCTTTTTTTTCTCCCTCTCTGGAACATGAGACCTTATCCGACGGACTACAAGTCCCAGCTTACCCAGCATATCGAGGGGGATACAGAGAGAATAGAGGGGGGGGACAAAGGGGATAGACGTGTAATTAAGAGAATAGGCCTCCCGGAGGGGGGGGGAGGAGAGTTTAATAATACAGTAAGAGGTGAATGTGTACCTTTATAGGGGAAAAAACCAAGGCCGGGGCATGTAGAGGGGGGAAATGCGGGCCTTAACTTAGTAATATGGTGTTGGTTTTGGGTATATCACTTTGATCCTGATCAGTGTTGTATCCCTTGGAGATGAGACTTTGGTGACCTTTCGGGAAACTGATAGGGTCAAATTTCTATAATGAATGCTGACCACCCCCCCCCCCCCCCAGTTTACACGTTTATCTTTTTTTTTCTTCTTCCCTTCCCTTTCTAAAAAGGGAAGGGGCAGGGGGAGAGAGGGTTTGTTGACCGGGAATATATAGACCTTGTCTCTCTTGAGATGGAACACGACTGGATCTTAACTGTAAACTTTTTCTGAACTCTAGTTATTTACTTATTTATTCTCTATTTGTGTATTTTTTCTTATTTTCTTTGGGGTTAATACAATATTGTGCCTCTGATCATTGCAATGCCTGTTTTAATTGCTTTATTAGACCGCACCTCTCACAGTTGAATGCTGCATTGTTATTATTATAGAATTTATAGTATTTGTATTATATCTTATGCTGGTCCTATTTTCTGTGGTTATCTATATATAGATTTATCAGGGGGGGAGGCGCTGGGAACGCTAGTTCCGACCCCTCCTATAAACTACCCCAATTAGGCCGCGCTCGATATCCGGAATAGCACCCGGAGAGCGTACTAGCCGGTCAGGCTATATTTAGTTCACGTATAGCAACGTTCTCTTGCGTTAGCTTCCTAAAATATATTTTTCCCTATTATAATTTTTTTTTTCTTTTTCTCTTCTCACTACCCTGCTCACCTCTATCCCTCTTCCCCCACTCCCTATCCCTTTGCAGACATGGATACACTTAACATAATTTCCTTAAATGCTAAAGGTCTTAACTCACCTGAAAAATGACGAATGCTCCTGCATTACATGCGTCGAGCTAGAGCGGACATTGTCTTTTTGCAGGAAACACATTTCAGAGGAAATAAACTGCCACTACTTAAAAACAGGCACTATCCGGAAACATTCTATTCTAATTATACTGAAACTAAGTCCCGAGGAGTATCTATACCAGCCTTTTTCAACCAGTGTGCCGCGGCACACTGGTGTGCCTTCAGAGGTTCTCAGGTGTGCCGCGGGGTCAGTGGAGAGAAGGCTGTCAGATGAGCTCTCTTGCCGAAATGTGAGAAGCTCTGTCGGCTTCAAAAAATAAAGTAAAGTGCAGAGGAGTGTGCTGTGCTCTCTGCTTACCCCTAGAGTGCAGTACCCGCCTAAATGAGGAATCTGGAAAGGTACTGGGCCAGATTCTCAAAGGAATTACGCCAGTATATGTACACATGCATCGGCGTAATTCGAATTTCCCTCCGGCGTATCATTGTTTTCTATTCTGAAAACATGATACGCCGGTTTTAAGCTTGGATCCGACTTGTGTAAGTCATTTACATCGTCGGATCCTAAATGCAATACTATGACGGCCGCTAGTTGGCGTTTACGTAGATTTCAACGCCGAATATGCAAATGAGCCGATACGCGGATTCTCGAAAGTTTTTGCGACGCGGCGACATAGTTTACGTAGGTTGCGTATGCGTAAGGTTACCCCTGCTATATGAGGGGTAACCTTACTTCAGTCCGCCGTATGCCACGTTAAGTATGGCCGTCGGGTTAGCGTCGGCTTTTTCCATTGTTTACGTAATGCGTTGTGAATAGGGACGTGCGTTAATTAAGTTCACGTCGCAACCTATGTATTTGCGTCGTATTACGGAGCATGCGCAGTGGCCTACGTTTAAGGCCTGCACATGCGCAGTTCGTTCGGCACGGGGGCGCGCTTAATTTAAATACAGCATGCCCCCTCCTATTTGAATTACGCGGCCTTGCGACGCCGCATTTACGCTACGCCGCCGAAAATTACGGAGCAATTGCTTTGAGAATACGGCACTTGCTCCAGTAATTGGCATAGGCATAGCGTAAATGTGGTACGATACGCTACGCCGCCAGATACGCACATTTTTAAGAATCTGGCCCACTGTGTCTGTGCTAAAAGCTAGATTAATTTTAAAATGGCTTTATACATGTGTGTGTGCACATGTGACTGTCTGTATGTGTGTGTGCACATGTGACTGTCTGTATGTGTGTGTGCACATGTGACTGTCTGTATGTGTGTGTGCACATGTGACTGTCTGTATGTGTGTGCACATGTGACTGTCTGTATGTGTGTGTGTGCACATGTGACTGTGTGTGTGTGCACATGTGACTGTGTGTGTGTACACATGTGACTGTGTGTGTGTGCACATGTGACTGTCTGTATGTGTGTGTGCACACATGTGACTGTCTGTATGTGTGTGTGCGCACATGTGACTGTCTGTATGTGTGTGTGCACATGTGACTGTGTGTGTGTGTGTGTGTGTGCACATGTGACTGTGTGTGTGTGCACATGTGACTGTGTGTGTGCACATGTGACTGTCTGTATGTGTGCACATGTGACTGTCTGTATGTGTGCACATGTGACTGTCTGTATGTGTGTGTGTGCACATGTGACTGTATGTGTGTGTCTGCACATGTGACTGTCTGTATGTGTGCACATGTGACTGTCTGTATGTGTGTGTGTGCGTGCGCACATGTGACTGTCTGTATTTGTGTGTGCACATGTGACTGTCTGTATGTGTGCACATGTGACTGTCTGTATGTGTGTGTGCACATGTGACTGTCTGTATGTGTGTGTGCACATGTGACTGTCTGTATGTGTGTGTGTGTGTGCACATGTGACTGTGTGTGTGTGTGCACATGTGACTGTCTGTGTGTGTGTGTGCACATGTGACTGTTTGTATGTGTGTGTGTGCACATGTGACTGTCTGTATGTGTGTGTGCACATGTGACTGTCTGTGTGTGTGTGCGCGCACATGTGACTGTATTTGTGTGTGCACATGTGACTCTGTATGTGTGTGTGTGTGTGTGCACATGTGACTGTATGTGTGTGTGTGTGCACATGTGACTGTCTGTATGTGTGTGCACATGTGACTGTCTGTATGTGTGTGTGTGCACATGTGACTGTCTGTATGTGTGTGTGCACATGTGACTGTCTGTATGTGTGTGTGCACATGTGACTGTCTGTATGTGTGTGTGTGTGCACATGTGACTGTGTGTGTGTGTGTGCACATGTGACTGTATGTGTGTGTGTGCGCGCACATGTGACTGTATGTGTGTGTGTGTGTGTGCGCATGTGACTGTCTGTATGTGTGTGTGTGTGTGTGCACACATGTGACTGTCTGTATGTGTGTGTGTGTGTGCGCACACATGTGACTGTCTGTATGTGTGTGTGTGCACATGTGACTGTCTGTATGTGTGTGTCTCTTGTGTGTGTATGTATGTATGTATGCGTGTGTAAGCATGTGTCTGTATGTATGTATGTGTGTGTATGTTACTTTCCTGTACCATCAGAATGGCTTTTGTAGGGCTCGTTTGGTAGCAGCAAGGACTGCTGCTCCTCTGAAAAGCAATCCATACACAGATCGCTTTTCAGAGGCATTTGAAAGGGTAAAGAGGCATTATGTTGCCTCTTTACCACTGGTTTTAAGCCCATAAATGCAGCATCATTACACTGCAACTGTGCAATGCACACAGTTGCGGGGTAGTTGCAGTGTAGGTAGCCCCTTTCACACTCGGTATACCTCGAGTTGCAGCCACAGCATGTGAACCCCCCAGCTGCTGCCTCTGCAGCTAAAGGTGGAGAAGTTCGGGGTAGTAAAAAATGGCTCAACCATGTGGTTTTACCGCCCCTATGACATGTGAACAAGCCCTTGGTTCACATCTGTGTAGCTGCATGTAGGACAGCCCATTCATTTCAATGGGCTTCCGTACCCACAAAAATGCAGGAAAACAAGTCCACAGCCTTTTTTTTTTTTTTTTTTATTGCACTGCAGCAAAAGCACCCCATGTTTTCCAGTGTGTGGGGGTACCAAAATGGTACCCCCTAAAGAGCAGAGCATTTGTCTGTGTGTCAGGAATGAGTGCGATTTTGCGCGTGTTCTGCGACACACCGTAATGTGAATCAAGACTTGGACTGGGGTGCCTCAAGACTGAAAATACTTTTTAAGGGTGCCCCGACTGGAAAAAGGTTGAGAAACACTGATCTATACTCATCTCTAATAAAGTGCCTTGGAAGTTTATAGATTCTCAGACAGACAGGGAAGGCTGATTTCTGTTTTTGAAGGGACAGATTGGAGAAGAGACTGTGACCCTTGTGAACCTATACGCCCCTAACAACCATCAAGACGTATTTCTGAGAAAACAGATAGGGCGACTTTTGCTTTTCTCTGACGGACATCTTATATTAGGGGGTGATTTGAATATACCCTTATTGCCGACGGAAGATACCTCCTCAGGAACATCGTCGACACCGCGTGACATGCGTAAACAAATTGGATCGACACTCCACTCCGCACAGCTGATTGACGTTTGGCGTCTTTTCCACCCGGGGGAGCGGGACTATACTTTTTTTTCAAAACCACATCAAACGTACTCACAGATTGACTATTTTTTAGTTCCCCACAGCCAGTTACATGCAGTGGAAGATACTTCAATCGGGTAAATTACATGGTCTGACCATGCACCGATTAGCATGCGATATGTCTTATCACACGCACGTACGAGACAAAAACTGCAGTGGAAACTTAATGAAATCCTCCTACAAGACGTAGAAGTTATGGCTGATGTGGTCAGAGAAATTGAGTACTATTTTGACACTAATGTAACACCAGATAGCGACGCAGGGATAGTATGGGAGGCCCATAAGGCTGTTATAAGAGGAGTCCTTATTAAACATGGCGCAAGACTGAAGCACTTGCGGACAGCACAACTGGATAAGTTACTTATTAAGCTACATAATCTAGAGACCTCCCATAAAGCAACCCCGACTAGACAACTCGGATCCGAATTGGACATGGTACGTTCACAGATAACTGATATCCTGCATTTTAAAGCTAAGGCGGCAATGCAGGTATGCCGAAGGAAAGTGTACGAATCAGGCAATAAGTGTGGTAGGCTCCTTGCCCAAACTCTGAAGACACAGCGAATTGCATCTTACATACCACACATAGTAAACTCCGCAGGTCAAAAAAAATCACTACCTCAACAAATTGCCCAGGAGTTCGGAAACTTCTATGGTTCTTTATACAACCTGAGAGTACCTACCCCTGCACACGAGGCTATGGAGTCATATTTGTCCAAATCTGCTATGCCTTCATTGCAGCCCGAAACACGCACGTTTTTGGAACACCCTATTACATTGACCGAACTTCAACAAGCCTTAGATAATACGAAACCGGGCAAAGCCCCGGGACCAGATGGTCTTACCATCGCATATTTATAAGGCCTTGTTTCCATCCTTAGGACACCGTTTAGTAGACCTGTTTAATGGCCCAGAGAAAATCTTCAACAAAACTACACTACAAGCACAGATATCGATCATTCCGAAGGAAGGCAAAGATCCGACACAATGTGGGAGCTATCGGCCCATCTCTCTTCTCAATACTGACTTTAAAATATTTACTAAAATCCTGGCCATTAGACTCCAACAACATCTATCGTCACTCATTCATTTAGATCAGGTGGGGTTCGTCCCAACTAGGGAAGCCAGGGACAATACCACTAAAGTCCTAAACCTGTTACACATAGCGGTAAATAGTAAAACACTGTGCCTCTTCTTTGGGACGGACGCCGAAAAGGCGTTCGACCGGGTTAACTGGGCGTTGATGTTCGAGACGTTGCGATATATAGGCCTGGGGAGCAAGATGCTCTGCTGGATAACTGCAGCCTACACTGAACCTACAGCCAGTGTTAGGCCGCGTACACACGATCAAATCTATCTGCTGGAAACGGTCGGCCCGACCGTCCCAGCAGACAGATTCAATCGTGTGTACGGGCGAGCCGACGGATTTGGCCAGCCGACAGATTTTAAAGCATGCTTTAAAATCTGTCGGCTGGGAATCCGCCCGCCCGATATGTCTGCTGGTTAGTACGCTAACAAGCAGACATATCTTCTCGCACATGAGTCGAATGGATTCGACACATGCGCGGAAGTAATTCACTTCCTGGTGCGGTGACGTGGCGGCGTCAACGTCACCGCCACGTCACCGACACTTCAGCGCGCCATCTGCCGGCGGGGATTTTGGTTTGATCGTGTGTACACGATCAAACCAATACATCCCAGCAGACAGATTTGTTCAAATCGGTCTGTCCGACCGATTTGAACAAATCTGTCTGCTCGTGTGTACGGGGCCTTAGAGTTAATGGGGTTCTCTCAGAGACCTTCACAGTTACCAACGGCACTAGACAGGGATGCCCTTTATCACCCCTCTTATTTGCACTTTCTTTGGAACCCTTTCTGTGCCACATTCGACTGAACTCAAACATCACAGGTATAGGAGTGAAGGGAAGGCAATATAAAATCTCTGCCTATGCTGATGACCTGATGTTCACCCTTACAAATCCTGTG
The DNA here is from genome assembly GCA_029574335.1 of Rana kukunoris. Classification (NCBI taxonomy): domain Eukaryota; kingdom Metazoa; phylum Chordata; class Amphibia; order Anura; family Ranidae; genus Rana; species Rana kukunoris. Next base: position 273,300,194 of record CM056051.1, on the reverse strand, counting down.
ATTTCCCTGCCAAATCTGTTACGTGAACTTGAATTATATGACCAGCTCTCCAATTTTAAGATCAACTATAATAAATCTGAAGCAATGGGCATAGAGATCCCACCTACCCAACTTACTAGACTTAAAGATGTCTTCCAGCTGAAATGGACAGACACGGCGCTGATATATTTTGGTATTCATATACCTATGTCCTTCTCTCGAGTTTTTAAGTTAAACTTCCAACCTCTTTTGAAGACAATTTAACAATTGCTGGACCAATGGAACAGAGGCCTACACTCTTGGCTGGGCCGCTGTAATATTCTTAAAATGGCGGTGCTGCCTAAACTTCTCTATCATATGCAGGCCCTCCCAATTCATATTCCCAGGAAGTTCTTTAAACAAATCCATTCTATTTTTTACTTGTTTCTTATGGTCAGGGAAACACCCACGACTGAGTAGGGCGACACTCTCATTACCTAAATCACATGGAGGGTTGGCATTACCAGATATAGGTCTTTATTACTTAGCATGCCATCTTAGTAGACTTCTTGACTGGAATATGCATAAGGACATTAAACTATGGACACAGCTGGAGCAAGATCAGAGTGAAATTCCTCTTATTAGAGTCCCCTGGTGTTATACAGCCTTACCATCCATATTAAACAACACTCTCTAATACATGGGTCTTCAAACTACGGCCCTCCAGGTGTTCAGGAACTACAATTCCCATTATGCCTAGTCATGTCTGTGAATGTCAGAGTTTTACAATGCCTCGTGGGAAGTGTAGTTCCGCAACAGCTGGAGGGCCGTAGTTTGAGGATCCCTGCTCTAATAGGTAATACAGCGGGAGTGTGCGCACGCCTGTTATCGGGACCCCCCCCTTCTCAACGGGCGAATCCCCTCTGAGACCGGTGATAGGTCACCCCCAATTCGGACCAGGCCTGCATGATGAGATTTTTCGCAAATTATGGGAAGCTGGAGTTCATCAGGCGTCACATTTTAGTACTCTGGGTAGATGGAGGACGTGTTATGAGCTGGTAGATCCTGACGGTCAGTTCAAACTAGACTCTATGAGAGCTTTGCAGTTAAGTCACTTTCTCAAGACCATTCCACCTCCCCTTGACGCCTTACAACACTCACTTATGACCATAGAAAAGCTTTGCTCAAAGACCGGGGCGATTCCCCCTACACTATCCTTGACGTATGCTGTATTGTTAACACCTCAGGGAGACCACCAACTCCCGACTCTATTGAAATGGGAAAGAGACCTAGAACGTCATTTTACTTCGAATGAGAAGGATCGGATAATTCATTTTACTCATAAGTCCTCCAGGTGCTCTAAATACCAGGAAACCAACTACAAACTTCTTAGGCCTCGTACACACGAGGCAATCGATTTGTTCAAAACGGTCTGTCCGACCGATTTGAACAAATCTGTCTGCTGGCATTTTGGTTTGCTCGCGTGTACACACGAGCAAACCAAAATCCCCGCCAACAGACAGCGCGCTGACGTGTCGGTGACGTGGCGGTGACGTTGACGCCGCTACGTCACCGCACCAGGAAGTAAAACACTTCCGCGCATGCGTCGAAATCATTCAGCGCGTGTGCGAGAAGACATGTCTGCTGGTTAGCATACTAACCAGCAGACATGTCGGGCGGACGGGTTCCCAGCTGACAGATTTCAAAGCATGCTTTGAAATCTGTCGGGTGGCCAAATCCGTCGGCTTGCCCGTACACACGGTCGAATCTGTTTGCTGGGGCAGTCGGGCCGACCGTTTCCAGCAGACAGATTTGATCGTGTGTACGAGGCCTTAGGCCGCGTACACACGAGGGGATATGTCCGCTGAAAACGGTCCGATGGACCGTTTCAGCAGACATCTCCGCTCGTGTGTATGGGCTAGCGGACAGATTTCTCCACCCGACAGATTTCAAAGCATGCTTTGAAATCTATCCGGTGGGAATCTGTCCGCCCGACATGTCTGCTGGTTAGTACACTTACCAGCAGACATGTCGGCCCCCGCCGCCGCGCCGCTGCCGAATGGATTCGGCGCATGCGCGGAAGTGTTTTACTTCCTGGTGCGGTGACGTAGCGGTGACGCGGCGGCGTCAACGTCACCGCCGCGTCACCACTACGTCACCGCGCCGTCCGGCGGCGGGGAATTTGATCCGATGGTGTGTACACGCCATCGGATCAAACTCCCGATCGGACATATCCGATGGAAATGGTCCGCGGACCGTTTTCATCGGATATATCCGATCGTCTGTACGCCGCCTAACACGTTGGTATAGGACTCCTGCCCTTTTACATAAACTATTCCCGACATCCTCAGACCTTTGCTGGAGGTGTCAGAATAGCAGGGGTACCCTTTTACACATATTCTGGTCGTGCCCTCGTATTAGGGCGTTCTGGGAGGCGGTTCGTGGAATTGTACAACAATTCACGAAATATATGATCCCGGAAGACCCAGCTTTCTTCCTTTTGCATGTAAATGATATCCCGATACGAGCTTATGAAAAATCAATTATCCGTCACCTTCTCGATGCTGCTAAACATTTTATACCACTCAACTAGAAGTCACCGCACCCTCCGTCTATAGCCTTCTGGCTCCGGAGGGTTGACGAAATCGGTCGTCTAGAGGATTTGGTCCTCACTGGACAAAAGCAACAAGAAACTTATAAAGATATTTGGCAGCCTTGGAATATATTTAGGTATTCAATAGAGGGCCAACACCTTAGAGAGACCGATATGCTAAGTTGATGGTTTCATACATACCGTTATCAGGTTCACACGAACTATATCTCACAAGAACACCTGGGAAGTGAATCGGGACAACATTATATTAAAAGACTGGTACTTAAACCCCCATGCCTGAAAACCCCCTTCCTTCCTTCCCTTTTCCCCCTTCGACCCCTAATTCCCCCCTCTTCTTGCTTTTTTTTTTTTTTTTGTTTTTACTCTTCTTTTCTTTCCTCCTTTTTTCTCTTTCTTTTATTCATTGTTTTATTTTATTTTTTATTCTTTTTTTTTTATTATTATTTTATTTCACCAAGAAAATGGAAAATAAATATAACTGTTAAGTTTATGATATCCATATGTGGTGCATGAGCAATATTGCTAACTATTCATTTTTATTGTCATATTTTTTTTTGTTTGTAATCTTTGTGGACCAGCTTCTTTGATACAAATAAAAATAAAAAATAAAAAAATTAAATAAAGGGCTAATTTGGGGTTTTAACCCCTTTAATGACAGGTGATACAAAAAGCATGCTGCTGCTACTAATTATCTTGGGCTGCATTAACACACAGATGTGAATCGAGCTTTAGTGATAGCACCTGTCTATGACAAGGGAGTCTGTCATGCACAATATTATATTACAATCCTGTCTGAAAATCTTGTAAACAGTGTTTTAAGCCTTTAAAAAAAAATATGAAATAAAAAGTTGTTACAATTGTGCCATTTTTTTGAGAATATGAATAATAACACAAAAACTTTCTTAGGCCTTGTACACACGATAGGATAGCCAGAGGACAACAGTCTGATGGACTGTTTTCATCGGTCAAAACCGATCGTGTGTGGGCCCCATAGGTTATTTAACCTTAGGTTAAAAAAAACACTGATCGTTAGTAGGCACGACCATCGGTTAAAAATCCACGCATGCTCAGAATCATGTCGACGCATGCTTGGAAGCATTGAACTTCATTTTTTTCAGCACGTCGTTGTGTTTTACGTCACCGCGTTGTGATACAATAGTTTTTTTAACTGATGGTGTGTAGGCACATCAGACCATCAGTCAGCTTCATCGGTTAACCTATGACAATGGCCCTTCAGACCGTTCTCATCGGATGGACTGATCGTGTGTACAAGGCTTTACACTCATGGTTAGTGTTTGGCTGAAGCCATTTATTATCAATCAACTGTGTTTACTCTTTTTAAATCCTAATGACAACCCAAATGACCATGTTTAAAAGTTTACCTATGCTGGTGATTTAGGCCTGATACAAAGGCACACAAATTGACACAAAGGGGTTTGAATGGTTATTAAAGGTAACCCGCCTCACCTGTGAGGTATTTGCTTGTAATTAGTGTGTGTATAAAAATTCAATGAGTTTCTGGACTACTGACAGACCCTTGCATCTTTCATCCAGTGCTACACTGAAGTTTCTGGATTCTGAGTCATGGGGAAAGCAAAAGATATCCAAGGAATTGAGAATTAGCCAATTAGCAGTGTTAACACTGGGGTTCTGTTGAAACCAAACCACGGTCAGGTAGATCAACTAAAATTTTAGCCACAACTGCCAGGAAAAATGTTCGGCATGCAAAAAAAAACCCACAAATAATTTCAAGTGAAATACAAGACTCTCTGAAAACATGTGGTATGGCTATTTCAAGATGCACAATAAGGAGGCACTTGAATAAAGATGGGCTGCATGGTCAAGGTGCCAGAAGAAAGCCATTACTACGCAAATGCCACAAAGTATTCCGCTTACAATATGCCAAACAGCACAGAGACAAGCCTCAAAACTTCTGGCACAAAGTCATTTGGAGTAATGAGACCACAATTTAGCTTTTTGGCCACAACCAATAAACACTACATTTGGAGAGGAGTCAACAAGGCCTATGATGAAAGGTACACCATTCCTACTGAGAAACACAGAGGTGGATTGCTGATGATTTGGAAACGTGTGAGCTACAAAGGCACAGGAAATGCAGTAAAAATAGATGACAAGATGAATGCAGTATGTTATCAAAAATCACTGAAGAAACATTTGCATTCATCAGCTAGGAAGCTGCGCATGGGACGTACTTGATTATTCTAACATGACCAAAACAGAAGGCCAAGTCAACCTGTCATTGGCTACAGCAGAATAAAGTGAAGGTTCTGGAGTCGCCATCTCAGTCTCCTGACCTCAATATCATTGAGCCACTCCGGGGAGATCTCAAACGTGCAGTTCATGCAAGACAGCCAGAGAATTTACAGGAACTGGAGGCTTTTTGCCAAGAGGAATGGGCAGCTTTACCATCTGAGAAGATAAAGAGCCTCATCCACAAATACCACAAAATAATTCAAGCTGTCATTGATGTTAAAGGGGGCAATATACGGTATTAAGAACTGGACTATGAAACTTTTGATCAGGGTCATTTGGGTAGTTTCTGTTGTGATTATGATTTAAAAAGATTAAACTAAGTTGATTGATAATAAATGGCTTCAGCTAAACACTAAGCATGAGTGGAAGAAAACTTTTTGTGTTATCTTTCATATTCTCAGAAAAATGGCCAAGGAATCATAAATTCTGCCAGGGTATGTAAACTTATGAGCACAACTGCTGAAGGGAGTTTAATAAGACATGTTACCACTCATTAAAATTAGAAGAGGTTTAACCCTAAACTGCGTATATGGTTCTTTACTGTAAGAGCGGCAAGGACGTGGAATTCCCTTCCACAGACAGTGGTTTCAGCAGGGAACATCGATTAGCTTCAAGAAATTATTAGATAAGCACTTGAACCACCACAACATCCAGGGATATACAATGTCATACTGACATAAAATCACACACATAGGTTGGACTTGACTTTTTAGCCTCACCTTCTATGTAACTGTATTTACACACAGTATCTTACAAAAGTGAGAACACCCCTCACATTTTTGTAAATGTGTTATTATATCTTTTCATGTGATATTACGTGAAGAAATTACACTTTGCTACAATGTAAAGCTTGTATAACAGTGTAAATTTGCTGTCCCCTCAAAATAAAAACACAGCCATTAATGTCTAAACCGCTGGCAACAAAAGTGAGTACACCCCTCAGGCCGCGTACACACGAGGGGATATGTCCGCTGAAAACGGTCCGATGGACCGTTTCAGCAGACATCTCCGCTCGTGTGTATGGGCTAGCGGACAGATTTCTCCACCCGACAGATTTCAAAGCAAGCTTTGAAATCTATCCGGTGGGAATCTGTCCGCCCGACATGTCTGCTGGTTAGTACACTTACCAGCAGACATGTCGTCCCCCACCGCCGCCGCGCCGCTGCCGAATGGATTCGGCGCATGCGCGGAAGTGTTTTACTTCCTGGTGCGGTGACGTGGCGGTGACGCGGCGGCGTCAACGTCACCGCCACGTCACCGCGCCGTCCGGCGGCGGGGAATTTGATCCGATGGTGTGTACACGCCATCGGATCAAACTCCCGATCGGACATATCCGATGGAAATGGTCCGCAGACCGTTTTCATCGGATATGTCCGATCGTGTGTATGGGGCCTAAGTCAAAATGTCCAATTTGGGCTCAAAGTGTCAATATTTGTTGTGGCCACCATTGTTTTCCAGCACTTCCTTAACCCTCTTGGGCATGGAGTTCACCAGAGCTTCACAGTTTGCCACTGGAGTCCTCTTCCACTCCTCCATGACAACATCACAAAGCTGGCGGATGTTAGAGACCTTGCGCTCCTCCACCTTCCATTTGAGGATGCCCCACAGATGCTCAATAGGGTTTAGGTCTGTAGACATGTTTGGCCAGTCCATTACTTTTACCCTCAGCTTCTTTAGCAAGGCAGTGGTTGTCTTGGAGGTGTGTTTGGGGTCATTATCATGTTGGAATACTGCCCTGCACCCCAGTCTCTGAAGGGAGAGGATCATGCTCTGCTTCAGAATGTTACAATACATGTTGGCATTCATGGGTTAATGTGTTAGGAATGAAAGGATGCCACATCGTTTTAAGGAAATTAAAATTACCAACCTACAGAGGGCTGAATTTCGAAGACATCCTGAAAATCAAAGTGAGAACTTATGCAGCAGGCTAGTCCATTTTGAGGAAATTTCATTGCAGCAAATCAAAATGGTATTCAGTAGTTTGTATGGCCCCCATGTGCTTGTGTGCATGCCTGACAACGTTGGGGCATGCTACTAATGCTTTTCCTAGAAATCTGTGCAAAATGTAAAATCTAATTTTATAGGAATCCAGGGCTATAGAGAGACATTTTAAGGTTCCTCAATGCGGTACTAAACCCAAAGCCAAAAATTTAATAAATTGCAGCTAACCAATCATTAGATGGGTGGTTGCATTCGTTTAGTTATAGGCTTTTCCCCCCTCTGTTTTCCCTGATCTGTCCAGTAACACACCTCTTGTATTATAAGACACTACTCTGGATAAATGCGCTCAGGGGGCACATTTGGACAGCAGCATTGTGAGTCTGGGGCCACGCAAACCCACTTGAATGGGGCCACATCACAGCTTCCCCGTAACAGTGTGCATGGTGTGTTGATGTGGTTCAGCTTTCTTGGGGTTAAAACACAAAGTGAGCCTATTGCCTCATAGTTACCTGTCAATCGCCCTTCTAAAAAGCCATCCACCACTTTGTTTTCACATTTCTATTTTATGAAATCTGACAATATGACTTGTGCTCAGCCTATAAAAACCTAAAAAGCCTCAGGGTTCTTGGATGACTAAACAATAAGAGATGAAAAACAAATCACGACAATGCTAATAAAAACTTTTCTTAGAGTTCTTTACTACATTTAGGATGGGGACATTGTCGTAAAAATTCTAGACACTCAAACTTTCAAAAATTGTAGGCAGGGGTTCTGAGAAAATGAAGTGAAAGAGCAAATAATCAAAAGCATGCAATTGTGCTGCATTTAGTTACGGAAAGACATTCTGGTATGCACTCATTTGTATTGTTGAAATTGAGGGAAAAGTTTAGTTGACAAATATTCAACCAAAAAACACGTTTAAAAAAAACACATTTAAGAAGGCCTGGTCGAACTTCCCATTATCTTTTATAGGGAGAATCAATTTAATTAAAATGAAGATACTTCCAGTCTTGTTGTATATTTTGCGGCAATCTCCGGTCTGGATTCCCAAGTCTCTCTTCCAGCAGCTAGACTCCTCAGTGGCTTCCTTCTTGTGGCAATCACGTCCGGCTAGATTCAGTAAGAAGATCCTGCGTAGGCCGTGGACACAGGGGGGACTTGCCTGCCCAGACTTCCACACCTACTACTTGGCAGCAAAGCTCACCCATGCACAAAACTGGCTGGGATCGGACGATACCAATGCATCAGTCGTCCTGTAGGCAGCACACTTGGGATCCTTTGAGGCCTTCCTAACGCCCTCTATAGGGGGTCGGGGGGTTCTCCGGTACCTTTTGACACTGGCTATGAAAGCGATTATTAAGGCATGGTACACGGTAGTGATCAAACCTAATTTGGCGAAGGCCAGGTGGTCCCCTAATACACCACTCTGGTGTAATCCAAGGTTGTGGGAATTCCACTCTCTGCAGGACCCCAGTTTGTGGGCCAGTAAGGGCATCAAGTATTTTGGGGATATCTGTAAAGAGTTGGGGTTATTTACATTTGACAGGCTTAAAAATAAATTTCAGCTTCCGAACTCTTTCTTTTTCAGGTTCCTTCAGCTCCGCCATGCCTTTAATTCACATTTCGGGTCAGTTCAGCTTCGGCTGGAACTTGATGACTTGGAGACTCTCCTAGGTGATGCTGATCTCTCCAAACCATTATCCCAAATTTATCGAGCACTCCTACCATTTATCCAGGTCTGCGTAGTTTGTGGCTGGCAGAGGTGCGGGAACTGGACAGTGAAGACTGGGAAGATATGTGGGATTATCCATTTCAGCAGCTGGTTTCTACTAGGAACAAACTGATCCAATTCAAAATCCTCCACAGAATCTACTACACGCCCCAACGCCTTCATCGCATATACCCTGCCTTTGTCGGCCAGCTGCTGGAGATGCTCTGATACTCCAGCAGACTTCACGCATATATTCAGGGATTGCCCACAGATTCAGGACTATTGGCGGGAGGTAACTCAATTTATTAACAGCCTAACCACAATTCCCCTGACAATTCGTGTCTGCCTTCTTGGCCTGGTGGAGCAACTGGCATTTGCCAAAGTAACATGCACCCTATTTGGCATCCTTCTTTTTTATGCGAGAAAAGCCATAGTATTAAAGTGGAAGTCGAACAGCCCCCCCCCCCCCCCCCCCCCCTGAGTGCATGGAAACAGCTAGTTAACATGATGATACCCCTCTATAAAGCAACATTTTAGCAAAGAAAAAGTATTACAACCCATGGATATGGAGTGCTGCACACCCCTGTTAGTACTTGAAAAAAGTGGAAAATTACCCCTAGGGGCTTTGTGTTGCAGCAAAAAGGTATAGAAGAGAATACGAGTAGGTAAAAAAGTATACATTTATTTAATATAGGATTCAAATAAACAATAAATATGTTGAAAACAATCACAGGCAGAAACAAATCACTCAATGATAACATAAGCATAAAACAGTACTGTGAACATGTGAACTTAATGGGCACAAAATACCTCCTACGCGTTTCGACCTATAATAGTGACGGTCTTCTTCAGGGAGTAGTACATTTTTGCACAGCCATAGATTCTATAAAGAAAAACACATGCCAATAAATACATAAAGAATAATAAAAAAAAGGACACGTACTCCCAGGCCTATAAACCTTGCGCTCCTCCACCTTCCATTTGAGGATGCCCCACAGATGCTCAATAGGGTTTAGGTCTGTAGACATGTTTGGCCAGTCCATTACTTTTACCCTCAGCTTCTTTAGCAAGGCAGTGGTTGTCTTGGAGGTGTGTTTGGGGTCATTATCATGTTGGAATACTGCCCTGCACCCCAGTCTCTGAAGGGAGAGGATCATGCTCTGCTTCAGAATGTCACAATACATGTTGGCATTCATGGGTTAATGTGTTAGGAATGAAAGGATGCCACATCGTTTTAAGGAAATTAAAATTACCAACCTACAGAGGGCTGAATTTCGAAGACATCCTGAAAATCAAAGTGAGAACTTATGCAGCAGGCTAGTCCATTTTGAGGAAATTTCATTGCAGCAAATCAAAATGGTATTCAGTAGTTTGTATGGCCCCCATGTGCTTGTGTGCATGCCTGACAACGTTGGGGCATGCTACTAATGCTTTTCCTAGAAATCTGTGCAAAATGTAAAATCTAATTTTATAGGAATCCAGGGCTATAGAGAGACATTTTAAGGTTCCTCAATGCGGTACTAAACCCAAAGCCAAAAATTTAATAAATTGCAGCTAACCAATCATTAGATGGGTGGTTGCATTCGTTTAGTTATAGGCTTTTCCCCCCTCTGTTTTCCCTGATCTGTCCAGTAACACACCTCTTGTATTATAAAGACACTACTCTGGATAAATGCGCTCAGGGGGCACATTTGGACAGCAGCATTGTGAGTCTGGGGCCACGCAAACCCACTTGAATGGGGCCACATCACAGCTTCCCCGTAACAGCGTGCATGGTGTGTTGATGTGGTTCAGCTTTCTTGGGGTTAAAACACAAAGTGAGCCTATTGCCTCATAGTTACCTGTCAATCGCCCTTCTAAAAAGCCATCCACCACTTTGTTTTCACATTTCTATTTTATGAAATCTGACAATATGACTTGTGCTCAGCCTATAAAAACCTAAAAAGCCTCAGGGTTCTTGGATGACTAAACAATAAGAGATGAAAAACAAATCACGACAATGCTAATAAAAACTTTTCTTAGAGTTCTTTACTACATTTAGGATGGGGACATTGTCGTAAAAATTCTAGACACTCAAACACTCAGAGGCCGGATGTCAGTAGTCCTACAAATTGACTATCATGAGTAGATAATGTAGAAAAAATATATATATGTCCGCCACTTACCTAGACACACGTTGGAAGACAGGCCGGGATCATAACCCCACGACACACCTAGGGTCCAGCCCCATATAGGGGGTACCAGGAGGGCAAGTGAGGGGAGAAACGAAGAACCGAAAGCGGGTCAGATGTTATGGACTCCCCCCAAAGAGCACGTACAAGGGAGAGGATATACCAAAATGGCCTACGAGAGGTCATATAAGGGCATCAAGAACACGGAGGGTGGGATGGAAAAAGGGGGAGGGAAGGGGCACAAGAGTGGCAAGGGGAAAAGGGGCGGGGGAGCACCAAAGGGTGCACGAGGGGAGATGCATGCTGTCCCGAGCCAAGACCAGCAGGGCCAAAAAGAAACTCTGCAAACAATGTGGGCAGTGGGTAGGGTGTGTCCACGAATGGGGCGTGCCCCTCCTTGGATGAGAATGGGGCTCCCTGAAATACAAAAATGATCTCTATAAAAAATAGTAATCAGAAATAGAGCAGAACTAAAAAAAGGACTTATTGTTATATTAGAGGATATGCGTCGATAAAAACACATCTCTAAATCTATATGTGCAACAGTAATAGTGTGTAACTAATACAAATAATCTCCAAGATGAAAAAGGAGGTGAAAGGATGAAAAAATGGGGGGTGAAAGAAAAGGAGGGAGAAGCAGGAAGGGAGGGAGATGAATAAACTAAATGAGAAGTGGCTGCTTGGAAGGATTAGTGAAAAGGCGTGGGGTGTGGGGTGAAGCAATGAAATAAGTGAAAGGGCGTGGGGTGTAGGGTGAGGCAATAAGGTATGGGAGCATGGAAAGCATGCTGCAGTAGAAAGTGAAAAGTGAAGATATAAAGTGGAAGACAAAAAACAGAGGAGAGGGAGAGAATAGGAATGGAAAGTGGGGAGGAGTGTGGTGAAAGGAACGTGGAATGGAATGTGTGACAGAAAATGAGTTGAAGAAAGTGAGGAAAGGGCAGGGGGAAAAAAAGATGATGTGCCCTTAAAAAGTGAAAGGGAGAGGAAGTGAAAAGTGAGGGGGGAGTGGGGAACTGGTCTAAAAGAACGGGTGAATATGAATGGTAGAGTGATGTGAACACAAAACAATGGAAAATAAATGTGAAATGGCAGTGCTGAAGTGCAGAGTACCTGGACTGGCCGTATGAGTAACCAATTATAGAAGTAGGATCATAAACAGATGGAGGAAAAAGCCTCCATTAGAAGAAGATGGTATGGATTCTGCGAATGCCCCCGTCTGTTGGAGAGAGGGAGATAAGACAGAAAGCACCAACAATTATATATAAGATCTTTTGCAAAAAATAAATGAGTGCTGGTATGGTATAAAAGGCAGAGTTGTAAGAGGAGAGCAAAGCCAAACAAATGTTCCCAACTTACCCTGTGGTAGTACAGGTGTGTCTTGCCGAAAGTATGAGATCACCATGGGATTTGGATCCATCCACACTGGTGTTGTGCAAAATAAAGCAACGTATCTGTCTCGAGGATGCCCCAAAAAATATGAAAAAGTCTGGCATCTGTGGACAGACTCGGAGTCCACAACAGACGACCAGCCCCCTGGGGAGTAACTCAGATAGATCCCCTTTGTACTCACCTGTACCACTAAGAGCTGAGGCCCACATTCTGAATAGGTAAATGGAGGTGAAGCATAGACAACAAGACAATAGTACCTGCTCCCAAATGCTCCTGTAGGTTTCAATTCAGACAATAAGGAATGGGATGGGGCCCTACAAGAAACAATAACTACTTTTGTAGTCCTGACATGTGTAACCTGAGAGGTGTTCAGGTAGTGTTTAGCTAGACATATTTAGCTTTAAGGTGTGATGTTAACTGTTTTTTATTGTGCATGTAGTTAGTGCAATGATTGGCCGGGGGATGGCCCTATGGCCCTGTTTTGTAACTCAACAACATGAAAAAAGCTTTAAAAAAATCATTTATAAAAAAAAACACATTTAAAAAAACAGCTAGTGATATGTTTCGAATGGTGAAGATTCTTTGGATCCAACAAATGAGCAGCAGGACAGGTAAGGTACAGTCATAGCCGAAATTGTTTGCACCCCAGAAATTCAAAGTCTAAATCAAGTATCTCTCACAGAAAAGTATTGCAGTGACACATGTTTTGCTATACACATGTGTATTCCCTTTGTGTGTATTGGAACAAAACAAAAAAAGGGAGGAAAAAAAGGAAATCAGACATAATGTCACACAAAACTCTAAAAATGGGCTGGTAAAAATTCTTGGCACCCTTAACTTAATATTTGGTTGCTTCACATAACCATCAATAAGCTTCTTACACCTCTCACCTGGAATTTTGGACCACTCTTCCTTTGCAAACTGCTCCAGGTCTCTTATTGGAAGGGCGTTTTTTGCCAACAGCAATTTTAAGATCTCTCCATAGGTGTTCAATGGCATTTAGATCTGGACTCATTGCTGGCCAGTTTAAAACTCTCCAGCGCTTTGTTGCCATCCATTTTTTGACATACGTTTGGGGTAATTTTCCTGCTGAAAGACGCAAGATCTTTGACGCAAACCCAGCTTTCTGACACTGGGCTCTACAGTGCGACCCAAAATCCTTTGGTAATCCTCGGCTTTCATGATGCCTTGCACATATTCAAGGCATCCAGTGCCAGAGGCAGCAAAACAACCCCAAAACATCATTGAACCTCCACCATATTTCACTCCGTTTTCGGTAAACAGTAGAATGATGTGCTTTGCCAAAAAGCTCTATCTTGGTCTCAACGTTTTCCCAGGAGGATTTTGGCTTACTCAATTACATTTTGGCAAACTGTAGTCCTTGCTTTTTTATGTCTGTGTCAGCAGTGGGGTCCTCCTGGGTCTCCTTCCATAGAGTTTAATTTAATTTAAATGTCATCGGATAGTTCGGGCTGAAACTGATGCTCCCTGAGCCTGCAGGACAGCTTGAATTTCTTTGGAACTTGTTTGGGGCTGCTTATCCACCATCCGGACTATCCTGCGTTGCAACTTTTCATCAATTTTTCTCTTCCGTCCACGCCCAGAGAGATTAGCTACAGTGCCATGGGTTGCAAACTTCTTTAATGATGTGGACAAAGGCAAATCTAGATCTCTGGAGATGGATTTGTAACCTTGAGATTGTTGATATTTTCTCACAATTGGTTCTCAAGTCCTCAGACAGTTCTCTTCTCCTCTTTCTGTTGTCCATGCTTAGTTTGGCACACACAGACACACAATTCAAAGACTAATGCCGCGTACACACGATCATTTTTTGTGATGAAAAAAAATGACGTTTTCTGTGAAGTAAAAAACTATGTTTTTGAAACGTCACTTTTCAAAGACGATGTTGCATACACACCATCGTTTTTTTCACAAAAAGCGAGGTTACGTTCACCACTCTTTTCCATTGAAGCTCGCGTCATAACTAGCTTCTGGGCATGCGCGGGTTGACAAACGTCGTTTTAAACGACGTTTTTGCTACACACGGTGACTTTTTGTGAAACAAAAAACGACGTTTTGAAAAACGACACAAAAAATTCAAGCATGTTGGAATTTTTTTTTGCCCACACACGATCAATTTAAATGACGTTTTAAAAATTGACTTTTTTTTTCATCGCAAAAAACGACCGTGTGTACGCGGCATAAGTGAACTTCTCTTCTTTTTATCTGCTTTCAGGTGTGATTTTTATATTGCCCACACCTGTTACTTGCCCCAGGTGAGTTTAAAGAAGCATCACATGCTGGAAACAATCTTATTTATCCACAATTTTGAAAGGGTGCCAAGAATTTTGACCAGCCCATTTTTGGAGTTTTTGTGTGATATTATGTCCAATTTACTCTTTTTCCTCCCTTTTTTTGTTTTGTTCCAACACACAAAAAGGGAATAAACATGTGTATAGCAAAACATGTGTTACTGCAATACTTTTCTGTGAGAAATACTTGAGTTTCTGGAAAAATTTCAGGGGTGCAAACATTTTCGGCCCTGACTGTATCTAACTCTTTTCTTTTCAGATAGTTCTCCTTATGTGGTTGCAGTCACTTTAATTTAACAAGTGTTTATAGTGTTTCAATTATTGTCAACCCTGTGAATTGTGTCGCTTTCGTCTTGTTTTTTTACAAATATTAATTTAAATGAAATGTAGCCATGTTGCTTGTTTGTCTCCTTTTATCCTGAAGCTTACTGTAAAAACATGTTATTTCTCTATACCATGCAATTAAAGATGGGTTCTTGTTTTGAAGTGATTAAAAGTTGCAGAATTGATGGTCTGTTTGGCTTCCAGTTGTGCATGGGAACCAAACCAGAAGAGTCTGCACATACCTGCAACGCCATTTTCGTCCTTTACTGCCAATGAATAGCTGATTTCCAGGTAGTGCCACTGCTTTCCCGCTCTCCTATTGGCATCATTGTGATGGGCTGCCATGCTGGCCAATAGAAAGATGTGTTCATAACTGGTCAATTGCAGCATAGGAAAGAGATAGGCTGTAGGTAAGTGCAATTCTAGCTGACTGCACTTCATACCCACTGGAAGCTCTTTTTTTTTCTGTCACCATGTGGTCAGAGAAAAATTCCCTCCAAGCCAGCTGCACTTCTGAGAAAGAGAAAGCAAGGTTTAAAATGTAAATGTTGAATGTGAAGTTTGAAGAATAGAACATTAAAATGGAATTTAAAAAATATTATGACATTATAAATATATTTAAACTACTATCGTACTAGCATGCCATCCCCTCTGTTAAATAAAAACATGTGCGGCACATTATGTGTTTTATAAAAAAGATGCAGATTTCTACCTTCTTTCTGAACATCTCCCAGTGCTCATGTGACTCCTCCTCCGCTCTCTCCTCTACTGAGCTGACAGCCCCAGTGGGCGGGGGCCTAGAACTCCCGTCGACATCAGCCGGGAGGAGAGATCCGAGGAGTCACATGAGTACCGGGAGACATAGATGGGATGGCATGACATTACAATATTTCTTTAGCAGCTGAAGTGGCACTGTGATAAGCTGGCAGGGAGGGAGGGGGGAGAGGAGGACAGGAGAGCTGCGGATGACGGAGGCACGTACACTGACTGGCTGTCTCGACTCAGTAGCCATGATATACAATGGTCAGTTTACAAAGGGGTGGGCAGGATCAACCAGGTATTTCAGGTGATAGAGAGAGCCAAATTGCACAGCACAAGCACTGTGCTGCATAACATGTTTTAAGGCAGGTATCCTCAAACTATGGCCCTCCAGCTGTTGTAGAACTACACATCCCATGAGGCATTGTAGCACATTGACTTTCACAGACATGACTAGGCATGATGGGAATTGTAGTTCCTGAACAACTGGAGGGCCGTAGTTTGAAGACCCATGCTTTAAGGGAACAGGATCTATTTTTATTTTTTGGGTAACAAACACTTTAAGTACCATAATTTCTGAATAATGTAATGGAACCTTAAATAAAATATATGTAAACCCAATAACTATAATACCATATAAACTTTAAAGCTAAACTGAGCCGCTTTCTAAACTGTGCTGGCTTACTATGGGTTAAGTGCAATGAGGTGCATGTCACCTTGTGGACTTATATCTGTTATTTAGAGCTAACAATTTTACTGAGCACTGAGAGTACAGCTATTGTTATAGTCCTCACGCTCAGACAGGAGAGACCCTGCATTCTAGCACAAGAGCAGCTCTGCCTGCCCCACCCCTCCGCTGTCCATTCAAAGAAGACTTAGTATTTCTTAAATGGATTTACATAATTCAAAGTGCTCGGTGATTGAGCAAGAGGAGTGAAGGGGAGGAAAGGGCAGAATCATTGCATTTGACTCTGCAGCTGTTGGTGCGGAGACCAGATAGTCCAGTGTCAGAGCGCTGGAAGTGTAGAAATAGTTATTCTCCCTGCACTTAATAAGAATGTTGTCAGGTCACCTGCGGTCAGGTGACAGATGCACACCGTTGGGGTCAGGAGTGCACCGCTAAGGTAGTGGATGCTACGGCTGACTGCTGCAGACGGAACGCTGGGTGGCTAAGGAAGGCAGGTCCACTGGAGCACTAACAGGGATCCCACAGGGAACTAGAGTATACGATTCCCAAGGACGCGGAGTCTAAGATCCAGCAGGTGTTCACCAGTGCCTCTAGTGGTGAGGATGGACTGGGCTGCAACTGGATCCAGGTCGCGCCCCCCAGCTCACGCTCACATTAGGTTATAGAGGATAGAGGGGAAGCAGCAGCTCAGGATACAAGAGATTAGTGAGGGGATAAGCCAAAGGTCAGGGCAACTATCAGACAAAGATAAACAAATGACATGCCAAAAGTCAAGGTCACAAGTAGACAGGGATAGTCGAGAACAAGCCAAGATCAGTAAAACAGAGACAGACGTGGCACACGGCAAGCAGGAACTCAAACACACAATAGCTTAACAAACAATGTTGATCAGCACAGCTGGCTTGCAGTGCACAGGTTAATATAGAGTTCCCTGAGAGGACCTGGGGTGGAGCCATGCTAGAGGAGAGATTACTTAAGCAGCCAGGTGAGAGTGTCTGGCCTCTAAGATGAGCACATGGAGGAGGTAAGCTGACAGACAAACATTACTGAATATCCATGACAAATGTAAACTGCAACTTAAAGAGAGAGGTTCATGAGGTGGCATGCACCTTGTTGGACTTAACCCATAGTAATTTGGCACATTTTGGAAAGTGACTAAATTCCTCGAGTTTAGCTTTAAGATGTTAATTCAAATTACGAAAATGCAATTTTCAATATTTTTATATCTGCAGCTTTCATCAAAGCCCAACTCCAGGAATGAGACAAAATCTTCCCTTGCAGTGGGCACCCTTTTCCTCCAACTCCACATGGCAAAGGTTAACTGCTTGTTCAGTCTTAAAATGCAGAAATAAGAAGTAATATTTACTGTATTCTGTGCTCCAGTAGGCTCACTTCAGTGTTATGACCAGTCCCGTGAAGCCTACTCTTTAAGGCATACCCTACCATGGTTAACTCTTGCATCCTCCACAAAACCACGCAGGTATAAAAGCCCTGCATTGTATGTGATGGCACCCCAGAACCACCTACAGCCCAGGCAGAAAAGGGGTGAGCTCAGTAATGAACCCTCTTCAGCTTCCTAGACATATGAACATTTAACCCTTGCAGTGGGGGGGCACCCACTGCAAAGGTCAATTTTGTCAAATTTCTGGGGTTTGACTTTTAATGCATGCCTTATTTTCTTCCTATATATGTCCCTGTTCAGCCATTTCCCAGTATAGGGTGACATTACCATGCATTTAACATGAAGTGGTTGTAAAGAGACTGTAATGCTGCGCACACACAACCATTTTTCATGACGAGAAAAAAAAAATGAATTGGTCGTTAAACATGATCGTGTGTAGGCTCCAGAGCATTATTCTCAATGAGAAAAATGGGCATTAAAAATTTAGAACCTGCTCTATTTTTTCTCATCGTTCTTCATGTTATCATTTTTCTCGTCGTGTGTAGGCTTTAACGACAGGGGAAAAAACGTGCATGCTCAGAAGCAAGTTATAAGAAGTGAAATTTGCGTAATCAGCCCGAAGGTTGTCGCCAGTCTAATGGAACTTCCCCTTTATAGTGCTGTCGTACGTGTTGCACGTCACCGCGCTTTGCTCGAGCATTTTTTATCACGATTGTCTATGCAAGGCAGGCTTGAGAGGAATCAAGTTGAGAAAAACTTAGTTTTTTTCCATGACATGAAAAATGGTCGTGTGTACGCGGCATAAGAGATCAGCATCACAGACATGCAACAACTGCTAAAAATGAAAACCAAGTATTTTATTTTAAAACTGGTTATAATGCATAGTGCTTTAGGAAACACAGTGTCTTTCAGTTGGGGTGTCCATTTAATTTACCAAAGACATAACTTGCTTTAAAAATATGAGCATTCATAGATGATTTTGGAGACCCATGTGTGACGAACGCGAGTGTCAGATCCCCGCCCTCCGCGCTAACTTACGACGAAGGACTGGCCGACCTCACACCACGCAGTCACTTACGTAACAATGCCACTCTCAGCTGGGTCCAGCACAAAGATTTTCCCTGGGCTAATGACACAATTAACCCTTTAACTGCCACCACCAACGGTGATAAAGGAGCGTTGGTACTCCTGTCAATTAGCAATACCAATTAGGATTTTGAAATAAGCGTCTGTAGCACACACTGTCACCACAGGCAGGTCTGCTCAGAGGCCTTACTCCACACAGTAGCGCTCTTCAAGAGGCAGGTTCGTTTATAGCTGGCATTAAGAGTTTTAGAGACAAACGTTAACACTTCAAAAGGTTTATTATAAAAAGAGCAAAGTTGGTGCAATAAAGTGTTACAGAAAAATATGTTTAAAGAGATAATGACAATATACAGCAACACAGCAATAAAGGTAGAATTGAAGAAGAAGAATACTTGCAATTAATGTCCAGGGTTGATCAGAGTTCAATTGATGAACTGGGTAGTTGGTTCCCAAATTTGCTCCTACTTTGATGGTAAAACGGATGAGACTCCCTCATCACTGAGCAGCTCTCTTTTCTGTCAGATCACAAGGGGCGTTGACCACGATCAGTGACCAATTGTCTGGGCATCTCAGTTAGGGGTTGGTTACTGGGAGGGGTCCACATGCATGCCCACATCCCAGGTCACCTTGTGATACATATTCATATCTCTGCAGCTCAACTGTTTACAGACTAACAATATACATTTTATTGTTCAGCATGATATTTGCTTTTAGAAAAGTCCAAACATTAAATGCCTGCGATCGTTATTCTACCTAGGACGAACAAATGGCGCCAGGGGCCTTCCGTATGATTGATCATATTCATGTTTGGGCTTGAAACATTACAAATTCTCTGAGGAAGCTGAATATGTCTGTTGTGTGGCGGTGCTACGCGTTACCTGGAAGTTATGAAACTTCCATAACTTCTTCCCCAGTTAAGGCTTAATGAGAAGTCAGCTATTTACGACCGGGTCTGTGACTTCTCTGAGGTGAAAGGGCGACAGTTTTACGACAGGCCAGGAACCCTGTCAGGAGACATTAAGAAACACAGTTTGGCTCTGTTTCTTACAGCAGATTACATTTCTTTGAAGTAGAAGCCCATGAATTCCTGAGCATGAAGGAGTGAGGTTATTTCTAAGGCTTTCTAAGGCTTTTGCACAACATGGCTGCTGTGCAGGTTCACACAACATGGGGCGCTGTGTGCAATATCGTCACACCATGTGCATATAAAGAGCGTGCAAACAAGGTGCACTTATCCTAGATGATTAATCTGTTCTAATAAATTCTTCCTCCGGCTAAGATCTATCCATTTTTAAAGATTTTTGTACTTTACAAATACTGCAATTATATAATCCTCTATCTGGACCTCTCCACAATTAAAAGACTACTGTTTAATAAATACGCAGACGGGTGTGACTTTTAAAGCTTTATGCAGCGTACACACGATCTCACGAAATAAAACGACGTTTTTCAAAATTTGTTTTTCAAAACGAAGTTGCATACACACCATCGTTTTTCCAAAAAGCTCCAGCAAAGCGAGATGACGTACACCACGTTCGACAACACTCTGTTCCATTGAAGCTCCGTCTCAAAACTTTCTTCTGAGCATGCGTGGGTTTAAAAACGTTGTTTTAAACGTCGTTTTGCCCACAAACCATCACTTTTTATGACACAAAAAATGACATTTTGAAAAACGACACAAAAAATTCAAGCATGTTTGAATTTTTTTTTGGTCGTTTTTTTGAAGACATAAAACGACGTTTTGGCAACACACTATCATTTTAAATGACCTTTTTTAAAAACGTCGTTTTTTTTTTTTCATCACAAAAAGTGATCAGGTGTACGCGGCATCAGAAGCTGGAAGTGAGAGTTCACATGGGGCAGATCTGGACAGCAGCAACCAGGCTTGGTTCCAGAGAAGCAGTTAACATTACAAACGGATCCCAGAGGTATAATTAATGTTATATCTTGTTGTAAACTCAGTTAATTGATACCATATATATTACAACTTGTTCGTTTTGGCACTTTGGGATTGATTTTCCGAGGGGCAAATTGACTGTGCACTTTGCAAGTGCAGAGCTCCAGAACTTAATAAATGAGGGGAAGCTCTACTGACTTCCATTACCCAACCCTGTACAAGCAAAAATGCATTTTTTTATTTTATTTTCCTTTCTTGTGATTGCAAAGAATACTCAAAGGGAAGCTTCACCTCATTAATGCTGCGTACACACGATCTTTTTTCAGCATGAAAAAAACTTAGCTTTTCAGCATGTCGAAAAAACAAAGTTTTCCCAACTTCATCATTAAAAACAATGTTGCCCACACACCATCGTTTTAAAAAAATGATCTAGCAAAGCGTGGTGACGTACAACACGTACAATGGCTCTAAAAAGGGGAAGTTCCATTTGCCTTTGGGCTGCTTTAGCTGATTCTGTAAAAGACGATTCGCGCTTTTCTGCCTGTTACAGCGTGATGAATGTGCTTACTCCATTATGAACGGTAGTTTTACCAGAACGAGCGCTCCTGTCTCATAACTTGATTTTGAGCATGCGCGGCTTTTTTACGTCGTTTTAGCCCACACGCGATCATTTTTTACATCCCGAAAAACGACGTTAAAAAATGCAGCATGTTCGAATTTTTTTTGTTTGTCTTTTTTCAGAAGCTGAAAAATTATGTGTAGCCCACACTATCATTTTAAATGACGTTTTTGAAAACCAACGTTTTTTTCATGCCGAAAAATGATTGTGTGTATGCGGCATCAGTCCTGGACCAATTGCACTTGCAGAGTGCAGAAATGGTCTGTCTTTAGAAAATCAACCCCTTTGTTTCATTTAAAAAAGCATGGCAAAACTGAATTTCCCCCTTAGTGCTGTTGGCTTATTATGAATGAATGAATGAAAAACTTATATAGCGCAGCACATGCGAAGTAAATCGCCTCTGGGCGCTTGTTGTTCCTGTCTCCTTTGAGATCAAAAGAGATGAGTCTTAATCTTTCTCCTGAAGACCAAGTAGTTCTCCTCCAGCCGAATACTCGCTGGTAAGGCGTTCCATAGTTTGGGACCTTGGACAGCGAATCTCCTGTCTCCTTTGGACTTGTATCTGGCTTTCGGTATCTGAAGCCGATTTTGATTGGTGGATCGAAGAATACGATTGGGATTGTGAACTTTTAATTTTTCACATAGATAATGGGGAGCATTCCCATGGATACATCTATGCGTTAGACAGAGAGCTTTAAAAGTGATTCTGTCTTTTACTGGTAACCAGTGAAGGGATCTCAGTGAAGGTGAGATGGATTCCCAGGGTTTTTTCCCAGCCACAAGTCTGGCGGCCGTATTTTGAACGACTTGCAGACGAGCGATTTGGTACTTGGGGAGTCCGAGGTAAAGGGCATTTGCATAGTCCAGTCTGGAGTTTACAATTGCTCCCACCACGACCGCTATGTCTTTCTTGGGAATAAATGGTGTGAGTCTGCGTAGTAGGCGCAGCAGATGGTGAGACCCGCTGACTACTGACCCTATTTGTGCGTTCATAGTCATTATGTTTTTTTTTTTATTACACACATAACTTCAAGACCTCAAGAATTTTTTAAGATGAACCAATAAATTCAGTATCTGTCAGATGCCAAATGTACAGTCACTCGTCCCCTGAATCCCAGACGTTTTCTTATGGGAAAGTTGTGACTGGACGCTATTATTATACTTGGCTAATTAAGTCCATGTTGGAATATGACCCGAGGTTACATATTTTTAATGCTTTGCTTATGCACAGTGAACTGAAAATGGAGAATTACAAGAGTGAGAAGTAACTGGGAGGAGTAGGACTGGAAATGCAGAAGCTTGATACATTTGGCAATGTCTTCCCCCTTGATAAGATGATTTTTTTTTAAAATATGGAATAGCAATTGAGCAAGAAGCAAAGACAGGAAGCCGGGGTCCTGGGAAGATGACACTAGTAGCTTTCCCCTTTTATTGGATGCCTTCAACATTTGTTTTTGTTCTATGACAAAGGAACAGTTTTATATCTGATTCGGAAAATGGTTTAACTGTTATCTTAATATTAGGTATGTGGTTTATGACACAATAATTATGTATAGAATAATTTACCACGTAGAAAATTCATTACAAATGCACTGGACAGAAATAGACCAGGTTTCTATATAAAGAATA
Source organism: Rana kukunoris (assembly GCA_029574335.1). NCBI lineage: Eukaryota > Metazoa > Chordata > Amphibia > Anura > Ranidae > Rana > Rana kukunoris. The sequence goes on along the minus strand of CM056051.1, from coordinate 273,277,417 downwards.
TCATAATGTTTGCTAAATAAAAGGGAAAGAACTTCAAATGGCTGGAGGAGCCCAGTCAGTTTTCAGTAAAAATCCAAATTTTAGACGTTTTCAATTTTAGGTTATTTAATACATTTATGTCCAAGCGTGATGGCAGCTAGATGTGCTCTGTGCGTCTGAGTTTTTAAATGTGATTTACCTTTCCGAGCATGTGGAGCGCTAGCTATAGGACAAAGTCATTTTTTAGTAATGTCATTAATTCTGCTGCCTACATGTATACTATACAATCGATACATTTATTTGAGGTCCTTGTCATTCTAAAAACATACACTAACCACTACATTGAGGATTTTTAACACTTATTTCTCATTGCTGCAGGAAACTCCCAGCCTAGATTCAGAGAGAATTGGATTCTCGTAGCGTATCAGAAATACACTACGCCGCCGTTTTTTACCTGGCTCTATGTGGAATCCAGGTAGATTTTGTCCAGTAAACGACGGCGGCGTAGTGTATTTCTCCCGTCGCAATCCATCTACACGAGTAGGGGGCGTGAAGGATTTAAAATAGGCGCGTTCCCGTGGCGATCGAACTGCGCATGCTCCGTTCGCAAATTTCTCGCCGTGCATTGCGCGAAATCACGTCGTTACGTCATTCGTTGTTTGAGTAGCGTCGTTTACGGACATTTCTATTCCCGAACGAGTTACGCAAAAAAAATAAAAAAAAATTAAATTCGACGCGGGAACGACGGCCATACTTAACATGGGCTACGCACCGTTAGACCAGCAAAAAGCTGGTCTAACAGTACGTAAAAAAAAACAGACGTAAGCGATTGCGAAGACCGCTCGTATCTTCGTGGATCGCCGTAAAAACACATTTGCATATCCCGACGCATCAAAACGACGCGAACTCCTCCCAGCGGCCGCAAAAATATTGCAGCGTAGATCCGAAGGCTTACGAAGACGTAAGCCTCTCGGATCGAAGCCCGAAGCCGCCGTATCATGGTTTGAGGATTCAAACTAGTGATACGGCGCGCGAAATTTGAAATTACTCCTGTCTAACACCATTATTTGTAAATAACCTCTCACTCAAAGCAAGAAGAGAGATTCCAGACTTTTTGCTTTAGGCAGGGTTTTATCTGGAAGGCTGTTCGTTTTCACTGAACATAAAAGAGGATTACTCAGCGCTGGATTAACTCTGTGTGGCAAGACTGGGCACAGATGATATGAAATATTATACTCTACATTGTGACATCAAATTTTTTTTATTTCTTTGGGTTTACATCCACTTTAAAGGGGTTGTAAAGTAAAAGAAAAATTTCCTAAATTGCTTCCTTTACCTCAGTGCAGTTCTCCTTCACTTACCTCATCCTTCGAGTTTTCTTTTAAATGTCCATATTTCTTCTGAGTAATCCTCACTTCCTGTTCTTCTGTCTGTGACTACACACCATAATGCAAGGCTTTCTTCCTGGTGAGGAGAAAGCCTCTTGAGGGGGGAGGGGGAGGTCAGGATGCCTACTAACACACAGCTCTTTTCTCTATCTGCAAAGTAGAGAGTGTCTTGACTTGCCTGTTTGCCCCCTCCCCCCTCAAGAGGCTTTCTCCACACCAGAGAGAAAGCCTCGCATTACGGTGTGTAGTTACAGATAGAAGAACAGGAAGTGAGCATTTCTCAGAAGAAATAAGGACATTTTAAAGCAAAATCGAAGGATGAGGTAAGTGTAAGGTAAAGGAAGCTATTTAGGGGAAAAAAATCCGTTACAACCCCTTTAATTTTCACTGTTGATTCTGCCTGTACATTTTGCTCTCTCTGCCAAAAATCTTGAATGTTACATGGCCTCCAGGTGTAAAAAATAATTACCAAGTCCCAGAACAAAAAATATAATATATTATTGCTTGCAGACACAACATTTTCAGCAGGTACAGAAAAAAAAGATATTGACATTACTTTCTGTAAGCTAAGCTAAAAGGGTCATCTTTCTTTTGTAAACTTTAAATCGCTCTGTCCCCCATGTAAGCTTGGGTCCAGCTTGGGTAGCGACCATGGTTTCCTGCATAGATACAATGGAGGAGTGACTTCAGCCATTCAGGGTCAAGAAGTGTGTTTCTGGCATTATCACCAGTTGGAAATTAAATGAAGCCACCTCATCCAAGGAGTGATAAGCTGCAATATATTGGATTTTGGGTTTAGATATGTTTTAAGGCTTCTGTTCCATATTTTTAGAATCTCCTGAGGATCATCTTGCTAACTGTTTACAGAAACATCATATTGTGCACAAAGAGGGCTAGAAGTAACCAGCAGTTAAGGTCCTTTCCTTGTTTGCTACACTGTGTGTTTTTATTCTCTGGTTTCAATTATTTTAATAATTCATTCATTTTATTGTTAAGACAGTAATAAAAATCCTCAGCATTTTTTTTATTGTCTTTCAAAATTAATTGAAAACCACAGGGTCTATCTAACAGGCCTCTGTTTATGGTAACAAAACATCTGCTGCTAATTAGTGGCTGAAAAAAGAAAGACGTTTGTAAACAGTTTTTAATACGGAAATGTGCCAAATATAAAGTGAAAACACAAAGAGCTGTGGGTGAGATGGAGGATTGGATAATGGCAAAGCATAGTGGTAAACTATGTAATCAGAAGATTCATCCCTAATAGTGTTCTACGGGCATAATAGTTTCAATCAGGAGGTCTTGACATCCACAAAACTGAGCAATTCTAACTGTAACCATACTGATGTGCAGTTCTTTATTTCTCAGAAAGTGTGACTGAACCATGTCAACATCTTCTATGGCTGTCAGATTATGAAAGTGAAATCATAAACAAAGCATATGTATTTGACCACACTGATAGAAGTCTACCATATTTCCCTTAATGGGGTTGTAAAGGTTCGTCTTTTATTTTCTAAACAGGTTCCTTTAAGCTAGTACATTGTTGGTTCACTTACCTTTTCTTTCGATTTCCCTCCTTAATAATTTTTTTTCTTTGTCTAAATTTCTCCCTTCTTGTTTCTCCTCAGTAAGCTTGGGACTACATCCCTGCGGAGAGACGCTGTGAACACAACACAATGGTTAAAGGAACCTATTTAGAAAATAAAAAACAAACCTTTACATCCCCTTTAATGCAGTCATTGAAGATTAATAATTAAATCATTCAGTCTTGTGAAATTATTATTTTACACTGATACAGAGGCCTCAAAACCACCTCATAATTGGGAGTCAGTAGATAAACCAAAAATTCAACCAACAAAAAACTACTGTTAGTGGCCTGCCACGGACAATACATACTGTATACCATATATAAAAACAATCAAACACAATGAGTAGCCAGATTCCAATAAATAAACAATTACAATACAAAAACTAAAAACGCAATGGTATGCGATAATAATTGTGAAAAAAACCATTATATAGCTCCACCTATTATCCACAGGGTCCTTGTAACTATTATTAAGCTCTATAATGTTGATAGATGCAACAATGTAAGGTAATTTTCAATACCTTCCTAGGAACATAGGCGAATATATACCAGACTCCACGTTTGGTTGGTCCCTTCAGTATCAGACCATTTAAACCTTGGCAGGGACACTTTAAGCCCTGTACACATGGTCAGACTTTTGACCGACCAATATCACATCGGAAATTCTGACAGAATTCCATCGCAGTAAAAGAGAACATGTTCTCTATCTAAACTCTGCAATTCATCGAAAATTTCCAATGGAAAAAATCCGATGGGGCATACACACGGTCGGAATTTCCAATGGAAAACGTCTGTCTGACTTTTTACATCGTAAATTCCAATTGTGTGTATGGGGCTTTACTCAATGTATACAGTAATGCTTCAGTGGCTCCTGTAATGCCCAGTACACACAAACGGAATTTTCGTTGGGATAAACTCCGACCGATTTTTCTGAACATGTTTTCTTTCTCTGATGGGGCACACACTCGGTCGGAATATCCGATGAAAAAATTCTGTCTGACTTTTTCCATCGGAAATTCCAATCGCGTGTACAAGGCATTAGTGTCAGAAATTAGATTGGTGAATTCATGTTCACATTTTTTAAAAGTGAATGCTTCCATATTGCATAGTTCCAAGGAAGAGCCCGAAGAGCCAAAGTACAATCCAAGTGACTGTGTATGTAATCCAGTTAATTTCAAAGATTATCAGTAGTTTCCATAGAATGTATCCACATATTTTGTCTTCAGCAAAACCTACTCCCACTAGTATTGTATATATTCTGTAGAAAGCTTTCATAGGATGGATTTTTTTACTTGCCAAAGCACAATGGTTCTCAAAGCAGATATATCCCACACATTATGGGGGAGGAATACCACTCTCCACCCACCCCTATGTAGATCATAAAAAACAGGTGAGAGTTAAATATAAGTGAAAACAGTGAAGTATATAAATCACCAATAATGTAAAACCCAAAGGGGTATTATAAGCTGTAAATACACATACAAAGGTCAGTGATAAAACTGAGTCCATAAACGGAAAACTAGTAAAAACAAGTAACAGTGTCCATCATAAATGATTAGAATCAAATGATGAGGATGTTGCCAAGGTTGACAGACGTCCCTGGGAATATATCTTAAAAATAAAAGTGGTGTGTCATACACACTCGTACCAAAAGTGTTGGACCTAACTGTCCATGACAGCAGATCTACCAGGCTTAGGCCGCGTACACACAATGAGACATGTCCGCTCAAACATGTCTGACGGATCGTTTGCAGCGGACATGTCTCATCAGATTTTGGTACGATGGCGTGTACACACCAACGGATGAAAATCCCCTCGATCTGAGGACGTGGTGACGTTGACGCCGCCACGTCACCAAACCTGGAAAAAAAATGCTTCCGCACATGCATCGAATCCATTCCACGCATGCCCGGACAGTTCTGTCCGCTGGTTAGTGTACTAACCAGCGGACATATCTGACGGACATGTCTCCGGCGGACAAATTTCAAAGCATGCTTTGAAATTTGTCTGCTGGGAAAACATGTCCGCTAGCCCCTACACACGATCGAAGATGTCTGCTGAAACGGTCCGTCGGACCAGTTTCAGCAGATAAATTCGATCGTGTGTACACGGCCTAAGGGGTTCCCAATGGCTGGGTAGGCAGAATATCCAAGAGATCCGGTGAAACTCCAAAAGCTCTTTGTATGAATCCCAATGAGAGTAGCTGAAGATGGAGACACTGGACAATTGCCTTGTATAGGATACCTGGGCTGTCAGCAGAGTGCAGGTGCCTTCGAGTTGTGTTGGGTTCCTTATTTGGCTTTTACTACCCATGGGGGGTTATCAAGACTTAGTTTCCACTAACACTAACTATACAGTATAGTTTGAAGTACCCACAAGCTATTTGGTTCCTGGAGTCCCTTTGAAAGTCCGTGGCAGACTGAACACCGGTTTTGAACAACTTGGTCCAGTGTCTCCATCTTCAGCTACTCTCATTCGGATTCATACAAAGAGCATTTGAAATTCCACCGGATCTCTTGGATATTCTGCCTACCTACAGTTAGGTCCAACACTTTGGTAAGAGTGTTTATGACGCACCACTTTTATTTTGAAGATATATTTCCAGGGACGTCTGTCAACCTTGGCAACATCCTCATCATTTGATTCTATTTATTTATGATGGACACTGTTACTTGTTTTCACTAGTTTTCCGTTTATGGACTTTATGGTTTTATCACTGACCTGTGTTTTCACAGCTTATTATACCCCTTTGGGTTTTACATTATTTTTGATTTATATATTTCACTGTTTTCACTTTGCGCTGCATATTAACTCTCACCTATTTTAGAATTTTGTCACTTTGTTGTGCAGCAGCTCCCCCCTTTTTCCCACTGTTTTAGCGCAATAATTTATTTTATCCATATCATAAGAAACAGATCTTTCAGTATCAATAGAGTTCAAAGAGAGCTCATCCTGTTACAGGGAACATTGGTGATTCACATGTATTGCATACATTGATCACAGCCAAAGGTCACAGCCACTGGTCATATTCACTGTCAATATCCATAGATATCATCCATCGTAGCATCATGACATAAGGGGACTGAATACAAATGCGTGCTACACTTTTCAGGTATCGATTTTGTAAAAAAGATTTAAAACCATTTACCATTTTCCTTCCACTTCACAATTATGCTCCACTTTGTGTTGGTCTATCACAGGGGTATGCAACCATTTGAGCACAGTGTGACGAAAAATATTTTCAAAGATTTTTTATAAAGTAAATGCTGTAAACTACTTGAGGAGTAGTGAGAAATTAACATCCTGCACTCTGATCAGCCCCAATTTATGCACATTCACACCTCAGATCACTGTCCCCCCTGCTCATCTGTCCCACCACTGTAACCCCCTGCTCATCTGTCCCACCAATTTACCTCCTTTCTCCTCTGTCCCACCAATGCACCTCCTTTCACATCTGCCCCACCGCTGTACCCCCTGCTTTTCTGCCCCAACACCGAACCCCCTCTGCTCATCTTTCCCACCACTGTAACTCCCTTCTCATCTGGCCCAACACTGATCCCCCCCTGCTCGTCTCTGTCCCACCACTGAACTCCCTTATCTGCCCCAAAACTGAACCCCCTGCTTTTCTGTCCCACCTACTTTTGGTCTATCACATAAAATCCCAATAAAAGACATTTACGTGTTTGGCTGTAACATGATAAAATTTTGAAAATTTTAAGGAGTGTGAATACTTTTTAAAGGCACTGTAGCAGTACACAACCGTCCCTGTCAATGGCAGGCTGTTCGCTGCACTTGAACGGAGGAAAAAAAAAACCAGTAATTACACTGGACAGGCCTATTGACTGTCTCCAACATTAACTGCCTCCCTCTGTACTCCCCATCTCTGCCATCAGCCGTTCCCTCTATACTTCCTGTAGCCACCATCAACCTCCCTGTCTATACTGCCTATGCCTTCCACCCCCTGCCCCTGCCCCTTTGTACAGCCTGTCCCCACCATCAACTACCCACCTTTGTACTGCCTGTCCCCACCATCAACCCCTTCTCTCCTACTGACTGTCTCCAACATTAACTGGCTCCCTCTGTACACCCCATCTCCACCAGCAACCGTTCCCTCTGTACTGCCTGTACCCACCATCAACCTCCTCCCTCTATACTGCCTATCCTATCCATCCTGCCCCTCTGTGCTGCCCATCAACTACTCACCTTAGTACTGCCTGTCCCCACCTTCAACTGCTCTTTCTGTACAGCCTGCCCACGCCATCAACTGCCCCCGTTGTACTACCTGCCCCTACAATCTGGTCACCTTATGGTAATTGGCACTGGCTATAGAATTGTGGCTGGATTGTTACATGTACCCTTTGGGGGGCTATAGCACCATGAGAAACCATATGGTAGGAATATAAACCTTATAACCAAATTGTTTAGTTATTTTCATATTTCATTGAGCAAGTTTAGTCACTTTAGATGTTTGTTATGAATGTACCTTTAGGCTTCATTTCCACTGGCGTTTTTACAGTTACTTTTCTGAGCGTTTTTTACAGCTTAAAAACGCCTATCCAAACTTTTTTTTTTTTTTGAGCTGGAGCTTTAAAAACGCTGCAGACGCGTTTTTGCACGTTTTTGGGCGTTTTTTAGCGTTTTTTAATGCCTAGCGTTTTTACAGCTCTATTGCTGGAGCGTTTTTTTTGCAGCTTAGCCATCTACAGCTCAAAAACGTCATAGTGGGCATGAGGCCATAGACTAACATGGACAGGCATTTTTAAGCTGCAAAAAACGCCCAGAAAAGTGGCTGTAAAAACGCCAGTGGAAATGAGCCCTTACAGTTCAGGTATGTGACGGAGGCAGAGTAGGGACTTTCTGGAGAAATTAGTCAAGCCTGAGTGAGGATGTGTTCATTTTCATGTTATATGATCTCAAGATGTGAACAGTTAATGCATGTGTTTGTGTATAAATATCTTAATATCTCAAACACACTACATCTTTTACCAGCTTATTGTCTGTTTGTACAAAATCTGTAAGCAAATAACTCACATAACAGAATTTCAGTGCTGCTTGTCAACTGCCAAACTGAAAACACATAGAATGAAGGAAAGCAAGCCTGCACAGGTAGCCACTAGGGGGCATATAAAGAGTTATTTACCACCAAGAAAGCACGGAATGAAAAAAAGAGAAAACATTCCTGGCTGTCAATCATGTGACAAAAATACCTTACAGCTCCTCTAGTATATCCAGGATGCTTTTTATACCCATAGAGGAAAAGTATTCCTAAACTCTAAGCACTTATGCAGATATGACCTGCTTATTCAGCCAACTTGACCCAACAAGATGCCTAGGAATTCCATCAGTCAAAATTGTATGTTTTGGACAAGTGTCCCTGCATTCACACGTTCAACATTTAAATAAATTTTGCTGGGGTTCACAATACAGAAAAAAAAACATAAATGGGTAATAAGATTACTGCACACTGTATTTTACAAGCACTTCAAAACCCAACAATGCTTTCAATTTTAATAAGCTAAATATATTTCAGGTGCATAAGAGTAAAAAGTGTGCAAAATGTAAAACATTTTTTTGTAAAAAAACAGCCACAGCCATAGGCGTCCTCAGGTAGGGGGCAAGGGGGGGCAACTGCCCCCCCTGATATTGTCAAAAAAGATGTTGTATTTGCCAGCTGCAGTGGCCGCCGCAGTCAGTGGCCAAGCCGCCGAGTGATACGATGCCAGTGCCTATTAATCAGGGGTCTCAAAGTACCGGCCCGCGGGCCATTTACGGCCCGCGGAGCGGTAATAAATGGCCCACGGCAAATCCCCGCGATTCGCGATAAAGCCCCGCGATTCGCGGTACATTTCCCGCGATTCGCGGTAAATCCCCGCGATTCGCGATAAATCCCCGCGATTCGCGGTAAATTTCCCGCGATTCGCGGTACATCCCCGCGACTCGCGATAAATCCCCGCGATTTGCGTTAAATCCCCGCGATTCGCGGTAAATCTCCGTTTAACAACTCCAAGCCATGGAACCCCCCCCCCCCCCTAAACAACTTTGATCTGCGGCCCCCCCCCTAAACCTGTCCTGATGTGCTGTGCTCTGTACCCTGATGTGGCCTGTTTTGCTGTACCCCTATGTGCTGTGCCCTGTACCCCGTTGTGCTCTGATGTGCTGTGCCCTGTACCCTGATGTGCGCTGTGCCCTTATGTGCCCTGTGCCCTCATGTGCCCTGTACCCTGATGTGCTGTGCCCTGATGTGCTGTGCCATGTGCCCTTATTTGCTGGGCTCTGTGCCTTGATGTGCTGTACCCTGATATGCTGTGCCCTGTACCCTGATGTGCTGTGCCCTGATGTGCTGTGCCCTAATTTGCTGGGTTGTGAGCCTTGATGTGCTGTTCCATGATGGTGAGTGGTCAGTGTGTAGTGTAGTGGTCTGTCGGCAGTGTAGTGGTCTGTCGGCAGTGTAGTGGTCTGTCGGCAGTGTGCAGTGTAGTGGTCCGTGTGCAGTGCAGTGGTCCGTGTGCAGTGCAGTGGTCCGTGTGCTGTGGTCCGTGTGCAGTGGTCCGTGTGCAGTGCAGTGGTCAGGGTTAATAATGTGTTCGCTGACACCAATATTAGGGTTTAATAATGTGTCCGCTGACACCAGTGCTGGGAGTTAATAATGTGTCCGCTGACACCAGTGCTGGGAGTTAATAATGTGTCCGCTGACATCAGTGCTGGGGGATAATAATGTGTCCGCTGACACCAGTGCTGAGGGTTAATAATGTGTCCGCTGACACCAGTGGTGGGGGTTAATAATGTGTCTGCTGACACCAGTGCTGGGGGTTAATAATGTGTCCGCTGACACCAGTGCTGGGGGTTAATAATGCATCCGCTGACACAGAGCTGGTGGTTATTAATACGTTCGCTGACACCAGTACTGTTTTTGAAGTTTGAAAGTTTGCATGCGGCCCCCCATGGGATATGAAAACTTGTCTTGCGGCCCTCAGGTAATTTGAGTTTGAGACCCCTGCTATTAATCATCACATCGCAGGAAATCCTGACCTGAAGTGAGTGGCATATACAGTTGCAAGCAACAGAAGAAGAACCACAGGTAACAGCAGTTAGGAGGAGCATTTTGATTTATTTATTGTTGGAAAGTTGGACAGCTATTACTGGAAAGATATGTCTGTGTATGTTAAGAGATAATTCATCTTCTTTACTTTGTATAGGATGTTTTCATCAAGATCAAAATATGGCCAGATGGATTGCAATACATTGCAATATAAAAAGATGTACATTCTCTAGGCTATATTTATATGGGCATGGACTGGTGGTACGCCTGGCCTGAGTAACTTCAAATACAAAGTGAAGCTGAATTATCTCCTATATAACACATATATATCTTTCCACTGAAATTCAGCGTCACTTTGTATTGGAAATTACTAAGGCCAGGCGTACCATGCCCAAATAAATATAGCCTAGAGAATGTACATCTTTTTATATTGGATGGGTGACTTTAAAGTGATGCCCCCCTGGAAAAAGTTCTGCGGACACCCTTGGCCACAGCCTAAGCAAAAAAGTTCATCCCTCACCAGCATGCTGCAGAGAAAGATCCTTGCTCTCTGTGTGTAAGCAGTGGTCACTTTGCAGAGGTTCATCATGCTCTTTGCTAAGTCAGATGGAGCATGAGCTTTGCTGATTGCAGAGCTGTAGATCTGATGAATAGGGGCATGCTCTACCTCTGGAGAGAAGCCCATTTAAAAAAAATGGGGTAGTCCTTTTAAGTTTCCTCGGTCAGAATTAGGCAAGATCAGGGTCAAAGAGTAAATGTGAATGGTTTTTAGAAAGGTGCATGTGTATAGCAGATGAGACTGGCTGCATTCTCTAGCCACAACTGCTCAATTAAACAATATTTGCTGAGATTCAGTGCTCAGGCTGGGGGATCCCCACTCCTTTGTTCGAAGATACAAAGCAGAAATTTAGCCGGCAACTTGATAACTCCTTGGTATTATCCTTTATTTGGCTACATCATATGCACAGGATCAATGTTGTGTATATTATGTAGCCATATAAAGAATAATACCAAGGAGTTATCAAATTTCTTCTTTGAGTCTTCATATGTAAAGCAAAATTTCACCCAAAAATTGAACTTCCGCTTTTCGGAACCCACCCCCTCCTCCGGTGTCACATTTGACACCTTTCATGGGGAGGGGGAGCAGATACCTGTGTAATACAGGTATTTTGCTCCCACTTACAGGCATAGATACCCAAGCCACCTGCGGATATCTACGCCACTTCTGGCGCCTTCTCAGCCCCTTCCCCCGCTGTCTTCTGGGAGACACACCGGTCCCAGAAGACAGGTACCAGTGGGATCACGCAGCATGAGACGTGCATGCGCAGTATGCGGGACTTTGTTACACCATTACCAATTAATGACACCAGTGCACATCTAAAGAGGGTAGCACACTCCCATGCAGTGCGGAAAACACAGGCCCTTAAAGAGGAACTGCAGTCCGCTCACATTTGTAATAAAAACATCTTTGCCATTCTGAAGCTTCCCTCCAACCACTCCACTTTATATATACTGTGATTCTGTACTTGCAAAATATGCTGCAGAAATCTCCACTTTAACTGTGGGCAGCTGAAGCTGCTACCTGTTCACTTCTTGGATTTAAACAGACACGCAGAGGCACACATGCAGCTTTCCAGCTCTCATTGGCCCTCTTATGACTCACCCCCCCCCCCCTCCGTTCCTGGCAAACTTTCACGAGAGTGAAAGAGCTGCGCATGATGTCATACGCCTAGACTTTTTACCAGACAAAAAACAGAAAGTGGGCTGTCTAAGGAATTTACTGGCAGAAAAAAAAATGTTTTACTATCCAATGTTAAAACAACAAGGGCAGAAGATTTAATAGATAGAAAGATGAAAAAATTACTGAAGTTCAGTTTTAAAGTGTAAATTAGCTTTGTTTCTGATTATGAATCTGATTATGTACTGCTTTGCCTATTAGCACTTTTGTAGATATTTAGGGACTTGCAACTAAGAAATGAGTGAGATCATGTAAAGATGAAACTGCGTTTTTGGAATTCTGCTTGTGCAAATGAATTCTGCCTTTACCCAAATCATTGTCATATATTTCTATGTAGGGCCAAATACATCCCTTTTGTACAGGTGAGAAGAATAGGTGTGCACAGCCTACTGCATTAGGGTGTGCACCTCAAAGCACAAACATACATGTGTGTGTCCATGTGTGTGTATATATAGGGACATGTCAGTAGGGCAGAGATTTGTGTCAGTAGGACAGTGGATGGTGTCGGTAGGACAGTAGATGGCGTCAGTAGGACAGTTTATTGGCGTCGGTAGGACAGTGGATGGCGTCAGTAGGGCAGAGATTTGTGTCAGTAGGACAGTGGATGGTATCGGTAGGACAGTGGATGGCGTCAGTAGGGCAGAGATTTGTGTCAGTAGGACAGTGGATGGTATTGGTAGGACAGTAAATGGCGTCAGTAGGGCAGAGATTTGTGTCAGTAGGACAGTGGATGGTATCGGTAGGACAGTGGATGGCGTCAGTAGGGCAGAGATTTGTGTCAGTAGGACAGTGGATGGTATTGGTAGGACAGTAAATGGCGTCAGTAGGGCAGAGATTTGTGTCAGTAGGACAGTGGATGGTGTCGGTAGGACAGTGGATGGCGTCAGTAGGGCAGAGATTTGTGTCAGTAGGACAGTGGATGGTATTGGTAGGACAGTAAATGGCGTCAGTAGGGCAGAGATTTGTGTCAGTAGGACAGTGGATGATATCGGTAGGACAGTGGATGGCGTCAGTAGGGCAGAGATTTGTGTCAGTAGGACAGTGGATGGTGTCGGTAGGACAGTGGATGGTGTCAGTTTTTATTTTTGTTACTTTATTTATTTATTTTTATCTCAAATATTTTTTTTTGTAAAATAAAAAAAAATTAACAAAGCAAACAATGCAGGTTCAAGGTAAAACGCACATAAGCGTACCGACAAAACAATCACTTTCCACCATAGGAATCATCATTGGTGTGCGCAGCCTATTGCATTTGAGTGTGCACTCCAGAGCAGTGGATGGTGTCAGTAGAGCAAAGATTGGTAACAGTAGGGCAGTGGAAGGTATTAGTTATTTTTTATTTTAATTATTTTTTACAATATTATTATTTTTTATTATTTTTTAGAGTATTATTTTATATTACTTTTTTTGCAATTTTTTATGGGGCGTTGGTGAAATATCAAGGGTCTAAACAGGACTGTGTTCATTCAGCAAAGGAAAGGGCCATTAAGGAAATATTTACCAGCCCCTTCCCCACTCCTGAGAGGAGAGGAGGGAAGCCAGCAGCACTGCAGGGGGAGACAGAAAGCAAGGGGAAACGGCACTGCATGGGTTGATTAGGGTGTGTCCAGGCATGAGAATCATGAGTGAGTGAGTAACTTATATAGCACTACAAATACGAACTAAATCGCCTCATACACAATATACCCAGAAGAGGCTAAACACCTAACAGCAAAGTGAAGCTAGTTTAACAATCTATACTTTTGTATTTATGTGCTCCCAATCATATTAATCTACTATATTACAGAAGTAGCCTTTTTTTTATTTTTTTTATTTATATACACATTTTTTAGGTGCCACGTTTTTAGTGAAATATCAGGGGTTTTAAACAGTGGGAATCTGTGCCACACAGGGGGATTAGGTTGTGACCTGACATGCCCTCTGCACGCGCCTATGGTGACCAGTTTTTTTTTACCCTACAAAGAGCCATCATGGCCTTGTCAAATAGAGAGCAATAAAAATATGAAAACTTTATACTTCTACTATGAATATACCCATGAACCCATGTGTTCATTTTTTCAGGATGTCAGTGAAGTTCAGCAAGGGGATTTCAGTCTTACTGACTATCCTAACTAGTTTTCTGTGTACATGTGATGTAATATTATGAATTATGAAAATGAGCTGATCTCCAATGTAAATTCCTGAAAAATTCATAAGGCATCTCTTTAAAAATATATGTTCATTTAAATGACACAGTGTTGTTTAGCAGTGCAGAAGCTGGACCGCTCATGCATTGCTAAAAATATTCAGCAATGACTATGTATAGCAACTTTCAGGTTGTGTTTGGTAAGCACCATAGTGACGTATCCCGGGAATGTACATACTGTATATAGCATGCTTCTGACATGTCTCGAGTTAAAGAGGAGAACATGTTTTCTATGTAACAACTACAGTAGTTAAAAGGGTAAGTTTTTATATTTTCATGAAAAATGAAAAGGTGAACAAACTCCAAATATCCTGACTACCCCTCCAGACCCCTCTGCACCTGGGGACTCTTATACCCTGTGCTGCCTGCAGTAACAATATCAAGCACTCATTGGTCATATGTCTCTGGCTAAGAGAAAGAAAAGAAAAAACAATATTTAAATACATTTTCTTTCTACTGAAAAATAATAAATAATATATGAAAAACAGCATAGATGTGCTATAAAGTTAACTGCCTACCATTCTTCTGTCTGTTAGCTATTCTAAGGAAACAGTGCTTGTTATCACCAGTTGGTCATGGCTAATTGCTTAATGCATGATTTTATCAGCTAGCCTCTGATAAGCTTTCTATTAAAGAACCTAGGCGCCACCATTGTGGAAAACAATGTGCCTGTTTCTTTAGCCCTCCCCTGGCAAAGTGATTGTAGCAAGATGCAAGGCATATAAGGAAGCCTCATTTCACTCCCTAAAGTGGTATTAAAATCAAAACAAATTTTTATATGTTGCTGCTTACCAATCGTTTAGTGTGGTGGCTACATTTGTTTTATTTAATGTTTTTTTCCTCCATTTTTTTTTTTTTTGTTGTTTTCACTGGGTGATCTGGCCAATAACACACCTCCTTTATTAGAATGCCCCCAACTTTGGATGAATGAGCAAAGTGGCACCTTTGGACAGCAGTATTGTCAGTCAAGGGCATGGGCGTTCACTGAAATTTTTTCAGAGGGGGGCACTTCAGCAGCGGTGATACACAGTCGCATTTAACCCTTTCTTAAAACGCTAACGGGGGTTAAAAGCGCCCCGCTAGTGGCCGAATAGCGCAGCTAAAACGATGGTAAAGCGCCGCTTTTTAGTGCCGCTTTACCGACAACGCGGTCAGCTGGCAGTGTGAAATAGCTCTTGAGATAATTCAGCTTCACTCCATGCCCATATAAATATAGACTAGAGAATGTACCGACCCCCCTTTAGCACAGACCCCTCCATTGAGCACAGATGGACCCCCCTTCAGCACCTTCAGCACAGACCCCCCCATTCTGCACAGACCCCTCCATTCAGCACAGATAGACCCCCCCTTCAGCACAGACCCCTGCATTCAGCACAGACCCCCCTTCAGCACAGATGGACCCCCCTCCCCATCCCATTTAGTACCTCAGATCAGCCATCAGCAAAGCAGGTTCCCTCCCCCTGTGTACACATAAACACCGGAGTTAGGACGGCTTCACTCTGCTCGCTGTGCCTGTGTGACATCCGGGCCGAGACTGCTCAGACACCCCGCAGCCGCTAGACTCTTCAACACCTTCTCAATTTTCCAGGTGGAGTCGATTGCCCCCGCTTGCCCTATGGAGCGGATGCCCATGGTCAAGGGGGAGGGGAGTGTTGCATGTTAAAGCAGATTTAAATACACTAGCAAACTGAAGCTGAATTTCAGCTAATACTTTTATAAGTCATTCATCAAACAGTTTTTTGTTGCTTTTGGGAGAAAGGATAAATAAATTAAAGCGGCGTTACGCTGGAAATAGACATGGGCATGGCGTAGATCATCACAGATAATACAGTGATCTATGCCTGAAAGTGGGAGAAAATACCTGGATTATATAGGTATCTGCTCCCCTCTCTCCCCTGAAAGGTGCCAAATGTGACACCAGAGGGGGGGCTAGAAATCTGAAAAGTGAAAGTTCCATTTTTGGGTGGAACTCTGCTTTTTTTTTTTGTATAATCAGTTTTTATTGAAAGAATAACAACAGAAAAAAAAACAAAGGAACAATAGGGGGGGGGAGAGGGGATAACATGTAGAACACAGGACAGACAAGTCCAGTAAAGTTTCGTGTGACAGACGTCGGCCTCGCAGGGCCACCAACAGTCATAAGCATACATCATAGAAATGCCACTGTGCATATGTACAGAATCGTTTACGGGAAGTGCAATTAAAGACACAGGGGTCCCCGCGACGGCCAACACCCAAAAGGGCATCAGCGGCCACGCAGACCCCGGGGACAATAAGGTAGCCGAGTGGGCAGCAACCTATAAGAGCATGAAATTGAGTAAGGCACCAAAGGGGGACAAACCTAGGATACTAAGGGGGGGAGGGGGTGAGAAACAGCATGGCCCAGGCCCAGACCCGCAGCCCACAGCCGGGGCGGAGGGGGGGGCTTCTAGGCCTCCATCTAACCACCCACCGCTCCCATGCGGGCCAGCGGGCCGAGACCAGAGGGCCCGCTAAAGGACGTGGATGGGGCCAAAGAGCAAACCGCCATCCCCCATCGTGCGCCAGCGAACCTAATAGTGCAAACCAACATACGCTAACATATACAACCCACTGGTAACAATTAAAGAATAAGAACCTGGAAATAAGAAATACAGAAAGAGGGGAGAGAAGGGGGGGCAAGGAAGAGAAGAAAGGGGAAAGAAGAGAGGAAAAAAGGAGAAATAGGGAAGAAAAAAGGGGGGGAAAAAAAGGGGGCAGTGCGTACCTCAAAAGTCGGCAAAGAACGTATCCATCTCCACACCGGGCGCAGCACTCCATTCCATAACATCAGCACCAACAGACCACCGTACCATTAACCACTAGGGGGGACCAGCTCCTTGTCCATCAGCAACCCGTAACCTGCGAGCCTTAAGGGAAGGCTCTGCTAATTCTAGGAGCGCAACGTCTAGACTAGAGGGGACGAAGACAGGGTCCGAGACATAGTCCGTCCACGGCGCCCAAATAGCCCTGTGTTGGTCGCTGCGGCCACGACAGGTCGCCACCCAACCCTCAGCCTCTCCGATGGCACTCACCCCCCGTATCCACTCCTCCCGACTAGGTACCCGGGACTGCTTCCAATAAACCGGAAGCAGCTTCTTGGCTGCATTAAGTAAATGTGGCAAAACACTTTTTTTGCAATGACTCAGAGGAATAGTGGGGACATGGAGGAGAAAGTGCACCGGAGAGAGGGGAATGTCAATCCCTGTGATCGTCAGTATCTGCTCCTTGACATCTGCCCAGAAGGGCCCTACCAAGGGGCAGTCCCACCATATGTGAATGAGTGTGCCTCTGTGCCCACACCCCCGCCAGCACAACCCAGATTGGGTGGGATAAATACTTGCTAAGTCCGCCGGAACCCGGTACCAGCGGGACAGAAGTTTAAAACTTGTCTCCTGAGTCTTAGAATCAATGGAAGAAGTATGGGTAAGATGGTAGAGGTGGGCTAGTTGTGTGCCCGTAAGGGCCTGATCCAGGTCCCTCTCCCATCTCCTTATGTAGGCAGGTGTGGGCAGAGAGGCAGCGGAACCTAGCAGGCGGTACAGTTCCGATATCAAGTGGGGGGTAGGGCCTTCATTAGCAAAAAGACTCTCAAATGGGGTAAGAGAGGAGGGGTCCCTAATCCTATGGCCCTGTTTTTCAAAGAAATGGTGTAGCTGTCTATAGCGCCAGAAATTCATCCGTGCGCCCTGTCGACCCGCAGGGAGTGCCTCATAGTCAAGAAGCTTACCGTCTTTCATAAGTTTGCCGCAACTGGCGTTACCATCGTCCACCCAAGATCCAAAGAAGGCCATTTGTTCTCCCGGGGGGAACCAGAGAAAGCCACCCAATGGGGCCAAGGGAGACATGGGGGGAGACAATTTAAACATAGCATTTATCCTGTCCCAGACCGCGAGCACATGAGTCGTCAGCGGAGAGGTTGTCTCAGAAAGTCCCCTATGCTCCCGGGGCAACCAGGGCGCGTGCGAGAGGTTCCTACCCGCGAGGCACTTCTCCAGAGAAACCCAAAGCTTCGAGTGAGAGTGGAAACGCCAGTTTAGAATTCGTTGAAGCGCTATCGCCCTATAATATCGCCTAACGTCAGGGAACCCCAGACCCCCCTCCGTCTTAGAACGTTTCAGTACTTTGAGGGCTATGCGGGGCTTGCGTGCGTTCCAGACAAATTCAGTCAGCATACTAGTAAGGCGGTCGAAGAAAGGTCCGGGTAAACGGATCGGAAGCATCTGAAAGTAAAAAAGGATGCGGGGCAAAACATTCATCTTTATCACGTTCACCCGGCCAAACCAGGTAAAGGCTGTGCGGGTCCATTGGGAAAGATCCGCCTTGATCATAGTCAGCAGAGGGGGGAAGTTAGCTGTGTACAAGGTGTCAAGTCTAGCTGTAAGCTGTACTCCTAGGTAGCGCAGGGATGTTTTGGCCCACAAAAAGGGGAAGGCGTCCCTAAGTCTCTCGGCAAGGTCCGGGGGCAGGGTTATGGGGAGGATTTCAGACTTCTCGTAGTTTATTTTAAAATTAGATAGGGTTCCAAAGTGGTTAAGTTCCCTCAACAGGTTCGGCAACGAGATCAGGGGATTTGCCAGATGAAAAAGAACATCGTCAGCATACGCCGATAACTTATGTTCCGTATTCCCGACCTGCAAACCTCTGATGTCACTGTTAGCCCTGATAGTGCGGAGTAAAGGCTCCAGAACCAGGGCAAAGAGGAGGGGCGAAAGAGGGCACCCCTGTCTCGTGCCGTTCCTGATGGGGAAGCGAGAGGAAAGAGTGCCATTCACCTTCACTTGTGCACAAGGATCAGAGTAAAGGGCCAGGATGGAGGCCAACATACGAGGACCAAGTCCCAAGTGGCCAAGTACCTCTTGAAGATAAGACCAGTCAACCCGATCAAACGCCTTTTCGGCATCAGTTGACAAGATGAGGTAGGGCCGGGGGTCTGGACAGGAGCGAGCCCAATGTATAAGCTGAATTGCTCTCAGGGAGTTATCCCTGGCCTCCCTGCCCGGAATAAAGCCCGTCTGATCGAGGTGCACGAGCCCAGGCAACAGGTGTTTTAGCCTATTAGCCAAGATTTTAGCAAGGATCTTCACATCTAAATTAAGAAGGGAAATAGGGCGGTAACTCTGTGGGGCGGCGGGGTCCTTGCCGTCCTTCGGGATCACAGTAATATGAGCTAATAGTGCCTCTGAGGGCACTGCCTCTCCCCCCCGCTATAGAATTAAAATATCTCAACAGGGGGGCTTCCAAGTGAGAAATGAAAGTCTTATAATAGGACTTAGTGAACCCATCCGGGCCTGGGCTCTTCCCGTTGGGTAAGGACTCAATTGTCGACCTAAGCTCAGTCAGAGTGATCGGTTGCTCCAAGGTCAAGATCTGATCTTCCGTAAGCGAGGGGAGGCCCGACGAGGTCAAGTAGTCACGAATCGCCCGACGTTTAGCGTCCCGCACCGAGGGAGGGAGTCCGGGAGTCAAGTCATATAAGGTGGCATAGTAGTCCCGAAAGCCCGCGGCAATCTTGGAGGACAGCACTATCGGTTCCCCTGAGGCAGAGTGTAACCTATGGACATGCGTCTGCGCAGCCCGGGCCCGGAGCGCCCGTGCCAGCATGCGCCCGCACTTATTCCCATGTTCATAGAACTTATGGGACATAAAGCGGAAATGGTTATGCGTCTGTCTATCTAGAAGGCGCAGAAGCAGTTCCCTCAACTCAGTCAGGGCTTTCAACGCCTCCGGACCCCCCGTCGCCTTATGGTGGAGTTCAGCCTTCTGGAGGGCATCATAAACCCTCTGAAAATCTGCCCCATGTTCCCGTTTCAGACGGGAGCCATGGGAGATCAATGTTCCTCTAACCACCGCCTTATGGGCCTCCCACAACACACCCTCGCTCACGTCGCCGGTAGAATTCTCTGAAAAATAGTGAGCTAAAGTTTTCGCAACCTCTCCCACCACCCCCACATTGTCCAGCAAGTTGTCATTTAGCCGCCACGTCCAAGACCGTCGCGAACCGGAGGGTAGATCAAAGACAACCGACACCGGTGCATGATCCGAGATGGTGATAGAGCCTATAGAGGCAGACCGCAAAAGTTCCAGGATATCACGATCTACATATAGATGGTCTATGCGAGTATATACGTCGTGCACCTTGGAATAGTAGCTAAAGTCACGGTCAGCGGGGTGTAACAGTCGCCAGCTATCAGTCAGGAGGAGGGAGTGGAGGAGCTTACGAAAATGTTTCAGGAACGCATAGGAATGAGGGGACCGAGCGTGGGAGGTGTCCAACAAGGGGTCAGGGCTGACATTAAAATCCCCCCCGAGGATCAGGAAACCCTCTCTAAAGTCACCCAGTCGCTCTAGTGTAGATTTAAGGAAACCCAGTTGATCCGTATTAGGGGCATAAATAGTCGCTAACGTGTATGTATGTCCTGCCAGGGAGCCTTTTAGAAACACATAGCGACCCAAAGGGTCGATTCGAGTGTCCATGGGCTGGAAGGGGCATGATTTGTGTATAGCAATAGCCGTACCCCTGGATTTAGGGGTCGGGGATGTGCTGAGGAACCATTGGTTAAAGAGATGTTTGGGGAGTCTAGGCAACGACCGTGGCGTAAAGTGGGTCTCCTGTAGGAAGATCACCTGTGTCTTCAGCTTCTTTAATTCCCGCCAAAGCTTGCTACGTTTGTGTGGGGAGCACAGGCCCCTAACATTATAAGAGCTTACCTGTAGAGTGGTCATAGGGAGAGCCGGATAGAGTGGAATCGCTGAGGATCGTGATGCACCCGGTGTGGAAGGCAGAGCCGTGGAACGCACCTAGGAAGAAAGGGGAAGGGAGAGGAACAGAAGAAGGAAAAGAGAAAAGAAGACAAAAGGGCAAGAGAAGGAGGGGGGAGCAGGGGAGAGAAATAACAAGCATCAGACAAATGAAAAAACATGACAGACATGACATAATGGCCGAGGCCAAACAGTCTAAGAAGATCACTATGGACCCTGTCCGGGACCCCCGTCCTACGGAGGGGGGGCCCGGACCCCAGTCCAAGATCCCAATGGGGATCAATACCCAAAATAAGAGGGTGGCCTACTGGGGGTACGTGGCCAATCCAAAAAGAGGTAGAGGGGGGTGCCCACCGCCGCCACCGCATCAGATGTGGGTTGACGGGGGGGAGAGGGGCGAGGAGCTATCAGTCACTGATAGGGCAGTCATTCAAAAGCACAAGTAATGTCAGGCCCGAAACCGGCTAGGGTCAATGGGTTGACATCAGGGGCTGTCAGACATCTCCGGCCGGAGATGTAAAAAAGAAAAGGGGGGGGGCATTAAAGCAAGCATAGGTATGAGCGAAACCATCAGTTCCCAGCAGGGGCAGAGCCCCGAGAGGAGTCAGAGAGGCGCCGACCCCGGTCTCTTCTACGGTTCCTGCGCTTGGCCGTCTGCCAAGGCCCGGGGGATGGGAGAGTAAGAGCGGGAAGGTCCGAGGAAGTTCTCCAATCCGGGAAGTCCACCGGGTCCAGGTCAAGGGAGGAAAGGAAGTTCGGCAAATCATCTTTGGTGCGGAGGGTCGCGGTCCTGCCCTCTTTGGTGACTTGAAGGTAAAAGGGGAAACCCCAACGGTAGGACAGGCCTGCTTCTTGAATGGCTGCCAGGAGAGGTCGCAGCGCCCGCCGCTGCATAAGGGTGCGCCTAGAAATATCTTGGTAGAAGGACAGGTGCGCACCATCAAAATCATAATGGGGCTTGCCCCGCATTTTCTGCATGATACGGTCCTTGAGCGTATATTTATGAAGATTGCAGATGACATCACGCGGGTTGTTCACGTCCTGGGACGGGGGTTTAAGAGCCCTGTGCGCTCGGTCAATTTCCACCACAGCCGTGGCGGGCAGGCCCAGAATGTTCTTAAAGATATCCTCCAGGGTAGGAACGATGTCTCTGGCCCCGGTCGCTTCAGGTAGACCCCTTATCCTAATGTTCGCCCTGCGGCTGCGATTCTCCACGTCATCTAAATGACATAACAGGGTCTCAATCTGTTGACCCTGAGCTGAGCACCTCTCCCACAACTGTGACATGGCTGGGAGCACCTCTTCTAGCTTTCGTTCCAATGTCTCTACCCTATGACCCAGATGGGCAGTATCAGCCTTAATTTGTGCGACATCTTCCTTCAGGGCCTTCTCAACCCGGTCTGCAAAACGCTCCAGGTCGGCCTTAGTAGGGAGGGCCCAAATATGGCGCCTGATATCCATATCCTCCAGGGGGTCTAATGCTTCCGAGAGGCCCAGCAGGGAGGATGGCGAGCTCGGGGAAATCGGGGCTGTCGGGTCACTCACCAGCGATGGAGAAGGCACCGGGGAGCATTCTTGCAGCTGGGACCTGGTTGCGGCAGCGCATGGAGCCTGGGCAGCGTTCTGCTTCTTCCCGGCCGGCGCCATCTTGGAGGCCTCGCGGCCGCTCCTGCTCGGCTCCATGAGGAAGGAATCCAGCTGACCCTGCTTCGATCGGTCTGCCCGAGGGGGCTGTGAGGATGCCAGGTTCTTGTGGGACATGGCGGGGAGCGGTAGGTGAAAGTCTCTCACCCGTAGCTGAGAGGAAGTGCAGCGGCGGAGCGGAGCGGCAGACACACGCGTCCTCACTCCTCCATAGCCAGGACACGCCCTGGAACTCTGCTTTTAATAAAAGCCGATCAATCACCCCTGTCAGTGCAAAAAGATTTGTTTCATCCCTGTACCCGATACATCTACAGGAGAGCTGTAGTGGGGGATGAGAGAGTTACATTGCTCTCATCCATGTTTATTTGTACAAATTGTTCGGGCTGGGCTCCCTGTGGTCCCATTCGTGTGTTCCAGGGATACACTTCTATTCTTTGGTCGACAGGTGGCGCCAGAGGGTCCAGGCGGAAATCGCCTTTCCCCAGCCAATTAGTGGATGTTCTCCTTCGCGGGGCATGCTGGGGATGGGTATTTCTGGCGTCGACGACATTATTTCCGGGTCTTCTACCCGCAACGGGTCGCAGGTGCGGCACCCATCTTTAGGGTGTGCGCACATCACGGGCCCGACCACTATGGCCCACCTGGCCGGGGCGCACGTGCTATGCGGAGTTCCAAACTCTGAGCCCTCCTGGCTCAGGGCAACCAAAGTTTTAGAGGGGCCCCAGTGACTTACTGGGACCCCACACTTAGAGAGAGATCCCAAGCTGGATGCTGTTCGGTGGAGAGTCGGTCTGAGGTGAACCCGGAGGCATTAGGATTTCGACGGAACCATTGGGGATCTGAGTGACCGGACACTGACAGGTTGTGAGTTGCAAACTGTTAGTCGGTGACCCCAACTATTTACTGAGAGGGAAATATATAATAAACACTCTAGATAATTGTGAATAAACCACAGTGAAATATGAATAAATGTCCACTGGTTGATGAAGGAAACATCAAGATAGCACAAGTCCATCAATCATGGGTGTGTGGCCACATCATCAGCATGAAAGGAACATTCTGAGCGTAAACACGGGAGTAGATAAAATACTCTTACCAGATGGTGTTGATCTACTAGTCAGCGACAACAGATCGTAAGCGCATAGACTGGACTCCAATCTGCTCAGTTGTAGAAACGCCCAACTGTAGACTTCACACGGGGAATCCAAACCATTGGCTGTAACTCCTTGTGCCCCACACAGTTCAATACACGACACTCCCAGTACTCACAGTTCCGTTGCTATAGGTAACAGCCGAATCCCGGACAAGGTTCAAGTTTGGAAGTGCGTGCCTGAAGCGTGCCCGAAGCGTGCCCAGACAAGTTCTTCAAGTGGGAGGAGTTACCCATCCCTGCGTGAGACGTGGGACAAAGTTTTGCGCCAAGCGAGCAAGGAAACACCCATCTTCGCGCCAAATCAGCAGACCAACCATTTTTACCCGTGAAAGATGTCTGCTCCATCGGGAAAATATGCTGCTTATACTGGATTGAGATGCCCGATGACCACTCTGGGAGTCTTCGCTGTGTCTGCCGCATCCAGAGTACCCCTTACTGACACAGGGATCCGGATGCACACGGATGGACAGTTTGTGTTGTACACGAGTGGCGGAACAGAGGCCCTTGGACTATCCCGTCCTCGCTGTAAAGAGTTGGCCGTCCGCCTCCTGCCTTTTGCCCGATGCCACCGATGCCGGGCCTACCTCTTCACCGTCAAGCCGCCTGCTGAATCTTCTCGGGAGTATCAGGTGGATTGGTTCTCCGGGACTGTTACCACGGAGGTGGAGGCCCCATGGCCGGAACCCTGCCCATCTGTGGAGATCGTAGAGCCGGAGGCAGTGGATGTTGAGGTCATCACCGTCTTGTTCACCAAGACGCTGCTGTCGGCTACCTCGCCATCCCGCTCACCAGAGGTAAGCCTGCTGGACGAGACGGAGACAAGTGACTGTGTGGCCGGCGTGTCAAGCACGCAGGCCGAAACCACTAGCGAAGCCCTTACAGAGACTGTTTCGGAGATTGCTCTAGTTAACGCAGTCTCCGTCTGGCGTGCTGCAATCGGAGAGGGATCTCTCCAACAACCTAGCTGTAGCGACTGGAAGCTACCTAACCGTCCGGACATGTCTGTTGTCCCAACTGGGACCCACAGCTACCTGCCAGCGGAGGAGTATAATTCCTCAGACTTGTACTCCCTGTCTGATGCCGGAGATGTTCACCTCTTCGAGCTGATGTTCCCGGAGTCTCAGGGCTATGGAGGATTTCGAGCCCCTCACACGAGAAGGAAGCACCGCGTGAATCCAGCGCAACGTACCCGAGCATTCCGCAGCTGACCTGGGGATTTGGTGAGTCTGTTTCTGTTTTTCCCATTACCACCGCTCTCCCAACCAATGTTATGCCCACACCTAGGCGGGTGGCCGATGCTCTTGTAAAGCCTAGACTTGGAGGCCCGCGCCTGCTGCCCAACTTGGCTTGGCTGCAGCGCGTGGTGATATGCAAAGTTGCCACTGAGTACGGATGGGAATACCCGTACGTGCCACCCCCTCTCCTTTACCAAATTGACCAGGAGATGGAGGGATGGTACTCTGAAGCTATTTGGGAACACCTGAAGGGTCTGAAGAAGGAGCCTGAGACTCCATACGCTCTGGTTTGTTGTGGGAAACGTCTGGAAGACTGCCTCAGAAAGTGGAGTTGGGGCCGTCATATTTTCCACAACCGAGTGGTCTTGAGATGCACCGGAAAGATGATCAGGTTTTCTTAGTGACTTCTACCACTGCCAGAGGTGACATTATCACATTGCCAGGCCCCCTGTTTTACAAATAGGCCTCATGCCTATGTTTTCGTGTCTGTTACTTTTGAAAAAGGCCTGGACGCCTACTTTTTTTTTTTGCCATGCTGGACTGAAAACTAGATATTGGATTTCTTACATTTTTAATCTACAGAGCAATTCAACAAGTATGTACTCAAAGTGGAGTTCCACCCAAAAATTGAAGCGCCGCTTATTCCCCCCCCCCCCCCCCCTTCGGCTGCCACATTTGACACCTTTCAGGGGGGGGAGTGGTTACCTGGTTTTCACAGTCATCTGGAAGTTTGACCTCCCTCGTCGGCACGCCATTCACAAAGCGCAGCATGCTTAGTGCGTGAACAATAGGGAACTGGCTGTAAACTGCCAAGGTTTCACTGCCGGATCCCTTACCAAAGATGGCAGTGGCAGCACCCAACAGCCTAATATTAAAAGTCATCAGCTACAGTATTTGAAGCCTGGAGCTCTGCTTTAAAGTGTTAGTTCACTTATTTTTTGTATGTAAAGGTGATCTAACACAAGAAAGACAACCCCCCTCAACTGATCCCCACTGCACTGACCTTCTGCCATCCTGAGCTGTCAAAGCTCCAGCAAGCTGCTCCACTGGCCCAGGGATTTGAAATGCCTGCTGCTTTCTCCCCATTTTATCCAGTGCTGCCAGTACAGACTAGACAGATTCAAATTGGTCATCACTGTCACATAGATGGTGCTGACAAATCAGAATCTATCTAGTCTGTCCATGCCATTAGTGCTTCTGGAAACTTTCTGCACATGTCCACTGTTTTGAGAATTCTGATTGGCACCACATTTCTCATTTGTTGATGTTTAGAACACGCTCTATTTTTTCTCAGGCCCCGTACACACGGCCGAGGTTCTCGCCAGAAACCAGCGAGAACCTCGCTGGGAGCTGCATTCCAGCGAGAACCTCGGCCGTGTGTATGCTCTCTGCTCGCCCCGCTTGTCGGGAAACCCGTCGAGCAAATAGAGAACAGGTTCTCTATTTGCTCGACGGCCCGTCGGGATGAATGGCTGGTTGCCATTCCCGACGGGCGGGTCGC
This sequence comes from Rana kukunoris, assembly GCA_029574335.1. Classification (NCBI taxonomy): domain Eukaryota; kingdom Metazoa; phylum Chordata; class Amphibia; order Anura; family Ranidae; genus Rana; species Rana kukunoris. The sequence continues at coordinate 273,251,190 of CM056051.1, read as the reverse complement.
AGATTCTGACGGCCGGCAGAGAACCTCGACGGGCGGAACGATGTGTTCCGCCCGTCGAGGTTCGCTGTCGTGTGTACGGGGCTTCATAGTTTTTCACGTCATCGCTTTTCTCGTCGTGTGTGCCCTTTAACGATGGGGGGAAAAAACGCACATGCTCAGAAGCAAGTTATGAGAAGGGAAATTTGCATAATCAGCCCAAAGGGTGGTGCCATTTGAATGGAACTTCCCCTTTTATAGTGCCGTCGTACGTGTTGTACGTCACCGCGCTTTGCTCGAGCATTTTTTCACGATCGTGTATATGCAAGACAGGCTTGACAAGAATCGTGTTGAGAAAAACTTTGTTTTTTTCCATGACATTAAAAACGGTCTTGTGTACACGGCATTACAGTATAATAGGGCAGATCATACAAATATTGTGAGCTTTGTTGCTGCCTTCATAAAATAATTAAGTAAACAATAACATTGAAAAAGGCTAACTTCCACCTAGCTTCTGGCAAAGCAGCCCAATTAGTAGAGAAGCTTTCTTCAAGTTGTATTGTTTTGGCACAGGATCTGCATGCTGTCAAACCCCAAGCATAACAAGATAAAAATGTAGAAGAATATGAGATAATTCATTTTAGGGCTTAGCAGTCCATTGTTTTAGGATATGAGTTGGTGGGAACAGAATAAATATTAGGCGCTGGTGGCAGTTGTATATTTGATTCAGGTCTGCTATATATTGTACTCTTCCGTGAAGGTGAGAGTTAAGGAAATAACACATTTTTTGTTTACAGGTGGGGGGCTTCAGATTTTAGGCCTCGTACACACGATCGGACATATCCGATGAAAACGGTCCGCGGACCATTTCCATCGGATATGTCCGATCGGGAGTTTGATCCGAGGGCGTGTACACACCATCGGATCAAATTCCCCGCCGCGGTGACGTGGCGGTGACGCGGCGGTGACGTTGACGCTGCCACGTCACCGCCACGTCACCGCACCAGGAAGTTAAACACTTCCGCGCATGCGCCGAATCCATTCGGCGGCGGCGCGGCGGCGGTGGGGGACGACATGTCTGCTGGTAAGTGTACTAACCAGCAGACATGTCGGGCGGACAGATTCCCACCGGATAGATTTCAAAGCATGCTTTGAAATCTGTCGGGTGGAGAAATCTGTCCGCTAGCCCATACACACGAGCGGAGATGTCTGCTGAAACGGTCCATCGGACCGTTTTCAGCGGACATATCCCCTTGTGTGCACGAGGCCTTACACTTGATCTCAAAGCCAGAAACCTTCAGCTGAAAACGACTGGCACAGAACTTCTGGTCCCAAGAACTAAGCTCTAGTTTGTTGAGAGCTTTGACAATTCTTGTATACATTGTTTGCTTCAAAGAGGCCTTGTTATGGTTTTATTGATGGACATTTATTTGTCCAAACTTCAAAATAATAATTTTACCTTAGAATACCTGTCACATAAGAATACATGATCAGACAAGGGTATACCTGCCAAATAATCTCAATCATAACCTAAGATCAATATACAGTATCTCACAAAAGTGAGTACAACCCTCACATTTTTGTAAATATTTTGTTATATCTTTTCATGTCACAACACTGAAGAAATTACAATTTGCTACAAGTAGTGAGTGTACAGCTTGTGAAACAGTGTACATTTTTTGTCCCCTCAAACTAACTCAACACACAGCCATTAATGTCTAAACCGCTGGCAACACAAGTGAGTACACCCCTAAGTGAAAATGTCCAAATTGGGCCCAAAGTGTTAATATTTTGTGTTGCCTCCATTATTTTCCAGCACTGCCTTAACCCTCTTGGACATGGAGTTCACCAGAGCTTCACAGTTTGCCACTGGAGTCCTCTTCACTCCTCCATGAGGACATCACAGAGCTGGTGGATGTTGGAGACCTTTCCCTCTTCCACCTTCCATTTCAGGATGTCCCACAGATGCTCAATAGGGTTTAGGTCTGGAGACATGCTTGGCCAGTTTATCACCTTTATCCTCAACTTCTTTAGTCAGGCAATGGTCCTCTTGGAGGTGTGTTTGGGGTTGTTATCAAGTTGGAATACTGCCCTGCCCTTAACATAAATGGTTCCCTCAATGAGCTGTAGCTCCCCAGTGCTGGCAGCACTCATGCAGTCCCAGATCATGACACTCCCACCACCATGCTTGACTGTAGGCAAGACACACTTGTTTTTGTACTCCTCACCTGGTTGCCGCCACACATGCTTGACACCATCTTAGCCAAATAAGTTTATCTTGGTCTCCTCAGACCACAACATATGGTTCCAGTAATCCATGTCCTTAGTCTGCTTGTCTTCAGCAAGCTGTTTGTGGGCTTTCTTGTGCATCATCTTTAGAAGAGGCTTCCTTCTGTGATGACAGCCATGCAGACCAATTTTATGCAGTGTGCGGCATATGGTCTGAGCGCTGACAGGTTAACCCCCCACCCCTTCAACCTCTGCAGCAATGCTGGCAGCACTCATACGTCTATTTCCCAAAGACAGCCTCTGGATATGACACTGAGCACGTGCACCCAACTTCTTTGCCTGACCATGACAAGGCCTGTTGTGAGTGGAACCTGCCCTTTTAAAGTAATGTATGGTCTTGTCCACCATGCTGCAGATATAATAAAATATTTACAAAAATGTGAGGGGTGTACTCACTTTTGTGAGATACTGTATATTCCTTTGTTTAGCACAAACAAAGGAAAGTTTCTATGGGTACTCTTCATGTGCTACAGCGCTGACAACATACTTTTATATAAAAATTTGTATTGTAGTACCTGAAAAGTCCCTATATAAACTTCCCCTTGTTTCTGTTTATGATCTCTAAGATGCTTGGAAAACAGTGTATGTACAGTAAGTGTAGGCTGACCCAAATCTAAACATCTTTACTGTGTCGGCATATAAAAGGTAAATTTTAACCACTGGATAGAGTTGAATTCAAGTATAAATCATACTGGTGTGCATTACAGTTTAGAATTAAAACACGTTCACCATTTCTGGTTCAAATATTTTTTTTACAGATATAGTATAAAAACATACAATAATGTCAGAGGCACCTAGACTGCCCACGCAGGGGCTAGGACTGGCGCATGGAAAACATGAAACGTACACACGTTCACCATTTCAATACCTCATTATTAAATATTGCTATTCCACTCTACAGAGCTGTGCAGACTTGTCCTACTTTGCCTGAATCCATACACAACATGAGTGTTATGCAATGCTTAAGGATGTACAGAATGCTTGCTGGCTCCTTATTATTCTTTGGTCCCATCCGCAGACAAATACCAGTGCTGCTCTGAAATGCCTTAAGGGGCCTCCGATCTAAAGATTGCCCTTCACTGCTTAGAAAATCGGTGAATGTTGTGCCAAGCCACAGAACCAGCACATAAAGCCAAGGGTTTATTGCTGAAATAGCGCTATGAAGTACTTCTCACACACGTATGTGAAATGAGAGGAGCAGTGGTGTAGCCAGCGTATTCCTGGGGCGGAACATTATTTTTATTTTTTTAACACTCCCCCTCCCTTCCTTCACCATAAATAATTTCTGCTTTTAAAAGATGCAGCCCCAAATACAACTGATTTATTCTATTACACAAATATTGATGCAGATCATTACTCTTTAAAACAACTTTCCTCCTCTCTATCCTACGCCCTCCACCCTCCACCACACAAATATTTTATTTTTTTTTGTTTCTTTTTTTTTATAAATAGGTTTTGTCCCACCCCCCATTCTCTCTGATTGTCTAAGAGAATGGCGTCAGTGCTCCTGGTGCCTCATGGGATATGTGATGTTCATATCCCTGGAGACATCGGGAGCACTGCATGTCATTCCGTTCACTAAAAGTGGAAGGGGCGGGTTAGCAAATTTTCAAGAGGCTGCACCTGAACCAGGGTGGGCCGTGGCATCCTGATGGTCTGGGGTAGATCACTGTGCCACTGGGGAACAGAACATACAAACAACTGGGCTGTAACATCTGTATGATGGGCTAATAAACCTTCTTTTTTGCAATTTACACTCTCATCCTGTTGATGTATAATAAGCAAATGTAATGTATAACCCCCAAACGAAACCTCAGCAATAATTGTGGAAGTAGCCTATTGTAAAACCTTAAAAACGATATGCCGGATTCACGTACACGGCGAATCTTTGTGCGGGTGTAGCCTATCTTCTTTATGCTACGCCGCCGCAAGTTTAAAAGGCAAGTGCTGTATTCACAAAGCACTTGCGTCCTAAGTTACGTCGGCATATCGTTAATGTTCCGGCATAAGTGCGCGTAATTCAAAGTAGGCTGGCAGTGGGTGTGTTGTATTAAAATGAGCCATGACCCCACGTAAATGACGCGCCTAACGAACGCCGCATGCGCCGTCCGTGGACGTATCCCAGTGCGCATGCTCACAATCACGTCGCAAATACACAATGCTTTCGACGTGAACGTAAATTACGCACAGCCCTATTCGCGTATGACTTATGGAAACGATGGAAAATTCGAAGCTGTTCCGACGTCCATACCCTAACATGACTTAGACCTGCTATTTGGTGGTTTATCTTTACGCCGGACATAACCCTTACGCAAACCGCATAACTGGTGCATCTACGTTCATGAATCGGCGCATCTTTCTCATTTGCATATTTAACACAGGAACGTCAAATGCGTCCAGCGTAACTATGCGCCCACGATACGCCGGCGTAGGCAAGTTATATCGGACGACTGAAGCCATGTTTTTCAGCGTATATTGCTTTAGGAATCAGTGTAAAGATGCAACGGCGCATATTTGTACTTACGTCGGCGTATCTCGAGATACGCCGGCGTAAAGCTACGTGAATCTGGGCCAATATATGCAGTTGTATTTCATGGAAATCATGTTTTTTAGTCAATTCATCCCTGTTTTTCGCAAAAGAAAGCTCAACAATTATTTTCAGTAAAAACAAAGCTCAAGGGTTATCCAAGTGGGCAAAAAAAAGTTTTGGTTAAAAATACAAAAGCTACCCTTTTCACAATTTCATCTCTGTTTTTTCAAACTGGTATTACTTCTAGAAAAGAGGCAGACAAACAAAAACAGCATCTTTGCTGCAAGTTTTAGATGTCATGAGTTCAGTCTGCCCAACAATATGTATTTTTAGCTCCAGTAAACATTTGAAACCACTGCAGCTCAACTACTCGACATGAGACAAGCGGAGGAAAACAGGCGCAAAGAGCTTATAATTAACAAGGATTGGAAGAGCATTAGGGCAATTCCTTAGTGCAATAACAGGTGTAATAGCAGGAAGCTATATTACTTACCTCCCAACTTTCTGATAGAGGGACACCTTTTAGCATACAGTCTGGGGAATTCATAAGGGGCATCATAGATACTGAAAGTGAAGAAGTGGGATAGGAACTTGCGCCAACACCCAGCCAATCAGAATTACAGTGGGAGTCATGATATATGTCTATATTGCTGGAAATCTTGTTCATGCAAAAAAGTATCAGAAATATACATATACAGTATCTCACAAAAGTGAGATACTGTATATCTGTATATACCTCATATACCTCACATTTTTGTAAATATTTTATTATAACTTTTCATGTGACAACACTGAAGAAATTACACTTTGCTAAAACGTAATGCAGTGAGTGTACAGCTTGTATAACAGTGTAAATTTGCTGCTTAAAAAAAACGTAACATGCAACCATTAATGTCTAAACTGTGTAACGTTGGGGGTTGTTAACTCTTGTGGTATAGCTGTTTTTTTAGTGATTCACGCCAGTCTGGAATTATATTTAAGGGCTTGTTGGCCCACTTTTATTAAAAAGGCAAAAAATAAAAATCCCACACAGGGGGTTTTCACCATCTATACAAAAATAATACCTTCAGCCTCCTGGCTTACACATGCAACAGAAACCACCGAGCCACCTGGCTCTCCTCAGCAGTAGCACCGCTGCTCAGGCTCCAGCATGAAGCCTTCCTGACTCCTGTCAGCAACCTCAGACTCAGGTTTCTGGGGTTTCACAGTGAAGCCTGCACTCTCCAGCTTCTCTAGTTAATTCAGTGCACACCTGCACTCTCTGAGTCCTCCCTTCCAAGCCTGAACTCCTCGGGAGGGTGGTGCCCAGAATGTTGGTCCTGAGTCTCCTATCACGCCCACACGCACCTGACAATCAGTGTGCTTATCGGCTTCAAAGCCTGAACCCAGGACTGGGGATTTCATCCCACCTGGAGCTCTACGAAATCCCCTGGCTCCAGGTCCCAAAGTGGATTTTAGCAAATACAGAGGAAACTGAAAAGCCAGTTTCCTCCCAAACCAGCAAATACGCTGGAGCCCCTCAAACTGCCTGGTTGAGAATTCTGGGTCACTATACTTTTGGGGTACCACTCTACTACAACTGCTGGCAACAAAAGTGAGTACACCCCTAAGTAAAAATGTCCAAATTGGGCCCAATTAGCCATTTTCCCTCCTCAGTGTCATGTGACTCGTTAGTGTTACAAGGTCTCAGGTGTGAATAGGGAGCAGGTGTGTTCAATTTAGTGTTATTATTCTCACACTCTCATACTGGTCACTGGAAGTTCAACATGGCACCTCATGGTAAAGAACTCTCTGAGGATCTGAAAAAAATACATAAAGATGGCCTAGGATATGAAAAAAGAATTGGTGCTCTACATAAAGATGGCCCAAGAACATTGCCAAGACCCAGGAGCGGTGCAAGGATTTTTGCCAATTTAGGCGAAGGTGCATTTTGTCCCCCCCCCCCCCCACGACGCACGCACAGCACCACATAGCGCCGCAAAAACGACAGCGCTTTACTGCCGACGGCACAACGCCCCAGTGTGCTGCTGCGCTGCCTGGCTTTGGGGTTCCCCTAATTGCAAGTCTCCACTCTGTCTTGTCCTCCACAGAAACCTCACCTCATTTTACATTACACAGCACCTCACCTCTGCACCCCTTTTGCATTACACAGCACCGCATCTCTGGACCCCTTTTACATTACACAGCACCGCACCTCTGGACCCCTTTTACATTACACAGCACCGCACCTCTGTACCCATTTTACATTACACAGCACTGCACCTCTGGACCCCTTTTACATTACACAACACCGCACCTCTGGACCCCTTTAGATTTACACAGACACCCCCCCAGCTCTGTCCCTTCCTACATTAATCATGCAGATGGAGAGACAGTGAGCAGCGCTTAACAGAGGGCAATCACCTGCTGGTTTACTTACGTTAGCTTCAGCAGCTCTCTACTCAGCACTGCTTACTCCCCTGCGATACTGTCTCTCTCCCCTGCGATACTGTGTCTCTCCCTCCCCTGCGATACTGTCTCTCTCCCCCCTGTGATACTGTCTCTCTCTCCCCTGCTTACCCTGCTGAATGCTTCAGATGTAGAAAACTAAATTTGGCGCCGCTGTGTTGTAAATACAGCATCATTTCCCAAACGGCCAATCACCACAGAGGCACAGCGCCTCCCACTCCACCGCCCACCAATCGCACAAAAACGAGCCTAGAAAAAAAACTTTCCCCGCCAGGTGGGCAGGGAAATTTTTTTTTTCCTAGGCTTGTTTGTGCGCGATTGGTGGGAGGCACTGTGCCTCTGTTGTGATTGGCCATATTGGAAATGATGCTGTGTTTACAGAATGGCGGAGCCAAGTAGAGAGGCTGGGAGACAGACCACTAGGCGAAAAAAAAACAGAACGGTGCAGGAGCCCAAGTGAAGTGCCATGCCGCCGCGGTACCACCGGGGCTATAGTGCGGAAGGCGGCCACAGCCGAGCAGGGAGCTTTTTTTGGGGCGCTCCCCCCAGGGCCAGTGCTGGCGCCGTAAGGCAAGTGCCCATGTTGCTTTGTGGTAGTGCCGGCCCTGCCAAGACCCTGAAACTGAGCTGCAGTGCGGAGGCCAAGACCATACAGCGGTTGAAAACAGGACAGGTTCCACTCAGAACAGGGCTCGCCATGGTCAACCAAAGAAGTTGAGTCCACGTGCTCATCGTCATATCCAGAGGTTGACTTTTTGAAATAGATATATGAGTACTGCCAGCATTGCTGCAGAGGTTGAAGGGGTGGGGGTCAGCCTGTCAGTGCTCGGACCATATGGGGGACAGGACAGGACACTGCATCAAATTGGTCTGCATGGCCCAGAAGGAAGCTTCTTCTAAAAATGATGCACAAGAAAACCTGCAAACAGTTTGCTGAAGACAAGCAGACTAAGGACACGGATTACTGGAGCCATGTCCTGTGGTCTGATGAGACCAGGATACACAAATGTGGTTCAGATGGTGTCAAGCGGTGGCCAGCAGAGTACAAAAACAAATTAAGCATGGTGGTGGGAGTCAAGCATGGTGGTGGGAGTGTCATGGTCTGGGGTTGCATGAGTGCCGCATGGGAACCATGAATGCCAACATGTACTATGACACACTGAAGCAGAGCATGAGCTCCTCCCTTCAGAGACATGCCATAGGGCAATATTCCAACATGATAACGACCCCAAACTCAACTCCAAGATGACCACTGCCTTGCTAACGATGCTGAGGGTAAAGGTGATGGACTGGCCAAGCATGTCTCCAGTCCAGACCTAAACCCTATTGAGCATTTGTGGGACATCCTCAAACAGAAGGTGGAGGAGCACAAGGTCTCTAACATCCACTAGCTCTGCGATGTCATCATGGAGGAGTGAAAGAGAACTCCAGCGGCAACCTGTGACTCTCTGGTGAACTCCATGCCCAAAAGGGTCAAGGCAGTGCTGAAAAATATTGGTGGCCACACAAAATATTGACACTTTGGGCCCAATTTGGACATTTTCAGTTACTTTCTTTACTTGTCAGCGTTCTTGACATTAGTAGTGTTGAGCAGAATATGCCCTATTCGATTTCGCGATATATCTCGAATATATAGTCGAATATTCGAGATATATTCGCTAAATACGAATATTCGTGATATTTTTTGGAAATGAAATTATTGCGAATTTTCGCTATTGCGAATGCGAATGCGAAATTTCGAGAAATGCGGAATGGAGCACTCTGATTGGCTCAGAATATTCGTGATATTTTACAATACAAAATAATTGCGAATATTCGAGAAATGCGGAAGGAGCACTCTGATTGGCTCAGAATATTCGTGATATATTACAATACACAATAATTGCGAATATTCGGCAAATGCGGAAGGAGCACTCTGATTGGCTCAGAATATTCGTGATATATTACAATACACAATAATTGCGAATATTCGAGAAATGCGGAAGGAGCACTCTGATTGGCTCAGAATATTCGTGATATATTACAATATAAAATAATTGCGAATATTCGAGAAATGCGGAATGGAGCACTCTGATTGGCTCAGAATATTCGTGATATATTACAATATAAAATAATTGCGAATATTCGAGAAATGCGGAATGGAGCACTCTGATTGGCTCAGAATATTCGTGATATATTACAATACAAAATAATTGCGAAATTTCGAGAAATGCGGAATGGAGCACTCTGATTGGCTCAGAATATTCGTGATATATTACAATATAAAATAATTGCGAAATTTCGAGAAATGCGGAATGGAGCACTCTGATTGGCTCAGAATATTCGTGATATATTACAATATAAAATAATCGCGCGATATCGCTATTGCCGAATAATCGCATTGCGATTTTTCGGCAATATAAAATGAGCGCTGCAGCTACTCGGCCCAAGGTCTCTAATCATACCAGCAATGCTTTTAGACGTCGATGGGGATCTCTAGGATGTGATCTGTTCTAAAAAAAAAATTGAAAAAATTTGAATATTCGAAATAGCGAATATTCGCCGCGATATTCGTGTTATTCGTGAATACTCGAATATGCAATATTCGTAGCGAATATTCGCAATGCGAATATTCGTGAGCAACACTAGACATTAGTAGCTGTGTGTTGAGTTATTTTAAAGGGGACAGCAAATTTACACTGTTATACAAGCTGTACACTCACTACTACATTGTAGCAAAGTGTAATTTATTCAGTGTTGTCACATGAAAAGATCTCATAAAATATTTAAAAAAATGTGAGAGGTGTACTCACTTTTGTGAGCTACTGTATGTAGCTACTGCTACTTTGAAAGTTTAGTTGAATAAATTGAACATAGGAAGTAGGGTTGTCCCGATACCAGTATCGGTATCGGGATCGATACCGAGTATTTGCGGGAGTACTAGTACTCCCGCAAATACCCCCGATACCTGAATAGAATACTCCCCCCCCCTCGCCGCCGCCGCATACCGCAAAGCCGCCACGTTAATCCCGTGCATTACAGCGCCGCATTACAGGCACCTTTCATTTGTACTTGTAATACCTGCCGCACCATGTATAGACACTCCCCTTCTTGGGATTGGACGGATCTGTCCAATCCTGAGCAAGGGGGAGTGTCAATGCGAGGAGCCGTGTGTATAGACACTCCCCCTTGCTCGGGATTGGACGGATCCGTCCAATCCCGAGAAGGGGAGTGTCTATACATGGCACGGCGGGGATTACAAGTACAAACGAAAGGTGCCTGTCATGCGGCGCTGTAATGCACAGGGATTAATGCGGCAGCAGGGGTGGCATCATCATCTACTACTAGGTATGGGGGACATGGCTGCAATATGTGGGGGGACATGGCTGCATCTATGGGGGACAGGACATGGCTGCATCTGTGGGGAACGTGGCTGCATCTATGGGGGACAGGACATGGCTGCATATATGTGGGGGACATGGCTGCATCTATGGGGGACAGGACATGGCTGCATATATGGGGGACAGGACATGGCTGCATATATGGGGGACAGGACATGGCAGCATATATGAGGGACAGGACATGGCTGCATCTATGGGGGACAGGACATGGCTGCATCTATGGGGGACAGGACATGGCTGCATATATGGGGGAGAGGACATGGCTGCATATATGTGGGGGACATGGCTGCATCTATGGCTGCATATATGTGGGGGACATGGCTGCATCTGTGGGGGACAAGACATGGCTGCATATATGTGGGGGACAGGACATGGCTGCATATATGGGGGACAGGACATGGCTGCATATATGTGGGGGACATGGCTGCATCTATGGGGGACAGGACATGGCTGCATATATGTGGGGGACATGGCTGCATCTATGGGGGACAGGACATGGCTGCATATATGGGGGACAGGACATGGCTGCATATATGTGGGGGACATGGCTGCATATATGGGGGACAGGACATGGCTGCATATATGTGGGGGACATGGCTGCATCTATGGGGGACAGGACATGGCTGCATATATGGGGGACAGGACATGGCTGCATATATGGGGGACAGGACATGGCTGCATATATGGGGGACAGGACATGGCTGCATATATGTAGGGGACATGGCTGCATCTATGGGGGACAGGACAGGACATGGCTGTATATATGTGGGGGACATGGCTGCATCTATGGGAGACAGGACATGGCTGCATATGTGGGGGACATGGCTGCATATATGGGGGACATGGCTGCATCTATGGGGGACAGGACATGGCTACATCTGTGGGGGACATGGCTGCATCTATGGGGGACAGGACATGGCTGCATCTGTGGGGGACATTGCTGCATCTGTGGGGGACATGACTGCATATGTGGGGGACATGGCTGCAATATATGGGGGGACATGGCTGGATATATGTGGGGGGACATGGCTGCAATATATGTGGGGGGACATGGCTGGATATATGTGGGGGGACATGGCTACAATATGTGGAGGGACATGGCTGCATATGTGGGGGACATGGCTGCATTTGGGGACACATTTAAAAAAAGTATCGGTATTTGGTATCGGCGAGTACATGAAAAAAAGTATCGGTACTTGTACTCGGTCCTAAAAAAGTGGCATCGGGACAACCCTAATAGGAAGCTAGTAGCCCCACTGCTGTGTGGAGGCACAAAGTGTTTCATGATGTATAGCAGAGGCATAAACCATTTTTTATTCAACAAACTGGTATTGCAGCACTTGCATGGGTACGACCGGCTCTGTTTACTGTAGTAGTGAATGAGGCTGTTCTACTTCCATGGACAGGTGTCAGAGTTGTGGATTGTGAACATGCAGATTCTTATCATTGCACATGAGCTCTAAAGTACCGTATTTATCGCGGTATAACGCGCTCCCGCGTGTACCGCGCACCCCCAAAGTGCCCCCCAATCCTGTGGAAAAAAAGTTACTTTGTACTTACAGTTTTGGTGTCTTGCGCGGCGTCCATCGGCGGCCTCGTCGGGTTTGGCGTCCTTCTGCGGCTTCGGGTGTCCTTCTGCGGCGGGTCCGGTGTCCTCTGCGGCGGGTCCGGTGTCCTCTTTGGCGGGTCCGGTGTCCTCTTTGGCGGGTCCGGTGTCCTCTTCGGCGGGTCCGGTGTCCTCTTCGGCGGGTCCGGCGTCCTCGCGGCGTCCTCGCGTCCTCCCCGCTCGTTTCCCGCGCCGAGTTTTGAATACTGCGCCAGCATATACTGAGCGCAGTACACTCGGGCAGGCTCGGCAACTTTCGCGCTCACGTCCTGTACGTCCAGGACGTGACCGCGGAAGAAGCCGAGACTGGCCGAATATACCCGAGTGTACTGCGCTCGGTATATGTCGGCGCAGTATTCAAAATTCGGCGCGGGAAAGCGGGTATCGGCGTATATCGCGCACCCACGATTTTGCCCTGATTTTCAGGGCAAAAAAGTGCGCGATATACGCCGATAAATACGGTAAGCAGATCATAACTCCTAAATATAGACACCTATACCAGTGTTATATGGCTTTAGCTTTAGTTCTTATGTGGCTGATATTTGGCTTTTGTTTAATAAAACAGAGCAATGTGCAGTCTTTCAGAAGTCAATCTAAACTCGTATGTTCTAACTCCTGAAGGTTGGCAGCTAATAGATAAGTGCACATTATTGTACTGTGTATGGTCATTGAATAAAGAAATTACACGTACAATAAAAAAGCAATAAAAAGTATTAGGGAAAGGAATTAGAAAAAGAACTGACACTGTAATCCAATGATGTTTTTTTTTCAGGACACATATGGTACATGAACCTTATTAGTTTACTGCTGTAACTGAAACCTCCTTTGCTGGGTTTAATTTCCCAAGGGCAGGACAGTCTCCCCCGGCATTAAGGTCACATGACACTCGTAGTAGGGAAGCATACACCTGTGTGTAACACATCTAATGCTCAATTGTTATGAATTAGGATTTCGGTGTGTTTTATCACTAAAATCATGCAGCGAGGTGGGAGATCACTGGCATTCCCTGCACAACTCTGGGGGTCACTGTCACTAAGGAGAGAGGTGGAGACCTCCTACAAAGGTAAGCACAAAACTGGCAATGCTTACATTTTTATTATTTAACATACACTGGGTTGTAGAGAGGTTCTTTCTAATATTACACCTTTTTTAATCATCTCAAGATTTATTTAGAACTTCAGGTAATCAAGTTTAGTTTGATATCAGATGTTCCTTTAATTTTCGTAAGAAATATACAATGTATGTAGTAGACATGTGCACACTGAAATATTTTGTTTCGGGAATTTCATTTTCGTCTGAAAAATACATTTATTTAGTTACTCCTGAAATTAGCTTTTATCTTATTTTAAAATCTTAGTTAAAAAATGCATTCATCCGAAAATTCGAATTAATTAAGGTCAAATCTGTCAATGCAGGCTTATGGTGTCCGTCGAATGTTCTAAGAAGATTTGACGGACTACTAAACTGTACGATGCCGTAATCGTACACTTCCGGACAAATGTTCTGCCTACAAGCTATAGAAGAATTCTAATGTTGTATGACACTAGTAATAATTATATTTATAAATTATTACTACTAGTCAACCAACATTCGAATTCTCCTATAGCCTATGGGCCGAGCATTTGACCAGAAATGTACGATTGCGGTGTTGTACAGCTTAGCTGCTTGTCGAATCTTCTTAGAACTTTCAACAGACACCATAAGCCTTCAATGACTGATTCGACGTATGTTTGTATGTTTTTCGCTGCTTCGTCAAATCTTCGTCGTTCATGTCGAATGGTCTACCCCAGTGGTCATCAACCCTGTCCTGCAGGGCCCACTGACAGGCCAGGTTTTATGTATTACCTTGGGGAGATGCAGACTAGAATACTGCAATCACTGAGCAGCAAATGTCATCACCTGTGATGCATTTCAGTTATCTTGCAAACCTGGCCTGTTACTGGGCCCTGCAGGACAGGGTTGATGACCACTGGTCTACCCCAACACTGTCTCTATAATGGCAAATCTTTTCTCTCTATGTAGAATATTCTTGGACTAATAGAGTTAAGGTTAGGCACATTCGACAACAGGTTCGATAGACACAGATTGCTATTGTCAGCATCATGTCGAATCTCCTATCTACCGTATATCGAACTGTTGTAGCAATGAAAATAAAGCATTTTTTTTATGTCGGATCCTTCGGATTTTAGATTCTGCGTGTTAATTTTCGTTTGTTAAAACGATAACGAAAATATCTGAATTTCGGACAAAAATGCTTATTTTTGTCTTTGATTATGACAATGTTATGCAAATATCTACTTTGTGTAAATTTGATAAGCATGATAGTTTTAGTGTAACATGCATATGTCTTGGCCTTAATCATATAATTAATAATTAATATGTAACCGAATCATTCAGAGCTAGAAGACAGGTGTCTGTCGTGTCTCTGTTATGCAATGCAGAATATAATAATTTAAAAAGTATATATTCAAATGACAGATTATATAAATCAGTGGTCATCAACCCTGTCATGCAGGGCCCACTAACAGGCCAGGTTTTATGTATTACCTTGGGGAGATGCAGACTGGAATACTGCAATCACTGAGCAGCAAATTATATCACCTGTGATGTATTTCAGTTATCTTGCAAACCTGGCCTGTTAGTGGGCCCTGCAAGACAGGGTTGATGACCACTGATAAATGTTAAACAATGAAAACTATGCTAAAAAGCATATGACTCCTGAAAGCTACAGTATACATTGCAATAATCTTAGTGGCACTGTCATTCTGTGTTAAAACAGATACAGAAAGGTGTGCCTTGTGGGCTGTGTCAATGAGCCCTGACACAGATAAGAAAAAGTTAATAAATTCTGAAATATAAAGAGGAAGTAAACTTCCTCTGCTGATATTTTTCTACGGAT
This sequence comes from Rana kukunoris, assembly GCA_029574335.1. NCBI lineage: Eukaryota > Metazoa > Chordata > Amphibia > Anura > Ranidae > Rana > Rana kukunoris. The sequence continues at coordinate 273,236,062 of CM056051.1, read as the reverse complement.
AGGCCTATAATAAGGCCTACCTATAGGTAGTGTAAATATCTCCTAAATGTTTATCGTGTGAGATATTTGCATTACATGCAGCCAGTGCTATGCAGGACTTTCCCAGTAACTCTGGGAAAGATATCAGCTGTCTCAGTGGTATGCGGGTGCTGCTGGTAGGTTTTCTTTCTAAGGTAAGTATTTCATAATAAGCTAGTATGCGATGCACCATTTTTCCGTGCACAGAGAGCCATAGGTGCTGCATACAGCCACCCATACGAGTGAATGGTTGTACGCTTGGAATCACTAATGACTTCTCTGTCAGCAATTAATGTCACACGTGTGTACGATGTATTTCCCCAAACATGAAAGTGGCGGAGAAGTCCCGCTGTCAGAATACAATTGCACTGCAGGGAGGATTCTTGCATCCACCTCACTTGTGTTTGTGCAGTAGTTGGCTGCACTCCTTGTCTAGTCTATGTTGCTACAATTTAATGGTGCGCTCTGATCTTATGGGGTTTCAATAATTGGCTACTGAAGCTGGTGAGTTTGTATCTAGCTGCAAAATGTATGTTTCTCAGCAGAAATCGACGCCACAGATGCGGCATCGCACCGATCAGGACGGTGCCATTGCCGACAATTGCCGGCAAATGCCGCCGATTTGAGATGTGATTTGACATCTCAAATCGTACCAGTGTGAACCAGGGCTCAAAGCAAGAGAAAATTTGAAAAATGTTTATTTTTTTATTATTATTTTTTTTTAAATTAAAGTCCCCAGGGCCCTGGATGGCAACCCTCCCTTTTTTTTATTTCTGTCTTCTTTTTATTTATTTATTTATTTATTTGTTTTTTATATATGTGTTTTTTTTTATCAAAGAGCCCAGAGGTCCTGAGGGCCCCAGATGGCAATCCCCCTTTTTTTTAAAATGTTTTTAATTTTTTTTATATAATTTTTTTTTTAAAGGGCCCAGAGGTTTATTTTTATTTTTATTAAAGAGCCCTGAGGTCCCCAGAGTCTTTTTTTTGTAAAGGAGCCCCCCCCCCCTGCTTCTCAATTTTCTCAATTAGCGGCGGCACCCCCTGCTTCTCAATTCGCGGCAGCCCCCCCGCTTCTCTGCTCCAGGGGGCCCATGTCTGAAGCTGTGTAAGGGGCCCCATAATTCCTGATGGCGGCCCTGAAGAGAATTGAGAACTGAGTAATCAAACAAAGCTAGTCACTTGGCTCTCAGCCTTCAGTGAACAGAAAGCCATGACTGTCAGTAAGCAGCCTGCTCTGGGCTGTGGAGGAGGCAAGAGGCTGGCTCAGGCTCTCAGCGGCTCACTAAACTGCTGAGCCAGCTGCCGGTCCAGGCATCTTGGTGGATCCTGATTGTAAAGTCTGGATCTTTCCCAAGCTTGACCGATGTCAGCCGACAGTGGATATTGGCTCGCTGTCCACTGAAAACAGGTCACAACATTCGTCCATTATAGGCTCCGCAGGCACCACACTTCTCAGTAATGCCTTGACACGTCAGTGTGGCTTTATATGTATTTGCAAATATATGCAAGAAAAACTGATTTGTTGAAACAGTGTAGATATCCAGTCCACACACAATTCCCAAGTATTGGATGATGATAATCTGTGATAATCTGATATCCATATTCATAGTTATTTCCCTATCCATAGTTAACTTTTCTTGGAGGTGGGTCAAAGATAATGGAGAAATGCAAAAAGCAAAGTGTAGTCAACCACTGCAACCTAATAGAGCTGCACGATTCTGGCTAAAATGAGAATCACAATTATTTTACTTAGAAGATAGATCACAAATCTCTCTCATTTTTTTATTAATTGAAGTGTATTTTTTCCCAAAAAATTGCATTTGAAAGACTACTGGGCAAATACATTGTGACATAAAATATTGCAGCAATTGCCATTTTATTTCTTAGGGTCTCTGCTAATATATATATATATATATATATATATATATATATATATATATATATATATATATATATATATTAGCAGAGACCCTAAGGAATAAAAAAAAAATATATATATATATATATAAAATATATATATATATATATATATATTAGCAGAGACCCTAAGGAATAAAATGGCAATTGCTGCAATATTTTATGTCACAATGTATTTGCCCAGTAGTCTTTCAAATGCAATTTTTTGGGAAAAAATACACTTCAATTAATAAAAAAATGAGAGAGATTTGTGATCTATCTTCTAAGTAAAATAATTGTGATTCTCATTTTAGCCAGAATCGTGCAGCTCTATTAGGTTGCAGTGGTTGACTACACTTTGCTTTTTGCATTTCTCCATTATCTTTGACCCACCTCCAAGATATATATATATGTTTGTTGGTTCCAAGTAATTTTCAAGCAAAAAAATATTGGCCCAGATTCAGGTACAATTAGATTCGCGTAGAGTATCAGAAATACACTACGCCGCCGTATTTTACCTGGCTCTACGTGGAATCCCGGTAGATTTTGTCCTGTAAACTACGGCGGCGTAGTGTATTTCTCCCGGCGCAAGCCATCTACGCGAGTAGGGAGCGTGAAGCATTTAAAATAGGCGCGTTCCCGCGGCGATCGAACTGCGCATGCTCCGTTCACAAATTTCCCGCCGTGCATTGCGCGAAATCACGTCGTTACGTCATTCGTTGTTTGAGTAGCGTAGTTTACGGACATTCCTATTCCCGAACGAGTTACGCCAAAAAAAAAAAAAAAATTAAATTCGACGCGGGAACGACGGCCATACTTAACATAGGCTACGCAGCGTTAGACCAGCAAATAGCTGGTCTAACAGTACGTAGCAAAAAAATGACGTAAGCGATTGCGAAGACCACTCGTATCTTCGTGGATCGCCGTAAAAAGTCATTTGCATATCCCGACGCTGAAAACGACGCGGACTCCTCCCAACGGCCGCAAAAATATCGCAGCGTAGATCCGAAGGCTTACGAAGACGTAAGCCTCTCGGATCGAAGCCCGAAGCCGCCGTATCATGGTTTGAGGATTCAAACTAGTGATACGGCGTGCGAAATTTGAAATGACTCCTGTCTAACACTAGTTAGACAGGCGTAATTGCTCTGTGAATCTGGGCCATTGATTTTAATTTAAGAAACAAGTGTCAGAAAAAGATTTGGACTTATAGGGCCAGATTCAGGTAGGAGAGCGGATCTTTATTTTGGAGTAACGTTTGTCATTTACGTTACTCCGCCGAAACTTTAGAAGCAAGTACTGTTATTCACATAGCACTTGCTCCTAAAGTTGTGGCGGCGTAGCGAAAATGAGCCGGCGGAATTCAAATTGGGCGTGTATTATTTAAACTAGGCACGATCCCGCGGCGAACGTACTGCGCATGCGTCGACTGTCAGTGCGCATGCTCCAAATTCTGTCAGTGAACGTCAATGACGTCAATCCCCATTCACGGACGTTTTACGCAAACGACGCTAAACTTTTTTAATTTGACGCGATGACGACGGCCATACTTAACATAGGATACTCCACCTAGGGGGCATGTTTTTCTTTACGCCGCGTATCGCTTATGGAAACGTCGGAAAGTCACTGCGTCGGGCCCCCGTACGATCGTGAATTGCCGTCTCTCGCTGAATTACATATTCTTGGCGTAAATCAGCGGGAATGCCCCGAGCGCCCATTTTAAAATTGCAGTTCCGATACGACGGCCAAATACAATTACGCCGCTCGTATCTGAACTCAATCCCGGCGTATCTTGTTTTCTGACTACAGAAAACAGATAAGCCGGCTCAAAGTGAGAGTTATGCTGGCGTATCACTGATACTCCAGCGTAACTCTACCTGAATCTGGCCCTAAATGGTTAAACTTCCTGCATTTACACACAAGTTTGCTCTAAGAAGGAAGTTAGTTACAATGTTTCATGTTGTTACAAACTTGGCAGACTGCCCAAATTTTTTCTTTACACATACACACACCCACACACACCCACCCACACACAGAAGTTTATCCCTTTGATCTAAGAAGGAAGCATTAGTTACAATGTTTCCTGTTAAAAAGTTTGGCAGACTGCCCGGATATTTTGACAGCTGAGTGAGCAGATAACGTCTCTCCACTTGTTATACTTGTTCTATGAAAGACTCTGCAAACTCTGCATTGGAGATCGTCAGGGGAGTTGAATCGAGATCACGATTTTTTAACGATTAATTATGCAGCTCTACAACCTAATAGACTTGGCTATTGGTAAATTGAAATCTTTTATTATGAGTTAATGTGCATTATAAGTCATCATTGCTAGATACACCACCTTATGAAATAAGTCACTATTTCAAAAGAAAAAACGCTTAACTGGTTTGTGCTTTGTTCTATCCCTTTAGGAGATGCTACATTTTAAGAAATATAGGTCAGCCATGAGTGAGCTGCTTATATCTAGATGAACTAGTCATGTGTACAGCTGAATTCAGACACTTTTTCTCCCTGCTTTTCCTATGAGTGAAGAAAATATAATACATCTTACTGTGAAATATTGGCTTGTTTTTTTTTAATTAGCTATAGAGCAAAATCCCTCAGACATGTACTGCATGCAGCATTGGAGAAGCCAACAACCGCTGTGCTTGCTCAGTGAATGACTTGTTTCACTGAAGACAAGAGAGAATGCAAGGCATTTATGTATTTGTAGAAAGTACAATTTAATATTTACGTGACAATGTACTGTTGTAAGAAATAGGCTTTTAGATACCATTAACAAAGCACAGTGTGCACATTCCACCCTGGGCTTCACATAAGACAGACTGCAATTTCTGCTCTTCATAAAGGACAAACCATTAAAGTTCTGTCTTTCTATATTAAGAATCCTTTGTATTGTGGTTGTGTGCTTCTTTTCAGTTTTATGCCCTTTCAAAGATTCCATGTATACTATTAAAGGGGAATTTTAAGGTCCTTAACTAGGAAATAAATATTCAACGCTTTATTTCTAGAAAGCCTCTTTCTTACTCTCTTTTTGGGTAAAAAAACGCTTTTTTAGATTTTACATTCGATTTCTGATTTAGAGAGTCTAAAAAAGCAAACATCATATATCAGTGGTTGGATTCAGTCTCCAGAAGAAATGTATGGTAATAAATCAAGGTAAGCATCCCACTGTTGTTTATACAAGGGGTTTAGACCCACTGAAAAGCATAGATTCCCTTTTACAGCACATCAAACTCTTATTTCTTGAGGCCCGAAAAAGCCAAGACAGTACAAATATTCCCCAAATTACCCCTTTCTGGAAACAGTCCAAGGTATTTAATAAGAGGTTTTTTTTGTCCCAATTTTTATGTAGTACAGCTTTTACATACAACTAGTAACCAGAACATTAGCAAGCGAACATCGTATACTATGCTGTATATGGTAAACTGGACAAAATGGCAAATATAGGCAATCTTAAACATCCATTATAACATTAGCATTTTTTGCACTTTAAAACTATAAACACAGTAAGAATTTTTACCAACTGTACACAGCAGTAGTCTGTAAAGTTAAAGGTAGAAATATGATTTGGGATACTTTTGCTATTCTCTGGTTCAAATCATAAGGGCTGACTCCTGTTCCTCCTCTTTGGGTTCTCAAGAGCAATGCTGTATCCTGGCCAAGGCCCAGGCCTAGGGCAGCACTTTGCAGGGGGGACAGCATGGAAAGAGTCCCCGCCGTCTTGTGCTACACTTTAATGTAACACAAGCTGCTTCTAATTTTGACTGTCCTATCAGTCTGGAACACAAATCTTCCTCACTGTGCTGTATGTTTTCTGTTGCACCATTGGCATGGTTATATCTTCTTAGTCCTCTCCATACAATTATCAGTAATTTGTGCTTAAAGTAGAACTATAGGCAACACTTTTCATTTTGGATAGAGTGAGGGAGAGTTATAGCCCCAGTCAGTTTTCTTATCTGTCCCTGACCCATTGCAGAGATTTCCCTTCACTTCCTGCCACATAGCCAAAGAGGAAGTGAGAGGAAATCTATGCAAATTATGGGAATCCATTTCCCCCCAGGCCCTAAAAACTAGTGTCCCCACTTGAAAATTTCAGGGGGGATCTTAAACAGAAAGGGGTGTGGCCTTGGCAGAAAGGGGTGGGTCATATTTAAATTAGGGGGTGCATGAGTTTAGTCAGGCCTAGGGCAGCACAAAACCTAAATACACTACTGTTTAGGAGTCAATGTCACGTACCTATTGGTACGAGCCCGGCGTGCAGGGAGCGGCAGCCCTTGCTTCTCTGATCCTGGGACCCCTGATAGTGCAGACAGGAGGTTCGGGACTACAGAGTCGCACAAGCGCCTGGTACTGGCTGGTGCTGGGCCCGTGAGCAGAGTCGGTGGTTCCTGAAGACACGTAGAAGGACTGGTGCAGGCTGATCATTAGGGGTTAATGTAGGGCAGCTGGAAGCAGGAGTTGCAGCAGGAGCGGGGGAGGTCTTCCGTAGTACAAGCTGGAACAAGTCCCAACAGGTAAGTCCTCTGGCTGGCTCGTGGTTCAGGAGCAGGTAGGGTTGGTACAGGCAGGGTCAGATTCCAGGCCGGGTCAACAACAGGCGGGCAGCAGAAGTACAGAGGATCAAGCCAAGGGATGGTCGTACAAGCCAAGGTCAGGGCAGGCAGCAGACGGGTATAACAGGTACAGGCCGGGTAGTCGGGATCAGGTCCAATCAGGATAACGGATGCTAGTAGCTCACAGAAACGCTGTAGACAGGACAGCAAGAAGCACAGGGGTCAGATCCCTTTTAAAGCTGTATTTGGCGCCAGAACGGCATCCTCACATGCACGCGCGCCGCCGCCGCCGGTGCGCGCTATGGTGCCGCGAATGCGCCCGTCCGTGCGCGCTGACGTGCCGCTACCGCGCATGCGCACCCCTGTGCGCCAACGCGACGCTACCGCGCATGCGCGCGCTCGTGCGTGCCGATGGGCCAGGCTGTCCATGACATTGCCCCCCCCAAGGGGCAGCCTCTGCCCGTGCACGCCGATGTGCCCACCGATGGGCCAGTCTGTCCATGACAGTCCAACTCCATTGTCCTTGGGGGAGTGCTCTACCAGTCCTGCATATCCACCTCCCACTGCATCAGGGCCAGAGATCCTGGGTGGCAATCCTCTGGTTTATGAAGGGGACCACTGGGACCCCCAATAGCCACCCATATCACGTTCTTCTCCCATGGCACTCTTCGCTCACATGTTGATTCACTCCCAGGGAGCACCTAAAGAAGGAAAGCCTGACAAGCTCAGCAGCAAGCCCAAGGTGCCATTTCTCAAGTTAGTTCTCCACAGTTGGCACACCTCGCCAACATATATGTACAAGGCAGTGTCCATGGTGGTCTCCTTGTAAACAAACACATAACAGGCCTTATTCACCTTTGCTACAGAGTAGTACAGGTAGTGCATGACTACACAGAAATGACACACCAGGTCTGAATGGCATGCCCAGCACAGTCCAGAGCACACTTCTTCTCCGCTCCGCCCCTGAGTTCTGTTTAGAAGGGTTGACACAATTTAAAGGTAGTGCTGTGCCCTATTCTGCCGACTATGCCAAAATGTAGTGTAGGTCTGCAGTGGTTGGCTATAGGTGTCATCTGGACCCTGACCCCACCCCGTTTCTTCTTCCATAGGACAGTCGCCCACCTATTGTGTTTTGAGAAACTCCACCATATTGTGTCCTCTTCTCCTGGCCTGAAACTTCCACACATATTGCCGGTCTGAGGCCTGTTACCTGGAATTATTATTATACAGGGTTTATATAGCGCAAACCGCTTGTGCATCGCTTTTCAATCACGATAAAGCAAATGTCCAGACAGCTTGCATTTTCAATGCTTCACTGCACAGATGTCACTCCAATACAGTTCCTCAGTTACAGACACAGTGCAGCACATTACCAGTTCAGACTCGCCAATGACAGTTCACAGCAGTGGCGGCCCGTCCATAGGGATGCACGGGCGCCACCCCCCCTCCCGCAGTCACAAAAAAAAAAGGGGCCCTTTAAGAACTTTTATTCTGCTAAAATGTCATTTTGACATTTTAGCAGAAGTTCTGGCGGGCGTCTATAGAGGGTGCTGCAGCGCCAACCCCTCGCGCAAATAACACACATTCAATGCAAAGCAATGCATTGAACGTGAGTTATTGTTGCCAGCTGCCTGGTCTATTCATATAACCGGACATGGGTCGCCGGTTACCCGAATAGCGGCAGCTGGTTGGCTGAGGGGAACTTCCTATCAAAGCCAGCGGCTCTGATAGGCTTTTCCAGTACCGCCCTCCGGCTCTCGGAAGTCTATACTCGGAGCGCAGGCAACCTGCGGTCCTTGCATAAGACTGACGGCCGTTTCAGCCAATCAGGTTCCCGGATTCTGGTTATCAGGAACCTGATTGGCTGAAGCTTCTCCACGGCAGCAGAAGACATCGAGGGAGGACATGGAAGCGCCAGGTACTGTAAGTGTTTCTTTACAGGGAAAGGGGCATCATGGGGCACAGTGGCAATATGGGGCACAGTGGTGACAAAGGGCACAGAGGCGACAATGAGCACAGTGGCATGGGGCACAGTGGTGACAATTAAAGGGCACAGTGGTGACAATTGATGGCACAGTGACTGCATATGATGGCATGGCACAGTGGTGACAATTGATGGCACAGTGACTGTATATGATGGCATGGCACAGTGGTGACAATTGATGGCACAGTGACTGCATTTGATGGCATGGCACATTGGTGAAAATTGATGGGCACAGTAGCTGCGTTTGATGGCATGGCACATTGGTGACAATTGATGGCACAGTGGTGGCGTTTGATGGCATGGCACAGTGGTGACAATTGATGGCACAGTGGTGGCGTTTGATGGCATAGCACAGTGGTGACAATTGATGGCACAGTGACTGCATTTGATGGCATGGCACAGTGGTGACAATTGATGGCACAGTGACTGCATTTGATGGCATGGCACAGTGGTGACAATTGATGGCACAGTGGTGGCGTTTGATGGCATGGCACAGTGGTGACAATTGATGGCACAGTGGTGGCGTTTGATGGCATGGCACAGTGGTGACAATTGATGGCACAGTGACTGCATTTGATGGCATGACACAGTGGTGACGATTGATGGCACAGTTGCTGTGTTGCATGGCACAGTAGCTGCATTTGATGGCATGCACAGTGGCTGCATTTGATGGCATGGCACAGTGGTGACAATTGATGGCACAGTGGCTGCATTTGGTGGCATGGCACATTGGTGACAATTGATGGCACAGTTTCTGTGTTTGATGGCATGACACAGTGGTGACAATTGATGGCACAGTGGCTGCATTTGATGGCATGGCACAGTGGTGACAATTGATGGCACAGTGGCTGCATTTGATGGCATGGCACAGTGGTGACAATTGATGGCACAGTTGCTGTGTTTGATGGCATGGCACAGTGGTGACAATTGATGGCACAGTGGCTGCATTTGGTGGCATGGCACAGTGAGGCTGCAATATTTTTTTTTTCGTTTGCGCCCCCCCAAAAATTTTGAGCACCAGCCGCCGCTGGTTCACAGTGTAGAATACTCTCCTCTCCACCTGCAGAATACTTAAAGGTTTACCGGAACAGTAAAGCCATCTACCCTAGATGTTACAGTGCACTTGGGGTATGGCAGTAGGATACCCCAGATGTAGTGCTGTGCTGAAGTTGAGCTAAAGAACCCTCTGCGAGGGCTGTGAGTAAGATCTATTGCTAAAGTGACTGTTACCTTTTAGAAAGATGACTTTACTGACATTTGCTTTATTCCAGGTAACAGGCCTCAGGCCGAGAATAAGTCTGTCAGTGGCTACAGGCCAGCAGAAAAAGATACAATATGGTGGAGTTTCTGTAACACAACAGCTAGGTGACTGTCCTATGCAAGAAGTGAGGCGGTTTCAGGGTCCACATGGCACCAATAGCCAACCAATGCAGACCTACTTTACATTTACATATAATTGACAGTGTTTCAGCTACTTGTGTCCATTTTCAACAAAAGCTTACAAATTAGCCTTGAGAAGGGCAGACAAAAAATTCAAGATAAAGCTAATTAGGGTAAAAATTAACAAGTGTAATTTGACAGCCATGTTCTACTTTTCCAAAATAAAACCAGTTGATAACAATGTAAGCTTTTATCTTTCTATCATAATCTTTTTTCTTTAAAAACATAACCTGATCATGACAGTAGCTGGTTGTATACAAGCCCACGTACGCAGTACATAGTTTGCATGTTTGTATTGCATTATTTAACATATGCGTGGATCGAACAAAACAACTTCATCAACATGAGCAGTCCACCATATGGATGGGACCAGAAAAACCCTGCCCGATATTGTTAGATGAGCTAAAAATAAATGGCCTTTTATTGTAGCATGACTTGCCCCCCTGCTTTAAAACAATACCTCTATATCTTCAAGTTTAAATGCCACTGAATGATCAGTGCTCAGGAACTGGCTAGTTGCCACTATTGTCCCCATTGTTATGACCATTACAGCATCATATAGGACTTTCACAAGGGTGATTATTTTAATCATTGCACTTTTCTGACACTTTTAGTGATTCTATTTTTGTAACGATAACATTGCAGAAGTACTTTTTCTATTATGTATTGTCTTTGCAAGAAAGTCATTCATTATATACTGATCATACATAAGCCACTTTTCGGAGTTTGTGATGTTTTGTGTCTAAGTTTTTGGGAGGTTTTTGGGAGGTTGCGCAAAAATGTCACAATTGCAGCCTTGGAATTGGTAGCTCATTGTGATCCTTGTGTTGCCAAATAATATACATTTTTTTCCTAAACCATGCTGCCTGTGAATCTAGAGAAAATTATTGGTGGTGGTGTGGGAATACGTGAGAGATTTTACTCCACTTCTTAACCCAGGGGTAGCACCCATTGCTTCTGCTGCCCCTGAACGTATGGTGAATGGGTTCTTTTGATCTCTTTACCTCTCATCCATGAGAAGAGGTAAAAATACGGTAAGTACAATTGTTCTTCTGAACACAGGTACCAAACAACCAATGACAGTTTGATAAACAGATGACACCTGTGAGAAACTGTCTGCACTGTATCTTGCTGTCCCATTACAACACTGATTTTCTATTCAAAAAACGTTTTTGCTGGTCTGGTCCAGTATAAACATAAGCAAGGGATTTCTAGTCCATGTAGTCCATGTAGTCCATGTTGAATGGCTGAAGGCTATAGTAGGTTATTGTTGGTCTTTCTGGATTGTCTTCTCTACCAAGAAACTGTATTTATTTATTACAGGTTTTTACTGTATATAATGCTGACAATTTGCATATATATATATATATATATATATATATATATATATATATATATATATATATAGATAGATAGATAGATAGATCTATATGTGTGTAATATATATATATACACATATATATATATAGATATATGTAGTGAGTACACCCCTCACATGTTACATAGTTAGTTACATAGTTAGTAAATATGTTTGTAAATATTTTATTATATCTTTTCATGTGACAATACTGAAGAAATGACACTTTGTACAATGTAAAGTAGTGAGTGTACAGCTTGCATAACTGTGTAAATTTGCTGTCCCCTCAATATAACTCATACACTAAACCGCTGGCAATATCAGTGAGTAAAGCCTGAAGAGAAAATGTCCAAATTGGGCCCAATTAGCCATTTTCCCTCCCCAGTGTCATGTAACTTGTTGGCGTTACAAGGTCTCAGGTGTGAATGGGGAGCAGGTGTGTTAAATTTGATGTTTTTGCTCTCACTCTCTTGTAATGGTCACTGGAAACCTTTTTTTTTTTTTTAACAACAATTATCAATTATACAATTACAATTACAATTCTCTAAAAAGTTCCTGTCAAATTACATCCTGAACTAGGAGCTTCCTTTCCTCTAGTGCCAGTATGTGTGTGGGTCTCATGCACACACCACTAAATGTGTTTGGTGGGAAGTTGGTGAAGTGCCATTGTTTCAAATATGTGTACCCAATTGCCATCTCCTGTATATTATTTATTAAGCTAGTAGCAAGGGCAGTATAATATGCAATAAAAAAAGCATTAGATACCAAAGTTTTGAAAAAAAAAAACACTAGATGCTTGGGGGGATATGAGCACAAAACTTGAATAGATGCCAGGGGACTTTACACATATTAGAACATTTGGCAAGCTTTCTACAATCCAGTGGGATTTATGAGTTATTTTGCCACCAATAGGGACATAACAGGAAACCGCTTATCGGTTATATGAATTTTGTGCGATGAAACCAAGTTATCTTGCTAAGCATTTGTATGTCTTATTTATGCTGACCATTGGTACACAATTTTTGTGCTGAAATATGCTTTTTTAGTATTATTACTACTTTGCATTTTATTGCGGGTGTTCAAGTACAACCAAAATCTCCTGTACAGTCTAAGGAAGTACCAGATCCAGTTTGTATGTGATGCCCAAGCCTCGCAACGTGAACAAAAAACTTCCCTTACCTTTCCTGACTGAGCCAAATTATTCCTTATTTGTGTTTGGATACTAAATTCTCCATGACACTACAGCCTACAGTCAAAGGGTTTCAGCAACAGAGGCAGTGCTATCAATCCAAAAAGCAATGGGGAGGATAAGGTGTAGCCAAGTGATGACTGACACGGTAGACTAGAGGATTATAAATCAGCCGTAACTATACTGATCCCTGAACATCTGTCTGACTTTTTGTGTACAAGACATTACACTGTCGTGCTTGGCATAATTGCTTTAACTACCTGAGCCCCGGGCCATAGTAAAATGACGGCCTCACGGTGGCTCTGTAAATCCAGGAGGACATCATATGACGTCCTCGAGTCCTCCGGCACCCAGCACGTGCCCGAGATGCCGATGCGCGTGCCTGGTGGCCGCGATGGCCGCAAGGTACCCGCTTTTGGCAATGTCAGAGCAGGGACGTGGAGCTCTGTGTGTAAACACAGAGCTTCATGTCCTGTCAGGAAGAGGAGACAGATGCTGTGTCCCTTGTACATAGGGACACAGCATCGGTCACCTCCCCCAGTCAGTCCCCCTCCACACACAGTTAGAACACACCCAGGATACACATTTAACCCCTTCCATGCCCCCCTAGTGTTAACCCCTTCCCTGCCAGTCACATTTATACAGTAATCAATGCATTTTTATAGTACTGTTCGCATTAATTAATCTTAATGGTCCCAAAAATGTGTCAAAAGTGTCCGATGTGTCCACCGCAATATCGCAGTCCTGACAAAATTCGCAGATTGCTGTATTACTAGTAAAAAAAAAAAAAAATTCAGAATTCTATCCCCTATTTTGTAGTCACTATAACTTTTGCGCAAACCAATCACTATACGCTTATTGCGATTTTTTTTTTTTTTTTACCAAAAATATGTAGAATACATATCGGCCTAAACTGAGAAAAAAATGGGATATTTATTATAGCAAAAAGTAAAAAATATTGTTTTTTTTTCAAAATTGTCGCCCTTTTTTTGTTTATAGCGAAAACATAAAAACCGCAGAGGTGATCAAATACCACCAAAAGAAAGCTCTATTTGTGGGAAAAAAGGACATCAATTTTGTTTGGGAGGCACGTCGCACGACCGCGCAATTTTAATTTAAAGCGACGCAGTGCTGAAAGCTGAAATTTCGCCTGGGCAGGAAGGGGGTATATGTGCCCAGTAAGCAAGTGGTTAAACCACACAAACAGGGTTAACTGATCTCCGTTATCCAGCCGCAAGCATGTATATAGGATCTCTCTACATGTAAATAAAAAGTGCTCCAAATAGTGTAAAATTGTAAATCTAGTTTAATAAAATGCTATGTAAAAAACTTCAACTATTACAATCACATCACTTCAAAGCGAACAAGTAAAATCAAATCAAATCTGTAGTGGTGTATAGTGTGGTCACGGCGCACCCGAGGGGTACAGCATGGATATAACTCTCACCCGCTCCTGTAGCTCGAACCATCACTCCCTGATCTGGTGTACAGCGTGGAAGTGCTTACAGATGATTGGCGTTTAGCCATGCCCCCTTAGCCACACCCCCTTATTAGCGCCACTTATTTTTTCACTATTGAGTTTAGATAGAAGTTAAAAATAGATTTACATTTCTACATCATTAAAATGACAGCAGGTTAGTCAGTTTTTCCCCCTAAAGGCGCAGTGGTGGTACTTCAAGTGTGGGCTTACTAGACTTGCTGACCATCGGCTGTAAATAATTTGTTTCTAGAGTTAACCATTGCACAAAGAAACCTTACTTATGAATGCAAATAGATTGCTCTGGGAGGAAAGAAGTGAACACAAAAGTTCTCTCCTAAATCCTCCCCAGATTTTTATCCATGAAACGCTGTCTTCCCCACAACTGATTCTTCTTGGTACTGGCGATCCCTGGTGCAACCATCTTGGATTTGGGTGCCAGAAGGGACTTTATAATGATACACAGCTGTCTTCCCACTGCACTTGTGTGAGATCAAGTATTGGAATTGGACTGGTCTTGCAGCATCCTGCGATGTGTGACATTATCCCAGAAGGCTTCAGGCAGGAGGCCGGTGGGGTTATATCCACAGCCTTTCCTTTAGGCTTCTTGTACAGGGGTGCCATGCATTGAAAATTCCGTAGTATTTTTCCTGCCTGAATGTATCTGCTGTTCAGCCAACATTTTCTGTCCAGCGCCTTCGATTTTTTGTTTGAACGTTTTTAAGTGTGAAGGGGCTGACATGGCCAGACGTGTAGGAAAACTTTGGCTGGTTAATAATGAAGCTTAATTTCGGGCTAGACAAAGTCTGGATGGGAGCTTAGAGACTGCTATTTAATGATTTAAAACCTAGAACTTAAAAAAAAAAAAAAAAGATACTGTGAAATGTGTTTTTAGCAGACCCAGTAACGGACAGTTGAGTGTGTTTTGTGTATAAAAAAATATATATATATATATATATTCAGAGCTAAAAATAAAATAAATATAAAACACACATTTTTCATTAGCTATAGATGAAATATTGCAAATAAATGGGTCATATTTACATTTCCAGTAGATGGATCTCTAGCATTCTTCCACATTTACCAGGCTGATCTTAACTGGTTTGCTAAAAAAATAAACAGTTTACAGTGCTGAAATCGTGTAATCTTACATTTAGACACGCTGTGAAATAATGAGGGACAGCCACACTCTTTCCGCAGGCAACCACAACAGTAGTCTCTGCCCAGAAAAACCACCTCACTGCAAAGTAAGCCACAAGAGTGACTTCTCCTCCTCCTTACCTGTTTTACTTATATGGGGTCATATGCAAATTTAATTAGAGACAGAGGCCCAGATTCACGTACATCGGCGCATTATCGGTCCGGCGTAGCGCACCGCCATTACGTTAGACTTGCGCCATCTAGCCGCGTAATCCCCCGATTCACGTAGCTTTTGCGCAGGAAATTGCGCAAGCGTAAGATTTTTTCCAGAGGCGTAAGGAGGAGTAATACAAATAGGGAGGGACGTGGGCGTGTTACATTGAAATGAGCCGTGACCCCATGCAAATGAAGGGCCGGCCGGCTCGCGCATGCGCGCATGAAGGAGACCATGGTCAGCTCCGATGTGCGCATGCTCACAACTCGGAAGCGGCGCAATCAGTGAAATTGGAAATGGACTAGGGCAACTTTATGAACTACGCAGACAGCATAAATAGACAGACACAAATGCACTTCCTTTGCAAAAATACATCCCTTTGTATCCCTCCCTATACAGCAAGGTGCTTTTGTTTGTTTGTGACGTGTCTTTGAGATATTTGAGGACTGTTTTGCAGAGTGATTTTTGTCTTTTCTGTGTTTTCTTTGTTGTTATTTTGTTTAAATTATATTTTTGCTGGGCATTTTTTATTTTTGCTCGTCATTTATTTAATTCTTTTGGTTCTGTTTGTGTATGATTTTGGAATGTGGGGGTGATATTCCTGCGGGAAAAGGGGTGTCACCCTCATTTGTGGTGGAGAAGTGATCCCCAGGTCTGTGTGAATGGTGTATGAATGTACAGTGACATAATTGGAGCCGTGGCATGGCGTTGCAGCTCACAAGTCCTGCATGGTGGACTGGTGCCAATCCAATGTGATGAGGATGTGGGGTGTGTGTGCTAGGGACCACAGTGGTGTGCATGCATGCATTCTCATTGTGCCATGATTAATGTGTGTGTTTAACGTGCAAAGATGCATAATGTGAGCTGGCATGAGATGGGGTCATGAGATGGGGTACCAGTGCATATGCAGAGTCACCTTGAAGGGAAAAGACAGGAGGATGTTAGTCATGCATGTGCCACTTGTGAGGTGTGCATCACGGGAGGGGATAGTCATGCCTGACTCCCATGTCACTCACCAACCAGCCAGCTGTCCCCATACATGTTCTGTTCGAAATCTGTGGGGATGGGGCTCTGATTGTATATGTAGCTGTCATGGGTGTCATGGGTGGTGCCATGTGTTGGGCTGGTGATGTCCTCCTGCAAGGTTGTGGTAATTCCATGATGGCATGAGGGGTGAATCTGAAGATGCGAGACACCTCAGAATCACTCATGCCAAAGATGTCTATGCGTGTGTGATATATCAAGTGAAGAGTGAGGGGCTTGTATCAGATAAGAATATTGTATTAGATTAATTTAAATTGTAAATTTTATATAAGCAAATAAAAAAAAAAAAAACATCTCCCGTGCCCTCCTTAGTGCCATCCTCCGTGCCCTCCTCCTTCTTTGTTCATCTAAAGTCAGTAGTATAGCTATGCGCGACGATGCCCCTGGCATGTTGGCATACATATTGTTGGGCAACACGTGTGACTGCTGAACTCCTCACTAACAGTGTTGCTTTATCTGACAAGTAGACTTTTTTTCATTTTTTAGACCAGCTTTTAGGTGCTCTAACTTTAGACAGGACATTTTGCTGTTGCGCACATCGCGTAGCCTGCGCAGCAACTGCGTTTTTTTGTGGATCACCGCAACTCCCTCATTAGCATATTTGACTAGCAAATCAATGGTGTGTCTAGCGCATTTTTGCGCGGACGGATGCGTCTGTCTAACGAAATTACGCCGGACAAAAAAAAGTAGATTTCTGGCGTAATTCGTTTTCTGAATTGCGCGCATCTAAACGCACGCGCACATTTAGACTTACGCACGCGCAACACCAGTTGCGCAGGCGTAATCGCTCTGTGAATCTGGGCCAGAGAGAATAAAATCAAAAGCTTTAGAAAACCCATAATGCTGTGTGATACCAGTGTCACGGGTATATCCTGTGATTAATGTTTCTAATATTTATGAGTTGATTTTTTTTTTTATACATTGTATATACTATATAATAATAATAACAATAAAAAAATTGACACAAAGTTGCTTCTGCATCCAAGCAGGATGGATAAAAATCTTTTTTTACATTTCAATCAGATTTTTTTCATTTAAATTCAATTTTTTTGATTATTTTTCAAATTTATTTTAAGAAAATGCTGTTAGACTAAACATCTATCTAAATTTAGATTTCTATTTAAGATACATTAATAATTTAGTTTATTCAGCATGAAATTGAGCTTAGTTATATAGCATGAGGCTGTATATTCTGCAATATTTACATTTTTGATTAACGAATCCAAGCTCTGCAAGCTGAGATAACATGCACTGCATTGATGCATTCACACAATTTCACAGTAATTTGTTCTGGAATATTCCTTTATCCCATTGTTTTTGTAAATCCATGTACACTACAAACTGTATAATTGAATCAGTTCTGATATCGCTGCTTTTACTAACTTGACAGCTTATTATTCTTAATAGGAAACCTTAATTTTGTTTGCAAATATTAAAGATTCTAACTACCAGCAAGAATAAGTGCTTGCACTTAAAGAGCGTCTGTCATTTTAGATCTATCATGGCAGCACCTGTTGGCAGGCATCCACTCTCCTGCTGCCACCATGTTCCTCACCTTGTTGTGTCACTGCCGCTGCATTGCCATGAAATGAGATTTGCCATGGAATGAGATGGTCCGCCTCCATCACATTCTATTGGCTCACTCATGTCACGTGACATATTTAAACGTCAAGTATTGACGCAAACATCAGTCACAGCTAGGCTATCATAGGGAGAGGATCTCCTCTCCCTGTGATTGCCCGATAGCGCTGTCAGCAGCGTGCCTCCCGCCAGCGCTAAGTACACCCCGCGCCCGCAGCTCTTCCCCGGAGGCAGACACGTCAGCAGGAGACAGCACAGCAAGGAGAAGGAGGGGGCTGGGAGAGGGAGGATGGAGGGATGGGATTTGCTGCTGGAGTATGGGGGGGGAAGCAGAGCCTGGGGGGGACTACAAGTACCAGCTGCACCTTTCTGTCTACTCTACCTATACAGTCAGAGATCTCTAATTTCTCTACATATATATTACATATATCTACTGCTGTTATATAATATTATAATGAGCAGATCTATGTATCCTGGAGGACTACAAGTACCAGCTGCACCTGAGTGACTGATCTCTAATTGTATAACATACATATTACATCTACTGCTGATATATAATATTATAATGAACAGATCTATATATCCTGGAGGACTACAAGTACCAGCTGCACCTGAGTGACTGATCTCTAATTGTATAACATACATATTACATCTACTGCTGTTCTTTAATATTATAATGAGCAGATCTTTACAGCCTGGAGGGACTACAAGTATCAGCTGCACCTGTGATCCTGTCTACTCAGCCTATAGAGTCAGAGATCTATAGATTCTCTACATACATATTACATCAACTGCTGATATATAATATTATAATGAGCATATATATATATCCTGGAGGACTACAAGTACCAGCTGCACCTGAGATCCTGTCTACTCTACCTATGGAGTGACTGATCTCTAATTGTAAAGCACACATATTACATCTGCTGCTGTTCTTTAATATTTTAATGAGCAGATCTTTACAGGCTGGGGGGACTACAAGTACCAGCTGCACCTGGGATCCTGCCTATAACATCACATATATTTCTAATATCATTACATACATATTACATCTACTGCTGTTATACATTATTACAATGAGTAGATCAATACATCCTAGAGGACTACAAGTACCAGCTTCACCTAGGATCCTGTCTACTCTACCTATGGAGTGACTGATCTCTAATTGTAAAGCACACATATTACATCTACTGCTGGTCTTTAATATTATAATGAGCAGATCTGTATAAGTAGAGTAGACAGGTTCCCAGGTGAATCTGGTACTTGTAGTCCTCCAGGATATATAGATCTGTTCATTATAATATTATATATCAGCAGTAGATGTAATATGTATGTTATACAATTAGAGATCAGTCACTCAGGTGCAGCTGGTACTTGTAGTCCTCCAGGATACATAGATCTGCTCATTATAATATTATATAACAGCAGTAGATATATGTAATATATATGTAGAGAAATTAGAGATCTCTGACTGTATAGGTAGAGTAGACAGAAAGGTGCAGCTGGTACTTGTAGTCCCCCCCAGGCTCTGCTTCCCCCCCATACTCCAGCAGCAAATCCCATCCCTCCATCCTCCCTCTCCCAGCCCCCTCCTTCTCCTTGCTGTGCTGTCTCCTGCTGACGTGTCTGCCTCCGGGGAAGAGCTGCGGGCGCGGGGTGTACTTAGCGCTGGCGGGAGGCACGCTGCTGACAGCGCTATCGGGCAATCACAGGGAGAGGAGATCCTCTCCCTATGATAGCCTAGCTGTGACTGATGTTTGCGTCAATACTTGACGTTTAAATATGTCACGTGACATGAGTGAGCCAATAGAATGTGATGGAGGCGGACCATCTCATTCCATGGCAAATCTCATTTCATGGCAATGCACCACATCACCAGCCATCCCATTAAAGTGAATGGGACTGTCAGTGAGTCAACAGCAGGTCAGAGGAGGAGCCGCTGCAGGACAGAGATTCACCGTGGTGTAGTGGTTAGCACTTTTGTCTAGCAGTAAAGGGGTCACTGGTTTGAATTCCCGACCACGACAGTACCTGCCTGGAGTTTGCATGTTCTCCCTGTGCCTGGATGGGTTTCCTCCCACAGTCCAAAGACATGGCGGTAGGTTAATTGGATCCTGTCTAAATTGGCCCTAGTATGTGTATGTATAAATGTGAGATGGGGACCTTAGATTGTAAGGTCCTTGAGAGTAGGGACTGATGTGAATGTACGATGTATATGTAAAGCGCTGCGTAAATTGACGGCGCTATATAAGTACCTAAAAATATTAAATAAAAAATTAAATAAAATCAACACCACTCCGCTTTTAAGCAACCTAGATCTAATTAGTGGGAATGCTTTAATAAGCATTCCCAGTATTGTTATTCGTTTTTTATTATTCTTATGTCTTAATTTAAATTTTATTATTCCGTACGTTTTTTGGCTCTGCGTAACTTCGCCATACTTTCAGCGATTGAGACCATTCAACTTTTAAAATGTTCATCTTATTTAGCTAACGATGGGACTTCTTCAAGTTTTTTTGTGCTATTTATACTTTTTAAAATATTAAGCTTTTAGTCGCTTTTTTTTAACATTGAAGTCAATGAGAACATGCTTTTTCCTGCTTCAAATCTCATGCCGTACAAAATGTATCTCCTCCTTCATACTTTCACTGACAGACACCAAACAAACTTTACCACGGTCACAAAATATTCAGCTATCCGGCTATGACTTTTCAGATTGAAATCTTTTATAGTTTTTGTGAAAAAGCAATTTACGTTTAGTGATTTTTTCAGAAAATTTTATCGATTTCACAGTCTTTCTATGAAGAGCTGCTAGAGTGAGTCATGTGACCTTTACAGTGTGAGTTTTGAAAAAACTGATTATCTATAAAAAAAGGGGGAACAAATTGCTCTCACGCCCACAAGATCTACTTGTCATACACAATTTATATATCAAATTGTAGGTATTTTTGTCTGCTTTCAGGCAATGTGATCAGTTTTGTGATGCACATTTTACTTTTCGTTGCTGGAGCTTCTAAAGGACAAGAGTTCCAATATTTCTCTCATAGGCCTTCATTTAACCGACTTTTAAAATTTGTTAGTAAGACACACAACGACACTCTTTTCTAAATCGCTGACATGGCCACATTTTTAAGTTTACCAACATAAATTTCATATCGATGCGTTCACAAGGGTCTTGTCTTTAAAACGGTGAAGTCGCTGTATCGATCGCATGTACGGTTGTGGATTTATTAAGGTTTGTTTGAAGGGTTAGGTAACTCATTTGGTCTGTGAATTGAAGGCGTTTGTAATGGTAATTCTGTCCCTAAATAGCTTCCTTTACCTCAGTGCAATTATCCCACTCACACACCTGGGGGGGGGGGGGAGAAAACCTCTTGAGGGGGGAGGGGCGACCAGGACACTCTCTACTTTGCAGATAAGAGAAAGGAGCTGTGTGTTAGTGGGCGTCCTGCTCACTCCCTCCCCCCTCAAGAGGCTTTCTCCACACCAGGGAAAAAGCCTTGCATTACTGTGTGGAGTTACAGACAGAAGAACAGGAAGTGATGGTTTCTCAGAAGAAATAAGGACATTTAAAAGCAAAATCAAAGGATGAGGTAAGTAAAGGAGCACTGCACAAAGGTAAAAGAAGCTATTTAGGGAAAATTATTTTACATTTACAACACCTTTAATGATCAAAAGGAGGCTTTATAAGTACTGAAGGAACACTGCTTGTATGTCCTAAAGATAGTATAGTGGTTATGGTGAATGGCATTTGTGCGGGCTTAGCAATTCAGCTATTCAGCATTCCCACGTATTTTCCTCAGGAAATGCATTTTCTAGTTTTATTTGCTGCCAGTCCTTAGGCCACATTTACACTTGTGCACATTGTAGCAAACCTTCAGGTGCAGTAAAACAAAGTAGCAATAAGATTTTTCCTCAATGCCTTTTTATTGCCAGTACAGAGTATCTTGGGAATTCAGCCTGGATTGTACTTTACCCACAATGCACTAGACATGGGTACCTTGTCCACTTACCCAATGAGCTGACCCTGGACAAGAAATATCAAATTCTGGGTTCCCCCTCATCGCCACGTTCTCTACAGTTAGAGCTTTTGGAATTGAAAGGAGAGCAGGATTTACATTTCTATGATTGTGAGTTTCTGATGGAATCTTTTAGTCTGCATAAAAAGTATATATGTAGCATATAAAAGGTTAACTGTTCTAGCAAGATGAATTAGTCATGTAGGTATACTTGTCATTGTATTTTGTTCTGGCCAAATATTTACTATCATCATAGTGAAATATGGGTTCCTTAGCGCAGAGTAGAAATAATTCTAAGTATCTGAAAGGAAAGCTTCATAGAAAAAACTATGGTATTTGCTAATATTTGGATTCCCTACGCCAAGTAACTGACACAGTCCAGACGAAGAGTCCCATTTCCTGGCTGTAAAGATAGCCCATTAAAGGAAATCTTTTCTTTGACAGCACAAAGCCCAACTAACACAGAGTTCCTTTACTAGCACTCTTTATTTTTAGTGTGCCGAGAAATAAACAGATTGTTATTTCTTGGAGACTATTTTGGAGATGCTCATGCATACACCGAAGTGCCTCCTCTACAGTTTGAATGCAGTGATTAAGGTTCTGACGGCAGAACTTGTAACTTCTGAAAACTGTAGTTTCTTGCTGTGCCCAGATTTGTTAACCCACACATAATCATTTGGCAACTGCCTAATTATCCTATGAAAGGTACTGGGACCTGCTGTGCTTGTTAATAGCTATTCTCAGACATTGGGAGTTATTTATGAAAGGCAAATTCACTTTGCACTATAAGTGCAAACTACAAGTGCAAATTGCACTTGAAAGTGCACTTGGAAGTGCACTCGCTGTAGATCCAGGGGGGGGGGGGGGGACATGCAAGGGGAATAAAAAATGGCATTTTAGCTTGCACATGATTGGATGATAAAATCAGCAGAGCTTCCCCTCATTTCAGATCTTACCCTCAGATTACATTTTGTTGTAGTGCAAAGTAGATTTGCCTTTCGTAAATAACCCCCATTGTCTCTGCTACTTTATACATTTCAATAAACTTACTTAATTATTATTATTTTATATATATATATATATATATATATATATATATAAAAATATATATATATATATATATATATATATATATATATATATATATATATATATATATGTATATATATATATATATTGGGTCAGGGAGCAAAGAAAATTGTAAAATACTCTACATGTGCAAATATACATGTTCACACACCATATTCCATGTTTACCTTTTTCCTTAAAGTGGATGTAAACCCCAATTTTTTTTTTTTTTTGCTGTCATAATGTAGGGTATACGATTTCCTATCATCTGTGCCCAGTCTTGCCACAACGAGTTAATCCAGCTCTGAGCAATCCTCTTTTATTGTTCAGTGAAATAAAACGGACTTACAGAGAAAAACCTTAGTCCGTTCCGCCCCCTTGATGTGAGTGACGTTATTTACATATCTCATGCACGAGCCTGGAGACGAGCATTATTTTTTAATTCCCACCCCCACTCCTTTTCTGAAGTCATGTGGTTACTTTTCTGGATTTTGACTGGATGTTAGTGATCATAGCAGAATTTAGTGTAAGGAATGCTAAGGAGAAAATGCATGTTGACAAGTAGAGTGTAGAGGAGGGCGGGGAGTCTACTGACATCACGACTCCACCCACCGAGCTCCAGACAACAGACCCACCCACAGAATTTGCAGTTTTTCAGGTCTTATAACAGACAGAGGGGAGACATTTGCCAGGTAAAGATACATGCAGGGGGCATGTATATCCTTATAGATCAGCACTATGGCAGTAGTTTTGAAAGGATGACAGTGGGTTTACATCCACTTTTATCTCCCATTCAGATTTTGCTTTTAAGCACATTGGCATTTTTTTTTTACAGTAGCTCCCAGTACCCCCAAACATTTATATATAAAGCCAATGTATCTTCAGTTGATAAATCACAATATATATATATATATATATATATATATATATATATATATATATATATATATATATATATATATATAAATCTACACAAATGCCCTAATATTAAAAGATTTGGGAACTTCTTATGTTAACAGCTCTTGCTGTATAATTGATTTTTGTGGAAAATTATTCGGACAGAATTTCCACTAAAGACTTATATAAGAGGTTTATCTGGTGAGTTATTTTTTTATTTTTTTTATTTTGGGGTTAGGGGATTCTTTATTAAACTGGACAGGAAGGCAGTTAAAACAACCTTTAAAATTCTTCAGATGGCTGTTGGAGAGGATGTGGACAGCAGACACTTTTCCCCACCTTTGGTGGGACTATACATTCATAAAATCTTTTGGACAGCAATATTTCATATTCTGAACCAGCACTTTAGCAGTATAGTTTCATGAGACATCTATGCCAGTTATATGATACGGACAAGTCACCAGACACCAAATGACTACACAACTAGATCAGTAGTGTATTTAGATTTTTTGCTGTCCTAGGCCTGACTAAACTCGTGCACCCCCAAATTTAAATATGATCCACCCCTTCCTGTCAAGGCCACACCCCTTCCTGTTTAAGAACTGCCCTAAATTTTTCCAGTGGGGACACTAGTACCAAGGGCCTTGGCTATGGGGCAGGAAATTAAGGGAAATTAACGGATGGCAAAAAAAATTAACAAGGGCTCTAATCCCTTACTCAATCCAAAATGGAAAAAACATGTGTTGCCTATAGTTCTACTTTAAGCACAAATTTCTGATAATTTTATGGAGAGGACTAAGAGGATATAACCATGCCAAAGGTGCAGCAGAAAACATGTAGCACAGTGAGGAAGGGGAATGTGGTCCAGGCAGTGAGCAAAAGAAGGATTGGAACAAATAAATCAAATTTTCTCATCAGCAAGCAAGAGAAATAAAATTAAGATTCCTTAACCACTTAAGGACCGCCTACTGCACATTTACGTCGGCAGAATGGCACGGCTGGGCACATCAACGTATATATACGTTGATTTTAGTACCCAGCCGTGGGTTGCGGGCGCGCGCCCGCGACCCGGTCCGAAGCTCCGGGACCGCGGGATTCGCGGTCCCGATCGCCGCTGCAGTGCGGCGATCCGTCCCTGGAGCGGAAGAACGGGGAGAGCCGTGTGTACACACGGCTTCCCCGTGCTTCTCTGTGGCCGTAGCATCGATCGTGTCATCCCTGTAATAGGGGGACGCGATCGATGACGTCACACCTACAGCCACACCCCCCTACAGTTGTAAACACAACACATAGGCACACATCCCCTACAGCGCCACCTGTGGTTAACTCCCAAACTGCAACTGTCATTTCCACAGTAAACAATGCAAATTTAAATGCATTTTTTGCTGTGAAAATGACAATTGTCCCAATAATGTGTCAAAATTGTCCGAAGTGTCCGCCATATTGTCGCAGTCACGAAAAAAATCGCTGATCGCCGCTATTAGTAGTAAAAAAAAAAAAAATTAATAAAAATGCAATAAAACTATCCCTTATTTTGTAAACGCTATAAATTTTGCGAAAACCAACCGATAAACGCTTATTGCGATTTTTTTTACCAAAAATAGGTAGAAGAATACGTATCGGCCTAAACTGAGGAAAAAAAATGTTTTTTTATATATTTTTGGGGGATATTTATTATAGCAAAAAGTAAAAAATATTGCATTTTTTTTTAAATTGTCGCTCTATTTTTGTTTATAGCGCAAAAAATAAAAACCGCAGAGGTGATCAAATACCACCAAAAGAAAGCTCTATTTGTGGGGAAAAAAGGACGCCAATTTTGTTTGGGAGCCACGTCGCACGACCGCGCAATTGTCAGTTAAAGCGACGCAGTGCCGAATCGCAAAAAGGGGCAAGGTCCTTTACCTGCATTTTGGTCCGGGTCTTAAGTGGTTAATATGTACAACTGACACAAGCAAAGGATTGCAGGAGAGTCCTTCTACCTACCTGCCAGGTATAGGTGACCATGTCAGTGTCCATTGTGTCTGTGCCATCCCTATCATACCGGCAGCAGTGCGGCTGCTTTATGGGGAAGCCAGATTGATTTGTCTTGCGGCCCAGTCCACCTCATAAGACTGGTGCTGCACTAAAAGTGTGGCGCAAGCCGGCGGGGACTCTTTTTATGCTGCCCCCCTGCAAAGTGCTGCCCTAGGCCTGGGCCTTGTTGGCCTAGGCCAAGATACAGCCTTGAACTAGATAGAAAATCAACATTCACGCAAACAGTGAAGCACATAATACACTGAGGAATTGTAAACCAAAAATGTAAGACATCTGAGGATACAGGGAAATCCATTGAGTGGTCCATATAACTTTAGCACAAAGTTGGATACTCCATAGCGAGAATACAACAGCAACATAGCCATGAAACTATTAGTCCCAGTATACATAAAGGGTTTTAGAAAAGGCAATAGGTGAAGGTGTAGTAGCTGTAAAGGGACAGTCTTTAGTCCTAACTATTCAGCCGGCTAGCCTTGGGGGCCAGTTGTACCGATGGTGCACATGGGAATAGTCCCAGTCAAGCCTGCAGGGAGCAATAAGGCTACTTGATGGCTATATGGCTAGTTCCTAAAGGATTCAGCCTCCCTAGCAGCAGATATTAAATCCCCGCAGCAGCGGCTCACCAGTCTTGGTGATAATAAAGATCATCATCTGGTCACACACAGCGATCAGTCTACTCTCTGCTCTGCCCCAGTTGACTCTGGCTGTGGGCACTCCCAAACTCAGCACTCTGGATCCTGCTCAGGCCGCCAATATGCAGCAGCGATGATGCACACTGGGCAGCGATGTGCACTCTCTCTGGTCTCCCTCACAGCAAGAGGAAGCTGTGTGCTTTACAGCCTGAGAAAATACAGCTTTTTCCTCACCCCCTGAAATCATTCTTCTCTGGTCTACAGTTCTCAAACTGTAGTGCTGCCTGGCTCTCCTGGGCAGTTTAATACAAATTATTTCTCCCATCCTCCTACTGCACAGTGCCTATTGGGATCTCTAGTGTAAGCAAACTATTTGTCACAAATAGGGATGAGCTTCGGGTTCGATACGAATGTATGTTCGACTCGAACATTGTCTGTTCCTACGTTTGACGAAATTAGAACAAAAGCGGTCGTTCGCACCAAATTCGAGTGACTCAAATGGCCCATAAGTCACTGCGGCATTGCGCACTGATGATTGGCCAAGCATGCTGTATGTCCCGCATGCTTGGCCAATCACAGCACACAAAAAACGAAGAGCCATAATTGGCCAATGCCTGGGTGGCTTTGGCCAATTATGGCTCAGGGCTTTAGCACACGCCCCACACTATATAAGGCCGCCTGCTGTGTAGTGTGTTCCGGCTTGTTATTGAAAGCAGTCAGAGAGACAGAGAGATTGTCTTTTTAGATAGCTAGATAGAGCAGGCAGGCAGGCTAGTCAGTTTAGCTTAATTTACAGTGTGTAGAGGATATATATACATCCCTAGGAGTTGTACATATATTTCTACACTGTATAGCTTAGATAGATCAGTTCTTCCTAATTTACTGACAGGCAGATGATTGTGCTATTTAAAGACGTTATCACAGGTATAGACACCCAGCAGGTACAATATTACAATACAATATTTTTGGAGCAGTGATTTTAATGATGCTTAACTTAAAAAAAAAATTTGAAAAATTCCTTTAAATATTGTACCTGCTGGGTGTCTATATTTTGCCTGTGAAAATGTATTTAAGAACCCGGGTCTTGCCCGAGGGCACATGTATCAACGGAAAAAAAGGTTTTAAAAACTATCATTTTTTCAGGAGCCCAAGGGGAATAGTGCAACATAAAATCAGTATCTCAGTAAAGGAAGAAAATAATAAAATGCAATGTTTACTTCCCCATATGGCTGTAGCCCAGCACCTGGCCATACTCACTTGGATAACTCCTGCCCACTTAACTTGTCACTGAATTATCAATGTTTGTAAAAAAGTGACACCTTGATTCAGCGTCATTCAGCGTCCAGGCAAAGACACCAAGTTGCGCCCCCCTTACCCTTAGGGTTCTTCGGACCTCATAATTGTCAAAACACAGATGTAGCAAGAGGCTGTGTTAAATCTTATATGCAACCTCTTGCTACATTAATGCCATACTATAGCTGCCAAACACATCGATATATAGGGCATCCATGAAACATGAGATTTCAATTAAAATTTTAGATAAATCTTGGCGTAGAAATATTGTACTGATATTGATTTTTTTTTGTATGATTTTGTCCTTTACTATATATATTGATATGATAGATGCATACCTGATACACTATCTTCAATCTGTTTTAAGAACTTGCTAATAGGATTTTATTTTATTTCTTTTACTTTTTGTATTTATTCGTACAAATAAAACATTATTATGCCATTCAGGTATGATACTTCTACATAACTAATATGCATATGTAGATTTGTATTCCCATCTGTTATGTGGGTGATGGGAGTACAGCCAAGTGTGAGATGCCTAAATCTCATCATCCTCCCCCACAGAACCATTTCCGTGTCCTGTCTTCTTATAATTTAACTTTTCTGTAGCAGCTTCAATGTTTTATATACAGTATATGGAACATCCATATTTCCATTTCCATGTATCTGAAATCCAGATTTTTACAGTCAAATCTGGAAACATTCAGGCTGTATGATCATGCAACCATGTAACATGATCATTATATGCGTAGAGTGACTACTGAATATTTTCACCAAGTTGTTGTCTCAGAGGATTACCTTACTGCTGGAGCATAGCTTGTGGGGGCTACAGGGTGGTGTGTTGGGTGGTTGTCACATCCTCCATGCTTCACTCCACATTGGGTGGCAAAAGTGGGTCACATACTGTAGGCGGCCTACCTGGGGGGTTTAACCTCATTTATTTTTACACAAGCATGAGGGATTTATCAAAGCTGGAGCAAACTGAATCTGGAACAGCTGTGCATGGCAACCAATCAGCTTCAGTCTTCAGCTTGTTGTTAAAGAGGAAGTAAACACTGATGGTTTTACTTCCCGGCAAAGGTAAAGCATAATGGGCTATAATGCTTTGACATAGCTTTGACAGCTGTCAAAAAAGTCCCAGAGCTTCCCACGCAGGTGCCATAAATAGGGTGTAAAACATACTATAGCAACATGACATTTCTCATAAATCTACAAGTGTAGCTCATCATAGGATTTATCTACTACATTACTATGTTTTATCTTCTTTGAGTTGGAAACACAATTCTTACTCTAAGAGGCATTTTGATGTTAATGAGCTTATACAATAAACATTCATCGTGTGCCCAGATTTGACACCCAGGAAAGCTTAGAGGGGGAAAAAAACAAAGTTAAACCTACACATTGGATTATACTGGGAAAAACAAAAGAGCGACCTAAAAATCATAAGACCAGCAATGGACACTCAATAGAGGGAGGAATTTCCCCTTAGACAGCTGTCGCAGCCAGGGCCACTGATAGGGCAGTACAACCAGCCCTGTTATACTGAGCCCGACCAACAGAAGGAGGCCTAATAATCTTTTAACTTCTAGCTTAAAAATAAACAGCTAAATAACTTTATTAATCCGCACCCACTTGATTACTAATGTAGCTAAGGAATACATTGGAACCTCGGATTGCGAGTAACTCGGTTAACGAGCATTTCAGAATACAAGCACTGTATTTAAAAAAAATCGAGACTCGGTTTGCGAGTGTTGTCTCGCAAAACGAGTAGAATTCAGGCCAAAGCGGTGTGCAGTACCAAGGAAAAATGGGGAAAATATTGCGCTGATCTGGATACAATGTGAAAAATAAAATGAAAGGAAGTAAAGCTGCCACACTACAATATGACAAATATTGAACAGTGATGTGGGGAAAAAAATGTAGTGCTGAGTGAAAACAGAGACATTAATTTCTCTAGTTTAAAACGAATGTGAAATCACTGTAATGAAATAGTGATAAAATAACAAAAACAGCAATCAAGGTGAAGTGACTGAATACACAAGTGTTGTAAACAAACACAACCGAAAATAACAAGTCCATAAAAAACTGGTGAACGAAGGAATGGTGGAATGACCACGTAGATTCTCAAAGGCAAACAATCCTTTCTTAAATAGAATGAAGATTAAAATGCGCTTACCAGAAGGCGTGGATCTGTATGTCTGTGACAACAGATCAGTCAGGCATGAACACTCTCAGGGCACAGTCTGCTCGGCTTCCTTGAACTAGGTCCACAAATGGGATGTATCTTCAGTGGAGGGCCATGGATGCACGATGTCCTTGAGTGACGTCCCAGACAATCCAAGGTATCCAACCCCAAATGGATGTGGGGTGTGTGATGGTATAACGCCTAAGGGGATGGGACAAGGCAGAGATGGAAGGCTCCAAACAACATGTGTGGGAGAGAAAGAAAAACGCAGCCCCAATGGTGCAGGTCAAAAAATATTAAGGTTTTATTATAATAAAACCACAGGTTACATAAAAAGTGATCACCAGTAATAAAAGGGGCAATATGAGAAATGGTGAAAATCAATCCCTACGCGTTTCGTCCTAGAGGGACTTCATCTGGGGCATCGGTACCACTTTTGGCATGAGGTGGGGGGCGCCGGACCCGAGCAGAGCCGAACCATTTGGAAATGCACGGAAAGGCACGAGGACAGTGCGGCTGACCTCGGCAAATCTCAGGTAGGAAGTCTTCCGAGGTTTGCTGAGGTCAGCCGAAGTGTCCTCGGACCTTTTCGCCCATTTCCAAGGCTCTCCGGCACCCCCCGCCTCTGGCCACATGCGGTATTGCATCTTATTGAAGTCAATGCGGAACAAATTATTTTAGTTTCCATTGACTTCAAAGGGCAAACTCGCTTTGATATGCAAGAACTTTGGATTACGATCATACTCCTGGAACTGACTATGCTCGTAATCCGAGGTTCCACTGTATATAGTAATTTCCTTGGCCCCATTAGGTTAACAGAGGGGCCCAGGAGGTGAAAGCAGAAGAAGGACTTTTTTTTTTTTCATTTTTGGGTGCAGGGATACACACACACATGCTGCTGTCAGTATACCCGAACAAACTAAAGATCTGCCTGCTCTCTGTACAGGCCCGGAGTGGCCAATCGGGAGAATCGGGAAGTATCCCGGTGGGCTGGTCTGGTTGTGGGCCGGTTCGAAAACTCTGTCCACAAAATATCATAATATGGCTGTAAAACTTGTATGCCCCTGTTACCTGCCTACATCAAGGATTATCGCTCCTGCTCACTTCTCTGCAGCAGCAGTTGCACTCCATTCCAGGCTCCCTTCTTGAGTTCCTATATCCCCCCCCGATTGGAGTTGGTACAGTCCCAGTGAAAGAGCATGTGGGCGGAACAGGAAGAGAAACTCACAACACTGCAGCATGGATCTTTGGTTCCCGCCCAGCAGCACACAGCAGAGCGCTCCTCCAGGGCAGAGTGAAGATTTGTAAATCATGGGTGACAGACTGGATCCTCTTCTACTGTGAGTCCCGACTGCTCTGCATTCCATAATGTGATTACAAATGTGCCCTGCACTTTTTACTGCAGGTTTATTGAAAGTGAAAGTAAAATTCTTGAACAGGTTAGGAATTAGTGTTACATTTCATAGATGTAATCCATATACACTTTATATCTTCAAAAAATTATGATTATTAATAAGATATAATGTGTATGTGCATTACATCTATGAAATGTATCACTAATTCCTAACCTGTTCAAGAATATAAGCATTACACAGCAAAGGATGTGATTTCTTATACCAGCCCAACTTCAAGAAAGTCCACTCTTGCAGTGGGGGAGGGGGGAGAATGGAGGTACTGTATAGTGTTTTTTTACTTAATTCTATGCTTCAGCCAGCTCTAGTGCTCTTCTCCTCCTCCCTATCACATATAGAGGAAGATTAACCCTGTATGGTCCAAAGTGGAGGCTGGAGTGTGACCACTGTCACTCCTAACTGACACAGGAGCTACAGGGGACCAGTAACAGAACTGCAGAGAGCCCCCTGAAGAAAAGTACAAGGTAGAACTGAGTACACGGATCAGAATTCATTGGGTTCAGCAGGGGCTGAATTTTAGATCAGTGTGTAATCCTCTCTGTTAGACAGAAACCAATTGTTATATCCACTTCTGCTGGAAATCCTTGTTCAATTAGCTGTTTGCAGCCAAACAGAAGCAGTGCTGATCAGTGTATTTGATAGGGGGGAGTCCCTGTTGTCAGAAAACAATGTCCCAGTGAGGGGGTTTCCCACATCCACACAAGAGCACTTGCTCTCTAGTGCAGGGGTCTCCAAACTCTCTAAAGAAAGGGACAGTTTAATGTCTTTCAGACTTCAGGGGGGCCAAACTGTGCCCAGTGGGAGTTAACAATGTCCGATCTGGTGTCGTTGGGAGGAATAGTGCCCCTTTTTTTATGTCAGTGGAAGAAATTATGCCCCATCATTGGAAGGAATAGTGCTCCAATGTTGATGGCCGGATAAAGGCAAGCAAAGGACCATATCTGGCCCCAGGGCCGCAGTTTGGAGACCACTGCTCTAGTGGACTGTTTGTTTAAAGTGCACTTTAATAGTACTTTGCACTGTGTGTTTGTTTGCAGCACTGGGAGTTTGGTAGTAACTCCAAAACTAAATTGTGTAAAAATGAACCATAAGAATTTGACTAGAGTTATTTGAATATTTGGGAGTTATTCACATTATATGTTATAGTATTTTACAGTACCAGGAGTGTGTTCTTATCTCCTTCACAAAATGTTTTTGCAGCAGAGGGATTTTGGTCCCACATGTATGTGATATTGTATATTACTGTACATACTCTACCACTGTACACACTGCTCCTGATCCTTGTAATTTATCCAATTCTGACCTCTGCAATATATATATATATATTTTTTTTTTTTGTGTGTGTGTAAGATAATTGGTTATGGGGGGGCGCAGCTCGGCATGTTCGCCCTGGGCGCTGGTTGTCCATGCACTGGGGCAAGTGCCATGCTACAGGCTGCCGCGTCGGGGGCTAAATTTATAAGGGAGCAGGAAGGCGGCCGCAGGAGCCGATTAAATAAAAGGACGGATCGGGGGTCTTTTTTTTTTTTTCGTGGGGGGGGGGGGGGGGGGGGGGCGGCTTTGGTGCCGGATACATGGCAGCGGCCAGGGCAGATTTTTTTTACAGGTAGGGGAAAAACAGGCAGCACACTCAGTGCACCCAGTAACCAACCTGAAAAAACAATTTTTTTCTGCTGTCAGGTTTATATTGTAATTTACAATATGTACGGAGGGGAACAGAGGTGTGGGGGAGGAAGTTACAGAGGTGGGGGGTACAGATATGTGGGGAAGGGTACAGAGAGAACAGATATTGGGGGAGGGGTCCAGAGGGGGAACACAGAGGTGCGGGGAGGGTACAGAGGTGCGGGGAGGGTACAGAGGTGCGGGGAGGGTACAGAGGTATGAGGAGGATACAGAGGTGCGGGGAGGGTACAGAGGTATGAGGAGGATACAGAGGTGCGGGGAGGGTACAGAGATGCGAGGAGGGTCCTGTTATTTATTGTTCTAATAAATCTTCACTGTGAAGCAAAACTTACTGTATTTGCACTGAATTGGAAATATTTTTTGAAAAATACAATGAATTACAGGCTGTAGAGAACAGTGCGCCATTGCAAACTTATATTTTGAGGTTTTAATTACATTATTTTAATAGTCGTGAACTAAAGTGGGCTGATCTAAGGCATGAAACTCCAGGGCTGAAAATGAGTCCCACTCCGGCCCTGCCTCTGTATGCCTTCTCCGACGGATGAATATTACTGTAATAGGGCTCCCTTAATTCAGTAAGTGCTGCAGCCTGAGGGAGAGACGTATCACTGAAGCAGCTGAGACAGACAGAGAAGCAGGAGTAATCTTGACAGCAGCAGTAGTGCACAGGCAAGCATTCCCCTCCACATACACACAATGACAGGTCACACAGGCTATTGTAAAATGTGCAATCCCCAGACTCTCATTGTGTGCTCATGGTCATTATCATTATGCTGTATGGCTCAGTCAGTGTAACATGCTGTTGTGTGCTGACTTTCCTGATATATGGCTGTAATGTGTGTTACAGAATATAACACAGAACAGCCATAACAAAGTCAGCACCACACAGTCATGTTACACTGACAGAGCCATAGAGTACCTGCTGTGCTCTGATCATCATAATTAATAATGACCAGGAGCACATAGTGAAATGATACAATTAGACCCCGTACACACGAACAGACAGATTTGTTCAAATCGGTCGGACAGATCGTTTTGAACAAATCTGTCTGCTGGGATGTATTGGTTTGATCGTGTACACACGATCAAACCAAAATCCCCGCCGGCAAGCGGCGCGCTGACGTGGCGGTGGCGGTGACGCCGCCACGTCACCGCACCAGGAAGTGAATTACTTCTGCGCATGCGTCAAATCCATTTGATGCATGTGCGAGAAGATATGTCTGCTGGTTAGTGTACTAACCAGCAGACATATCGGGCGGACGGATTCCCAGCCGACAGATTTTAAAGCATGCTTTAAAATCTGTCGGCTGGCCAAATCCGTCGGCTTGCCCGTACACACGATCGAATCTGTCTGCTGAGACAGTCGGGCCGACCGTTTCCAGCAGATAGATTTGATCGTGTGTACGCGGCCTTACATATGTGATGCGGGGAAGGGACAGTAAAAACACAGCCAAGATGAATTTTTACCACCCCCAAACCTCTCCCCTTTGATAACCTTTCACCCAAGCTTTGCAATCAGGTCCACCTGTCAGTTTTTCATGAAGACATCATTGAAAGCTTCTTGTAGTTTTACAGGTATGAATTGACTTGTGTGCATTTAGATCCGCCTACCTCCATGTCCATTCAGGTAAAAAAAAAAAAGGAAAAGAACATCCTTTTCTATTTTTCCAGACCTAAATGTGACAGATCAGAAGTCTCTGGTGTACGCGCACACAAACTGAATAGGCACAGATGTCAAAACACTGACATCTCTCCTATTCAGATCCAGTTATGATTGGTGGGGTGCTGTAAATGTTACATGTTCCAGATCCTGCCACCAGTCCCCCAGACCCCCCCCCTGACAGTGTGGGGGCAGGGGTAGAGCCAGAGTTGAGGTTGTGGGTGCGGCCAGGGGCGGAGCCATGGGTGGGGCTGTATGGGGTTCCATGGTTTCCAACAGCGACCCTGGTCACAGCAGGTGTCTCCAGGTGTTTTCCTCTCCCCTGGCTCTGGTGAGAACACCAGAATTTGGGATTTATCATCATTTTTTTTTCTATCTGGCAATTGTAACAAGGACAACATACAGCAATACAAACTTTCCCTTACATACCATATCTAAACTTGAAAGAAAGGTTTGGCAATGCATACACTTCACTTTAATCCTGTAAATGTTGCAACATATAAAAAATTGACATCTAGAAATAATGTGTGTCTGTCAATTTGCTAGTCATAGATAAGAAGGGCCATTCTAGTGCTTAAAATTACCATTACGATAAAAGTGTCACTTATAGGGCCCACTTGCGCTTGCAGTTGGGGGGCGGAAAAAGACAGAGCGCTTCTAATGCCCTGTACACACGATCGGACCTTTGTCTGACCAAATTCACATTGGAATTCCGACAGAATTCCATCGGAGGAAAAGAGAACATGTTCTCTATGTAAACTCTGATGGAATTCATCAGAATTTCCGATGGGGCATACACACGGTCAGAATTTCCAATGGGGCATAAACACGGTCGGAATTTCCGTCTGACTTTTTCCATCGGAAATTCCGATCGTGTCTACGAGGGCTAATGCTAATGTAAACTACCCCTTACTCAATGAACACACAGTAAGTGCTTTTATTTTGTATTTGTATGACCAGGGGGCAATTTGACCAGAACTTGTAGTTTTAGCGTTTGTCAGTTTTTTGCGTACTAAAATGATATGCACCTTGTATTTTGTATTTTACTGTAAGCAGACAAATTCACAAACATTTAAAACATGCTTTTTAATGCTTGACTCTTTATGTAGCGTGACCAGGAGACATTTTCTGGGTTTCATAGTGACCTGAAGGATTTGTCCAGCCTAGGCCTATTGATATACAGTAACATATGGCGCACAATTTGGATATCTTCTAGTTTTGGGGTTTTATTGGAATATTGCCAGCATATCGACTGTATATATTTTCAGGCCCACCTCTCATTCTTGCTACATCTACCATCATTTTTCTTTTTGTTTCTACATTTTAATTGAAGCTCTAAAAGAAACAGATTTGGAAACCTGTAGAATTAAATGAAATGTATAGTTTTTCAAAAGATATTCTTCTTTCTTTGTTCAGGACTAAAATATTGTATTTTGAATCCACTAAGTATTGGATCTGCATATTTCTTGTTCATCATTGCCAACAGATGGCAAGCTGTAAGGAAGAGCACCGGCATTCTGAAGGGTTGGATTACAGCTTCTATTACTATACAGACTTGATTAGCAGGGGGGGGGGGGTGAGATTGCACACACTGGATAATAAAGACAAACATATCCTTGCGTCTGACAGGGTTAAAGATAAAAAAAAAAAAACTCATGGCCAATTTTCTGGATTCTTCAGCCAGTAACTTTGATTTTAACCAGTTGTAGCCAACTTTTTTAAAGCTAACCATTTGTATATGGAAATTTGTTGATTTTTTTTGTAGGCCTATTAGACCCTACAAGGTACATGTAAAGTCCCATCCCATTTTTGTTCTCATTCGGTATTACTTTTTTTGATCAATTTGATTTATAAATAGATGTGTTATATAACTTGCCACCTGTGAGCTACAAATAATACAGTATGATGTAAAAGATTCTTTACATTCTATTTACTGTCAGACAAACCTTATTGTCTTCAAGCATGCAGTCAGTTTTGGGCTTTCTTGTATAAAGCCCTGTTCTTTTCATAATACCCTGTACCCTATGTAGCACTACCCCCGAAGGAGCTGCTGGTTTAGATTGGGCTTTGCACGTTACCTCTAAGTTCGTTGTCCAGGGAAGAAAGTCTGTAGAAATTGCCACACAAGATGTAAAACCTTCAACTGTTAGGTTTTATTTGTGCTGCATAAAACTTGTGAAGGAAGTAGAGAGTATAGCGAGAAGGGGAAGGTTCAGGTATGAGGTACAGAATGCACAAAAGTATTACAAGTTTCACTATTCACCACTCACTCCTGAGTGGGTATTGCTCACACAGATAGACCCCTCTCACATGGCTTAGCAGCCAGACTGATGCATGGACAGTATAGAGACAGTCTCTGCCACAAACCGTCTAAGAGCACAGGATGGATAGTCAGGAATCCTCTGCCACAGGATTTCAGTCCCAAACTTCCTGCCATACAGCAAAAGAGCCTTTAGGCCAATCCGGCGTACTGTAAGACAATTTGCGTAGTGGATCCCTTCCCTTAACAAGGTCACCAGGCCTATCCCGAGACATCAGTTTGCCTTGCTTGGTCTCCTCCAGGGTAGGACCTCCCCCGGTTTCCTTCACCAAGAAGCTTCCACCCACATGGATGGACAGCTTGGGATCCCTTGTAGAACCAAAGGCCCCAGCCAACATAGCTGGGCCTACCTGATAGGAGTACAGCCTTAGACCAACGTGGTCCCGAGACTGGAATCACGCACACCCACTTCACGCCAGGAGGGCCACAAGGTGAAGGCCCCCGAAAAACGGCGTCTGCCTCCTAAGTATCCCTTCCCAGCATGCACAGCGGGGCACCACTCCCACTGGGCTGCTGCCGAGACGGGTCACTTAACACACCATGGTTCGCCCGAGTTCCAACATGGGCCTGAGATGGTACCGCCACCTACAAGCAACAAGGGAAAACTTCTGCCAAGCACAACCACAGCCAGAACCATGGGAATCCGCTGAACTTTTTCCCTGGGGGGGGTGGCATCATTTTAAGGTCATCTATGCTCGGTCCCTTTTTGACTCTGTGTGTGTGTGTGTGTAACAGTGTATGTTTCTTCAGCGATTGATCATAGGCCCAGGGCAGGCACTGGTAGTGTATTCTCTCTCATCTCGGCCACTGCACGCCACGCACCTGTGGGAGGAGCTGGCCCCATTACGGCTGGATTGGCATAGGCATAGCAAGTGCAACATATATATTTACATAGGCAGGCTGAGGCAGGCAATCACGGAACAGAACAGCCAGGATGTTAAGCAGAGGTCCAATGCCGGGGTGAGGAGGGAGGGATGGATGTGTCTGTATGTATTGCGGTGAATAAGTCGGAACAGACTGAGAGCAGCCCCAGTCCCCATGCCAGCAACAGACTTAGAAAAAAAAGTCCACAGCTGCCGCGGGGGCCATTGCAACACATGGGGCAAGTCAAGTGTCTTCTCTTACGATTCCAGGGGGGGGGCAATTTTCCCCCTTGCCCTATGGAGCGGACCAGAACAGAGGCAAATTTAAATAGAATTATGGCTCAGACGCCCCCTAAATTTAAAGTAGCTTCTTTGTCAATTGGAGCCTGACGGATAACTATGGGGGGGGGGGGGGGGTTATTTACAAAAGGCAAATCCACTTTGCACTATAAGTGCAAACTACACTTGAAATTGCACTGAAAGTGCACTTGGAAGTGCAGTCACTGTAGATCCAAAGGGGGACATGCAAGGAAAATAAAAAAAACGCATTTTAGCTTGCACAAGATTGGATAATAAAATCAGCAGAGCTTCCCCTCCTTTCTACTCCTCAGATTTACAGCCACTGCACTTCCAAATGCATTTTCAGTGCAATTTCAAGTGCACTTTGCACTTGTAGTTTGCACTTGTAGTGCAAAGTGGATTTGCCTTTTGTAAACTGTAAACTGTAAACTGTTGCATAAACACATTTTCTATCTAGTTTTGCATAGGATAAGGTAGAGGTAAAACCTCTGACAGGTTCTCCTAGCTGTCTTTGGTCGTATTGAGTGGGGTTCTCTTATTTTCCTGTACCACGTTAAGAAGGAAGAAGGGAAATGCTTCCAACAGGGACAGAGCAATCTGCATTTGAGTTATCAAGATTTTCCCAATCTATCCAAAGCTACTTTAATGGGAGTCTCTCTTCTGAGACCTGTTTTTTTTTTATAGTGTTGCTTTTATAACAGTCTGACATGGGTGTGTCTGATTTGTATGTTCATTCACAATACCTCCAAATGATTTCCAAATTTTTCTACCCAGGTGAATTCTAATGTTAACATAGAATGTTAGACCCTCTGAGCTTAAAGTGTTTGTTACCCCAACATTCCATTTTACTTATATGTGCCTGATGTACTTCTATGAAAAAGTATCCTGTTCTCCTTGTATTGCTTCCTTTTTGTGAAATACTTAAGCAGGAGAGCACACTGTGGTTCATTCTCTAGCTATTCTGGGAACTCAGTGTGCTCTCCTCCAATTATCAGACTTGCCTTTATATGCCCCACCTGCAAAGCCATTGACTGTGAAGCTCAGCGTACTGCTGTTTCTCATCCCCCAGATCTTATGTAGCTGAGAACAGAGGGAATGTGATCACTTATAAAAAAAGGGGGAAAAAAGGGTATAATGTTTTATATATCCATACACAAAGGTTTTGCCTTTGATTTTTATTTCAACCTGAATGGGTTGTTTTATAAGGTGATCGTTTACAATCGTTTACAATCACTTTAAAGCATCTAATAGTCATAGCTTTAATTTGAAATATTAATCCACACCTGCGAAAAACAATAGTGGATGTGACCTAAATATTTGAGAAATCAATATATACCTGTCACGTGATCAAAACCAAAATGAAACCACTATTAAAAAAATATTAAAGAGCTGCACATCTTCCAGCTTGATTAAACCAAAGATGTAAAAAAAAGGATTAAAAAATAGACCGCGCTCTTATAAATGCAAGTAATATCTAATAACCACTTAAGGACCCCCGCACGCACATATACGGCCACAGAATGGCACGTACAGGCACAAGGGCGTAAATTTACGTCCCCGCCTAAGTGCGGTTCGGGGGTCCCATCGGGACCCCCTCCGCGGCGTGCGGGGGGTCCCCCTGGCTCCGGGAGCGATCCGGGATGAGCGGGCGGATGTCGGCGTTTACCCGCCCCCCGCGATCGCTCCCAGCCAATGCGCGCGCTCCCAGCTCCTGTCACTTCCTCCTCCTGTGTTTACACAGGAAGGAGGAAATGATGTAATCTCTCATCGCAGCGGTGTTTCCCACCGCTGCTGATGAGAGAAGACATCACAAGTAAGTGTGCACCAACACAACACTGACACACACTCACATAGGCACATTAACCCCTTGTGATCGCCCCCCCCCCCCCCCCCTGTCACAGTGTCACTGAATGCAGTGATCTAATCACTGCATTTAGTGTCAGTGTGACAGGCAGTGTAAAAAACAGTTAGTGTTAGGTCCAGGGTAGCCCCCCCACCCCCCCTAATAAAGTTTTAACCCCCTGATCACCGCCCTAGTTAACCCTTTCACTCCCTATTGCCAGCATCACTAAGCGATCATTTTTCTGATCGCTGTATTAGTGTCGCTGTTCCCGCTAGGTAGCTATTTTTTTTTATTGCGATTTTTTTTTTTTACTAAAGACATGTGGCTAAATAAATTTTGGCCTAAATGTTTGACTAAAATTTAGCTTATTTGATTTTTTTTTTTAACAAAAAGTAAAAAATAGTGTTTTTTTAAAAAAAAATGTCGCTCTATTTTTGTATATAGCGCAAAAAATAAAAATCGCAGAGGTGATCAAATACCACCAAAAGAAAGCTCTATTTGTGGGAAGAAAAGGACGCAAATTTTGTTTGGGAGCCACGTCGCACGACCGCGCAATTGTCTGTTAAAGCTACGCAGTGCCGAATCGCAAAAACACCTTGGGTCATTTACCAGCGTATTGGTCCGGGTCTTAAGTGGATAAACAATAACCTTTTTGAAAAATGTAAAAGTCCATAGTTAACAGCCCAAGTAAAGTTCTCAGTGCAAATGAATACATCAAAAGGTGACACCAAAGAAAGTAGTGCTCTTCCTCTTTTCACAGTAGAAGCGCATCACACTCATTGGAAATATATGACCTCTCAAAGAAGGTCAAAACTTGCATATGGTATTCCCAATGGGTACTCCCACATACAGCTGTCCTTGGTTAGCTAATGGTATCCTGTACACATGGGCGGCTGGACACCGCCATATACTTAAAAGTGCTCCTGCGCCTTTAAGAGCTCTGTGCATAGCTCACTTAGTGTAGTAATATCAAGTTTTATAAAAAAAACATATAAAAATGCACTTACATCAATGTCAAAATACTCAGGCATGTATGAGCATGGAAATG
The DNA here is from genome assembly GCA_029574335.1 of Rana kukunoris. NCBI lineage: Eukaryota > Metazoa > Chordata > Amphibia > Anura > Ranidae > Rana > Rana kukunoris. The sequence goes on along the minus strand of CM056051.1, from coordinate 273,194,912 downwards.
GAAATGGGAATTGAAAGCATCAGTTTGCGCGCCACCTGTGCTCTAAAGATTGGAAATGACATGTCCCAGATGTTCCGTCCAGCGTGTTTTTCGTCAGCAACGTCTGATGTCATCAGGGGTCACATGCCCGGACACATCCCTTCCCATATTGTTTAGTGGATATTACTTGCATTTAAAAGAGCATGGTCTAGTTTTTACCCTTTTTTACACCTTTGGCTTAAGCCCCGTAACCACAGTCAGACCTTTGTCCGACCAAAATCACATCGGAATTCCTCGGAATTCCTCGGAATTTCCGATGGAAATAATCCCATGGGGCATACACACGGTCGGAATTTCCGATGGAAAAAGTCCAACTTTACACAGCAAAAAGATGACTACAGATGCCGTAAGAGATTGCGAAGGACGATCGTAACTTCATGGTTTGCCAAAAAAAGCTCATTTGCATACCCCGACGCGGAAAACGAGCCGAACTCCACCCAGCGGCCGCAAAAAGATTGCAGCGTAGATCCGAAGGCGTACGAAGACGTAAGCCTGTCGGATCGAAGCCTGAAGCCGTCGAATCATGGTTTGAGGATTCAAACTAATGATACGAGGCGCGTAATTTGAAAGTACTCCGGTCTAACAGGAGATAGATCGGAGTAATGGCTCTGTGAATCTGGCCCTATATATATATATAAATAATAAAAGACGCTATTCAACTTTTTTACGCTCATTAACATTGAAAAGATATTGCCTGGATATGCTTTATACAGGCATACCCCGCTTTAAGTACACTCACTTTACATACACTCGCGAGTAAGGACATACCCGCAAGTGTATTTAACCACTTAAAACCCGGACCAAAATGCAGGTAAAGGACCTCGCCCCTTTTTGCGATTCGGCACTGCGTCGTTTTAACTGACAATTGCGCGGTCGTGCGACGTGGCTCCCAAACAAAATTGGCGTCCTTTTTTCCCCACAAATAGAGCTTTCTTTTGGTGGTAATTGATCACCTCTGCGGTTTTTATTTTTTGCGCTATAAACAAAAATAGAGCGACAATTTTGAAAAAAATGCAATATTTTTTACTTTTTGCTATAATAAATATCCCCCCAAAATATATATAATTTTTTTTCCTCAGTCTAGGCCGAAACGTATTCTTCTACCTATTTTTGGTAAAAAAAAAATCGCAATAAGCGTTTATCGGTTGGTTTTTGCAAAATGTATAGCGTTTACAAAATAAGGGATAGTTTTATTGCATTTTTATAAAAAAAAAATTTTTACTACTAATAGCGGCGATCAGCGATTTTTTTCATGACTGCGACATTACGGCGGACACTTCGGACAATTTTGACACTTTTATGGGACAATTGTCATTTTCACAGCAAAAAATGCATTTAAATTGCATTGTTTACTGTGAAAATGACAGTTGCAGTTTGGGAGTTACCACAAGGGGGCGCTGTAGGATTTGTGTGTTCCCTGTGTGTGTTTACAACTGTAGGGGGGTGTGGCTGTATGTGTGACATCATCGATCATGTCCCCCTATAACAGGGATGACGCGATCAATGCTGCGGCCACAGTGAAGCATGGGGAAGCCGTGTTTACACACGGCTCTCCCCGTTCTTCAGCTCCGGGGACCGATCGCCGCACTCCAGCGGACCGGGCCACGGAAGCACGCCGCGGGCACGCGCCCGTGACCCACGGCTGGGTACTAGAACCAACGTATATATACGTTGATGTGCCCAGCCGTGCCATTCTGCTGACGTAAATGTACAGTAGGCGGTCCTTAAGAAGTGCCTTACAAGTACTGTACAGACATTTTGCAGCCGCAGTAGAAGAAGCTGAAGGTCCGAGAGCATAGCCTGCCCTGTTCCAATGTGCCCCTGACACCCCCATTACAGCCCCTGAGACATCAACTACAGCTCCTGACACCCCCACTATAGCCCCTGACCCCCCACTATACACTATCAGTGAAAAAAAGGTATTGTTTCACTTTAAGTACATTTTCGTTTTACATACATGCTCTGGTCCCATTGTGTTATTAAAAGTGGGGTATGCCTGTATAGACAAATCTGGACAAAGAGATACTGTATAATGACAACTAAAATCTAGTTATGTGTGAATGGGTAGATTCTTGTTTTCTGCTCTATGCAGATTGTACAGTTTTGTTAATTAAACCATGTGATCTATCAGTACAGCCTAGAACAGTTTGTTGGATGAGTCTGCTTTTTGTGACAGCTTTGTTCCTTTTGGTGTTAAGATACAACTGTCATCTATTTAGCATTTTGTTTGGCTGCCAAGAACACTTTACATCTTGCTTTTATTCTGTCTTATGACATAAATACAATAGCTATTTTGTTTGTAAAGGCAGCCAAATACATATAATTAAAGTAAACCTGTCTTCTTCTGATGTGTTTTACACTGTATATTTATAGCATTCTTGCTTTCGTTGTGTCCTGGTGTAGGTGACCTAAGTGGTGGACTTTTGTAGAAAAAGCAAGATCTTAAACATCAATTCAATTTTCAAACTGTTCTTAACTAGCCTCATTGAATTTCTATTGTCAAATAAAGAATTTTCGTACGTGGGTAGGTACCACGTGGGTAGGTATCGGAGCATGATGGGACTGTGACGTCATAAGATAGGCCTATATAAGTCGCTGGGAGCTGCGCCCGGCATAACAGCAGGAGGAAGCACGAAGTCAACATCTGGAGAAGAGCGTCACAGAAGAGCGGACTGGCCGCCGCTAGTAATTGAGCTAACACGAAGATAGCGGCGGCCAATCCTGAAGAAGAAGGCACCGGAGAGCGCCGAGTCAACAGCAGAGAGCGGAGAAGACCCCCGGAGAGCAGAGAAGGCCCCCTGCAGAGCGGAAGAAGAAGGCCCCCCTGGTAAAAGAGCTAAAGAAGAGCGCCCCCCCCCCGAGCTGACTAATAAAATACTTTAAAAACCCTGTGTTGTTTATTTGTTTTTACACTTTGCCTCCAGGTGAATGGGTTGGGGTACGATGTACCCCATATTCATTCACTTAGGGTGGGGGGCTGATATCTGGGGGCCCCCTTATTAAAGGGGGCTCTCAGATCCCGATAAGCCTTCCACCCGCAGACCCCGACAAGCAACGGCCAGGGTTGTCAGGAAGAGGCCCTGTCCTTATCAACATGGGGACAGGGTGCTCTGGGGTGGGGGGGCCGCAGTGCTTCCTCAATAAAGGATAACCAAACAAGTAGCATTAGACCAACTTTTCAGGACACCCTACTACTACCCTACTACTGTCTTAATATCACCAGTAAACAGCCACACTGGCTTCCACTATAGTTTCAACACAAATGACCTTGGAGAAATGCAAATGCCTTCCACTTGCATCAAAGTTCTTCTCTTATAACTGCTATTATGCATAGAATTCATAGGGCCAGATTCAGGTAGAAGTTACGCGGCTTTTCTGTAGATAAGCCGCGTAACTTCTAACCTACGCCGTCGTATCTGTTTTCTGTATTCAGAAAACAAGATACGCCGGGATTGAGTTCAGATACGAGCGGCGTAATTGTATTTCGCCGTCGTATCGGAACTGCAATTTTAAAATGGCCGCTAGGGGCGTTCCCGCTGATTTACGCCGAGAATATGTAAATCAGCGAGATACGCCAATTCACGATCGTACGCGGGCCCGACGCAGTCACTTTACGATGTTTCCGTAAGGGGTTTCCCGGCGTAAAGATAAAGCAACAAAAAGCACGCGTATCCTATGTTAAGTATGGCCGTCCTGACCGCGTCTAATTGAAAAAATTTCACGTCGTTTGCGTAACTCGTCCATGAATGGGGATTGACGTCATTGACGTTCACGTAGAAAACACCGTCCTAATGTGGAGCATGCGCACTGGGATACATTGACGGCTGGCGCATGCGCAGTGTGTTCGCCGCGGGATCGCGCCTAGTTTAAATACTACACGCCCCTTACCCGCCCAATTTTCGCTACGCCGCCGCAACTTTAGGAGCAAGTGCTTTGTGAATACAGTACTTTCTCCTAAAGTTTCGGCGGAGTAACGTAAATGAGAAAAGTTACTCAAGAATAAAGATGCGCCCATCTACCTGAATCTGGCCCATAGAGTTTCAGTTTTTAGTCCTGAGAATAATATGTACAGATCTCAAAAATGTTGCCTTAACAAGTGTTCTTGGAGTCCCAAAATGAGGTAATGACTATTTTGGAAATTCTGACTAATGATGGCAAAATCCAGCTTTGCTCCATTGGCTCAAATACCAAACTTTGGGTCAGCAGAGCCACACTGGACCAATAGTGAGGCGCAGGAAAGGAAAGCCCAGTGCGTGTCTTTATAAACACAAAAAAAATCAGTTGGCATAAGAGTTTCATAGCTCTGGAGTTTCAATGCTCCCATTGAGCTCCTGAAGATGTAAATATATGTGCAGGCACCTTGGGGTTCCTGTAATTGTATTTGCAATTGTATACGCATGTGCTGACGTCATCGGCACATGCGCACTGTAGAGACAGCTAATTTCTTCAGGTAGTGTGTCGTTACCGGTGGCTCCCACGCGCACTCACTTGAGTGACGTCATCGCGGCTCTGGCCAATCACAGTGCCGGAGCCCGCGATGCCCAGGAGTAACTCCGGGAGACATGTCGTCGTCCAAATCAGTGTGCCAGAGCTGTTGCTGGGGCTTTGATCTAAGGTGCTATGCATACTACCTCATTATGCCTTTGTCTTGCAGGGTTTTTTTTTCTCCCTGTGGGTTTACAACCACTTTAATACCACTTTAAGTAAGATCACTGAATGCTTTCACTTGCAGCCCCAAGTTTCTCTTAAACATTCCCAAAGTCTTCAATGAATTTCTGAGTCTGTGTCGTCAGTAGACTTTTCCCTTTCATGATGAACAACCATAGTGCCGTGTGCCCTACATAATCGACTGTATAAATAACAATCTAATCTGGAGTGGCAGATAACAAAAAGCAAGGCCTTTTTAATACTAAAAATTGTTGACGATAATACCATCAATGTTAACACTGTGCTTTTCATAAATACCAACTGTGTATTTAGTGTATTTTAAAGAGTTTGAGTCTCTCAGTGCTCTTTACTAGTTCATTTTACCCTGCTCTACTTCTGCTGGGGAGTCTGGAATAGTTTCATCCTTTAATAAGGGAAACGTCAGTCAGACAGGTACTATAAAACAAATTGGGCCATTTAAATGATACCCTCCACATATATAGAATGTTTAACTACTAGAAAACGTCTTCGATGCAGATGTCAGGCGATGTGCTTTCATATCCCAGGGACCATTCCTACGTTCCATGTGGAAAATGTACATGAGTGTTTAGAAAATCATTGATGATAAACCTGCACCCTGTGACTGTTTCATTGCATTGCTCTTTACGTCTACACAGCAAACTGCGCAGGAAGCTAAACCTCCGAATATTAGGAATGTTTGTAATAGAAATGTACAGAAGACAGCTAGTGAGGTCAGGGGGAAATAAAACAAGCACCTACTGACAGATTGCTTCCTGAGGAAAATGAATAAGAATGATCTTGGGAATGTACAATTATTCAGATTTAAACAAATTTAAACTGAGCAAAGTGCGAGTTGTTTTGACATGTTCAACAATGTATTCATTAATGGATTTGCCCTTTATTTTTACAGTCCAAGCAATTGGAAAATGGCAAACTAAAGTGAATTATGGAATGGGGTGAATTATGTGGGATGTATGATATGACAGCCTTATGTTAATTACAATCAGTCAGAACTATCCCTTGCGTTTCTGGCTAAGATTTTACCGTAATTGAAATCATTCGTTCTTTGATCCCTCCTTCCCACGCAGCTGTACATTTCCAGTGGTTAATAGAAGCCGAGAGACCCTCTCAAATTCACCCATCAAGTGTGATAACTATGCCTGCCCTTTCTGCCGTCTTCTCCAATCATAAAGGTTGTACTGTAACTTCTATGAATGAAACACGGTCTATGAATGGAGGAGGTGGACCTTTCATTTATCTACCAATCCTTCATTTATCATGGAAGTTACAGCACAGCTTCTATGAAACAAGAAGGGGGACGGAAAGGGCAAGCATAGTCAGTATACTTGACAAGTTCATATGACATGTCCTTCAGCTCGTATTAATCCCACTGCACAGAAAGACTACTGCTGTGGAAATAGGTGGATCAAAGGATGGAAGAATTTCAACTAAAACCTCTCCTAGCAGCACAGGGGACATGTTGTATTGATTGTAGCACTCCTTATGCTGATTTTTTATTTATTTTTTTACTAAACTTAGGCTTTAATGTAGAAAGAATCAAGTACTTTGTTTGCTTAAAATTAAAGTCAATATTCTCTCTAATCAACTTTTTTCGCTCTTTGCTAAATATTTTGTTCTGTTTGTTTATTTTTCACTGTAAAAGGTGATCTATGTTATATGATACTGTATGTGTCATATATATTACACAATTTATATTAGTTACACTATTTAGATAAGTGGAAATCACACTTCACTGTATAAGCGCTGCTTCTATATATTACTGGACACTTGTTCAACTTGATGGTTTAGTACACATATAATATTTCTCAATTCTCTCTAATCAAATGACATTTAATTTGTGTATCCAGATGAGTTATACAATTTTTTCAGGACAAATTGGACTTTCATTTGGTGCTAAATGGTAACTAATATCGTCTAATTTAATTTTATCAAAGGAAAACTGTCCCAATATAGTAAAAACATTTTATTTAAATGTAGATATATATTTCTTGCTATTACCCTAACTTACCACCAATAACCCAACACAAATTCTCCTGCTCTTGATGATCACAGCGACACCACATATGTGTATGCTAGTTGTTGGTTGTACCCATAGTATGGCCCCCAAAAAAATAGTGTGCATTTTGCTTTTCTTATCCTACGTAAATCACACTAGCACTGATAATAATAAAAAAAAAAAACATTTTTTTTAAAAATTCTACCTTTTTTCCCAACCTTGGCCTTTGACCCTTACCTTAACCCTGACAATGACCTAGTCGGGCAACCTTTCACAACAAAGAGGTCTCTACTTTCATCCCATTTCACATGTGATAGCTTCACTATCTACAGTTAATATTCTCTATGGATATTGGGAGATCCTTGGGGACACACGCTCACATCCTAGTCATGCCTGCCCCCCTGGTTGTGCTCTGTTGGGTCTGGGTTTTTCTTGCCTCCTCAGCTCCAGAGCTGGACGCTTATTGCTGTCGCCTCAGGTTATTCAGCATCTGGTAGTCTGACCCAGCTATTGATGTAATACACACTCACCAACCCTGATGAAGTGAGCATGGTCTTGCGAAATATGTAGGTTTACTTTCTGTGCCTGTGTATATTGCTTTGTACATATATACTGCTATACGTGTAATGATACTGTTTTACACTGTATGTATCAGCTGACCAGCTTGGCAATTTGTGTTGTTTATGTATGTATGACAATTTTTTATAAACTTTGATGCTGTATTTACATGTCACGTGACTCACTAATCGCATTCACCTCATTTAAATTCCCGGCTTGCCTTTTTGTGTTTTTCTGTATATATTGGGATGGAGATGCTTTTCGGTTGACACCAGACCATTTTTCCCTTTTCTCTTGATCAAACCTTTTTATTATTGTTTTTTTTTTACACATTTTTGTTTGCTTACACCTTTCTTTTCTGCTAAGAAAGATACAATGCATTGGGTCTTTATCTGACTGATCACTATGATAGCCAATCGGAGGCTATAACAGAAATCTGATGACCTGGAAACAGGAATCACCTGGTTCTACAAGAGCCTGGTCTCTGTGCTGGGAGCACATTGTGTGGCATGCTCCCAGCACAAACACAAGAGCACATATATGCGGTGCCCAGGTTTTAACACCCATCTCCTGGATGCAGTGGTGTCACTAGGGTTGGTAACACCTGGTGTGGTAAAACATGGTGTCACCCTCCCTCCTCGCTAGCCTGCCACATTGCACTTCCACACTACTTGCCTGCCACAGTGCTCCCCCTCACTAGCCTCACAAAAAAAAAAATACTATACTGGACTTTCACTTTCCCACAGCCCACCAATTCCTTTTTCACAATCACAGCTCAGGACTCTGACCTGCTCTGCCAAGTGAGTTGCTTCCGGGATCGGAGGCTGCCGCCTTGGCTTCTGCCGCCTTGGCTTCTGCTTTGCTCCCGTCACCGAATGGTCAGTCCGCGGCTGTCATTGGTGTCACCCCACTGGCGGGTGTCATCCGGGTGCGGTCCGCACCCCTGCAACAATGCCACTGCCTGGATGCCGCATGAGAGGAATAGTGCCTAATAACATTAGGAGTAATTGTGCCAGAAAAACCAGATTAGGGCTAGCAATTTGAAGACCACTGGCCTATGCTATCACAGTTTGAACAATCCACTTCTAAAATATAGTGGGTAACCCTGTCTGCCTGTATGGTAACGTCTCCTCCAGTAAGACAAGTATTACCCCTGCTGTATTTTTGTGTTCATACATAGACCCTGTAGTAAGCATTTGAATTTTTCAGAGCTTGGGCTGTTCTCCAGTTTTTCCTATTTCTGAATCTGAGTCAATAAATTTATGGTGGACTGAAATGTACAATAAATTGTCAATAAATTTATGGTGGACAGGTAGGAGCGTATTTTTATTAAACTGCCATGAACATGAATTATAGTATAGCCCTCCCAACATAACAATATGTAGCATCATGATGATATAAACATACCTCCCAACATTCCTAACAAAACTTGGGCTGTAATAGACATAATTTAATCTGTGTTTTCCTGGAACCAGATTTGTCCTGCTTCGTTGTTGTGTCAGGTTTAGTTCATGCATGTTTAACAAATAAATCTATTACCTGAGTTAACAAGATTAAAGTAAGTATATGGTGTGCACACATTGATAAATACTGTCATATTTTTTGTGTATAAACTAAAACTCCAGCCAAAACTTTTTTTTTTAGGTTAGAGGTTTAGACCCTGTTTAAGGTCTTTACTCTATTGCTGTCTGTGTACTCATTTTCTATCTTAATGGCTATGATTACTGGGACATGAGTATTATCTCCTTAGTAATGATGCAGACAAAAATAAAAACCTAAGAAAATTAGAAGGGGAGGAGCAGTGGTTAAAGTGGAGTTTCCATCCCAATTTTTTTTTCATTATTGTGCTCATTAGACCTAAAAAAAAGGGGAAAAAAAAAAAAAAAAGTTTTTTTTTTTTACTCATCTGGAAATGCCCGTTGCTATGCGGTCCCACGAAATCTGCCTTTGGAATCACCTAGGATTCTGACATCATCTCCCTCTAATGCTCCTGGGAAATGTGTGTCATCATTTCCCAGGATGCAGTGCGCTGTCCAATTATCACTCCCCATCCAAGACTTCCAGTAAGTGCTTGTAGGCTTCACAATGCCCACAAGCAAAATGACAACGGTGTAGACATAGTTTTATAAACTATATTTTTTTAATAACTTGCGGAGCAGCGGCGGATTGTAAAATAGTAAGTGACCGGATTTATATTATAAAAACGCATGATGAAAAGAGATACATTTAAAAAATGCTAATTGTGGTTGCAACTCCGCTTTAAGGGTTCAAAAAAATGTAATTCATCAACAACCCTTGCATTTTTTTTGGAGAGAGGGGGTATTGCTAGGATGGAGTTGGGATTTAATATACTGGTCAAAATTAGATTGGAGTATTGCCAGATTTGAAAAGGTTCAAAGGTGCAGAAATAAAGTATAATTATCACTGGGAAATTGACAACCACGTCAACACACCCCAGTGTACTACAGTCCTAACGCTATAATTTTGAGAGTCTCCCAAGTTGGAGCACATCTATAATAATAGATAGATTAAGGGCAGGTATGCCTGGAGGGAGCTTATGCCACCTTAAAGGTATAGGGATGCAGTGGATACCCAGCAATAGCACAATGGCAGCGAAGGTATCCAATGTGCCCCCTTGCCAATCCACCAACAGTTCAAACAAATGGCAACCACCATTTGCTGTGCTGTGGGTGAGATCTCTGAATGGGAAAGTGAGGTTCCGCAATAACACTACATATCTTGAACTGCATTATTGCTGTGTGATGTGCTGTGTGATGTGCCGCTAATGGCTTAAGATTCAATGACTGTTGCTACTTCTATCAATGTCATCCTGGCAGTATACAGACTACCTGTTGGTGTGTCCATGACTGCATGAGTCTGTTGCATTTGCTTCGCCAAATGATTTTATAAAACCTGATGTCGCTCTTCAATTACTGCCATTATTGAAGTGTAACTGTCAGAAAGTTCACTTACCAAGGCCGAGATGCTGAGGGTGGCTCACCTTTGCGACCTGATGCGATCTGTCCCCTGGAATGGGAACAGAGGGACAGACGCACCCGGAGGCACCGGTACCAGTGGGAAGGTGAAGGTCTGGTGCGTGAAGCGGGTCCAGGCAGATCAAGGCAGGTGCGTGGAGTAGGTACTGGCAGGTCACCGGCTGGAAGGCTGCAGCAAATGAAGCAGACGGTAGTCTGTGCACAGAGGTATATGACCGGGATCAGGTAATTTGCAGGTCGGGTAGAGCTGGAAACAGGTCCGGGTAACAAACCGTGGACGGGGATTCAGAGATAGCGGTAGTCCAAGTTCAGGCCGGAGGTCAAGGGCGGAGGCAGATCGGATATCAAGGTTCAAGCCGGGGTCAAGTAATTCCAGAAAGCAGCAGTCCAAGAAACAAAAGCCAAGGGTCAGGTATCACAGGAATCCAATAGGTAGTCTTTAGCAAATCACACAGTAGCTGTTTACAAACCAGCAACCAGAGAGGAGGAAGGGGCTGGTTCAAATAGGCCGCTCAGGCCACTGATTGGCCGAGAGCGGGACGGGCCCGCGCGTGCACGCGTGCCCGTGAACGGCCGCGCGCACGCGCCCGCGGCGGGCAGACGCACCAGGCGCGCGCACACGCCGCACAAGGGAGCGCGATGGCGCTGGGCTGTCACGCAGCTGGGGAATCGGAAGGTGAGTGGGATTGATACCCTGACAGTGCCCCCCCCCCAAGGGGCGGGCTCCGAACGCCCAAACTGTCCATCAATTCCGGATGTTCCCGATGGAAAGCCGTAATCAGACGGGGAGCGTGTAGATTTCTTGAAGGCTCCCAGGAGTTATTTTCTGGAGGATATCCTTTCCATTTGATTAAATATTGGAGCTGTCTCCCCCTCTTTCTGCAGCTTAGGATAGTTTCCACCTCAAATTCCTCTTCTCCCTCAACCTCTACTGGTGGAGGTGGAAGTTCCTCTCTCCCAAGGAACGGGCTAGACAAGACTGGTTTAAGTAAAGAGGCATGAAAAACTGGATGAATCTTGTAGTTTCCGGGTAATGCTAGTTCAAAGGCCACAGGGTTAATTTGTCGTTTGATTTTGAATGGGCCGATGAACCTGGGGCCCAGCTTCTGAGATGGAATTGGTAATTTAAGATTAAGAGCAGATAGCCAAACCTCTTCCCCAACTCTGAAGGCCGGACACTCTTTTTTGTTCCTGTCGTAGTATTTCTTGAAATTTTCCTGTGCGTGTTGCATGACTTCTTGAAGTTTCTGAAAGTTCTGCTGAATGTGGACCAAATGCTCCTGGACCGCTGGGACAGGTGTTTCAGGGATGGAATCCGGAAGGAATGAAGGGTGATAGCCGAAATTGGCCCAAAAAGGAGTTTGATTAGTGGATGCATGTATTGAATTATTATAGGAAAATTCTGCCGACGGCAGTAAAGATGACCAATCATCCTGGGAGACAGAGCAAAAACAACGGAGATATTGTTCCAATGTTTGGTTGGTTCTTTCCGTCTGACCGTTGGATTGCGGATGATAGGCAGAAGATAGGCAGACTTTGATTTCCAGTGCTTTACAGAGCTCCTTCCAGAACTTGGACGTGAACTGCACCCCTCTGTCGGATACAACGCTCTTGGGCACACCGTGCAGTCTCACTATCTCTTTGAAAAAAAATGTGGCCGTCTCTGTCGCAGAGGGTGTGCCGATCATAGGCAGAAAATGGGCCATTTTAGATAGACGGTCAACTACAACCAAGATCGTCGTGAAACCTTCAGAGGGGGGCAGATCGACAATGAAGTCCATGGAAACCTCTGTCCATGGGCATTCCGGAACGGGAAGAGGCTTCAACAGACCCCAGGACTTGGTCTTTGGCCCTTTGCAGCGCTGGCAGCGAGGACAAGAAGAGACATAGATCTTGCAGTCATGTCTCCACTTCGGCCACCAGAAGGAACGGTTGATCAATTCGGCAGTTTTTTGTGTTCCGAAATGGCCTGCTAATTTGTGATCATGAAACATACTTAGAATTTGTTGTCTTAGTTCCACTGGTACACAGATCTTATTCTGTGACCATAGCAGGTCGTCTCGTCTTTCTAGAGAAAGTATGATTGGGTCAGAGCAACATTTGGAGGCTTCTTTCAGAGCGTTTAGCAGGTCTGTTTGGGAAACCAAAAAGAAATTCTGGGCGGTAAGGATGGTACTAGGTTCTGGCCTGGCGGAGGTGTCCGAGAACATTCTAGAGAGGGCGTCAGCCTTTCCATTCTTTGAGCCTGGTCTAAAAGTGATGTGAAAGTTGAAACGAGTAAAAAAGAGGGCCCAACGGGCTTGTCTAGGTTTTAGGCGTTTAGCAGAACGCAGGTATTCCAAATTTCGATGGTCAGTGAAGATTAATATGGGATGAAGGGCGCCTTCCAAAAGGTATCTCCACTCTTATAAAGAAAATTTAATAGCTAACAGTTCCCGGTCTCCAACGTCATAGTTCTTTTCTGGAGGGGTTAACTTCCGGGAAGCGTATGCCACCGGATGAAGGAGAGATTTTAGCCCCTGTCTTTGTGACAAAATAGCGCCGATGGCGGTCTCAGAAGCATCAACTTCCAAAATGAAAGGCAGAGCCGGGTCGGGATGCCGTAGAACAGGTGCGGAGGAGAAGGTAGCTTTAAGTTGTGTGAAAGCCTCTTGAGCCTCCTGGGGCCAGTGAAAGCGACACCCCTGACGGGTTAGCTCGGTAATAGGGGCTACTATAGAGGAGAAGCCAACAATAAACCTCCGGTAAAAATTGGCAAAGCCAATGAATCGTTGTATGCCTTTCCTATCAACCGGAGCGGGCCAGTCTTGGACAGCCTTAACCTTTTGTGGATCCATAGCAATCTCGTTGGTTGAGATGATGAACCCCAGAAATTGGATGGTTGTTTTCTCAAACTCACACTTTTCGGCCTTAAGGTACAATTTGTGTTCTCTGAGAATGGCCAGAACTTTCTTGACGTGGGTCCGGTGTAGCTCGAGGGAAACTGAAAAAATAAGGATGTCGTCTAAATAAACAACCAAAAAATCATCCAAATATTGACGGAAAATATCGTTAACCAGATGCTGGAACGTGGCGGGAGCATTACAGAGGCCGAAAGGCATTACTTGGTACTCGAAATGCCCGAACCTGGATCTGAAGGCAGTTTTCTACTCATCTCCGGCCCTGATCCTGATGAGATTGTAGGCCCCGCGGAGATCTAGTTTGGAGAAGACTTGGGCCGCACGGAAACGTTGGAACAATTCTGAAATGAGGGGCAGCGGATAACGATTTTTGATGGTAATCTTATTTAATTCCCGGTAGTCAATACAAGGCCTGAGGGAGCCGTCCTTCTTCTCAACGAAGAAAATTCCAGCTCCGGCTGGCGAAGAAGAAGGGCGAATGAATTTTTTTGTCAAGTTTTCATCAATATAGGCCTTGAGGGCAACTAACTCCGTCTCAGACAAGGGGAAGTTACGGCCAAAAGGGATCTTAGAGCCAGGCAAAAGGTCAATAGGACAATCATATGGCCTATGTGGGGTAAGGCGATCAGCCTGTTGCTTGTCAAAAACTTCCTTAAACTCGATATAAGCAGACGGAATAAGGAGGGGATTGTCCGGTATGGTAGACAGGATGGAACAAGAGGTCTTAGGAGGTAGGAGGCAGTACTGGGAGCAGTAAGAGGATGAAAATTTGATCTCTTTCTTGCACCAATCTATGCATGGTTGATGAACCTGCAGCCAAGGAAGTCCCAAGATGATGGGAACCATTGGGGACGGTATAAGGTCCAAACAAAGAAGTTCTTGATGTCCGGTGTCAGAGACGGCAAGGATAGGCTGAGTTTCCTGGGTGACGAGACCGGAACGGGGAAGAGAACCGTCCGCCAGATGGATTTGTAAATGGAAGTCTTTAGGACGGCAGGGAATACGCAGCTTCTGGGCCAGGGCAGAATCCAAAAAGCAGCTGCATGCTCCAGAGTCAATTATGGCTGGCAGCCGGGTTGCCCCCTCCGGGAGCTGCAAGGAAAGAAAGAGGACAACATGAGTCTGTGAATTAGGTGGTGACTTCAACTTACAAGGTCTTACTGGACAGGAACGAAGGAAGTGGCCAGCTCCGCCACAGTACAGGCACAGGTTGGACCGACGTCTATGCTGTCTCTCTTCAGGAGTGAGGGGTCCCCGGACTAGGCCAAGTTGCATGGGTTCAGCATCTGGAAGAGTAGGAACCGGTGGGACCGGAAGAGGTGGAGGAGCAGGAGAGGACCTTGGTGGAATCCAATTGGGACGGTTCGCTTGGAAGCGTTCCGCCCGTCGTTCCCGGAGACGTCGGTCAAGCTGGGTGGCTGACTGGATCAGGTCCTCAAGTAAAGCAGGAGGGTCGAGCCTAGCCAACTCCTCCTTGAGGGACTCGGACAGTCCTTGACGAAATTGGTATTTGAGGGCAGGCTCATTCCACCCAGTGTCAGCAGACCATTTTCTAAACTCTGCAATGTAATCCTCCACAGGCCTCCTACCCTGGTTCAAATTATGAAGAGTGGCCTCAGCCGTGGCTGAGAGCAAAGGATCGGCATATATTTTGGACATGTGTTCAAAAAAAGAATCCATAGTATCCAGAATTGGGCTTCTTTGTTCCATAAGACTGTGTGCCCAGGACTGTGGTTCATCAGTAAGGAGCGACATCACAAAGCCTACCTTCACAGCTTCGGAACAGAAAGTTCTGGTTTGCAAGGCTAAGTACAGAGAACAGGCGTTTTTAAAGGCCCGAAACTTCTTGCGGTCGCCCGTGAACCGCTCGGGGGTAGGTACCCGGGGCTCCGGGTGAGTCACAACCATTGCTGGTGCTGGAGCGGACTGAGAGGTAGAGGCCCCTGCTCCCGGAACTGCAGGGGGGACTGATGGTCCAGGTGCGGTGGTCAACTGTTGAAGGCGGCCATCCATCTGAAGATATCCCTCCTGTAATTTTTGAACGGCGTCCGTTAAGGTTGAGACTTGCTGGCAAAGAGTCTCAAAAGGTGAGCGCACCCTGTCGGCCTCAGACATTGGCTGGTTTGTACTGTCAGAAAGTTCACTTACCAAGGCCGAGATGCTGAGGGTGGCTCACCTTTGCGACCTGATGCGATCTGTCCCCTGGAAT
The DNA here is from genome assembly GCA_029574335.1 of Rana kukunoris. Taxonomy (NCBI): domain Eukaryota; kingdom Metazoa; phylum Chordata; class Amphibia; order Anura; family Ranidae; genus Rana; species Rana kukunoris. The sequence goes on along the minus strand of CM056051.1, from coordinate 273,179,525 downwards.
GGGAACAGAGGGACAGACGCACCCGGAGGCACCGGTACCAGTGGGAAGGTGAAGGTCTGGTGCGTGAAGCGGGTCCAGGCAGATCAAGGCAGGTGCGTGGAGTAGGTACTGGCAGGTCACCGGCTGGAAGGCTGCAGCAAATGAAGCAGACGGTAGTCCGTGCACAGAGGTATATGACCGGGATCAGGTAATTTGCAGGTCGGGTAGAGCTGGAAACAGGTCCGGGTAACAAACCGTGGACGGGTATTCAGAGATAGCGGTAGTCCAAGTTCAGGCCGGAGGTCAAGGGCGGAGGCAGATCGGATATCAAGGTTCAAGCCGGGGTCAAGTAATTCCAGAAAGCAGCAGTCCAAGAAACAAAAGCCAAGGGTCAGGTATCACAGGAATCCAATAGGTAGTCTTTAGCAAATCACACAGTAGCTGTTTACAAACCAGCAACCAGAGAGGAGGAAGGGGCTGGTTCAAATAGGCCGCTCAGGCCACTGATTGGCACACGCCGCCCAAGGGAGCGCGATGGCGCTGGGCTGTCACGCAGCTGGGGAATCGGAAGGTGAGTGGGATTGATACCCTGACAGTAACTTTCATGCTGGTCTGTATCCTCAGACTCTGACCATTCTTGACCCCCCCCCCCCCAATTTGTTCCATGTTTATGGACAAACTTCCTTTTATATACCTGTCTGATGCTTTACCTAGCCTCACTCACTGGTCATTTATGCTAGACCCCTGGTATGATTGTATGCTTGTCTGAGAGCCCAGGCTGTTTTTAATCTTCTTGACAACGTTGTCACAAATGTTTTAATCATGGTATGGTGAAGGTTTCTGATTTATGTGTTCTTTTGGCGATTGTCAAGATTCTTACATCAATACATTTTTGTACTCACGCTGCAGTGTTTCTATATGAAGCCCCTTTGATAAAATGTACGCATCGGTGGGGGACCCAGTAGAGATGGTTTGAGGCAGTTTCCCTGTGCAAAACCACTGCACAGAGTAAGTATAACATGTATGAAAATAAATTATAATAATAAAAACAGCCTTATAACTGCTTTAAGCTTTACCCAGTCTGGCCTACTTGATCTGGTTTCACTACAAGTAGTTCCAGTACTAAAACTGCAATTGGGGCATCATCTGACATGTATTTAAGCGGATATGTACCGTGACTATATAGTGGTTCTCTTAACCTCCCTGGCGGTTTGATTATTTCAGATTTTAGGTGCTAAAAGCGGCACCATTATTTTGCAAGGAAATTTGGCGTTTTACATTGTAGGCCTGTAATTCTTAGGAATAACTCACTTAAATCTGTCCAAACAAGAGTCTAGTAGACATCTCGGCTATGATAAAGTTTGAAAAAACAAAATAAATTATAATATAATAAATAACTATAAATAATTATAACAAATAATAATATAATTATAATACAAATGTAATCAAAACACTGAAATTTGCTCAGTTGTCATTACTTTTATTTTTTTTATGACGAATTTCCCCTCAAATCGCTATCGCTTAATTCTGCAAGTGATTATAATTTATTATCGCTGTTTTCTAGCTGGTCTAAAACCACTTTTGACATAAAGGGACACTTATGGACAATATACAGTTTGCAGGCAGAAAGAACAGTTTTTATTATATAAAAGTACATGCAGGGCACAGGGCGGACCACTAGGGACACACAGGGTTTGTATTTATTTTATACAGTACTGTAATCTGTAAGATCACAGTATACTGTATGTATTGTATTTATTTACTTTTTTGAATTTGGCACCGATCTCCGCCCCTGTGCGTCGTAACGGCAAACAGGCACTGTGTGAATCGAGCGTGGACACCGCTCGATCACACAGTGGAGAGGCATCGCAGGATCCAGGGACAAGGTAAGTAAACCATGCCTGTGGATGCTGCCAGGTGATCCCGAGTCAGGCTCGGGGTTACCGCTTTTGGTTCTGAAATTCCACCCCGAGCCAGACTCGGGAATACCGCCAGGGGGGTTAAGCAAGTTTTGCTTTTGAATGGTACACCAAGCCTTGTTAGTTTTGCAAGGTCTGCTAATTTGATATTGCTAGATTGTACAGAAGCTAAAAACTTTTTTAAGTAGGCTCAAAAAAAGATTATTGACTGCATCTACACCATCAAAAGTCTGAAAATCGTTTTCTGCTTGTGTGAGACTGTATCCAAGGCAAAAGTACAACTGTCTCTGCGAAGAATGATGATTTTTCATAGGTATTATTCCACTAGTATATTTAGTTGAACATCAAATATTTATATCTGCCTAACCTAAGTGTAAATTACATGAACAAGTATGGCTAAGGGGCATCCTATCTTACCATGACCATAAAAGCATATTGTACAAATATGCTAAGCATGGGAAGTTTTATAGTATCTGGTTGTCATGTAATGGAACTGCTATTTATTTTTGGCATACTATTAGGCCACGTTCGGTCAAAACTGATGAAAATGGACTGAAGGACCGTTTCATCGGTCCAAACCGATCGTGTGTGGGCCCCATTGGTCAGTTATCCTTCAGTCCTTCGGACGAGAACTTGCTTTAAAATTTGACCGATGGACGCCTGACCGATGGATCAAAACCGATTGTTAGTATGCAAAAGCATCGGTTAAAGAGCAGCGCATGCTCAGAATCAAGTCGACGCATGCTTGGAAGCATTGAACTTTGTTTTTTTCAGCACGTCGTTGTGTTAAAACACGTAAACGTCACCGCATTCTAACACGATCGGTTTTTTAACTGATGGTGTGTAGGCACATCAGACCATCAGTCAGCTTCATCAGTTAACCACTCTCATCGGATGGACTGATCATGTGTACGCGGCATAAGACCTATAAAATAAGTTTGACAGTTTTTTAGTAAGTTTATAAGCTCTTGTTTATCAAGTTTTTCACAGTGACTACTGTGTCCACACCGAGCTGCTTGAAGGTGTTCTCTTTTTCAGAATATTGGGTTCTGTGATTTGTTTTCCCTTTTTTGCCTCCCTATTTTAGAAAAAATAAATAAAAAATCTTCAGCCTTCTATTCTTTATTAAAAGAGAATTAACTTTCCTCTCATTCTACAAGAGCACTAAAGTGCTCTGCCAGGTTCTTGAAATTTTAACCACATGCTGATAATTAGGACTGGGCAATGCACACTATGCAGATTGTATGCCAATTCAAATATCGAAAAGGTTAGGATCACTTTAAAATTGGATAATTTAGGTGGTATAAAATAGAAATGACCACTATATTAAATGCTCTTTGGGAATCCGATCAACCCCCCTATTTCTAAAGAAAATAATCAGAATACATTTTTGTAGAAACTGTGGTCCACAATGAAGTGGCCATTTGTATAGGCACAGAAATGGCATTGTATAGAAATGGCAGTGGTTTTTGGGGATGAAGTGATAAAAGCTGGAGTATACTGTACACACAGTTTTATGAAGGGCTGTTAACCAGTTGCAGGATTTGGCATCTATACAATCAACACTTTATGTGGTGATGGTTCTTCTCTTTGAACAGCAGTTTGGGGTATTTTCACTATAAACATTGGTAGTAGCCTAACTCTGCTCTTACAATTATACAGGCTCTTCAGTCAAGAGCCCTTAGTAGGAGAGTTTCGCTCAAAACCTAATTTTGCCAGGGCTGGTGCAAGTTTTTTTAACAAGTTGTAGATAGATTGGAGAAATATCGCGCTGCTTTAGGTAAATAATGTGAGCCGCTAAACACAGCTAATAGAAAACAATAAGCAAAAAATAATGTGGATAAAAAAATGTGTAGCGCTAAGTAAATAGAATATAAATAAATATATCTATGTGCTAAAAAATTGTATGTGATTAGAAAATATGATCATAGAAAGAATATTTTGTGAAAAAATAACCAACTATACACAATAAAAAAAAAAAAAAAAAAAAAAAAAAAAAATGACCAGTAACCAGTGAACAAAATTAAATAGTCACTAGTATAAGAAATGGAATGTCCTGAACAAAAAAATTGCAATCGATGTCCAAATCCAAAAGCTATAAGTGTTCAATATAAACAAGTGATGTCCTCTATGTGCACTCTTGTGTGGTGATATAAAAAAGGAAGAAGACCTTCACCCAATAAAGCATGGAGGCTTACCAGATCAAGTGGACTCTGCCAGCTATACAGACTGGAGAGTCACATAAGCTTTGGATCATCCAGCGTGGATCGAAGCCTCATAGAACTGCCGGTGACAGGGATGTACGTCAGTATAGTAATCCGGGAGGGGGACTTCAGTTATCCAGGGCTTGATGCTCAGTAGGTATACGTTGAGAATGGTGTGTAGGAGAAAAGAAGGAGCAATAGTGTGATACCGTCACGGTATTAAAAGATTTAATAAGTAATGAACTTACATGGATCAGGATAAAAAAAGCGCGCTTGCAGTCATAATGTGGCGACAGTAGAATCTTCCCTGACGCGTTTCGTGTACAAATCCCTTTGACAACGTGTTTGTACACGAAACGCGTCAGGGAAGATTCTACTGTCGCCACATTATGACTGCAAGCGCGCTTTTTTTATCCTGATCCATGTAAGTTCATTACTTATTAAATCTTTTAATACCGTGACGGTATCACACTATTGCTCCTTCTTTTCTCCTACACACCATTCTCAACGTATACCTACTGAGCATCAAGCCCTGGATAACTGAAGTCCCCCTCCCGGATTACTATACTGACGTACATCCCTGTCACCGGCAGTTCTATGAGGCTTCGATCCACGCTGGATGATCCAAAGCTTATGTGACTCTCCAGTCTGTATAGCTGGCAGAGTCCACTTGATCTGGTAAGCCTCCATGCTTTATTGGGTGAAGGTCTTCTTCCTTTTTTATATCACCACACAAGAGTGCACATAGAGGACATCACTTGTTTATATTGAACACTTATAGCTTTTGGATTTGGACATCGATTGCAATTTTTTTGTTCAGGACATTCCATTTCTTATACTAGTGACTATTTAATTTTGTTCACTGGTTACTGGTCATTTTTTTTTTTTTTTTTTTTTTTTTATTGTGTATAGTTGGTTATTTTTTCACAAAATATTCTTTCTATGATCATATTTTCTAATCACATACAATTTTTTAGCACATAGATATATATTTATTTATATTCTATTTACTTAGCGCTACACATTTTTTTATCCACAAGTTTTTTTAACACCCTAGGCGAGACCCAATTTTTCCGCCCCTCCTTGGCTTCACCCCTGACTCCACCTCTTTTGCCCTGCCCATGCATACAACACCCTTTTCATGAAGCGCCCCCTAAAATGCAGCCTCACCAGCGCCCATCAAATGCAGCCTCACCAGCGCCCAGTAATGCAGCCTCACCAGTGCCCATCAATGTAGTTTTACCAGCGCCCATCAATGCAGCCTCACCAGCACCCATCAATGCAGCCTCACAAGCGCCCATTAATGCAGCCTCACCAGCGCCCATCAATGCAGCCTCACCAGCGCCCATCAATGCAGCCTCACTAGTGCCCATCAATGCAGCCTCACTAGTGGCCATCAATGCTGCCTACCAGTGCCTATCAATGAATGTTTGCTTGCCTCCATTCATTTGGTAATTGGGACACAGCCACAGGCCTCCAAAGCTGCGGCTGCCTCCTGCTGCTGAGACTTAGGCCTCGTACACACGATCAAATCTGTCCGCTGGAAACGGTCCGCTGGACCGTTTCAGCAGACAGATTCGATCGTGTGTACGGCCGAGCCGACGGATTTGGCCACCCGACAGATTTCAAAGCATGCTTTGAAATCTATCGGGTGGGAATCCGTCCGCCCGACATGTCTGCTGGTTAGTACACTTACCAGCAGACATGTCGTCCCGCACCGCCGCCGCACCACTGCCGAATGGATTCGGCGCATGCGCGGAAGTGTTTTACCTCCTGGTGCGGTGACGTGGCGGCGTCAACGTCACCGCCACGTCACCAACATGTCAGCGCGCCGTCTGCTGGCAGGGATTTTGCTTTGCTCGTGTGTACACGCGACCAAACCAAAATCCCAGCAGACAGATTTGTTCAAATCTGTCGGACGGACAGATTTGAACAAATCTGTCTGCTCGTGTGTACGAGGCCTTGGTTGCTTGCTGCAAAGTGAAGAGAGTAGGAACACCAAAGGCTTAGTTTGCCTAGTGATAGCACTGGCCCTGGCTTTTGCAAGACATACCCATTTAAGTAATATATTATTTTATGGAATATTTCTAAATGCCTCCTAATCTCTTTAACCACTTGCTTACTGGGCACATAAACCCCCTTCGTGCCCAGGCGAAATTTCAGCTTCCGGCACTGCGTCACTTTAACTGACATTTGTGCGGTCGTACGACGTGGCTCCCAAACAAAATTGGCGTCCTTTTTTTCCCACAAATAGAGCTTTCTTTTGGTGGTATTTGATCGCCCGTGCGTTTTTTTTTTTGCGTTATAAACAAAAAAAGAGCGATAATTTAAAAATATGTATATATTTTTTACTTGTTGCTCTAATAAATATCCCAATTTTTTTTTAAAAAAAACATTTTTTTTCTCAGTTAAGGCCGATACGTATTCTTCTACGTATTTTTGTAAAAAAAAAAAAAAAAAAATCGCAATAAGCGACTGCTTTGCGCAAAAGTTATAGCACCTACAAAATATGGGACAGAATTATGTTTTTTTTTAATATTGTTTTTTTTTACTAGTAATGGCGGCGATCTGCTATTTTTATTGGGACTGCGACATTACGGCGGACACATCGGACACTTTTGACACATTTTTGTCACCATTCACATTTATACAGTGACCAGTGCTACAAATATGCACTAATTACTGTATGAATGTGACTGGCATTGAAGAGGTTAACACTGGGGGGTGAGGAAGGGGTTAAATGTGTATCCTGGGTGTGTTCTAACTGTGTGGGGGGAGGGGATGACTGGGGAAGGTGCCCGATGCTGTGTCCCTATGTACAAGGGACACAGATCGGTCTCCTCTCTCCCTGACAGGACGTGGAGCTGTGTGTTTACACACAGCTCCACGTCCCTGCTCTGTCACCGCTGATCGCATGTACCTGGCGGACACCGCGGCCGCCGGGTACACGCATCGAATCCTCGGCGATGCGACGCCACTCTTTTTCCCCGCTGCGCGCCACCCAGTGGCGCTCGCGGGGAATACAACAACATTGACGTCCAAAGACGTGACCCCGGCAGCTCAGGTCTGCGCTGTTGACGTCTTTTGTCAATATTTTTAATATATTTGATCTGAACTGGTTAAAGTGTTTCTGAAAGCTTCCTGCCTTTTGCTCTCTATGTGCCTCTTTCCCTTTTCATTGTTTAACCACTTGCTGACTGCCCTATAGCAGATATACTGCTAGAGGGCAGCTGCTGTGCAAGGGATACGTGATCCCGCACTTCCATGTAGCAGACACAAATCATCACCGCTAGCGGCTCACTCCCGCTGTAATTTAATCTGTCTGCTCATCTTCTCCTCTGCCTGCCCCCATAGCAAGCCAGGGGTTTACACTGCAGGCACCTTCCCAAAGCTGCTGAATGCCCCACCACCATTCATCGCTCTCCTCTTTACTGGATTTGATTGCCTCCTTGTCCAGTGAGAAGGGAGAGAGAGAGTGCTGCTGCTCTTGGGCACAGATCGGGCACATGTAATTTGGAGGGGCTGGGGGTAGCAACATTTGAAAGGATTTTTACTTTGATGCAGATAATGCATTAACCACTTTAGCTCCGGAAAGGTTTACCCCCTTCATGACCAGGCAATTTTTAGCGATACGGCACTGTGTTACTTTCAGGCCGCGTACACACGATCAAATCTGTCTGCTGGAAACGGTCTGCCAGACCGTCCCAGCAGACAGATTCGATCGTGTGTACAGGCGAGCCGACGGATTTGGCCAGCCGACAGATTTGAAAGCATGCTTTCAAATCTGTCGGCTGGGAACCCGTCCGCCCGACATGTCTGCTGGTTAGTACGCTAACCAGCAGACATGTCTTCTCGCACACGCGTCGAATGGTTTTGACGCATGCGCGAAAGTGTTTTACTTCCTGGTGCGGTGACGTGGCCGCGTCAACGTCACCGCCACGTCAGCACGCCGTCTGCTGGCGGGGATTTTGGTTTGATCGTGTGTGCACGATCAAACCAATACGTCCCCAGCAGACAGATTTGTTCAAATTGGTCTGTCCGACCGATTTGAACAAATCTGTCTGCTCGTGTGTATGGGGCCTAACTGACCATTGGGGGGGCATTCCCCTAAATAGAGCTTTCTTTTGGTGGTATTTGATCATCTCTGCTTTTTTTTTTTTTTTGCGCTATATTCAAAAGAAGACAAAAAAACAATCTTTTTATTTTCTGCTATAAAACATTTCCAACAAAAAGGTGTAAAAAATAAAACATTTTCATCAAGTTAGGTCCATATGTATTCTGCTACATATGTAAAAATCCCTACATGTGTATAGTGATTGGTTTTATAGCTGCTACAAACTATGATATATTTTTATTTATTACTAGTAATAGTCGCGATCTGCGACTTATAGTGGGACTGCGAAATTGCAGCGGACAAATCGAACACATAACTGACAACTTTTGACACTTTTTGGGGACCAGTGCTAAAAAATATGCACGGTTACTGTACTATGACACTGACAGGAAAAGGGGTTAACATCAGGGGCAATCAAATAGTTAAATGTGTTTCCTGGGAGTGATTACTAACTGTCCTTTGACTGGGGGAATGTAAAGATCTATGTTTCTACTTAGCAGGAACATAGGATCAGCACATTCCCCTCTCACAGAATGGTGGTCTGCCTTGTTTACATAGGCAGACTGCCATTCTGTCTTTCTCCTTAACAATCAGCAGGTCCCGGCAGACATCGCATCTGTCACACCCACTGATTGGCTCCATTCACAGAGGAAGCAGGTCACCGGCAGCGTGCACGCCCCAAACCCGGAAGTGTCAGATCACATACTAGCTACGTAATCTGGCATAGAGGAGCAGCCCTGCCGCAGTATATCTGCGTGGGGTTGTCGCTAACTGGTTAAGGTAAAAAATAAATCAGTGTTTATAAACACTGTACAGGCCAGTTTACACTGCCCACGCTGCAGTGAGCCAGGGGGAGAAAGACGCAGCACGATGCATGTTTTACTGCATCACATAGGTCCTTTTTTTGTACAAACTTTGTTTGAAGTGCACACAAGTAATATTTCATTAATGTCCCTGTACAGCAATTAAGGCACCTTGGTTTTATTTGTGCTGCAATTAAGAAGTAGTAACCTCTATTCAAATTCTACTCATAATCACCATTTTTATATATATATATATATATATAAAATCTGTTTGAGTTATAGTTTGAGAGACGCCTCTCACTATCTCACTATAAAGCCAGGATCTGCTGGGTATGGAAGTCAGTCCTGTAAATACTTGGTATTTACAGTATCTCACAAAAGTGAGTACGCCCCTCACATTTTTGTAAATATTTTAATATATCTTTTCATGTGACAACACTGATGAAATTACACTTTACTACAATGTAAAGTAGTGAGTGTACAGCTTGTATAACAGTATAAATTTGCTGTCCCCTCAAAATAACTCAACACACAGTCATTAATGTCTAAACCTCTGGCAACAAAAGTGAGTACACCCCTAAGTAAAAATGGGCAAATTGGAGCCAAATAGGCATTTTTCCTCTCCGGTGTCATGTGACTCGTTAGTGTTACAAGGTCTCAGGTGTGTTAAATTTGGTGTTATTGCTCTCACTCTCTCGTATTGGTCACTGGAATGTCAACATGGTGCCTCATGGCAAATAACTCTGAGGATCTAAAAAAAAAGAAATTGTTGCTCTACATTAAGATGGCCTAGGCTATAAGAGGATTGCCAAGACCCTGAAACTGAGCTGCAACACAGTGGCCAAGACCATACAGCGGTTTAACAGGACAGGTTCCACTCAGAACAGGCCTTGCCATGGTCGACCAAAGAAGTTGAGTAGGAAGCCTCTCCTAAAGATGATACACAAGAAAACCCACAGTTTGTTGAAAACAAGCAGAATTAGGACATGAATTACTGGAACCATGATAACAACTATAAACACACCTCCAAGATGACCACTGCCCCGCTAAAGAAGCTGAGGGTAAAGGTGATGGACTGGCCAAGCATGTCTCCAGACCTAAACCCTGTTGAGCATCTGTGGGGCATACTCAAATGAAAGGTGGAAGGTTTCTAACATCCACCAGCTCTGTGAGATCATCATGGAGGAGTGGAAGAGGCAATCTGTGAAGCTCTGGTGAACTTCATGTCCAAGAGGGTTAAGGCAGTGCTGGAACATAATGGTGGCCACACAAAAAATTTATACTTTGGGCCCAATTTGGAAATTTTCACTTCGGGGTGTACTCACCGTTTAGACATTAATGGCTGTGTGTTGAGTTATTTTGAGAAAACAGCAAATGTACGCTGTTATACAAGCTGTACACTCACTACTTTACATTGTAGCAAATTGTAATTTCTTTAGTGTTGTCACATGAAGAAATAAAATAAAATATTTACAAAAATGTGAGGGGTGTACTCACTTTTGTGAGATACTGTAAGTGATCAGAGAGATATATGACAGTTCTTACAAAAAGTAAAAATATAAGCAAACAAACCAATATGTGATTGCAATAAAACTGGTACAGTGTGATAAATGCTTTGAAGTTCTGTTGACTTGTGATTTATGTACTGCTAGTCTGCGCTAATTAATTGAGCATAAAACTGACTGGCGGCTCATTTCAGAACGCGCTGTAGGTGAGCTGAAGATCTCAATATGCAAGTCTTATGCAGATTCAATTAGCAAGTCAATTACAGATGTAATAACGTTCTGAAAGCCCAGAAAGTAAACACCCCCAGACTGTAACAGTGGAGACCTGCAGAGCTTTCACTTGGCATATAGCAACAACTCTCTGTTCAAAAATATCCCTGTAGGCAACGCAGTTAACATTTTCAAGCTGTCAGTTTTTGTGAAACTGCTGTTAAAGAGGCCTACTGTAAAGGCAGTTTGTTATGAGGGTCATTGTGTAGCCAAAGCACACAATTATTTGTTTTCTTTATTCTTCTTTGCATGCCAACATCAACAAGCAGCTCGGCAGCCACACTTTTTCCTTCGATATTTTCCTTCACACCATTAGTAAAACCTCTTTAGGTAAAGAAAATGGATTGTATTGAAGTCAAAACAATCAATCTTCAGTAAGCCCCCTTGTTCATCATTCTGAGGCCTTTTCCTAATAGACTTTATTAGGGGACTTTATGCTCACCAATTGCCTCCCAAGCACAGTGTTTGAAATAATGTGGCTAGTTGAATAGCTCAATAAATTGAAACAGTGTAATTAAACATTAAATTCATGATACGTTATGCAAAGTTAAAAATGAACATGCCCTGCAACATTAAAGCTGTGATTGATACTATGATCCTACTTCCCTGGCCTCCCAACCTAACCTGGAGAACATTGAACATAAAGCAGACCTAAACTGAAATGGCATACACTATCCTACTCGGTCTGCTTCTCTAGGATGTCAGTTAACCAAATGATAAGGCATTTAGTCACAGGGCCCTTGCTTAACGACACGCCTTTTTACGTTGACAGAATGGCACGGCTGGGCAAATGGGAGTATACACACGTCCCTTTTAATTTGCCGGCCGCATGGTCGTGCGTGCGCTGGTGCACTCGCGACCCTCAATGTGGAGGTAGAAGGTGGAGGGTAGAGGTTGTATGGGTAGTATGGGTAGCAAGGGCCCATACAACAGTTCAGGTTTTAAACTGGCTGCAACAAGCATTGTTAGATTTTCAGCATTAAATTAGTACAGACAGAAAAAAAAACTGAAGCCTAAAACATGAAAATACTGACCACCAATGCAAGGGGGCAAATTGGACCCTGACCACCATCTTAACTACTTGCCGATCGCCCGCCGTCATATTACTGCAGGATGGTGGCACTGTTTTGCGAGAGCAAGTAGCTCTCTTTTTTGGCCACTAGGGGGCGCGTGCGCGTCGCCGGCGGCCGGCACACGTGGCCCCCGAGTCCCGCGCGCGTGCCCGTCGGGTATGATCGCCGCCGGGTACACGCGATCGCTCGTTACAGAGCGGGGAACGGGAGCTTTGTGTGTAAACACAAAGCTCTCGTTCCTGTCAGCGGGGGAAACGCTGATTTTCTGTTCATACAATGTATGAACAGAAGATCAGTGATTTCCCCTAGTGAGTCAACCCCCCCATACAGTTAGAACACAAACAGGAACACACTTAACCCCTTCCCTGCCCCCTAGTGTTAACCCCTTCACTGCTAATGGCATTTTTATAGTAATACAATGCATTTTTATAGCATTGATCGCTATAAAAATGCCAATGGTCCCAAAAATGTGTCAAAAGTGTCCGATGTGTCCGCCATAATATCGCAGTACCGAAAAAAAACAATGATTGCCGCCATTATTAGTAAAAAAAAAATATTAATAAAAATGCCATAAAACTTTCCCCTTTTTTGTAAACGCTATAAATTTTGCGCAAACCAATCAATAAACGCTAATTGCGATTTTTTTTAAATGAAAAATAGGTAGAAGAATACATATCACATAATCCCCAAGTAGACACTCCTATATTAACACCTGTATATATAAAATCATCCAATATACTGATAAAATATAACCAGTTAATATGATTGACTACTATACCAAAAAAAATAAAATGACTAATTACCTGTAAAATAATTGATATCAACTCCAGCATTGAGACCCTTTGGACTCTGTATTGAAATTAATCAGCTTCTATTGGACATATTCCCAATAGATAGTGTTCTCCAATGGCAGGGAAAGCGAGCAATCAGATGGAACGAACTCAATGGGCACAAAGGTCGCAAAGCTCAACATAGATACCCAAAATGAGAGACTCACATAGTGTGCATCGTATGGTGAATCAGATTTAATAGATAGCGAGGCTATTTTATAGCGAAACATACGTCGGGATGTAAGTGTGCTGACGTCATCGCTCTGAATGGGAGATCGCATGCCGGCGGCTCTCCATTGTCCTATATGGATGTTTGTTACTCTTTTAAACTGTAAGTTGCCATTTTGGTTATTAAATCTGATTCACCATACGATACACACTATGTGAGTCTCTCTTCATTTTGGGTATCCATGTTGAGCTTCGCGGCCTTTGTGCCCATTGAGTTTGTTCCATCTGATCACTCGCTTTCCCTGCCATTGGAGAACGCTATCTATTGGGAACACGTCCAATACTTTTGGCCCATTACAGCTTACCTCTGGTAAGTATACAACTTTATAGGTGGTGGTGCACAGGTGTGATTGGTGACACATTGTGGTTCTGCTGTTTCCTCGCACAGGATTTCTATTTTCTCACTGGTTGCTGCACTGTGTAGCTTACTATAGGTTATCATATCGATTCATCAGTGATTGGATATTCCTTTTTCCTTTTTTGTTGGTTCACATATGGACTATATATGCACTTTGAATTATATATATTATATGTTTTTTTCTTTGTTTCACATCACATTGGTTATTAATTTGTCAGCTTTGGCACTTATGGTAATTCACTTTATAATTTTTTGTGTTGCGCAGCTCTACTTTTTATTTTTTCTAAATTTTTAATGCCCATTTTTCACAACGAGAAAAATGCTCTGGAGTCTACACATGGTCGTTTTTAATGACAAATTAAAAAAATTGCATTTTCTCGTCATGAAAAACAGTCCTTTGTACACGGCATTATAGTCAATGTGGTTCACCCAGTGGAATATTGTGCTCTATTTGAATTATCACTGATATCTTTGAATAGCTATGTACTATATATTTATTCCAATTTATGCATTGATTAGTAATTAATAAAATAAGTAATTTTGTTCTTCCACTGCCCCATTTTTTAGCCTTATGCCGTGTACACACGATCGGAAATTCTGACAAGAAAACCATGCATTTGCATACAGACGATCAGAATTTCCGCCAATAACTTTTCAAGAACTTTTCTTGTCGGAAAAATTGAGAACCAGCTCTCAAATTTTTGCTGTCGGAAATTCCGACAGAAAAAGTCAGATGGAGCCTACACACTGTCAGAATTTCCGACCAAAAGCTCACATCGAACTTTTCTTTTTGAAATTTCCGATTGTGTGTACGTGGCATTAGTTTAGTGAAAGTCCCATAGTTAAGTTTTATTTTCCTTAAACTACCATTTTTTTATGGTAAATGTTTTGATCACTTATTCCCAGAGCTTTTTTTCTCAGAAAATAGGTACAGGAACTCAACCACGACCCGTTCAGATTTCACAAACAGTAGAAGGGTCTTAAAAGGGCATTAAATACCAGAATTGCATTACATACAGAGTGCAGAGTTCAGGGGGTTACAAAGCTGTCACTTGCAAAGACAGAAACCAAACTTCTGTGTTTACAAGTGATTGTGGTGAGCAGGCAACAAAGGGTCTGAGCCAAAGGTGGTGGAACTGAGTTCCCCCAAGTTCCCCCAGAAAAAAAGCCCTGCTTATTCCCATCATTTATCAGGGAAATTTCGTATGAGTGGGGTTCAGTAATGCCTCTGGTACCAGAAAATCTGTATCTGATTCTGAAAATAATAAGCACAAATGAAAGCATATTCATAGATGCAAAAATCCCTGGAGTGACAGTAATTTTATATACATTGCTCTATGTATCTAATAAACAGTGTTCAAAGATACATTGGAACTCAACAAAATATTGCACAGGGTTAGCCTCATTTTAGCTATCTACTAATGCTTTGTAGTTTGTAGGGAATCATATAAAATGAATGATTTACCTTCTTGAGAGTGGTTGATGGTTTTTGGTGGGGGCATGATTACAAAAGTGATCCTTTACGATATTATAAATGCAGCAAATCAAGAATAGGAAAAGTAAGGTGTTGTCAAGTAAGCAGCAAATGCTCAACAGATTGATTTTATGTTCATTAGATTTTTGTATTGAGTTTTAAAGACATAACAGTGCGAAGAGGGTGAAGCATCTCCTATGTATCCTTATTGAACAAAATACAGATATGTAGTTTAATATCCAAATTGATTATTTCATTTTATTTATAATGGCGCCTGGTAGAGCAGTGCAGTGAACCCATAGCAAATATTTAAGATTTACCATACATAGTTGAATTAGTTAAAGTACTTTTTGATGGCGACGGGTTACTGTTGTTTGCACAGTTTAAAGAGTAGCTCCACTTTTTTTATGAAAAAGAAAACTCCTCTGGGTGTGCAAGGACTTTTACAAACTTTTTGATTCCTACCTTTAGTTGCTGTGAAGAAAAAATATTTTGTTTCACCCGACTGATTGCATACTCATTCTGCATTGGAGTGACTGTTTCATTACTAATCAGCTGATGCACCTTCTGAGATCTAATGAGGAAGTGCCCGTATTACTGTACTTTAGAAGTGATTAGCCCATGGTGAGTATCTCAGCAAAACTTACATTTCTATTGCAGGGGGTCTTCGGCCTTCGTGGTGTCCTCCCCGCTTCTCCCACGCTGTCTCTGAACTGTCTCCGAGCGCCGCCGCCGACATATACCGAGCGCAGTACACTCGGGTACACTCGGCCATGCTCGGCTCCGCACGCAGGGCGTGATCGCGGGCGGAGCTGAGCGTTCCCGAGCCTAGCCGAGTGTACCCTAGTGTACTGCGCTCGGTATATGTCGGAGGCGGCGCTCAGAGAGAGGGGATCGGCATATAACGTGCACCCACGATTTCCCCGTTTTTAAGGGGAAAAAAGTGCGCGTTATACGCCGATAAATACGGTATACACTATATTGTCAAAGTATTGGGACACCTGCCTTTACACGCACATAAACTTTAATGATCCCAGTCTTAGTCTGTAGGGTTCAAAATTCAGTTGGCCCACCCTTTGCAGCTATAACAACTTAAATTCTTCTAGGAAGGCTTCCCACAAGGTTTAGGAGTGTGTCTATGGGAATGTTTGACCATTCTTCCAGAAGCCCATTTGTGAGGTCAGGCATTTATTTTGGATGAGAGGGCCTGGCTCGCAGTCTCCGCTCTAATTTAGCCCAAAAGTGTTCAATTGGCCAGTCATGTTCCTCCACCCCAAACTTGCTCATCTAAGTCTTTATAGACCTTGTTTTGTGCACAGTCATGTTGGAACAGGAAGGGTCCATTCCACAAAGTTGGGAGCATGAAATTGTCCAAAATCTCTTGGTATGCTGACGCCTTAAGAGTTTCCTTCACTGGAACTAAGGAGCCAATCCCAAACTCTGAAAAACAACCCCACACCACAATCCCCCTCCACATTAATATTTGAACCAGTGCAAAAAGCGAGGTCCATACAGACATGGATGAGCACGTTTGAGGTGGAGGAACTTGACTGTCTTGACCTCAACCCGATAGAACACCTTTAGGATGAATTAAGCCCCGTACACACGGCCGAGGTTCTCGGCAGAAACCAGCGAGAACCTCGCTGGGAGCCGCATTCTGCCGAGAACCTCGGCCGTGTGTACGCTCTCGGCGAGCCCCGCCCATCGGGAAACCCGTCGAGCAAATAAAGAACAGGTTCTCTATTTGCTCGACGGCCCGTCGGGATGAATGGCTGGTTGCCTTTCTCGACGGGCGGGTCACCGATTCTGACGGCCGGCAGAGAACCTCGACGGGCGGAACGATGTGTTACGCCCGTCGAGGTTCTCTGCCGTGTGTACGGGGCCTTAGAGTGAAGGCTGCGAGCCAGGCCTTCTCGTCCAATATCAGTGCCTGACCTCACAAATGCGCTTCTAGAAGAATGGTCAAACATTCCCATAAACACACTCCTAACTCTCTCCTTCCCAGGAGATTTGAAGCTGTTTGTCAGGAATGGTCCCCCCTGCTGGTAAATATGCCTGTTATTCTGGCTGCAGTACTGGCCTCCACCAGCGGAGGGTTCTTGGTCTTTTGGAGCTCACAGCCTTTCCTGCGTTCAGGTGTGACCTGAACGTAATTAACACACCCCCTATTTATACCCGGCGAGCTCAAGCAGAGCTCGCCCTGGTATCTTCATACCTTCTGGACCTAAGCCTGTACCCTGACCCGTCTTCTGATCCTGATTTGGTACCTCGATCCTGTTCTATGATCCTGATCCCTGATCCCGCCTGGACTTGTCTGCCCTGCTTCCTGATCCCTGTCTCCCCTTAGTCCGTATCCTGCAGCTAGTCCATCCATCCGACCCCTGCTCCGTCCTGTCCCATCTTCCAGTCTGCTGCCCGGCTTGATGACTTCCAGTCCGCTGCCCAGCCTGCTGTTCCTGTGCCAGTCTGCCAGCCTGCTGTTCCTGTGCCAGTCTGCCAGCCTGCTGTTCCTGTGCCAGTCTGCCAGCCGCTCGTTCCTATGCCTGCTGCCCAGCTCGATGACCCGGAGCCTGCTGCCCAGCTCGATGACCCGGAGCCTGCTGCCCAGCTCGATGACCCGGAGCCTGCTGCCCAGCTCGATGACCCGGAGCCTGCTGCCCAGCTCGATGACCCGGAGCCTGCTGCCCAGCTCGATGACCCGGAGCCTGCTGCCCAGCTCGATGACCCGGAGCCTTTGTCTGCTGCCCAGCTCGATGACCCGGAGCCTTTGTCTGCTGCCCAGCTTGATGACCCGGAGCCTTTGTCTGCTGCCCAGCTTGATGACCCGGAGCCTTTGTCTGCTGCCCAGCTCGATGACCCGGAGCCTTTTTCTGCTGCCCAGCTCGATGACCCGGAGCCTTCGCCTGCTGCCCAGCTCGATGACCCGGAGCCTGCTGCCCAGCTCGATGACCCGGAGCCTGCTGCCCAGCTCGATGACCCAGAGTCTGCTGCCCAGCTCGATGACCCGGAGCATTTGTCTGCTGCCCAGCTCGATGACCCGGAGCATTTGTCTGCTGCCCAGCTCGATGACCCGGAGCCTTTGTCTGCTGCCCAGCTCGATGACCCGGAGCCTTTGTCTGCTGCCCAGCTCGATGACCCGGAGCCTTTGTCTGCTGCCCAGCTCGATGACCCGGAGCCTTTGTCTGCTGCCCAGCTCGATGACCCGGAGCCTTTGTCTGCTGCCCAGCTCGATGACCCGGAGCCTTTGTCTGCTGCCCAGCTCGATGACCCGGAGCCTTTGTCTGCTGCCCAGCACGATGACCCGGAGCCTTTGTCTGCTGCCCAGCTCGATGACCCGGAGCCTTTGTCTGCTGCCCAGCTCGATGACCCGGAGCCTTTGTCTGCTGCCCAGCTCGATGACCCGGAGCCTTTGTCTGCTGCCCAGCTCGATGACCCGGAGCCTTTGTCTGCTGCCCAGCTCGATGACCCGGAGCCTTTGTCTGCTGCCCAGCTCGATGACCCGGAGCCTTTGTCTGCTGCCCAGCTCGATGACCCGGAGCCTTCGTCTTCTGCCCAGCTCGATCACCCAGAGCCTATGCCCTCTGCCCAGCTCGATCACCCAGAGCCTATGCCCTCTGCCCAGCTCGATGACCCGGAGCCCTTATCCACTACCTGGCTTGACACCATGAGCCTTCCCCAGCAACAACTGGTTGGAGCGTCCGGAGGCCGCTCCTTTGAGGGGGGGTACTGTCAGGAATGGTCCCCCCTGCTGGTAAATATGCCTGTTATTCTGGCTGCAGTACTGGCCTCCACCAGCGGAGGGTTCTTGGTCTTTTGGAGCTCACAGCCTTTCCTGCGTTCAGGTGTGACCTGAACGTAATTAACACACCCCCTATTTATACCCGGCGAGCTCAAGCAGAGCTCGCCCTGGTATCTTCATACCTTCTGGACCTAAGCCTGTACCCTGACCCGTCTTCTGATCCTGATTTGGTACCTCGATCCTGTTCTATGATCCTGATCCCTGATCCCGCCTGGACTTGTCTGCCCTGCTTCCTGATCCCTGTCTCCCCTTAGTCCGTATCCTGCAGCTAGTCCATCCATCCGACCCCTGCTCCATCCTATCCCATCTGCTGATATCCCTTGTGTATGACCTCGGCCTGGCTTGACCTATGTGTACGGTATTCCCTTTTTGATTATATATATATTGTTTGCTGTTTTCACTGGTTGTCCTCATTTACTTATAATTAAACACCTTTTACTTCACTAATCATATTGTCTGGTCTCTCTGTGCAGTCACACGGGTCTGATCTATCATCCCTCCTGACACTGGTATAGCTGTAAAGTGTGGGCCAACTCAATAGTGAACCCTACAAACTAAATGCAAGCTTCCCAATATTTTTGGCAATATAGTGTGTGTGTGTGTGTGTGTGTATACAGTATATATAATGCATTTTTGGGGGAATTTGCTTTATTTTTATCCTCAAAGGGGTAATCTTAGCATTTTTAAGGATTCAATTATCATTATTTTTTGAGATTCAAAGTACATACAGGAGAATTTATCACAATTGGAACAGACAAAATCCTAAGCAGCTGTGCATGGCAGCCAATCAGCTTCTAGCTTTCATTTTCAAAGCTTAACCAAACAAGCTGAAGATTGAACCTGATTGGTTGTACTGAACAACTGCTCTAGATTCTTTCTGCCCTAGTTTTCATAACCCCCCCCCCCCCCCCATAGTATTTTACCTCTGTCTGTGTAACTGGAACATTTTCACACTTTAATGCAGCAACAATAAAATTGCATCCATTCTTCCCTCTATTGTTCTAGAAACAACTTTGTGTAGATATAATATCATTAAGTTTATGTGGCTTTTGGCTTAGAGCTTACACATTGTGTTTCAGCACCTCTCCAAAACATTTGCAGTGATTGTCTAAATTCATCCACTAGGTGGTGTTTGTCTGCTAATTTCTAGACACCCGGCATTTGGGACATGTATTACCTAACAAACAGGTACATCAACATGAATATATTGTTTAGTGCAAAATAATAGAAAAGTCTTTCACCTAATCTACATATATATAAAAAAATAAAAAAACGTGTCAACAATAAATGACGTATTAACATTAGCAATATTATTCTGCACTGTGGTATCTGTTACCGGTAATTATGAAAGAAAACAGTGGATTACACATAATAAAAGGGAAGGCTGAAACACGTTTACATCTTTTTGGAGCATCAATAAATTATGACGTTTTTAAAGGGCAAGCAAAGAGTTGCGGACAATCTTTTCTCATGATTGCTACTGCAGCTGTGCAACTGCCTATCGGCACCCAGGTAGCTCTAAACAACCTTCTGATCATATTGGGTAGTAGCGCTCTACTTCTGCTCAAGTTTTGAATATATTGGATCTTTAGAGGGAAATAAGTTATATAAATCCCTACAGTAATACTTATTTTTTCTCTTCCCAAGAATGTTATGCTTCCTAAGGCAAGTTCTACACTTCCTACTGCTCCTCCTTTCTGCATTGC
The DNA here is from genome assembly GCA_029574335.1 of Rana kukunoris. Classification (NCBI taxonomy): domain Eukaryota; kingdom Metazoa; phylum Chordata; class Amphibia; order Anura; family Ranidae; genus Rana; species Rana kukunoris. The sequence continues at coordinate 273,159,263 of CM056051.1, read as the reverse complement.
TGAATGCCCTTAATATTCAGCTTTTTATTTCCAGAGTACAATACACTTTCTTTTGTCTCAGGCTTGCAGTTTAAATTCTGATACTGTAAAACTAAGTGGGCATTTACCTCCCTTCTCAGGATGATGGGAAAGTGGAAAGGGTCTCCCACTATGTAGCCTAGAAAACGGCTTGAATGATATCTATTCAACACGCATCATAGCGGCTGCAAGTTTTAAGACAAGGATGCCAGGATTTGACAAAAACCTTTTCTTTAACAATACCGTATTTGTATAAAATAATAAATTGCTTACAATCAAGTGAACTGCTTATGATAAGTCTAAATAAACAATGAGGAAAGCGTTACAAGATTGGTACTTCTAATATGCCATAAGCAATAAAGGATTATATAGATGATCTATCGGCTAGGGAGTTGGGGCTGCAATATTGTAGAAGGGGTTTTTCTATTTTCTTGAGAACACAAAGTTGATTTAATTGTCCTTTTTCCTCTAGATGGTAATTATACCATAAAAATAAAATAAAAACACATTTATATTAAGGACACTAAATAAATGCCTCTCCAACTCCTCTTTGACAGTGAAAATAATACACCAAATTTGAATTGCTCGAGACTTTGTGCTTTTCACTGCATAGTTTCATAAATGCCAGCACAGTCTTTACGGAGTCTAAAAAGCTCGGAAACGTTCGTATGAGAAATGTCTCTCATACTAGAAACAAATCATAGGGTCACATGTTTTTAAACATTACAAAGGGTGTAAAGGAAAGTTTCAGTAAATTTTGATTGCAGTTTGCACGTTGATACCTTGCTGAAGTTTTATAGATATCCCTTTTGTCTAGACCATGGGTCCTCAAACTATGGCCCTCCAGCTGTTCAGGAACTACAATTCCCATCATGCCCTAGTCATGTCTGTGAATGTCAGAGTTTTACAATGCCTCATGGGACTTGTAGTTCCGCAACAGCTGGAGGGCCGTAGTTTGAGGATCCCTGGTCTAGACCAAGGTTTCTCAACCAGGGTTCCATAGAACCTTTAGGGTTCCTCCAGAGGTTGCTAGGGTTCCTTGAGCAATGAACAATTGCTGCCCCCTGATGAGTTCCCACTGACACATTGATCTTTTTAGCTATCTGTAAGGGGGTAACTCTTCCCAATGTCCACAAATGTAAGGAATATTCTTCCCACTGACAATTACACTAATGTATCATCAGTTGTTGTTGTTGGCTGGTCAGACCTTTTCTTAATATCCTTGCTATTGGCTATATCCGTTTGGCCCTTATTACCACATGATCTAGATATAGTATGGTGGTCCTACTGCTTTTTCGCAACACCTTTTAAAAGGGAAATTCTGGTGCCAAGCCAAGCACTGTAAAACATGGAAACAACGTTTTCACATTAAGACCCACTGTGGGTCTTAATATGAAAACGTTGTTTCCACGTTTTATGCTACTTGAGTGATCTATCATAAAACACACACTTTTGTTAAAACTAAAATGCAATAAAAAAAACTCCAAATATTACAAACACAATTAAAATACTATCTAAATATAGATCGCTGCTACGCTCTTATTTTGGTGATCGTGTCTCTTTTAAGAACCCCACAGTGAATATATTTGAGAATGTCTAGCCTGTACATTTTGTAGGATAATGCCGCGTACACAGGACTGTTTTTCATGCCATTTTTTAAATTGGTCATTAAAAACAATCATGTGTGGGCTCCAGAGCATTTTTCTCGACGTGAAAAATGGGCATTAAAAATTTTAAACATGCTCTATTTTTTCTCGTAGTTTCTCACGTCATGCCGTGAAAAAAAGGTTGTGTGTAGGCTTTAACGGTGGGAAAAAACGTGCATGCTCAGAAGCAAGTTATGAGACGGGAGCACTCGTTCTGGTAAAACTACATTTGTAATGGAGATAGCACATTTGTCACGCTGTAACAGACTGAAAAGCGCGAATCGTCTCTCCCCAAACTTTTACTAACACGAAATCAGCAAAAGCAGCCCAAATGGTGGTGCCATCCGAATGGAACTTCCCCTTTTATAGTGTCGTTGTATGTGTTGTGCTATGCTTAAGCATTTTTTTTTTTTTAACGATCGTGTGTATGCAAGGCAGGCTTGACAAGAACCACATTGAGAAAAACGTTGTTTTTTCCATGACATTAAAAACGGTCATGTGTACGCGGCATCAGGGTCTGATTTGTGCAGAATTCAGATTACCTGCAGCAAGGTATCCATACACACTGGATATCTGGCCTGGGTAGGTCCTTCTATACTTTCAAAGCTCAGTTTTATCTGCAAGACAAGTTCCAGAAATCCGCTTATACTGTATTTAAAATACATTTCAAGCCCAAGTGCAGAGAGATTGAATTGGGCAATAAAAATAATAATAATTTAAAGAAGAAATATCATTAAAAGTTATACTTTAAAAAGGCCAGTCTTAGTATCTAATATACAGTACACCCCTCACATTTTTGTAAATATTTTAGTATATATTTTTATGTGACAACACTGAAATTACACTTTTCTAAAGTAGTGAGTGTACAGCTTGTAGTATAAATTTGCTGTCCCCTCAAAATACTTCAACACACAGCCATTAATGTCTAAACTGCTGGCAACAAAAGTAAGTACACCCCTAAGTGAAAATGTCCAAATTGTGCCCAATTAGCCATTCTCCCTTCCCGGTGTCATTTGACATGTTAGTGTTACAAGGTCTCAGGTGTGATTGTGGAGCAGGTGTGTTAAATTTGGTGTTATCGCTCTCACTCTCTCATACTGGTCGCTGGAAGTTCAACATGACACCTCATGGCAAAGAACTCTCTGAGGATCTGAAAAAAAGAATTGTTGCTCTAAATAAAGATGACCTTGGCTATAAGAAGATTGCCTGAAACTGAGATTCAGCACAGTGGCCAAGATCATGCAGCAGCGTAACAGCACAGGTTCCACTCAGAACAGGCCTCACCATGGTCGACCAAAGAAGTTGAGTGCATGTGCTCAGCGTCCTATCCAGAGGTTGTCTTTGGGAAATAGACGTATGAGTGCTGCCAGCATTACTGCAGAGGTTGAAGGAGTGGGGGGGTCAGCCTGTCAGTGCTCAGACCATATGCCGCACACTGCATCAAATTGGTCTGCATGACTGTCATCCCAGAAGGAAGCCTCTTCCAAAGATGATGCACAAAAAAGCCTGCAAACAGTTTTCCGAAGACATGGATTACTGCAACGATGTCCTGTGGTCTGATGAGACCAAGATCAATCGATTTGGTTTAGATGGTGTCAAGCGTGTGTGGTGGCAACCAGGTGACATACTGAAGCATGAATGATCCCTCCCTTCAGAGAATGGGCCGCAGGGCAGTATTTCAACATAATAACGACCTCAAACACAAGTCCAAGATAACCACTGCTTTGCTAAAGAAGCTGAAAGTAAAGGTGATGGACTGACCAAGCATGTCTTCAGACCTAAACCCTATTGAGCATCTGTGGGGCATCCTAAAATGGAAGGTGGAGGAGCGCAAGGTCTCTAACATCCACCAGCTCTGTGATGTCATGGAGGCGTGGAAAAGGACTCCAGTGGCAACCTGTGAAGCTCTGGTGAACTCCATGCCCAAGAGGGTTAAAGTGGTGATGGAAAATAATGGTGGCCACAAAAAATATTGACACTTTGGGCCCAATTTGGACATTTTTACTTAGGGATGTACTCACTTGTGTTGCCAGCAGTTTAGACATTAGTGCCTGTGTGTTGAGTTATTTTGAGGGGACAGCAAATTTACACTGTTATACAAGCTGTAGACACACTACTTTACATTGTAGCAAAGTGTAATTTCTTCAGTGTTGTCGTCACATGAAAAGATATAATAAAATATTTACAAAAATGTGAGGGGTGTACTCATTTTTGAGAGATAATGTATATGTTTTAGAATCCCATAACAGAAAAAAAATTCTGCTGATAATTGGACTTTACAGGTACATATGGGGACAACAAATCTGTTTAAAACTACATTGCAATGCTTTATATTTACATATTAGTTAAAAACGATGTATACATGGGAGGGAAGTGTGGAAGAGAGAGTCTGAGAGGGTCAGAACTAAAGACTGGCATTTGGAGAGACCCGGGGTTGGGTGGGCGGGGTGGGATTTTTTTTGTTGGGGTGGGGGTTGGTGGTATTAATTTTAGACTGTACTTATTTTGCGGGGTCGGTAGTGGCAGCCTGGCCCTGCCTGAATTTGTGGTGTTTGAATTTCTGTCTAAAACAAAAAAAAAAGAAATCTAATAAAGAAATGGAAAGAAAAAACAATATAGACATGAATTTTAAAACACCATAACTTTATTGTAGAATTTAAAAATAATGATTTGACCAAATGCATGTCCTCCGGTTTCTGAGCAGTGTGGTCACACAACTTGCACCCCCCCAGCAGTGTGGTCAGACAACTTGCCACCACTCCACCCACCAGCTTTCTGACTATCCTGTTATTAAGGAAACAAATACTTAATGATGTCATTGGTTGAAAAAATGTAGAATATGTGCTTTATCGTTTTGTAGATTTCTGATTTCATTCTTGGTATGTTCTGTAACCCGCTCTGTTGTGGGTGTTATCATATAGCAATGCTAAATGAAGAATCTATAAGTACCCATAATGCCCTGAAAGGTCACCAGAAAGAAGATGACATAATGACAGAATTGAATATTGTGTTCTTTATCTAATACAGCTGTTAATTACACTGATTTTGCATGTGCTGTTTGATGGAATGTTGATGATCCCTCCCCCGTGAAGCTAGGATCTTCTGGCAGGATGTCTAAATTCCACTGTTAGAATAATGACGCTGATTGCTGCTGGGAATTGAAAAGACCTCATATACTTTGTTCCTCAAGCAAAAACTGATGAGCCCAAAAAACAAATCATAAAATAGAATTCCTTAATGAAGTTTGAGTTTTGCTACATGCCCGTAGGCATTCTGGATCAGTCTTAGAACATCAGGCTGGCTCTCTGACGTTACATTTCTTTTGATTGGGAAGACAAGCCACATCTTATGGTTCTCACAAGGGAAGAGACATGGTCATGGAGTCATTGTTGTAGTCACTGCAGAGTTCACACAAAGCGGCTTCCTTTTATGCTCATTAGACAGGTTTTGTGAACATTTACCTAATTTCTGTTATTTCTGGTACAATTGTAGATAACTATATGGTTTACATATATTACTTGTAAAATAAATTACATTTAGTGCGATCATATTGTTTGGGTACACATGGGTTTTGGAGTGTGGGGTATTCCGTAGGTGCATGCATCTACAAAGATGGGCCAATTTAACCTGAATGAGAGGTATGCCAGCAAAAAAGAACATTAGAGCACAGCTACAGTTTGTCATCGAACATAAAAGCAAAGGCCAGTTGTTTGGCCACAGTTACAATGGGCATGTTTGGCTCAAATCAAAGACGGCATTTCAGTAGAAGAGCCTCATGCTGTAAAGCATGGTGATAGAATGTTATGGTTTGGAGTTGTTTTCGCTGTGTGAGTGCTTTGGCAGCTTGCAGTAAGTGAGGTAGTATAAATTCTCCATCAAATCATAATTTTGATGTGTTTGATTGAAATGCGAGGCCATATGTCCAAAAGTTTATCAAGTGATTGTAAAGTCTTGTTTAAAAAAACAGAAAAACAAAAAAACATGTTATTCTTACCTGATCTGTGCAGTCGGTTTTGCATAGAGCAGCCCGAATCCTCCTCTTTTTGGGTCCCTCTTTACTGTTCCTGGCCCCTCCCTCCTATCGAGTGCCCCCACTCAGCAGCTTCTTATGGGGGCACTGGAGCTGGGTCACAACTCTGTGTGTCCATTCAGACACGGAGCCCCGACCTGGCCCTGCTCCCTCTCTCCCTTGATTGGCTGACTGACTTTGATTGACAGCCGCGGGAGCCAATGGTGCCACTGCTGTGTCTCAGCCAATCAGGAGGAGTGTCCCGGATGGCTTAGACACTCTTGGACATCAGAGATGGGGCTCAGGTAAGTAATTAGGGGGGCTGCTGCACACAAAAGGTATTTTTTATCTTAATGCATAGAATGCATTAAGATAAAAATAAAACTTTTGCCTTTACAACTCATTTAAGTTGCACTGGAAAAAAAAATTCAACCCGCAGTGATCAAAAATACACTAGCAAATCCACCAAAAATGAACTAAAAAGGAAGAAATGGAGGATTGGCCTAGTTAAAAACCTGATTTGAATCATATTGAAATACTGTGGGAATTCTAAATGGGCAGTTTACACAAGAGAACACATTTGCAACTAAAGAAATTTTGCATGGAGGAGTGATCAAAGATTTTTACATAATCCATGTCAGAAACTGGTGGGCAGTCATGAAAAATGTCTACCAGAAGTCATTTCTGCTAAAGGATGTAATAGCAGTTTCTGAGGCCAAGGGTGTGATTACTTTTTCACAGTACACCATTAATTCTATTGCTATATATAGTTCTGTATATCCCCATAATTTGAATTGGCACATTGGTACTGGATTAAAAGTAAAAAAAAAAAAAAAGAAAAGCACAGCATGTAAAAAAAAAAAAGACCAACAACAAAGGGAAGCCCCACGCTGATGATGTCACATGGCTTAATAAAATGTATTCAGCCATACCAGAATTGCAACTTGTCCTGGCCTGAAGACCACACCTGTACTGTTGCACACCGCAGAGCACATACCGCAGATCACCTCTTAATAGTCCTTGTGATTAGGGCTTCACAGGTGATGGCTGCCCCCCCACAGCTGGGAGCTTGAGGCTTGAGCTTATACGGCTTATTAAATTTTGTCCCAGTTGCTGGGATGTTGCCAACACTTCAGGAGCCAGAGCACAAGGAAGGTTTGTCAGCCTGCACAATGGCAGCCTTTCTACACATTTCAATGTTGTTACATGTTTGTAACAGGAGACATTGTTTACCTGGTGCCCAACACTCAGCAGGCCATACACTGGTCAATGGCAGGCTGCATGTTGGGCACTATATAATTTCTGCATTAGCTTTTCTCTAAAAGGTTCACCTGAGGTGACTCAGATTGAGGTGCTCCTAATTTCACATTGAAAGATGTACTTAGCCAACGATAGCCTACATTTTTGAAATGTGTATTTGATTTGATAGTATGTAACAATAGATTATTTTTATTTATTTTTATGGAAAAAGTGACAAAAAATACCTCGCTTTCATTCCCTAGTAGTCTGTGCCTCCAAGAGTGATAGTTGCTGTCTGTCTGCAATGGGGAAAAAATTCTCGTAAGGATGTTACTGCTACCTAAAGCCAAATGCTTTTGTTTTGAATGGGAAAGAGTTAGAGCCTGTGTCTGTTTTAATTCTTGTCTATGATAGCGATGTGGATGTTGTGGGACAGTAATCCAATGGGACACAGAAAAAAATATATATAAAAATGGTAAGGGTTAGAACTTAGCAATATTTGTATTGCTACCTGTAGTTGTCAGTGACAACTGCTCTCCTTTTTGCCCTGGTATCACCAAACAAAATCTCAGTCCTTCCCAAAGAAAACAAAAAAAAGTTAGGCCTACTGGTAACATACATGAACAGAGTTGCCAGCACACCATAATCCCCCCTCCACCAAATGATTTGGGCCAGTGGAAGTTGGAAATTATTAAAAGAAACTGGAAGTATTCAGCATGTTTTGTAGGATTGTTTCCTTGTTAATGCTATTTGGATCTTCAAGAACAGTTTAACACGTATGAGCAATACATAAAGATAAGTGTTACATCTGTGACAGGAAGTCAGGTAAATCTGTGGGTGTTGTCACAGACGGGAGATACATTTCTGCCTTGTTTAGACAATTCACCAATTACTATCAGGTTTAAGGACCTTGGATAGCTTCAGCTGTTGATAATGAGGCAATTAAGGCCTCTACAAGTTATCCAGAGGATCACTACTGATTTCTGCATCCAGAGGCCTTTGAGTTAAGGAGAGCAGTGGGGTGAGAGACTTCTGAAGGTGAGGTCGTATCAGTATTTCTGTGTGATAAATATCAAAGAGACTTTTTGTTTTCTGCTGTATGACCAGCAGTGTCTGCCCAGCAGTAGGCTGTGCCAGACTCTATAGGTAGGTTCCTGTGTTGTGAAGGTAGATGCCCCAAGTGGCAAGGGTATATTTTATGTTTTGTTTTGTTTATGCTGTTTTGATGCTTGCACTTGTATCCAGCAATATGGAAGAATAAACCATATCCTTTGTTTTCAACCATCCTTAACTGCCTTTCTGTATAGTTCAGCGTGTAGTGAACCCATCCAGGAAGTCCCACACACCCGCTACCGAGCCAATCCCTCACACATCCCATGGATACAACATGCTCACACTTCAGTCTCTACTAATAGTCTAACCATCCTATCTAAAAAAAAAAACATCCTTGGTAGGGCGTTTTGAGGTTTCCAGCACCTCCTGTGTACTTTCTCTCCTCCTTTCCTTCAGAGAATGTCTATGATGGGAACATACTTCACACTCAAAAAAGTTTTTTTTCAGTCAACCTCATACTCCCAAAAATATATTTCAGAGTGTCAAAGCAGATGTTGTGATCTAGGGAAGTTCTAACCTCCTCATTCTACCCCAGAGCTGACTGATATATTGTTCCCATGCATCTCAAAATTAGAGTATATATAGTAGGGGAAATAATTATTTCATCCCCTGAAGAGTTTGTAAGTTTGCCCACTTACAAAGAAATGAAGGGTCTATAACAGTGGCGGTCGGTGTGTTTTTTTTAGGCAAACAACACATTTTTTGTTTTTATTGTAACACACCTGGGTGGGCTTGGTTCACAGTGCTCTGCGCCCTGAGCCCACCCTATTTTGAAGCCTATAAGAGTCCCTGGCTATAATCAGCTGCTTCAAAAAGCATCCCGCCCTTAATGGATGGGTCACCCATGGTCTATAATTTTTATCATAAATGTATTTTAAATGATAAAGACAATATCAACCAAAATTCCAAAAGAGACACATGATAAAAATGTCATAAATTGAGTTGCAGTTCAGTGAGTAAAATAAGTATTTGATCCCCAAGCCAAACATGACTTAGTACTTGGTGGAGAAACCCTTGTTGGCAAGCACAGAGGTAAGACGTTTCTTGTAGTTGGTTACCAGGTTTACACACATCTCAGGAGGGATTTTGGTCTACTCTTCTTTACAGATCTTCTCAAAATCCTTAAGGATCCTTGACTGTCACTTGGCAACTCAAAATTTCAGCTTGCTCCATAAATTATCTATAGGATTAAGGTCTGGAGACTGGTTAGGCCACTCCATAACCTAATGTGCTTCTTCTTGAGCCACTCCTTTATTGCCTTAGCAATATGTTTTGGGTCATTGTCATGCTGCAAGATCTATCCATGACCCATCTTCAGTGTTCTGGCTGAGGGAAGAATACAAGAATCCGTCCATTTTTCTTCCTCCGAACACGGCAAGTCCCCCTCCTCGAGAAGGTGCATTTACGGGCCCATCTGAAGTTTGCCAATGAACATCTAAACAATTCAGACAAGGATTGGGAGAAAGTGCTGTGGTTTGATGAGACCAAAATTGAGCTCCGATTAGAGCCAGAGACTCGTATATGCTTCAAAATATGGTGCGATCAGCGCGCAGAGCACTGTAAATCAAGCCCTCCCAACTACTGAAAATGAGATGAAGGTTATGTAAAAAAAAAAAAAAGAGTCAACACTGTTTAACGGTAAAACCTGAGTTTAGTAATCTTGGACATGATACTTTTTAAAGTGGCTCTGTTACTTGGGGATTGGTTAAGGATGTGGTGTTCTTGATTGTTAGTGCATCTAAAGCAGGGATCCTCAAACTACGGCCCTCCAGCTGTTGCGGAACTACACATCCCATGAGGCATTGTAAAACTCTGTCATTCACAGACATGACTAGGCATGATGGGAAATGTAGTTCCTGAACAACTGGAGGGCCATAGTTTGAAGACCCATGATCTAAAGCCTTGTTCCTGCAATAGAAGACACTAAACACTTACCTCTCCAGCAGATGACAAATACAAACTTGGCTTTCTTTAAACACTAAAGCATCCTGGCAGCTTGTTAACATCTATCACACTTCTGGGTGTGTCAAATGCCTGGTTCCCCTCAGTGCTCCAACAGCACACTTGTAAGGGTGGACCCACTTTGTCAGAGGTCTGATGAAGAGGGTCTGCCCTTGAAATTGGTCATAAGTGATGAACGCTAGATTTAGCAGCTGCATGCTTTCCAACAAGCTGTACTACAGGGATTTCTCCCGTTCATGGGAATGTTTGAAAATAATCTTTATGAATACAAGCTTTTACTCTTTTTATTAAAAGGTTTTATGAAGGTGTCACATAATGCTTGGGCACTTTGTCTGTAATATAGTGTTTTATAAAGATTCCCAGTCTGGAGGAAGCAGCAAAGCCATGGATACTGTATAATACAATCACAACAACAAAAGAGAACATTTATCTGGAAAAGACGTATTCCAAAGTTTCCCTGCAGCAAGATTATATCCGTTTTTCCACTTGAGCGCTGTTTGTATCTAATCGAGAAAAAGTACCCCTGAGCCCTGACTTTTGTATGACTTTCCTGAATGACATACTTGGCAGTCAGTCAGTGGCTCAGAATGTATTGAAACCAGTAGGTCAGCATAACAGTCAGGCATCAACAAGAACTTTGGAGCTATCACCTGAAAGCCTTTCAGCAGGGAGGATCACTTATAAGAAATTCAATTTGTAGAGTCGTTTTTACATACACACCAAAGTAAGGTGTGAATATTTTTGGCAGATTTCCTTGTGTTGCTAATGATTCTTAGAAACACCCTGTCATGCATATAAAATATATGTAAGGTTTTTTTTTTTTTCTCGAAGAACATAGAAAGGGCTGGCCTCGGAGCAAATACGTGCTTGCAGAAGCAGACTAGAGATAGGTCCTAAATTGCAAATACATGGTGGTGGGGATTGGTTAAGAATTCAGTGTTCTTGACTGTTAGTGCAGGTTTGTGTCTATGACTGTGAAAAAGGGTTGTGAGCTGGGTGTTTGAGACTGTGTCTAAGAGGCTGTAGGTTTCTATGGCTTTATGAAGCTTTTCCAAAAGGTCAGTTCTGGCTGGCAGTTTATTACTGTAGGAGTGGATGGCATGCTGTCTGTTGTGCTTGACTACTTAAAGGTGGTGGGGGTTTGGATGATTGTGTCTTTTTAAAATATAGCTGTTAAATGTATAAGGAGAGTAGGGAATAAGATGGCTCCTATGTTCAATGTGGCCACTAAGAATTGATGGTGGTAAAACAGTGGTTGTAAAAATTAGAGAATTCATTCGGCTATAGAAGGAGCGGGTACATCAGTTTGGGACACTTCTATAGCTGAAGGGGGCAATCTATTGGCGTGCATTGTGTCTGACGTTGTAGCTGACAAATTAAACCTAATATGCCTGCTCATGACTACTTAAACATCAATGCAAATAAAATCTTATATGTATGCAAATTCTGGCAACAAAAGGTATCTGCAGATATGGATAGTACATAGGGATGCAGCTTTAAGTTTTTAATGTAAATGATGGTTATTATTTTTAAATGGGCTTCAATAGGGGCTTTCCCCCTGGATTTACATTAGTGAACCCATATATTACCCACTATCTGACATCAACAGGGGCCTTAACGCTGAGCTGCCTAATAAAGGAAAGACTACCATATCAGTACAGTGCCATGTAGAATGTAGCTGTAAGGTCAATTAGTATCGGGCCATGCCACTTAAACACACCAATCTTGCTGTTGAACAAAACACTAATCTTGCTGTACAAGGCACTTCAAAGTGCTTAGTGTAAACTGTAGTAATAACCCTATGTTTCAAAACGCTGACACAAAATGCCACCTCTTTCTATGAAACCATATTAATAATAAAAGAAATCTGAAATAAATACGGTATATATAAAAACAGGTGACTCAACAACTGGCGACTAAGTGGAGTTCTTTTCATACAGAAGAAACAGTTTCCATGGTAACCTCAGGTGTATTTTTATGAGTCGCTATATTTATAAAAATCAAATTCACTGTATCCAATCTGTTTCAGTTCTTCATCCTCGGCTTCTGGAGTACAGCTCTAAATTGCTTCTTTTTTTTTTAACAGAGTATGAACAATAACATGGGTAATTAAAGAAACACACTGATCTGTAGTCTTATGACATGAAGGCAAAAAATATGTCATAATCCAAAACATATCTATTAGCAGATAGCTATCTTGTGTGATATGTAATAGACTGCAGCTTAGAGGGTGTGTGTTGGGTTATATTACCGTAACTTCTTGTCAGGTGAAAAGGCAATTGGGTGTAAGAAAAACAAAAATAAACCACACCTATGGATTTATAATGCTTTACAAATCTATTTTACATTGTCTATTGTTTAAAAGAAGCTAGCTAGAATTTTCCAAAGGCAAACTTCATCAGATGGCAAAAAGACTTGTTTGTAGATGAAATATTCAGTATTTACTATAACGATCCCTATCTTTGTTAATATGATTGTTACTGCATTGTTGTTCGTGACTAGAGGTCTTTAAGATGATCAGAGCACTGAGAAGTTCCTATTTTAATGATGGCTGGAATGTAATAGCTTTAAAGTGGTTGTAAACCTATACAGACCACTTTAACCTACAGGTGAGCCTAGATTAAGGCTTACTTGTAGGTGCAACAAATATCTCCTAACGTGTAGGTTTAGGAGATATTTGCAGAGTAGTCTGCACCGATGTCTACGCCCAATGCGTGCTGTAGACAGCGGCACAGGTGTACTGAGCGTGCGGTTAGTGAGGGCGATCGTGCCGTCACTGACGGCTCCCGCGCGCATGTGCGGGAGTGACGTCATCGCGGCTCCGGTCAATCACAGTGCCGGAGCCGTGATACCTGGAAGTAACTTGGGTATCAACGGCGGAGGTGAGGAACGAGAGTCGCTTCGGGGGATTCGATCTCAGGTAAGTAATTCACAATGACCTAGTATGCTATGCGTATTAGCTCATTATGCCTTTCTCTTGCAGGTTTTTTTTTTTCTAAAGAAATGCTTTAGAGGGTTTACTTCCTCTTTAAATCTCTGAGAAAATTCACCTGTAGGATTTCTGAAATTCCCAGCATTTCAGCTATATGGAACGGAGTCAGGGGCTCCATTTACAACTGCATGAAATAGCACATTTTAGTTGTATCCAGTAATCACCGAGTGCAGGAAGTCATTGTGGCATTTTTTTTACCTACAATGTATGCTTTCAAGTGCTGCTTTTTTTTAACCTGCATTCTGCATTTTCAGAGTGGCTTGCCTCAAGTTTGGGATTAATGGTAGCACATATTTAACATGTGATATATGCATTCTAAAATACACAATCTTCCATTTAGGGCCATCATGTGATACCTTTTCTCTTGTTGTGTCTATGTATCTGGGGCTGTCCTCCTTGGCTTGCAAAATTCTGCTTATACATACCTGTTCTACCATGCCTGGAAGCTTCACTCTCTTACAGAACAAAGGTGCCAACAAAATCATCTTATAGACACACTTTGGGGTGTGTCAAATGCCTGCAGCTCCCTCCAAACACTACAACCCTTTGTATGCAAAACTTGGGAATATTAAATATTTCTAATGTTTGGTTTGTAGAATACTGCGGTTACTTGCAGATTGTATTGCTTTGAATGTTTGTATGATCAGTGTAGCACCCTTGTCCTAAACAGGTCTGCTAGTAAATTTAGTTGTGCTAGGTGGTAACTAACCTGGCTAATTTGTAGTCTTAATCAAATTGTTTTTCTCCTAAGCTTGAGTTTACCTGTGATTTCTCTATTCTGTCAATAGGTGTCACTGTTGCCTTTGGCATTAGAATGATAGATTACAGTGAATTCAGGTTATGAGTGAATATGCTTTTCTCAGCCAATCAGCAGGAGTTTCTTTGGCTGTTGAGGGTGCTGGGATAGTCTATTTAGAGAGAGTCAGGTGATCGGAGTCTTTTCAAACCGGGCTGTGGTGTGGGTGTGTGTGGCGCAGCAGCAGAGGTGTAGGCCTAAAGCCTGAGGCCTAGCCATGTGTAAAGCGGCTCAGCCCAAGGGGAGCCAGTTTGTTGCCAGGAGGCATAGGAGAAGAAGTTGCCAGAGGGTCAACCACTCATGTTGCTGAAGGCAGGTGTCAAAGGGATTGAGTTTTGAAGGAGTACCAGAGCAGACTCTTTATCAGCCAGGGACTGTGATGTGTTGGGAAAGCTTCTTTTTTTTTTAATCAGATCTTTTTTTATTTTTATATGCAAACAACATTGAAACAATACAAACAGATTGTACGAACAGAATAACATTAAACCAAACAACCCAAAAAAACACCCTAAACCACCCCTACAACTCAGCGATGGGACCAATGTCTTTTTCCCAGCCAGCCTTAGATCGGTTCAGAAAGTTCTAACAATACCCTATATGTGGCAGAGGTGAGACCCTTTGTTGACCCAATCTGTACTATCTTGTCAAGAACTAAGATAGAGGGGAAAATATTCTGGCAGAAGAGAATTGGGCATGTAAAGCATGTCTTAGTTGAAGGAATTAATAGAACCAATTAGATTGTACAGAAAACTCTCCCCTTGGCTCTTCAAAGGATTTAAATATACCATTCTCATATAGCTGAACTAGAGTTGTTATCCCTAATTTTCCCCATCTATGCAAGCCTCTAAGACCCCAAATTTGAGGAAGTCTTTCATTTTCCCATATGGGAGTAGATCTGGTTGTATAGGAGACACCAAGCATTTTTTTTTAACTGTATCCCATATTTTACACATTAACGTACAGGTGACTGCATAGCGTCCCAGCTGCAACATTTGATTGGCTCTATGTCCCAGGATCTGGTGGGCTCGGCGGCGCAGCTGATGCTGTTTGCTGTTTGACCATCCTGATGGGACTGGAGGCGCAAATGTTCCTGAAATACAATAAACAGACTCCAACGCTCTCGCTAATACAAAAAATATGGAACAAGGGCAGGCAACTCCAGGAGGTGCAGGATTCACAGATTTTAGCCCAATATGGGGATAATCGCTGTGCCCATTGTAGTGTAGCACTCACCCCCGAAGGAGCTGCTGGTTAGAATTGGGATGGCATGTTACCTCATGTGAAGTGTCTAGGGTGAACGATGAAATGCAATAGCAGTAAAGGAAAGTCGGCAAATGGGAAGTCTCTTTATATGTGCTCTTTATTACCCAGCCGGGTAAAAACAGTTAACAGGTGATGGGAAGGATAGACAGGTTGAAAGGAGAACTGCAGATTCAGGCCTTGCATATGGAAACAATCCTGTCTCCGACAACAATCAGTTTTCTTTAACCACTCCAGCCTGAGTGGGTGTAGCGTACCTTGACAGGCCTCTTTCACTGACCTGGCAGCCAGAGTATCACTCGGAACTTAAGAAGGATGTCTCTGCCACAGACTCTTCTAAATGACGGTCAGGAAAGCGCCTCTGCCACAGGCCTCCCCTGAGTATAGATACTGAGGAACTCCTTATGAGTAAAGTTCTGCCTGAACCTTCCTTCAATGTCGCTCAGGTACCCACCGAGAGAGGAATAAATCCCTCAGTGTCCAGTACCTTGATCCTCGATGGTTCGTCTCAATACTGTTGGACCGCCAGCCTCTCAATGGCGCTCCTCAACTGGACTCCCCACTGAACAGCCAAACTCGCTTGGGAGCTCTAGAGGTGAGAACCCAGTCGATTACTGGGTCCCCTTACTGCTTGGATATTCCGGACCAACTTGGCTCCGGAACCAGGAATACTGCGTAGCAGCCACGCCCCGGCCTGGTAGGCCATAACGCTCGGGCGCGGTGATGTGGTCACCCTAAAGGTGGGTGCCACACTCCAGGAAGAACTGCCCTAAAAAATGGCGTCTGCCTCATAAGTACCCTCTCCCAGCAAGCCCAGCGAGGCCCAGGCCTCCTGATTGGCTGCTTGGAGAGAACACCCGAACCTCAACTTCCACTGCTGCCACCTGTCATCCTGGGGTGGAACAACACCCCGGGCACAACAGAATGAGCCCACAGCACAGCCAAGCTGAAACAGAGAGCCTTACATTAATCCGAATTGAGATCAGAGTCACTTTACACTCTAATCATCCCCTTAAATTTACCAGCACCCGTACTTGGAAGTACATGGGCGCTACAGTAGCCTCACTGTGCCATACCTCATGAGACTGTTATGCATTCAGTCAGACGGTGGCCATCCATTCCAATTAGTGTACAAAAGCCACGCCTCCCCCTAGTTCTCGTCCCTGATAGGAGAACACTCAGTTTCCCAGCTGAGACTGTGTTCAATGTCCTGCACACAAGGACGAGCGGATGTCCGTGATAGGTGGAACACTGAACACTGAACCACTGCTGGGAAACTGAGTGTTCCCCTATCACGGATGAGAACGAGGAGGAGGCGCGGCTTTTGTACACTAACTGGAATGGATGGCCGCCGTCTGACTGAATGCATAACAGCCTCATCAGGTATGGCACAGTGAGGCTACAATGGGCACAGTAAAAAACAAGATCCCCAGTCCAGCGCTTAATGGGTTATAAAAGCAGACAGCTTGCCACAGGACATCAAATATGCTGACAGTTTATTAGCTATAAATCATAAAACACCACTCCTGTGAGCAAGCAAATAAGGAATGGGGAAGGAATGAAATTACAAATTTTACGGTGTCACCATTTTAATTTCATTCCTTCACCATTCCTTATTTGCTTGCTCACAGGAGTGGTGTGTATAGCTAATAAACTGTCAGCATATTTCATGTCCTGTTGCAAGCTGTCTGCTTTTATAACCCATTGAGCGCTGGACTATCTTGTTTGTTTTTTAGGCCGCGTACACACGAGGAGACATGTCCGCTGAAACTGGTCCGCAGACCAGTTTCAGCGGACATGTCCGATCGTGTGTACGGCCTATCGGACCGTTTTCCAGCGGACAAAAGTTTCTAAACATGCTTAGAAACCTGTCCGCTGGAAACCTGTCCATCGGAGATGTTCGATAGTTAGTACACGAAATCATCGGACCAAAATCCTGCGCATGCTCAGAATCAAGTCGACGCATGCTTGGAAGCATTGAACTTCGTTTTTTCATCACGTCGTTGTGTTCTACATCACCGCGTTCTGGTCCGAGGGGATTTTGGTTCGATGGTGTGTACGCACATCAGACCACTTCAGCCTGGTCCGATGAAAACGGTCCGTCGGACATGTTTCCTCGGACATGTCTGATCGTGTGTACACGGCCTTACTGTACAAAAGCCGCGCCTCCTCATCTGTACTCTCCAGTTATGGTTTATGTCCAGCTGCACTGGGCGTTATTTGCACATTGCTGGTAACGATCCCCACTTGCTTCCACACTTTTTTTTTATGTTTTTAGCACTGCTGACTTGTCACTTGCTACAATGGGCACAGTGAGGCTGCAAATGGGCATTCTGACCCTAGGCTTATACTCAAGTCAATACGTTTTCCCATTTTTTTGTGGTAAAATTAGGTGCCTCGGCTTATATACTCCAGTATATATACGGTATATTATCCACAATGTATGACTGTGGGGAGTCAGACATAATTATACCCAAATATTTTATGGAGGACACAACTTTAAGATGAGAAAGTGTAGATGGTAGTGAATCTGGAAGGGGATCCAGGGGCATCAGCATGGATTTCTCCCAATTTATGCCTAACCCGGAGAACCTGCCAAACTCCTTAATATATTTCATTATTTGGGAAAGCTTCAGAAGAGAACTCATCCAAGACGTACAGCAGGAGCTGTGAGTACAGCTTGAAGGAATATAGTGGGTAGCTAGCTTTAAGTAAGAGAGGTACAGCGGGTAGCTGTGAGTAAAGCTTGAGGGATCCAGTGGGTGGCTGTGAGTCCGAGGAACCCAGTGGGTAGCAGTGGGTGAAGCTTAAAGAATACAGCAGGTAGCTGTGAGGGAAGCTTGAGAAGTCCAGCAGGTAGCTGAGAGCTAAGCTTGAGAATCTACAGTGGGATACTGTGAGTGAAGTTGTTGCCATAGGAGACAGCAGTTGCTACAAGATACAGATCACTGCATTTAGCTTAAATGCCCCACTCCCCAGGAAACTAATTTCCTGCTTGTGTGATTGGTTCATTGATTTTCCCAGAAGTCTGCGCTAAGATACAAGTCAGACTTCCGGCATCCCCTGCAACAAAAATTTTTTTTTTGGTGAGATAGTCCAAAAAGGGAAAACACGTCTAATAGGATGGACAGCTTTTTCTTCAGAATAAAAAAAGGTAGGCCTCTGCAACAAAGTTTGTTTAAATCCATGCAATGTAAATACAGTAGATCACTCAGTGGGGAATGTTTTTTTTCTCAGCAAAAGTGGAGTTACTCTTTAAACTTTAGCCAAGAAATGCTTGCCTTGGCGTTGGTGATATATTAAAGTTAAACTCTAAATACAGGAGATTTAAATTTCTAATTAAATCTTGGAGTGCTTTGTGTATTTTTTCCAGGTCTGTGCAGTAATCCAGTGGGACACTTTAACCTCTGTGCAGGATCTTCCTGTAATAAAGACCAGTCACTGCTTCTCTCTCTCCTTGTGCAAAGTGACTGGTCTTGTTTCCACCTCATCCTGTCATTTTCTGCCTGATGGGCCCAGACTATGTGCAGCATAGTGATGATGTCACTGCTGCTCTCTCTCCTTGTGCAAAGTGACTGGTCTTGTATCCACCTCGTCCTGTAATTGTATGCCTGATGGGCTCAGACTATGTGCAGCATAGTGATGAATAGTATACAGAAAAATACAGCGCTGCCCAATAGGTAAGCCGCTAACACTGCAAATAGACAAACAGCAAAAAAACGTGAAAACAAAAAAGTGTAGTGCTAATTAAGTTAGGTTGGCATAAAACTTCAAATTACAAATATGACAATAAAAGTGAAGTGAAAATGTCCACATAAATACATAAATGTATAAATATATAACAGGGCTCAACATTTCAAGTCCTGAGCTACTAGCCAGGCCTCAGGGCGTACTCACCACCAGTTGCTCCGCCCAACCCCTACCATGTTGCACCCCTAGACACGCCCTCATAAATGATCTCATGAAATGACACTTAAATGTTTTTTCAGAATTAAGTTATAAAAATAAATATTAACAACAACTTTATCCATGCCCAAAAATGCAGCCTACCCCTGTCTACCAATACAGCATGTGTCCCTAGTGCAGCCACCTGTCCCCAGTGCAGCCACCTGTCCCCAATTCAGCCAGTGTCCCCAATGCAGCCAGTGTCCCCATTGCAGCCAGTGTCCCCATTGCAGCCAGTGTCCCCATTGCAGCCAGTGTCCCCATTGCAGCCAGTGTCCCCATTGCAGCCAGTGTTCCCATAGAAGCCTACCTGTGCTGAGTGAGAGGAGGTGAGATGAAGATAGCTGGTTACCCGATGGTTTCACAGGACATGATGGTCCAAAAAAAAATCTTGGATGTGTACCATAGATTGGGAAGAAAAAAACATCCACATTGCGTAACTCTGTGTTGAATGTTGAAAATTTTATGTAGCAAGAACACTTACATTTATATTGATGTACAAGCGCTTTGTGCAAAGTAGTAGCAACAGTGGGGTGCTCCCGACGCATTTCATCCCAAGTACATCATCTGGGACAGCACTGTCCCTGCTGCTCTCTCTCCTTGTGCAAAGTGACTTGTCTTCTATCACCTCGTCCTGTAATTTTCTACCTGATGGGCCCAGACTATGTGCAGCATAGTGATGATGCCACTGCTGCTCTCTCTCCTTGTGCAAAGTGACTGGTCTTATATCCCCCTCATACTGTTATTTTCTGCCTGATGGGCCCAGACTATGTGCAGCATAATGAGGATGTCACTGCTAAGTAGGGTTGTTCCGATACCACTTTTTTAGGACCGAGTACAAGTACCGATACTTTTTTTCAAGTAGTCGCCGATACCGAATACCGATACTTTTTTTAAATGTGTTGTCAAATGCGGCCATGTCCCCCCACATAATGCAGCCATGTATGTCCCCCCATATAATGCAGCCATGTCTGTCCCCCCACATAATGCAGCCATGTCTGTCCCCCCACATAATGCAGCCATGTCTGTCCCCCCACATAATGCAGCCATGTCTGTCCCCCCACATAATGCAGCCATGAATGTTCCCCCACATTGCAGCAGCCATGTATGTCCCCCCACATTGCAGCAGCCATGTATGTCCCCCCACATTGCAGCAGCCATGTATGTCCCCCCACATTGCAGCAGCCATGTATGTCCCCCCACATTGCAGCAGCCATGTATGTCCGCCCACATTGCAGCTGCCATGTATGTCCCCCCACATTGCAGCAGCCATGTATGTCCCCCATATTGCAGCAGCCATGTATGTCCCCCCACATTGCAGCAGCCATGTATGTCCCCCATATTGCAGCAGCCATGTATGTCCCCCCACATTGCAGCAGCCATGTATGTCCCCCACATTGCAGCAGCCATGTATGTCCCCCACATTGCAGCAGCCATGTATGTCCCCCACATTGCAGCAGCCATGTATGTCCCCCACATTGCAGCAGCCATGTATGTCCCCCACATTGCAGCAGCCTCGTATGTCCCCCACATTGCAGCGATGGCCTGTCCCTCATACCTTTAAATATGATGATGCCGCCGCTGCCGCATACCGCCATTAATCCCCAGCAATATCGCGTAGCGCACATTACAAGCTTTTATTCTGAATACTTGTAAATGCCCGTGCTTCCATGTATAGACACTCCCCTTCTCTGGATTGGAGGGATCCCTCCAATCCTGAGCAAGGGTGAGTGTCTATGCACGAATCCGCGTATAGTCACTCCCCCTTGCTCAGGATTGGAGGGATCCCACCAATCCGGAGAAGGGGAGTGTCTGTACATGGCGGCGCAGGCATTTACAAGTATTCAGAATGAAAGCTTGTAATGTGCGCTACGCGATATTGCAGGGGATTAATGGCGGTATGCGGCGGCATCATTATATCTAAAGGTATAAGGGACCGACCATCGCTGCAATATGAGGGGAGGGGGAGTATTCTATTTTGGTATCGGGGGTATTTGTGGGAGTACAAGTTCTCCTGCAAATACTCGGAATCGGTCCCGATACCGATACTAGTATCGGTATCGGGACAACCCTACTGCTAAGTAATATCTGGGTTTTTAAAAACATTTGATGCTCACAAAGTGGATTAATACCTTACGTGGCTATTTAAGAACGCATTAAAATGAAAGTTTGTGCTAAGTTCTGCTTTAGGATCTTAATGTATTGGGGACTTTATATTTACAGGCTTCATGTTTATAATACTCCTATTCAACAATATTCTGAATATACTTGTATTTTAAGCCCCCATTTACACCAGTGCCACTTTTCATGCGATTTGACAGTTCCAAATCGCATGACAAGTTGCACAGCATTACCAGCAATAGAACCGCTCATATCGCCACGAATCATGATGCAGTGATTGTGAAATAGGTTTCTGCACTACTTTTTGCCGATTTAATTGCAACTTGTTAAATTAAGTCACAAGCCGCAATGAAAATGAAAAATGCGGCTTTGAGATTTCACTGAAGTAGCACGATTTCAAAGTCGCACCAGTGTGAACCCGAGATGAATGTTAAGTATCGTTTTTAAGCACAATGTGTGAGAGTGTTTTTTTATTATATTTAGTAACTAACAATGACTAAGGGGAACATATACTACATACCTGACTCAAATTGGGCAAAATTATGGAAATGTATGTTTAGCACTGAATGCAATAGCATGTCACTGTAGGATAAAGGAACATGTCAGTGTTTACATAGTTAATCTTAGACTACGGTAAATGGCCTATACATGGTTTTCAACTCCTATGTTATGAGAATATGTTATAAACACTTACTGTACAGTACAGTGGTATCTTTTTATCATATAACAACTCCAATGGATCTGGAATATACAGAGTGTGCATTAAGTGTGATATGTTATTACCCCACTGGATAACCACCACTAAGCTGGCCACACACATTGTAATCCATGCATTTATTTATAGGGGCACGCATGTTGGCTGGGTACATTTTTCATTTAAGTAGAGTGTAAAAGAACTATCCAGCATACATCACTATTTGAGTAAGTATCACAGTTGTGTAAAGCTCAGACACCAATGTGATAAACTATAGAAAACTATAGTATATTTCACTGAGCAAATGATTTGTTTTACAATAGGAAATGGTAACTGACAGAAAAGACCAACTCAAGAAAAAAAAAAATTCTCTTTTTTTATAGATTGAAAACTTACCAGTGTGAAGCCCTGTACACCCGACCGTGAATCCCGTCGGGAAAAAAGACGTCGGTTCTCTCAATTCCTGGCAGGTATGCCCTAAAAAGCCGTGTATACACACGGCCACACAAAAACTGGCCGTTCTTTTGAATGGCGAGAACGCGGTGACGTCATCGACTACAAGGAGCCGGTGTCTCGTCACATTTGATTACGTCGCCGCCATCTTGCTATCGTTGTATGCTACTGCGCATGCGTCAAAGTGTTATCGAGCTCTGCCGGGTAACCCGATGAAAAAATAGAGAGCAGGTTCTCTATTTTCCCGTCGGGATTCCCGGCTGTTTTCCTGTCGGGAAAACTGCGAGGAAGCATACACACGGCCGGTTTTCCTGGCCAAATGCTCTCCTGGCAGTTTTTCTGCTGGGAAAACCGGTCGTGTGTACGAGGCTTGACAGTTCTATAGAACAGAAGAAGAGTAGAACCTCTGTCAGATGTTTATTGTTGTCTGTCTCCTAACTGCATAGGTTCCCTGTATTTCCTGTTCAGGGTAAAGCAGTCAGAACATGAAGTTAGGGGAAATCTCCTCAAAAGTCGCAGAGACATTGTTTTAAAACCTATCCCTTTAACTTTCTGTTTACCGCCCCCAAAAAAGTTTCCACTGTATTTCAAGAGCGGCAATTATCAGCCTTAGCAAATGACTGCTGAGATGACACCATCACTAAACAGGAGGCATATCCCACAATATTTCTTGCGCACGCGTGACTAATGTAATTATACGTTCTAAATTTAATTTGTAAATCAAATCACATTTTTTTAAACAAATTAACACACAAAGGTAAGATTGTTTATATTGAATTTGTAGATATTCATATAGATATCTAACTTTGGGTGATATGTGAGGTATAGTTGCTAGGTACTACAGTAAAACATTACAACATTTTAGTAGATAGTAGCTTGATAATATACTGCATGTCTGCAATAGCTCTCACATCATTTGCTTAGTTCAACTTTTAATAATGTAAAGGGCATTTCAGTATTTAGCATGGATTATCTACTCTCATGTTTTTATACTCCAAATCCTTATCAGAGTTTCTTAAAGTGGGAGTAAACACTAATGCATGATTTTTACCCCTAGGTAAGCCTATAGTAAGGTTTACCTATAGGTACAGTAAATATCTCCTAGATGTGCACTGTTTAAGAGATATTTACTTTTGATGCAGCCATTGATGTTACCAGCAAATGCGCTCTGATGGAATGGCATACTGTGCCGTTCTTTCAGAATCCTGTGCCTGTGAACAGCGACTCCAGCGTGCCGGAATTATGTCATTGCGTCGCCGGCCACTTACACAGCCGGAGCCTCGAACCCGAAAGAGGGACCGGGAGAAGATGGAGGTGCCTTCAGCGGTGACAGTGCATATTGGCGGCTGAGGAGGTGGAGATGCAGGGGAAGCCACTGTAAAGCTGCCAAGGAGGAGGAGACGTAGGAAGGATCCGAAGCTACCCGCGACCTAGATTGGGTAAGTGTGGGGTTGGTGGGTGGACGAATGAGCGAGCGATTGCTGTGTGTGAATCGACCGACCAAAATGCAGCACCAGCCGCCAATGGTAGTGGTATGTGTTTTAAATGTACCCACTAATGTCTCACTTTGGACCCCAACTCTTGGTTGTTTGGTGCATATTCCCCTGCCATACAAACCCTTATTTTAAGAGATCTGACTTTGATTAGGACAGTGGCAAAATGATTACCAAGGCACACAGCTACAGATTAAATGTTTGCGGTTTCCTCTTGACTAAAAGATTCATCAACCTTGGTCCATTAATTTCTCTAAATAAAGACACAAAACTGTGTGACATGGGAAGTTCCCTCTTCTCCTGAACTTTCCAGAATGAACATCCAGCATCCCTTGCGTCTCCACCCTGCCCCCCTGACCTTCAGCCTCCAATAAGGTAAGTACTACGCCTCTTCACCGCTAAACTACCAATATTCGCTTTAGTAATGCCGACCTGCCGTCCATTCTATTCTCTGGGTTGTACTTTCTTGATCCTGGGAGAGAGTAGATAAGAGCACATGTTTTTAACCAGAATGTCAACACTATAAGCAGGCAACTATATATTAACACATATTAATTTTACCAACATCAACACTGTCCACTTCTTCAATGTGATTACTCTAGCATTTTTGAAGCCATAGAAACCACAACATATCACCTCCCCTACTATCTAACTATATTAAATGGAGTAGTTTGTTCCAATTTTTTTATGTAATACTAATAACACCGGCATTTAAATGTAAATTCTGAATATACTGTATCCTTCATATATCACATTTACCTGTCATTCTCTGGTTCTATATAAACAATCTCTGTTTGTAATTCTATTGCTTTTAAAGGTCGTCATTTGTCACATGTGCTTCATTAGTATACCACTATCATCAAAAGGTAACAGGAAATCAGAAAGGTTACTTGCACAAATACAATTATCTCAATCTAGAGATGTTTTTCTTTTTATCATTCCTTGATCATATTAAAAGTTGCACCTAGAGATACAAGCCCCTCCTCCTACTCTGCAGCAAAAATGTTCATATGCATCATATATCTAATAGTTGAAAATAGTTTACTGATCAGAGCCAACCCAATATTCTTCGGCTTTAGAATACCGAAGAAGTAAAAGCTGTGCCACCCCTAAGCAGGACAAACAATGTGAACTATTTTCACGCATTAGAGCTAGGATCTCCCATTAACATTTATAGTGTGAGGAAAAGAGTGATTCAAAATCTGTATGGCTTGGCAAGAGACATGCAAAATGACAGGCTCACTTAACATTGGTCCAGACTTAAAGTGGTTGTAAACCCCATTCATGAAATCTGTCCTGGACACATATCTGTAGTGTTTACTTATCTCTCTCCAAAGCCCTAAGTCCTGTGTCTCTCTGCTGCTCCATTCCTCTGTTATCAGTATGATGACCTCTGACAAGTTCTCAGACACAGGAGATAGAGACAGCTGGAAATTTGTGTTGGGGAGGGAGCTTAGAGATAGATTAGCAGAAAGCTGGCATATTCACAGTACAGCTCTGCAGGTTTCTTTGTTCCTCTCCTTATGTGGAGTGGGGGTGTGTGTCTTTCCTCCAATCAGTTCACACACAGTGTACGCCCAGACTCCCCTCCCACTGCTGAAACAGAAGGATATCTAACATGACGTGCACTAGGAATGAGCTTGATGTTCAAGTTGAATGTAATTTCGACTCGAACATCGGGTGTTCGCCGAACAGTGAATTTTATGGGGTGTTCTGAAGGTAATTGGTTGCACCAGAGCTTTTTATGGGCTTCATAACAAAGGGGGTGAATACATACGCACATGCCAATTACCATTTTTATATTTCTGAAAAAATATATACATAAAGCCAGAGCTTTTTTTCTCAGAAAATAGGTGCAGGAACTCAACCACGACCCGTTCAGATTTCACAAACAGTAGAAGGGTCTTAAAGGGGCATTAAATACCAGAATTGCATTACATACAGTGTGCAGAGTTCAGGGGGTTACAAAGCAGTCACTTGTAAACACAGAAACCAGACTTCTGTGTTCACAAGTGATTGTGGTGAGCGGGCACCAAGGGGTCTGAGCCAAAGGTGGTGGAACTGAGTTCCACCAAGTTCCCCCAGAAAAAAAGCCCTGCATAAAGCAATTTTTCAAATTTTACTTCACCAACTTACACAATTGTGTTCTGATCTATCACATATAATTCGGATTAAAGAAAACATTGAACTAAAGACTGTAATGTAACAAAATAGGTAAAAAGCCAAGGGGATTGAATACTTTTGCAAGGTACTGTACCGTATTTTTTGATTGAAGTCTCTTTAATGTTGTTAGTGCTGCCTCTTTTATAAATCTCAGAAAAATTGTGTGTGTAGCGTTAAACTGTGCCAGGGAGCTGGGAGTTTCCTGCATTTTATTTTTAATGCATTTTATCACGTAGATGAATTCAGGCTAAGATTTGAGGAGAAAGTCTTGTAAAATGCATAAACCTTTATACAGTCTAGGGATTCCCACTGTCATAAACAATATATTTTCCCTCTATTGCCTCTACTACCTCTTCCAGTCTAATAACTTGCAGTCAATGTGCATCTGTTCCTAGCCGTAATAATATCAGAATTTTCATCTGCTTTGAGACAGGCAAAAAAATTAGCAATCTAACTTCCTGCAATTGTATTAATTTATTACATTTTTTTAGACTAACTTTGAATATGAGTCTTCTGTATTTGGTTGGCAAACTACATTGTCTTACCTGTGAACTTCCTAAAGTTGGTGAACTTTAGAAAGGGGAGGGAAGACAAGGCATGGGACCTACAGTATAGCTAAAAATGGAACTCACTCCTGAAAAGGAGTCAATGGTTTAAAAGCAGTGCAGGTGCTGCAGTTTGATAGTGACAGGCCTGTAGGGGATTAAATTATGTAATGTTATCATCCCCTAAAAAAACATCACTACCCATGGACACATGAGCAATTGGTAGCATACATAGGGAACAAATATACTATACAGACCATATGTGGGAAACAAGCAATTTAGACTATATGATGGTAACAAGCCAGAAATTCTGATGATATGCAGGCAACAAGCAGCTATTGTAACAATATGACAAAATCAAATGAGCAATAGTGACTGTACTGAAACATCTAGGAACAGACAACTGGGCTCAGCAGCAAAGCCTAACTTAAATCAATTAAACCATAATATGCCACGCTATCCTAAATAGATGAATTATACCATACAACACAATAACAATCCCATAATCCCAAAAAATATGAGAAACGTAATACATCCATTGAATACATACACAATTGTGATGGTTTATCTTTTTGGCTTAAAGCCCAAAATCTACAGAAAAAGTGTCCAAAATCACAAAACACATGAAGTCCGTCAAATCTTAATATTAAATTATTATATGCAGTCCAAAAAAATAGTACATTTCTTCACACATATATCTTCTCTTAATATCCCCATGCAGTGCTCATAATGCAGTAATCAGTGTGCTCCCCCTCCACCAGGTGTGCTCTCATTTGGATTCATGTGACCTTACAATTAAGTATGGTTAAAAAGCCCTTCTGTCCCTCAGGGACTCAGACAGATGTAAAAATTAAACGGGATCCTCCACCTTTCCTTCTTCCACTATATAGGTGTCCCCATGTCACGTTTGAATCAGCCATTTCCTTTGAGAAAAAAAAAATTGCCAAACAATAGTGCTTATAACGTTAAAAAATACTTTCCTTTATTTCCACTCTATCAAATTTACACTCACATTAAAAAGGTGCTTACAAAGCACCACACTTATATAGAAAAAAGTGCAAATGCCATTGGCCTAGATCAGCAATACAGCTATGCAGAATTGTTTACCACTCGTGGTCAAACACAGAGCATTGTAACGTCAGTTCCCCCTCCCCTACGCATTACGCCACCGGTTCACTTGGCTTTCTCAGGGGGATTATCTGAGGAATGGTTATGAGATTTTTATTGTGTTGTAAGGTATAAGTAATCTCTTTAGGCCAGTGTTTCTCAACTCCAGTCCTCAAGCCCCCCCAACAGGTCATGTTTTCAGGATTTCCCTCAGATGAAAAGGCTGTGGGAATTACTAAGGCAGTGAAACTGATCAAATCACCTGTGCAAAATAATGGAAATCCTGAAAACCTGACCTGTTGGGGGGGCGTGAGGACTGGAGTTGAGAAACACTGCTTTAGGCTAATGTGGCATATTATGGTTTAAAGTACACATCAGTATATGGGAATGTGTTAGGTACTAGCAGCTCACACTATAAATTAGGCCGTGTACACACGATCAAATCTATCTTCTGGAAACGGTCTGACAGACCGTTTCAGCAGACAGATTCGATCGTGTGTACGGGCGGACAGACAGATTTTTCCAGCAGACAGATTTTAAAGCATTCTTTAAAATCTGTCTGCTGGGAATCCGTCCGTCCGACATGTCTGCTGGTTAGTACGTTAACCAGCAGACATATCTGCCCGCACATGCGTCGAATGGATTCGACGCATGCGCGGAAGTGTTTTACTTCCTGGTGCGGTGATGTGGTGGTGTCAACGTCATCGCCACGTCACCGCGCTGTCTGCCGGCGGGGATTTTGGTTTGATCGTGTGTACAGCGATCAAACCAAAAAAGCCCAGCAGACAAATCTGATCAAATCGGTCTGTCAGACCGATTTAAACAGATTTATTTGCTCGTGTGTACGGGGCCTGATGCCGCGTACACACGATCGTTTTTTGCGATGAAAAAAAACGGCGTTTTTTAAAACGTCATTTAAATTGATCGTGTGTGGGCAAAACGTCGTTTTTTGACTTCAAAAAAACGACCCAAAAAAAATTCCAACATGCTTGTTTCACAAAAAGTCACCGTGTGTAGCAAAAACGTCGTTCAAAACGATGTTTTTCAACCCGCGCATGCCCAGAAGCTAGTTATGAAGCGAGCTTCAATGGAAAAGAGTGGTGAACGCAACCTCGCTTTTTGTGAAAAAATGATGGTGTGTATGCAAAATCGTCTTTGAAAAGTGACGTTTCAAAAACGTTGTTTTTTACTTCACAGAAAACGACCGTGTGTACGCGGCATTAGAGAACATAGCAACACAAAGGGTCTAATGCATTCTCCTAATTTCAAACAATCACTCTTCTTTTAACTATTCTGCTCTAATGACCTCAGGTCTTTGTAGCAATGTAACTTTGCACACCGAAAATAATAAACCTCAAAATATTCCACATTCAACTATATATAATTGTTTTTTGCTACCCAGAACAGTCCTGAAACAATAAGCCTTCTACAAGTCTTTCCTCTTCTTCTACAGTAAGCCTTCTATTCCCAATCACAGTATCAGTCCCTGCAGCTCAAAGACTCTTTATTGAAAAACCACTAAGAATAAACTGTGCATGTATGACATACTGTATTGCCTAAAGGCGCGGCTACAAGATGCAAAAGTAAAATCTAAAGGTTTCTTTCTGCCCTATAACAATAATAGCTAGAATGAGACACTTTATGGAAAACCTGTGTTTTTAAATTTTCATTTGAAGATTTATAATTATTCGGGTCAATTCAATGAAAGATGCATATGGATTGGTTTCTATGGGTTTTTACAGTTTGTACCTTGGACTTTGAATTTTAAATAAGCCAGATGATTCAATGCCAGTGCATTACACATCTCGCAGTCTGTGCACAAATTCTTGGGTTTTAGCTGTAGTCCTAAGACCCCTTTTACATTGAGGAGTTTTTCAGGCGGTACAGCGCTAAAAATAGCGCTGCTATACCGCCTGAAAAACTCCTTCACTGCATCCTCAATGTGAAAGCCAGAGGGCTTTCACACTGAGTCGATGCGCTGGCGGGGAATAAAAAAATCTCCTGTTAGCAGCATCTTTGGAGTGGTGAGAAGAGCGGCGTGTATACCGCTCCTTCACGGCTCCTTCCCATTGAAAACAATGGGAGACAGCGGCAATACTTACGGGCGGTATTAACTCTTTCACGGCCACTATCAGGGGTTAATTCCGCACCACTAGCAGCCGCAACTCGTGGCAAATCCGACGGTATAGCGCCGCTATTTTTAGCGGCGCTATACCACCAGTGCGGCTCCCGACGTAATGTGAAAGGGGCCTTAGTCTCAAATTACATTAACGCTTCATTCACACAGGTGTACCAATCTGTGTACCCATGAAAAGGTCCATCTTCATTAGTGTGGGATGCAACTCCAAGCACATCCCGACTGTACAATCATGAAAGGACCAATGCGTGCATCAAAATACACACCGTCGGCATGTGGCTACATAAAGCATCCGTGCATCCCACCAGATGACAATTTCCCCATGTGAATGAGGCCTAAGGACACGTGTCAACTGGCTTTTTGTTTGCTTCAAGCAGGTGTTGCCAGTGATAGCCCATCCATATGGGGCGCACGGGTGGCGCCCCCCTAATCCATGCACCCGACCCCTAATATACATGCAGGGTATCTTTTTTTTGAAGCAAGTGATTAGAGCCTGGGGCTCTAATTGGCTTAAAAAAAGGGTGGACTCAGGGCGCAGAGCAGTGCAGTGCACCCCGAGCCCACCCACTTATGTGACATTAGCAAATACATTTTCGCTATTGTCTTCCTGCTTCTCCCCCTGGCCAATCAGTGGCTTGTTCAAATGGGTCCTCCAAGCCAGAAGCCTGGGCCAGGAGAGGAGGGTATGTTGGCTGCAGCAGAGTGAGTACCAAGGCCGAACTCAGCCGACCGCAGCCTAAAAGGCAGAGGACGCCGCTGCAGGGTATCCGGCGCCCCTGCCTTAGTCTGACAACAGCCCAGATCAGCCTCCACCTCGCCACAGAGCACTGAAGCAGCCACACTGCTAAAGAGCCTGCTAGACATCTCCAAAGATAAGGCCACTGCCTACCCATTCGTTTGTGGTGGTGTGAGTGAGAAGGGGAGGCAGGTCTGTTTGCAAAATATTGAGCACCAGCTGCCACTGGGTGTTGCATTACCATATACGTTTTTGGGAATGCGAAACCTGCTTAAAGCAGGTGAAATGCAGGTCAGGAGGATATCAACTACAGATCAAATGCACCTGTCAAACTAATGCTAAGACAAAAGCCCAAAACTCCTTGACCCAGTCACTGTCATACAGAAAATGTATAGATGGTGTGCCAAATGTAAACCTTTTTATCAAAAAAATGTTCAAGAGTACTCTATATTAGTGTTATCAAACAAGTATGTTTATAGTTGCTACCATCTTCATGCTGTCTTCGCTGTTGAATTTGGCAATATCTTGTACAGTCCTAATAGGACATCTGATTGGGTTTTAGGCAGAAATGCATTTTCCAATATTACAAATAGCACTAGACATTTGACAGTAGGTACTGTAGGCAGACAATGCTTGACGTGCTTGTGCTCCCCTGCCTCCCAGTGCTGGATTACCAAATAGGCAGAGAAGGCGGCTAGAGCGATGTTCCTTGGCGCTCTGATGATCCGGCCTGCAATCCTCTTCCTCTCCTCTCCCTTCCTCTGCACAGGTAGCCTGCATTGATGGACACAGGTAGGCTGCATTGATGGACACAATATAGAACAAATCACTTAACGAGTGCGTATCCTCTAAATGGGACTTTGAATTGGGTCGCTGTTAACCTCTGAGTAAATAGTAAGGATCAAAGTATTATAAATATATTTTATTAGAAACGGTTAAAAGTATAATCTATCACAGATGTACATGAAACATCTAATTAAGCAGGATGCATAGATAGCAATGTGATGGTATAATTGTACACAATACAGCAGGGGTGTCCAAACTTTTTTCAAAGAGGGACAGATTTAATGAAGTGAACATGCGTGAGGGCCGACCATTTTGCCTGACATTCTTTGAACCATAAAAATGTAATACAAATAAACTAATACACTGCCCAACAAGAATTCCCATGCCTTTTTGGCTGTGTGTGGTCAAGATTCTAAGGGTGAGCTTTGTGCGTTTTATTTGGATATACTGTATTTATCGGCATATAACACGCACCTTCACTGTAAGGCCACGTACACACGATCAGACCGGTCCGATGAGACTGGTCCGACGGACCGTTTTCATCGGACCACGCTGAAGTGGTCTGATGGTCTGATGTGCGTACACACCATCGGACCAAAAATCCGATCAGACCAGAACACGGTGACGTAGAACACAACGACGTGCTAAAAAAACGAAGTTCAATGCTTCCAAGCATGCGTCGACTTAATTCTTAGCATGCGCAGGTTTTTGGTCCAATGCTTTTGTGTACTAACCATCGTTTTTGTCCGACGGACAGATTTTAAAGCAAGTTTTAAAACTTTGGTCCGACGGACAACAGTCCGATAGGCCGCACACACCATCGAATTGGTCCGATGAAACTGGTCTTAAGACCAGTTTCATCGGACCGGTCTGATCGTGTATACGCGGCCTAAGAGAAAAGTTTCAGGAAAAAAAAATACTTTTTGAATAAAGAATTGTGAAGCAAAATAAGCGAAATAAAAATCATTGCCCATCAATGCAGACTAATCAGTGCCCATCTGCAGCCTCACCATTGCCATGAATGCATATCGGAACTGCAATTTTAAAATGGCCGCTAGGGGCATTGCCACTGATTTACGCGAGAATATGTAAATCAGCGAGATACGCCAATTCACGATCGTACACGGGCCCGACGCAGTCACTTTACGACGTTTCCGTAAGGGGTTTCCCGGCGTAAAGATAAAGCAACAAAAAGCAAGCGTATCCTATGTTAAGTATGGCCGTCGTGACCGCGTCGAATTGAAAAAGTTTCACGTCGTTTGCGTAACTCGTCCGTGAATGGGGATTGACGTCATTGACGTTCACGTAGAAAACACCGTCCTAATGTGGAGCATGCGCACTGGGATACATTGACGGCCGGCGCATGCGCAGTGCGTTCTCCGCGGGGTCGCGCCTAGTTTAAATACTACACGCCCCCTACTCGCCCAATTTGAATTCCGCGGCCCATTTTCGCTACGCCGCCGCAACTTTAGGAGCAAGTGCTTTCTGAATACAGTACTTTCTCCTAAAGTTTCTGCGGAGTAACGTAAATGAGAAACGTTACTCTAGAATAAAGATGCGCCCATCTACCTGAATCTGGCCCATTATGTCTATAATCAAAGGGAAGAAAAAAGAAAAATATACGTTACATTGTGTTTCATTCTATTCCCATATATGGAAAAAGTAAATAATAACCTTAAGAGTTTAATCTACAAAGAGGTAAAATGGAGAAAAATCACCCAAACATCTCATAAATGTATACTTGGTAAGCAGTTAATTTCCTACTCCCAAGTCTATGGAAGAGTGAAAATTAGTCACTGGTACTTGGGACGAAGGCAATCATTGTGTGATTGCAAATCTCTTGTGTAGTAGCTCAAATTAAGACTAAGGCGGCGTACACACGACCGAGGTTCTCGCTGGAAACCAGTGAGAACCTCGCTGGAAGCTGCATTCCAGCGAGGACCTCGGCCGTGTGTACGCTCTCGGCGAGCTTCCCGTCGAGCAGAAATAGAGAGCACGCTCTCTATTTGCTCGACGGCCCGCCCGGAAGAATGGCTGGTTGCCATTCCCGACGGGCGGGTCGCCGATTTCGACGGCCGGCAGGGAACCTCGACGGGCGGAACGATGTGTTCTGCCCGTCGAGGTTCCCTGCCGTGTGTACACGGCCTAATGTGATGGAAACAAATTGATCAGTCTTCTGAGATGTTAGTTGTGCAAATATAAGAATAAACATCGCTCTTGTGATTTAGGCTTACCCTGCATGTTAGGACAACCGTCTCAGCTTAAACCAGGGGTCTCAAACTGGTGGCCTTCCAGCTGTTGCAAAACTACAAGTCCCATGAGACATTGCAAGGCTGACTCCTACAGGCAGAGGCATGACTCCCACAGGCAGAGGCATGATGGGACATGTAGTTTCACAACAGCTGGAGGGACGCCAGTTTGAGACCCCTGGCTTAAAGGATGAGTTTAAAAAAAAAACAATAAATGCACAAGATAAAAAAAAAAACGTGCAACTATTATTATTTTATGAGGAGTCTGCAAAAAATTGCACCCACAATTAGTGGATCACAGGTGCAATGTCAGGCTACTGCAGACTCTTCCTACTACTCTGTGCCCGTATCTTTGTAAGGATTGTCCGTTTTTAGAGCTGCAAGGAGAATGAATACCAGACACTTATACGAGCATGCAGTCTGGCAGGTCCGGAAAGAGGGGGGTGAGCGAGCGCGCCCCCCCCCCCCCATACAGGGCCACATGTCCTTAACATGGTGGGGTGCTTTGGGGGCAGGGGTTTCACCAGGGTTAATCGGGCCTAAATCAAAGATGGGCATATAAATGGGACCCAAATAGATGCCAAAACAATATCGGACCAACAAAAAACATTTTATTATTAGTATACCAAAAATAAATTATATTTTACATGCCTATAATTAAAAGGTTTGCGACACCATATTGCACAATTATAATATACCTCTGAATCACCACCCCTTTCTATATAGACATTGCTGTTTATATTCAAATAGGTTGTATGACTAGTCCTCTCACATAATACTGATCTAATATAAAAGTCACTGCAGAATATCTTTTCAATCCATGAGGTGCGGGTGTTGTTGTTTGACGTGTTTCGCAATACGTTTTTTCAGTTAGACAGAGGTAATGTATGTGATATCGTATCATCAATATATAATATTCCATGTACAAGCACAATTTACATAGCATTCATATTTAGGTATATTTTTATCCACATAGGCAGAAGAATTTAATTAAACTTACATTTTATACATTAAAGCCAGATGTGTACTGAATATCGCAGACTCGTAGCTAAAAATCTCCTCTCCTGTGGGGACCATGGGGGAGATATGAGGTGTTTCAATCATCCACATATAAGGGTATCCCATTGGTATATTTAGACATAAAACGCAATGAAACCACACTCATATATAATGTTCGTTCTCCAACCTTACATATATTAGAGGTGCAGAGTATGGGAGTGAAAGTATGGAATGGTGCCTCAAGAGGCAAATATAGGATGACATTACATGAGTTTGAGGGTATGGGATGTGCCACAAGAGGCAAATATAAGATGGATCCACCCATAATGTAACTGGAAAAGAAGGGGTTGATGTACTAAAACTGGAGAGTGCAAAATCTGGTGCATTTGTGCATGCTAGCCAATCAGCTTCTAACTTCAGCTTGTTCAATTATCATGACAAAAACAAAATGGAAGCTGATTGGTTTCTCTGCAGAGCTGCACGAGATTTTGCACTATTCAGGTTTAGTAAATCTACCCCTAAGTGTAACCACACCTGCCCCTTAACGCAACATTTAGCTCAAATCAGAGGCGTAGCTTGAAGCTTGTGGGCCCCGATGCAAAAGTTAACCTGGCCCCTGGGCTGTTCTCACCCTGTGCTCCTCTCCATTCAGGAAATGTCTCACAGCTTGTCCCCAGCCAATGAGAATAGAGGGGTGTGGACTGTGGAAGGCAAAGTGGAAGCCCAGTAATGGAGCTTGGCTGTGGGGCCCTTGGGAGATCAGAGCTGAACATTGTGAAGGATATGATAATATGACAGCCATTGTGACCCCTGCAACCCCTTATGCTACGCCCATGGCTCAAATTACCCAATTAGACTATTACATTTAGGTTAAAAGAATCACACTAGAATACCAGATTTGCTTACTATACTATTCTTCCTCCAGTGATGACAGATCAAAGCTTTCCCTCATCGCTCTTTCCAACCTTATCTTCTTTGCCGCATCTTCTGCACCCACATCGATCATCTTTTCCCCACTGCATGCCTGCTTTTGATGTAACTCCTGCGTGTATCATACCTGGAACCCGACTGCATTCCAGGCATATTACAGAGACATACAGCATGCAGTGTACAGTATTCTACAAATTGATAGTAGGACAGGAGATACGTAAAGCCTATTCTGCAAAAAAAATAAAACCCTTAGCAATTTTTTTAAATCCTGTTAACCACCTTAACCCCGAGCCTGTTTTTCAGACTCGGTGTTTATGAGACTAAAACATTTTTTTTTGCTATAAAATTACTTAAAACCCCCAAACATTATATATTTTTTTTTCTAACACCCTAGAGAATAAAATGGCAGTCATTGCAATACGTTTTGTCACACCGTATTTGCGCAGCGGTCTTACAAGCACACTTTCTTTGGAAAAAATTCACTTTTTTAAATTAAAAAATCAGACAACAATACATTTGGCCCAATTTTTTTACATATTGTGAAAGATAATATTAGGCCGAGTAAAATGATACCCAACATGTCACGCTTAAAAATTGCGCCCGCTCGTGTCATGGCGTCAAACTTTTACCCTTAAAAATCTCGATAGGCGACGTTTAAAAAATTCTACAGGTTGCATTTTTTGAGATACAGAGGAGGTCTAGGGCTAGAATTATTGCTCTCGCTCTAACGATCGCGGTGATACCTCACTTGTGTGGTTTGAACACCGTTTTCATATGCAGGCGCTACTCGCGTATGCGTTCGCTTCTGCGCGCGAGCTCGTCGGGACGGGGCGATTTAAAAAAAAAAAATTTTTGTTTTCGTATTTATTTTTATTTATTTTACCAATTTTTAACACTAAAATAAAAAAAATAAAAAAATTATCACTTTTATTCCTATTACAAGGAATGTAAACATCCCTTGTAATAGAAAAAAGCATGACAGGTCCTCTTAAATATGAGATCTGGGGTCAAAAATACCTCAGATCTCATATTTAGGCTTAAATGCAAAAAAAAAAATTTAAAATGTAATTTTTTAAATAACATTAAAAAAAAAAGTCTCTTTAAGACGCTGGACGGGACTGACGTTTTGACGTCACTTCCGCCCAGCAGAGCTACGGGGATGGATGAGGGAAATTTTTCCCTCACTCGCATCCCCACTGAGCATGGGAGCGGACCCGATCGCCTCCGCCGCTACCGACGGCTCCGGTAAGCGGCGGAGGGCGCGGGAACGCAGCGGGGGGGGGTCCTCGCTCGCCACCGATAACGCCGATCTCGCGGCGAATCCGCCGCGGAGACCGCCATTATCGTTAGACCGACCGCCCACAGAAGAGATGGATATCTCGGTTGTGGCAGCAGCTGCTGCCGTTACCAAGATATCCATCCTTAAAGTCATGACGTATAACGGCGGTGGGCAGTCGGTAAGTGGTTAAGTTCAACTTTAAGGCAGCTACAAACCCCCAATGTGAAGCTGCACCGAATACAACAATGCAAAGAAGGGCAGCCACCTTGAACAAGGTATGGGCTTGTTGGCTACCAACAAGGTAAGGCTGCTTTCACTTTTTTCATTGCTATATGTATTAAAGTATATGTCAGGGAAAAACATACTGTACTATTGAACTAGCTGGTTGTATATAAGTTGATCTATCGATTGGATTGTGTACAACCAGTCTGGCAGGTTTTTCCCAAATGATCAGTGCCTTCAGCTATAACTGACAGCACTGATCATTGTATTCTGCCTGCAAGTAAGGCTCTCCTCCGGCAGAACTCAATTGCACTCTTTGGAGGATTCCCCCATTAGTACGAAGTATGTTTTTGTGGTAATCTTTATCTTTCTTTTTTTCTTTTAACCGGCAATCAATAGTATTTTTTATTTTTTTTTGCCCTTATATCACAGCTATAAACAAGAATTGTTAAGGTTTAATACACTTTAACCTAAGAGTCGGTTCACACTGGGGCGACACGACTTCCAGCACGACTTTCAGAAGCAACTCCAACACGACTTGAACCACAGGGCGATCTGGGGCGATTTACAACACGATTTACAACACGACTTGAAGTCCTTTTCAGGTCAGGAGACATTCCAGTGGCCAATAAAACAACAATCAGCTCTGGGAGAGAGAGGGGGAGGGAGAGGTTTGCCTGAGAAATGTATGTTATCTTCCTGTAAAGTAGCTTCAATTAAGACAGTGATCAGACTTGGAAGCGACTTCCATTGAAATCAATGGGTACAAATCGCCTAGAAGTCTGATTGAAGTCGTACAGGAACCTTTTCTGAAGTCGGAGCGACTTAAGTAGTGTGTATTAACACCGCTCCCATTCACTTCCATTGCTTTTCTGGACAGCGCGACTTGGGACGACTTGAGACGACTTCAAGTCGGATCCCAAGTCGCCCCAGTGTGAACCGACTCTAATGCTAACTACACACAAATATGCGGCCTGATTGAGTATGTTTTTTAGAGCAACGGTTGGCTTTCTTGGGATAACAACCGATGTGACTAAAAGCTGCTCGGCTGTTATCCAAAGGATCCCACCAGGAGGCCTGAGCGACCATCCGGCATGTCCACCGGCTGGTCGGAGATCCCAACAAAGCCAGAGTAGGCTTCTATCGGGTCTCGGATCTAGTAACCCAGAAGTGATGTCATGCCATCATTTCCAGTTTACTGAAGACTTAATGGTGCCAAAGTTTAAAAAAAATACAGCATTTAAAACTGACAAACTTGCCGTTTTAAATGCTTCTAAGTGCAAAGGCATTTGGGGTATTTTAGACCCCAGATTCCTCCATAAAGAGTACCTGTCACTACCTATTACTGTCACAAGGGATGTTTACATTCCTTGTGAAAGCAATAAAAATGATCAATTTTTTATTTATTTAAAGAGACATTGGTAAAAAAAGAAAAAAAAAAGAGAAAAAATGTAACGTGCCCCATCCCTTCTTGCTCACATGCAGAAGCAAACGCATACGTATGTCGCATCCGCAAATGTAAACGGTGTTCAAGCCACAAGTGTGATGTATCGATGCGATCGTTTGAGCGAGAGCAATAGTTCTACTCTGTAACTCTAAATTGGTAAGCTGTAGAAATTTTTAAAGTATCGCCTATGGAGATTTTTAGGTACCGTAGTTTGTCGCCATTCCACGAGTGTGCGCAATTTCAAAGCATGACATAATAAGTATAATTTTTCTCGGCGTAGAAATCGTCTTTCACATTATACAAAAAAGTTGGGATAACTTTATTTCTTTTTATTTCATGAAAGCGTCTTTTTTCCCAAGAAAATGTGTGTGAAAGACTGCTGCGCAAATACCGTGTGGCATAAAATATTGCAACGATCGCCATTTTATTCTCTAGGGTCTCTGTAAAAAAAAAAATATTGATATGATTTTCATGCATCTCATGTTTATTGCCATGGGTGTGTGGTTATTGTTCACAGTAAATCTCATTTAAAGATATATATATCTATATATATATATCTATATATATATATATATATATATATATATATATATATATATATATATATATAAACTATGGTCTGGTCCCAGTTTTTTTGATGTAGCTACACACTATACTGTCAAAAGTATTGTGACACCTGCCTTTACATGCACATGAACTTTAATGGCAACCCAGGCTTACTCTGTAGGGTTCAATATTGTGTTGGCCCACCCTTTGCAGCTATAACAGATTCAACTACTCTGGGAAAGCTGTCCACAAGGTTTAGGAGTGTGTCTATGGGAATGTTTGCCCATTCTTCCAGAAGCGCATTTGTGAGGTCAGGGGCATTGATGTCGGACGAGATGCCCTGGCTCACAGTCTCTGCTCTAATTTATCCCAAAGATGTTCTATTTGGTTGAGGTCAGGACTCTGTGCAGACCAGTCAAGTTTCTTTACCCCAAACTTGCACATCCATGTTTTTGTGGACCTTGTTTGGTGCACAATGTTGGAACAGGAAGGGGCCATCCCCAAACTGTTCCCACAAAGTTGAGAGCATGAAATTGTCCAAATGTCTTGGTATGCTTTAAGAGTTTCCTTCACTGGGACTAAAGGGCCAAGTCCAACCCCTGAAAAACAACCCCACACCATATTCCCCGCTCCACCAAATAATTTGGAGGGATGGCCCAATATTTTTGGCAATATAGTGTGGATGAGCGAGTTTGGGTGGAGGAACTTCACTGGTCTGTACAGAGTCCTGACCTCAACCTAATAGAACACCTTTGGGATGAATTAGAGCAGGGATTGCGAGCCAGGCCTTCTCGTAAAAAATCAGTGCATGACCTCACAAATGCCCTTCTGGAAGAATGGTCAAACATTCCCATAGACACACTCCTAAACCTTGTGGACAGCCTTCCCAGAGGAGTTGAAGCTGTTGAACACTACGGACTAAGACTGGCATGCTATTAAAGTTCATGTGTGTGTAAAGGCAGGTGTCCCAATACTTTTGATAATATAGTCTATATCTGGTCTCCCAGCCGCTGATTCCTGACAAGTAGTTTAGAGTTTGGGACTGCACTTTGCAGAGGTGCTTTGATGTTGCAGTGTGGCTTTACATGCATTTGAAAACACAATTAATTTAGGTATTTTTGTGCTGACTGGTTAGGTAGTGTGCTATAGAAATGTTGTTAACGAATTATAAATATTGCACAATTTCTGAAACAATCATTATGCCTTAAGTATTTTGTACAAAATGTGCTTGTTTTTTAAAGATTATTCTTACTACATTATGCAATAACATTTTCATGGTCACAGACAATAGCAAGTGTTAAAGATGCGGTTTCTTATTTTGTGACTTGCAAAATTAAAAAAAAAAAAAAGCTTTTTTTTTTGACGATTAACTTATATTTTAAGAATGAGCTGATTTTAGATTTTTTTTTTTTTAATCCACTTTATTTTTATTTTCCTTTTTCTTATTTCATACATAGATATGCCTATTCGGCATCCATTGCAATCCAATTAGAATACATTATACAACATTTTTACACTCACATAGTATTCCAATGTATATATGAATTTGGAATTTAGTAAAGCCATGTCTAATGAGTCTGACAATTTTCAGTTGTCTAATGCCTTAGGCAATACTCATTTAACCACTTAACCACCACAAGCCGTAAAATAATGGCTGCAAGGTGATTCCTTAACTCTGGAAGGACGTTATATAATGTCCTCCCAGAGTTGCTCTCCAGCGCGCCCCCTGGGGCGCGCACACGGGATAGCGGCCGTTTACCACGTGATCGCTCCGTCCAATGACGGAGCGATCACATGTAAACAAACCAGCGTCATTTGATGACACTGGTTCCTCCCTCTTCTCTCTCTACCGATCGGTACAGTGTGAGAGGAGAGTGTGGGTGTCAGCAGCACTGTGGCTGGATCTGTGACTATTACAGTCACAGATCCAGCCATCCCTGCATTAACCCCTGCAATACTCTTCCTTCCCTGCGCAATACTCTGCAAAACCCCCTGCGCAATACTCTGCAATACCCTCTGCGCAATACTCTGCAATACTCCCTGCGCAATACTCTGCAATACTCCCTGCGCAATACTCTGCAATACCCCCTGCGCAATACTCTGCAATACCCCCTGCGCAATACTCTGCAATACCCCCGGCACAATACTCTGCAATACTCCCTGCGCAATACTCTGCAATACTCCCTGCGCAATACTCTGCAATACTCTCTGTGCAATACTTTGCAATACCCCAGCCAGTACTCTGCAGTACCCCCTGCACAATACTCTGCAGTACCCCCTGCACAGTATTCTGAACAATACTCTGCAATACCCCTGCACAATACTCTGCAATACCCCCGCACCATACTCTGCAATACCCCCGGCACAATACTCTGCAATACCCCCGGCACAATACTCTGCAATACCCCCGCACAATACTTTGCAATACCCCCGCACAATACTCTGCAATACCCCCACACAATACTCTGCAATACCCCCACACAATACTCTGCAATACCCCCGGCACAATACTCTGCAATACCCCCAGCACAATACTCTGCAATACCCCCGGCACAATACTCTGCAATACCCCCGCCACAATACTCTGCAATACCCCCGCCACAATACTCTGCCATACTCCCTGCGCAAAACTCTCCAATTATTTTTCGATCGTTTTTTTTTTCAGGCTTCCCAGCCTAGAGGTGAAATGTGGGGTCTTATTGACCCCATATCTCACTGTAAAGAGGACCTGTCATGCGATAAGCCTATTACAAGGGATGTTTACATTCCTTGTAATAGGAATACAAGTAATCAAAACATTTATTTTTGGGGAAAAAACATGTCAAACTAAAATAAATAAAGTAAAATGAACAATAAAAAAAAAAAAAAATTCACAGCGCCCCTGTACCCGTGTGCTCGTTTACAGAAGCAACCGCACACGTAAGTCCCGCCTACATATGAAAACGGTATTCAAACCACACATGTGAGGTATCGCTGCGAACGTTAGAGCAAGAGCAATAATTTTTGCCCTAGACCTCCTCTCCAACTAAAAAGATGTAACCAGTAAAAACATTTAAAGCGTCACCTATGGGGATTTTTAAGTAGCGAAGTCTGGCGCTATTCCACAAGCGTGTGCAATTTTGAAGGGTGACATGTTGGGTATCTATTTACTCGGCGTAACTTCATCTTTCATATTATGCAAAAACATTGGGCTAACATTACTGGGTTTTTTTTTAAAGCACAAAACTGTTTTATTTCCAAAAAAAACGTGTTTGGAAAATTGCTGCGCAAATACCAT
The DNA here is from genome assembly GCA_029574335.1 of Rana kukunoris. Lineage (NCBI taxonomy): Eukaryota > Metazoa > Chordata > Amphibia > Anura > Ranidae > Rana > Rana kukunoris. Next base: position 273,117,099 of record CM056051.1, on the reverse strand, counting down.
GCGAGATAAAAAGTTGCAACGACCACCATTGTATTCTCTAGGGTCTTTGCTAAAAAAGCATAATGAATGTCAGAATTGGTCTGGGTGTTCCAGAACGCCTGATGGTGCTCCCTGCATGTTGGGCCTCTGTATGTGGCCACGCTGTGTAAAAGTCTCACACATGTGGTATCGCCATACTCAGGAGGAATAGCAGAATGTGTTTTGGGGTGTAATTTGTGGTATGCATATGCTGTGTGTGAGAAATAACCCGCTAATATGAAAATTTTGTGGGAAAAAAAATAATTTTTTTTTTGATATTGCAAAGAATTGTGGGAAAAAATTACAACTTCAAAAAACTCACAATGCCTCTTTCTAAATAGCTTGGAATGTCTTCTTTCCAAAAAGGGGTCATTTGGGGGGTATTTGTACTTTTCTGGCATGTTAGGGTCTCAAGAAATGAGCGAGGCTGTCAGTACATCAGATGTGATCAAATTGATCAATTTTCAGTAATTTGTACCATAGCTTGTAGACCCTATAACTTTCACCCAGACTAAATAATATCCACTTTTTTTTGTTTTGTTACCAAGGATATGTAGCAGTATACATTTTTTAGCTTAAATTTTTGAAGAAAAATTTATTTTTTGCAAAATTTTATAATAGAAATGAAGAAAAATTCCCAAATTTTTGTTCTTTTTTTCATTTATAGCGGAAAAAATAAAAACCGCAGAGGTGATCAAATACCACCAAAAAAAAGCTCTATTTGTGGGGAAAAAAGGACAAAATTTTAATTTGGTTACAGTGTTGTATGACTGAGTTATTGTCATTCAAACTGTGAGAGCACCGAAAGCTGAAAATTGGTCTGGTTATTAAGGGGGTTTAAGTGCCCAGTGGTTAAGTGGTTAAAATGGAAAAATCTGCTTGCCAGTTGATTATATTGTTTAGGGCCCATGTTGCATTGCAATGCACTAAAACGCATGTGTCCATTGTAAAAGGATGTCTGTTCCCATCTCGGCCTGCAGTGTGGTGCCTTTTTAAAAATACATTTTTTTCTCTGTACTTTAGAGTTGGAAGGACCATAGACATCAATGAGAACATATCAAAACATCTGGTACATGTGTAGCCAAATGCTTATTAGAAAGTTCAAGGACACTTACAGGTGGGACTATGACTGCACTTTTTTTCTCCTAGTGCCCAGTACTGGGACAGCTACATCACTTCCTGTTAGCAGAATTGAGTCTTTCTCCTGGGCAGGAGAGGATCTTGGGTCCTGTAGACTTACAGCCAATGCAAACTGTATTCCTGAGTGCTGATTGAAATACACATACCAGATAGCTAGCAAACAAGAAGGATTCTGGGAAAGCAGATATATTCACCTGTGAGTGGTGGGCTTGCAGGCTGGATGCAGGATGTCTGCCATTCTCCTTGAGAAAGACTGCAGGTTGAATCATGCCTGAGGCCATGGTACCTTCGGCAGTGGATCCTGCATTGCTGGGACACCGATCATCACACTGTGATCACATTGGTTCTTCTCCACATCTTTACACCTCAGTTACCAGGAGACCTTTTCTTTGAGTAGTACGATAGCTTAACTGTTTAACTTCATTGACTTAACAGTACTCAATAATATTTATGTATTTATGCATTATTTTTATGTATTTCTGCATTGTTAGCAGAAGACAATGGATACCACCATACTAGGAACTTTTAGCACCACGGAACTCAGGCTGTAGTTTCTAGTTAAAGGGACTTATTCCTTTCTAAGGTCATTGTTGCTCAAACAAGCCTCTCTACTTATACCGTATTAAAGTATGGGTATACATTTCTAAAGGATTTTTTTGCATGCCCTTTGGAACGCCAATGGCCCAGAGGGAGCTGACGGTCTAACAAGCCTTCTCTTCCCCTCTCAATTCAGTGAATATTCAGCCACAGTGTATAACAGGATATGTTACCAGTATATATCTTCAGTTACTGGGGGTAGTGTTTCTTGATGAAGGGGTGATTTCAGCAAACTGTTGGCTTCATGCTTCGATACTGTTCATCAGTGTTGAGGATGACTGCCCTGAGCTTTCCCTAATTGACCGGAACCTCTCCTTATGCTAGTTACTGTCCCTCACAAGTGGGTTCCTGTCCCTGTACAACACTCGCCAATACTCTCACCTAAAATGCCCACCACTCTTGAGAGTTTGGTGTCCAATGGGACAGCTTTACTTTCTCAAAGCACTGAACAGAATTACTAAAGGGACCTATGAGACCCCTGGCACAAGGCACAAGGCCACCTACAGGTGGGCAGACTAACTGCACTTGCCTACACATTGAGTGTTCCATCATGTGCAAGTATGCTGTGTATGTCAAGCCCAAAAAATAATTGCGCTACCACACAAATATTAAATCCACAATACTAATTGGTGAACAAAATTAGATGAAAATGTATGTAAATTAATATTATTGTGAACCATTGGTGATAAAATCAAAATAGTCCACAAATAAACCTGCATATGCCAATCACATAGGTATGTTGACCAGGTGATAATTCAATTCAGTCAAACACCGGTTCCAATGTCCGTATATGCTGACAACATTCAATACAGAAAAAAAAAAACAGCATGACTGTAGATTAATCAAAATGTTCCGTTCATCAGAATAAAAAGGCGAACGCCGCCGCTTACCAGATAGGTGGATCTCACATTATAGAGATCATACAAGCATTTCAAGAGACACTCAACTGACCACAGGTGACCATCAAAGGATTTTTCAGGTGGTAAAGAAGCTCCATTTGCACTGTATTAGGCTCCAAATTATCCTTCCAGTCTTAAAGCAAATAGATATCCAAATGCACCTTCCAGGTCCGGTTTTGGTTTTAGATAGGGCAGAAAAGAAAAAGCTTCATGGTGTAGTAATCATTGAAAAAGGGGTTTTATTTATAAAACACACATACATATTACTGTCAACCAGGGGGGAAAAAAGTAAAGTTTAAAAAACAAAGCCGTGGCATACAACCAGATTGGCTTTTGCGTGGTGACATATGAAGTAGTGACTCAAATCAACACGTTTCCCCATACAAGGTTTCCTTCCCCAGTAGAATCCTTGTATTTGGATTTTCGTATGAATTTGTTAGTATTTGTACATTCGGATTAATTCGAACATCCGAATAGCTGAAAGAACCAAAATACGAAAATTACAAATAAGCAAAATAACAAACATGAGAAAATACAAACCTACGAATGGACACACTTACAAAAATACAAAACGCCGAAATAGTAAAAGAACGAAAATGACATCTATAACAAATGATTTGCAAATGATTTGCATTCCGTATTTTCAATCCTTTGTCTGATTGTAATTTCGTATGTTTGTATTTTAGTTTGTATGTTCGTAAATTAGTTTCTTTGTTCATGTTCTCAAATCGTTCTTTCGAATGGGCAGTATAGTGAGTGATGTATCTTACTTAATATCTTAGCCAATCAGCTTATCTCTTTTGTGTCTGAGTCACAATGCATTCCTAAATCTTTGTCAGGTCTCCTGACTGAGGGAGTGGACTGGGAGTAAGTACAGGACTTACTAAAAATTAAGCAAGGATTATCATTCTTTATGTCCTGCAAATGTAATTTTGTATGCTTTTGTGGGACAGTGTGTGCACTGTACACCTTCTCAAAATGGCATACAGGGGTGGAGGCTATAGCCGCGTGTTGAAAACAAATCTAAAAAAAAGAGATTGCGAATGACCGCAATGTATTTACGAAAGTACGAATCCATTTGTAGCACGGTAGTACACACAAATCAACGAAAACAAAACAATGTTACGAATCATTCAGTGTCAACGAGTATAAAACTGTTACCAAAATACGAACGAGTCTGAATATAAAAACTGGCGTCTTACGAAATTACGAATCTACGAAAACAAGACAAAACGAAACAAAACTGTCCCCACAAAATAACTCAACACACAGTCATTAATGTCTAAAACGCTGGCAACAAAAGTGAGTACACCCCTAAGTCAAAATGTCCAAATTGGGCCCAAAGTGTCAATATTTTGTGTGGTCACCATTATTTTCCAGCACTTCCTTAACCCTCTTGGGCATGGAGTTCACCAGAGCTTCACAGGTTGGCACTGGATACCTCTTCCACTCCTCCATGATGATATCACAGAGCTGGTGGATGTTAGACACCTTGCGCTCCTCCACCTTCCGTTTGAGGATGCCCTACAGATGCTCAATAGGGTTTAGGGCTGGAGACATGCTTGGCTAGTCCATCACCTTTACCCTCAACTTCTTTAGCAAGGCAGGTGTTACCTTGGAGGTGTGTTTGGGGTCGTTATCATGTTGGAATACTGCCCCATGGCCCATTCTCCGAAGGGAAGGGATCATGCTCACATTATGTCACAGTACATGTTGGCATTCATGGTTCCCTCAATAAACTGTAGCTCCCTAGTGCCGGCAGCACTCATGCAGCCCCAGACCATGACACTCTCACCACCATGCTTGACTATAAGCAAGACACGCTTGTGTTTATACTCCTCACCTGGTTGCTGCCACACACGCTTGACACCATCTGAACCAAATAAGTTTATCTTGGTCTCATCAGTAATCCATGTCCTTAGTCTGCTTGTCTTCAGCAAACTGTTTGCAGGCTTTCTTATACATCATCTTTAGCAGAGGCTTCCTTCTGGGACGACAGCCAAGCAGACCAATTTTATGCAGTGTGCGGCATATGGTCTGAACACTGACAGGCTATAATACGTCTATTTCCCAAAGACAACCTCTGAGCATGTGCACTCAACTGGAACCTGTTAAACCATTGTATTATCTTAGCCACCATGCTGCAGCTCGGTTTCAGGGTCTTGTAAATCTTCTTATAGCCTAGACCATCTTTATGTAGAGCAACAATTCTTTTTTTCAGATCCTCAGAGAGTTCTTTGCCATGAGGTGCCATGTTGAACTTCCAGTGACCAGTATGAGAGTGTGAGAGCGATAACACCAAATTTAACACACCTGCTCCCCATTCACACCTAAGACCTTGTGTAGTACTACCCCAAAAGGAGCTGTGGCCCCCGTGACCATAAACAGCTTGCACATACCTGAGGCCAGGAGGGCCATCAGGTCAGGAACAGAAGACCCCACCAAACCGGTGTCTGTTCCTTATGTACCTTTTTCCAGAATGCATAGCGTGTTGACCACGCCCCCTGAGCCACTTCTGGAAAGAGGTACCCAATACATCATCCTGTTGCCTTTCCAACCTTGGCCTGTGGTGACAGCGACATCCACCGCCAAGGGGAAAATCATGCAACCCACTCGAACTGAAACAGAACTGTCAATTTAACATAATCCTTCTAAGCAAAAATACCAGACAACAAAATTTAACACATAGCGCCCCCTCATTGGGAGCAAGGCGCTACACTTGTAACACTTACAAAATGGCTAATTGGGCCCACTTTGGAAATTTTCACTTTTTTTGTGTACTCACTTTTGTTGACAGGATTTAGATATTAATGGCTGTGTGTTGAGTTAGTTTGAGAGGACAGAAAATTTATACAAGCAGTACACTCACTACTTTACATTGTAGCAAAGTGTCATTTCCTCAGTGTTGTCACATGAAAAGTTATAATAAAATATTTACAAAAATGTGAGGGGTGTACTCACTTTTGTGAGATACTGTACGTTTAGATGATATGTGCTTAGTTCAGCTTTAAAGATTGTGGAGTCTCGTACTCTATGCTTGTTTTTGTTTTTAAATCTCTTGTGATACACATTGCTTGTTAGAAAAAACGACTGTGCCCTATAAATTATAATAATATCATACAATTTTTATCTGATTCTTTTCATAAATTACTACCCTTTTGGTACATCTGTGGTTTTGATTTTCTTAGCAAAGTCATTCCAAGACACACTATAGACTCAAACTGTTATTGGCAAAAGCATGTGCCTTGAAGCCATTTTGCAGTTAAATTGCTGGCTCTAATGCTTGTACTCACCTTACAGTACACATTTCCAGGATTGTTGATTAAGCAAGCCCTGCATAACCTAATTTTCATTTGCTGTTTTTGATGCCTTTTCAGTGATTGCTGATTAACTTTTGAAAAAAAATCCAGACATATCCATGTGTGCCATCAAATAATGCTTTGCATGTGTTTAAAGAAGCCTTTCTGTAACAATACAGATCTGGAGTTTTTTTTTACATCATATAAATGCAAACAGACTATATACATAAGAGAGTTATTAAAGGAACCCTTTAATTTTGAAATCCGGCGAAATAAATATTGTTTAAATAGAAGAGCCACATGTATTTGTACTTGAAACTTAGTTTCCAATTACATATTTCATCCAGATCTGTGCCGTAATCCAGCATGAAAACATTTCTGCACTTTGCCCCCTTTTAGGAGTTACAGCTGTTATTTTCTTGTTAGGTTAGGGTGACCAGACCCCCCCAGTTTCCGGGGACAGTCCCCAGATTGAAGACATTGTCCCTGAACCAAGTCTGTCCCCGGTTTTGTCCCCGGATTGGATTTGAACAGGGACTGGGGCAATTTCAAAGACATTGGGGTAGATTCACATAGATCAGCGGATCTTTTGATCCGCGTGATCTATCTTTTTTACGATCCGCCTGCGCCAGTTTTTGAGGCAAGTGCTGTATTCAGAAAGCACTTGCCTCGTAAGTTGCCCTGGCGGATCGTAAATCCCCCAGCGGAATGCAAATTCTGCGGCTAGGGGGAGTTTACTATTTACTATTTAAATCCCCGCGTCGATCGTACTGCGCATGCGCCGCCGGCTAAATTTCCCAGCGTGCATTGCCTCAAATGACGTCGCAAGGACGTCATTGTTTTCGATGTTAACGATATTAACGTATGGCCGTATTCCCGAACGACTTACGTAAACGATGTAAAAAATTCAAAACTCGACGCGGGAACGACGGCCATACTTAACATAGGATACGCCACACTTACCCCGCATATCACAGGGGTAACTATCCGCCGGAAAAAGCCGAACGCAAACGACGTAAAAAAAAAACGACGGCCGGGCATTCGTTTCTAAATCGGCGGTTCTCCTCATTTGCATATTCGTTGCGTATAATAACAGAAGCGCCACCTAGCGGACGGCGGGAGATTGCAGCCTAAGATCCGACAGTGTAACTCACTTACACCAGTCAGCTCTAAGGGAGATCTATGCGGAACCTGATTCGAGGAATCAGCCGCATAGATCCGAGTGTCGGATCTCACAGATACGACGGTGTATCAGTAGATACATCGTCGTATCTCTATGTGAATCTACCCCATTAAGTGCAGAATAAAAAAAAATCTAAATTACACACCCCTGCTCTGCCGCTCCTACTAGCTTAGGGGGTTCTATTTTTTCCATTACCTGTGCCCCTTTCTGATGATCATGTGCTGGTCAGAGCATAGGGAATATTTCTTCAGTTTCAGGTGCATGACCATTCAGCTCCGCTCGCATGTTCTTCTGCCTTGACTCAAGTCCCGGCCACCCGCCTGTTTATCTCCTTGCCTTCCCTGGCGGACTGATCTTCCTCCGCTCCCCACCCAGTAGTGTTCTGTCTTTCTACCCTCTGGAATAGTACACACCCCCCTTAGGGGGTCTTTCTTAAAATAAAGAGAAAATGTGGGGACCGGTCGCGTGATCCGGATACTTTGCTATAAATTGACACAGTTGTTACTTTTCGTTGTTGTATACCTTATCTATTACGTGTGCTGTGTGTATGGTTGTACCATGTCGGCCTGCGCGGCCTTGTCCCTGTCTACAAATAAACAATTTTGAAAAACATATATGTCCCCGGATTTCATTTTAAAAATCTGGTCACCCTATGTTAGGGGGTCTTGTAACTACCCCATGTAGTTTTCTGCATGCAATCTGTAGTGGGTGATTCTGCTGACCTCCAAGCCCGACTCTCTGCACAGGCTGTGGGATTGCTTTACCAATGGTGAATAGGCGGTTGACTTTTCCGAGATCTTATCGAATGTGTTGAGGTTTCACTTTCGCAAATATTACCCAATCATGTGTAAGGATTTTTTTTTTAAAACTGCATTTTTTCCTTGCACATGATTGGATGGAAGTCATCAGAGTTTCACCTCATTCACTAAGCTCTAGGACATATTCCCTTGCTAAGCGAACAGCCCACTTGCCATAAATCAACTCCTATCTTACTTTTCAAGGTTACTAGCAAAAGTGTACCTGTTCATTGAACAGGATGAATATGGACAGTGGTAGTGAGTGCTGAAGTATGTGTCTGTGTGTTGGCAGAACGTGTGTTGGTGCAATGGTGACAATAACTTGTCACCATTGCACCACCATTGGAAGTGGACATTGGTGCAGTAGCAGTGAGTGCATAATTGCAGTGCAGTGGAGGTCAGTGGATTAGTGTGCTTAAAGGCCCATACACACGATCCACAAATTGTATGGTAATTTTCCTATGACGCCTGATCGTCCGATTATCTGCCCATTAGTATAGTCCTTTCGACAGTTAATTCAGACTTTTCGAACAAAAAATGTGCAAGCTACATAATTTTTGTCGTACATGAACAGAACGTCTGATTTTCAGGTAGTGTGTACAGATTTTTAGTGTAGTAATAGGAAGTGCAGCTTTCCACTCCTTTTACTAGCCAGGTTTCCAACCTAAGTGGAGAAAGGCCAGATTGGACTGGGTGCTTTTGACAGAGAACTTGCCAGCTCCTCACTGATTTATGTTGCATAAGCTTTAGCTGTATAGAAAAAAATACACATGTCCATCCACTTCAACCAACATAAATAAAAAAAAAAGGAAACGCGTGTAAAAACATATATACAGTTCTCTACCAATAGTTGATCCAGAGGAGCAAGCACGCACCATGCCTGGCCTTGTGTGACGGACCCACAGACTGTTTTTTACACATCCCCTAGGGGGCACAGGCAGGCTGGGATCATGGTTCTCTAGGATGGAGTGGCACTTACTATACTATCCACTACACTACACTGACCACTATACTGTCCACTACAATACAGTACACTGACCACTATACTGTCCACTACACTACACTAACCACTATACTGTCCACTACACTGACCATTACACTATCTACTACACTACATTGTCCACTACACTGACCACTATACTATACTGTCCGCTACACTACAATAACCACTATACTGTCCACTATACTATACTGTCCACTACACTGACCACTATACTATTCTGTCCACTAAACCACACTGGCCACTATACTATACTGCCCACTACACTACACTGACCACTATACTATACTGACCTCTACACTACACTGTCCACTATACTATACTGCTATACTATACTGTCCACTACACTGCACTGACCACTACACTACACTGACCACTATACTATATACTGTCCAATACACTGATCACTATACTGTCCACTACACTGACCACTATACTGTCCACTATACTATACTGACCACTATACTGTCCTACCTACAGTATTTCTATACTGAAACTACATGGCGCTGCTCTGCTGCTCTTCTACTCTCACTCTCTCTCTCTCTCTCTCTCTCTCCAGCTGTTCCCTTTCCCCAAACCGCGTCCATCCCTCGGGGCCAGCAACATGACTCACTGTCTGTTTTTTGTCCTTCTTTGGTCCGGGCGGGGAGAAGAAGGAGAAGACAGGGGCGGTCCAGCGGATCGCAATTTTCATTGCTTGTGTCCTCCGTGCTCTAGCCGCCATGTTCACTGTTCGGCGCCCTGTGATTGGGCGTATGTGGGTCATGTACGGAAGCGGAACTCCAGGAGCAACCGCGATCGCAGATAGACCAACCCCCTGCCGCCTCCCATGACCACTATCCGCCCAATCACAGGGCACCAGAGACACTAAACATGGCAGCCAGAGCGCGGGGGGACACAGGAAACTGAAATTAGGAGGAGGCACGGAATTCAGTCTGGCTGTTGATTGGCTGAATTGGATGGATTGATAACAGTGCAGCCATTTTCTCGCTCTGCTGTCAATCGTATCCAATGATGCGGCACGCTGGGGGGTTGAGCCGAGTGATACAGTCGGCAGCTATAGCCACTGGCTGTATCACGGGAGCGTGCCCGCAAGAACTAACCCCCATGAGAGAGAGCTCCCATGAAGGAGGTTAGTTCTTGCGGGGAGGAGGGGAGACAGCCGCCAAGGGACTCCAGAAGACCAGGATCGGGGCCACTGTGTGCAAAACTAGCTGCACAGTGGAGGCAAGTATAACATGTTTGTTATTTTTATTTATTTTTAAAGGGAGCCTTTAGTGTCCTTTAAAATTATAATGTGTTTTAACATGTATTTGTATACAATGATTTTAACTCTATCCAATTAAAAACTTTAATCAATTTTGCATATTCTGTGTGTTCCTACAAAGTCCATTCTCTTAGCTTGCATTTTTTTATTCTAAACATTATTGGGACATTGACACACTATTTGTGTATCCGCAGTCACCCTGTGGGGATACACTTTAAATTTGCAATTTTGTTTAACCTCTTAAACTTCACTCACGCTGGCCTGCTCGGTCCCTAGCTTGATACACAAGGCTGTTCTGCAAGCGTCACCTACACTGGCTGGGTTGCCACTGAGGTTTCCAGATTCTTCACCGTCCCCGGTTGGTGAGAATGCTGCTCCGATACTTGCTTCAGTTACCCACTGTAGTCCCTAGTCATAAGGCAGATAGTCCCTTACTGACGACAGCTTCCATTCTGCCCTTGAACATGACAGGTTCTCTGACAGAACTGTCACTTTTGGTTGGGCTGCGAGATGCAATCCCAACCCTGCGTTGCTCTCTTGCTTCTGAATAGGCCCTTAGACAGCCTAGCATCCAGATGTGCCCGGGATAGGCCCAATCTCCGGCCTAGCAGCCCGGGCAATGTGACATACGTCCACACACACAGCCGTCCAGGTGGCACAGAACATAGGTCACCTGACTCCATCCAAATATATAGGTTCTCCCAGAAGGCCAAGGGATTCAAGAATAGCCCTGCCCATTGGCTAAGACACCCCACATACCCATATCCTGACCTTGGGTTACCCTTCTCAAATCTAGTACCACCAAGTACCCTGCCACCTAGTGGTAGAAGAGAAAAGTGCAACAAGGCCAAACTTAGGGAGAAATCAAAAGATCCCTATCAATCAATTTGTGAGGAGCTCCCTGGCTAAACTACAGGGTGCTACACACAGTTGAAACTTTTGAGACTGTTATCCAAAGATAATATCATTGCATAATTTGAATTAGAACTTCTATCGAGAATCACATATTCTGTGGAGAGATAAAAACCTAAATGCTGTCTATTGTAACTAGTCATTCGTGGGTCAACATCGCTTGTCACCCTATAACTAAGTCCACTGCATAATTCCTCTCAACTTCATGACATTATAAAAGGTAACATTTTAGTCCCAGTTCAAATCAGTCTGTATTAAATATACATGGACTGCATAATACCTTTAGAACATATTCAGTCATTTCTGTAAAATTACCACTGTGCTAACAAATGTGAACTAATATAGATTTTGCATGCCTTACCAAAGCTATCTTTGTCCACCTTTATCTAGACTATGTACATTAAATCATTTATATATTCTTGACAAATGGCAAAGGAGCTTTAAAACAATCCATGCCCGACCTCTCTAGCTGATTGTAATGTGAATTAATTTATTCTCAAAGATCCTAAGCCCTCATGGCCCATTTTCACATTTGAGCATTCAGGCACCTGGAGCTCCATAAGGTGCAAGAGCTACTTTTGAAGTAGAATGAGGTATTTTTAAACTCAATGGGGGTGTGTGAAAAAAATGTGCAAAAAACATGTTACACTTGTGTAGCAACCTGATATTTAGGCAGGGTTCCTCCTAAATTTACCTGCCAGGTGTATTTGCCTAAGCCTATTGTTAGGGATCAATTGAGTTTGCCTTAAGTCTGGAATTGCTGCACTTCTCTCTTCTGCCGCTAGGTGTCTGGGTACTTGGTGACATTAGATAAGACAAGGGCAAATCAAGGACAGATTAGGAGTATATGGGCTACCTCAGCCAATGGGCAGGGGTTTTCTTAAATCCCTCGGCTTGCTGGGGGAACCTATATATTTGGGTGGAGTCGGGTGATCTGGGGGGTTCTGTGCCACCTGGACGGCTGTCTGGTGAATGTGTGTTGTGCTGCCCGAGCTGCTAGGCTGGAGTTTGGGCCTATCCCGGGCAACATCTGGCTGCTAGGCTGTTTGAGGCCCTATACAGAAGCAAGAGAGCAGGGTTGGGATTGTGGCTTGCAGTCCAACCCGAAGTGACAGGTTCTGCCGGTCAGAGAACCTGTCATGGTCAGAGGTAGAAGGGAAAGCTGTCACCACTAAGGGGCCAACCACCTTGTTACCAGGGACCACAGTGAGTAGTTGAAGCAAGTACCGGAGCAGTATTCTCACCAGCCGGGGATGGTAAAGAATCGGTGAAGAAGCCAGGGACCCAGCCAGTGGAGGTGCCACTTGCAGAGCAGCCTTGTTTGTCAAGCTAGGGACTGAGCAGACCGCGCGTCGGTGGAGCTTAAGAGGTATCTAGAGTACCAAGCTAGGGACCCAGCAGAGAAGTGGGAGTGACGCTTGTGGAAGATAACACTGTAGAACTTCAGCAGGTGCCAAACCAGGGACCCAGCCAGTGGGGAGAGGCTTAAGGAGTATCACACACAAATTTTTTAATTACCCACGTATCCTATGCTCAAGTGTGAAAAGAAGCTTAAGGATCACAACGATTTTGAAGTCAGGGTTACGTCAGTTTCTAACATCTATGAAACACCTGCTGTGCATTTACAATAGCAAACAAGCTAATATTTTGGTGCCTCTGCAATGAACTTTGAAGATCAGTTTCTCCACAATGCCTGCAACTACAGAAGATGTAGGGCTTATTTTAGACAGCTTTTACGGCTTGTTTCAAATATGTATATACCTTAATGTATATAACCTGTATATAACCTGTAATTCTGAAAACCAGACTGTTTCAGTTTTTATGTACATTATTAGGTTCTTAAATTACCAGTATTTCTTTATTCTAGGCAATAGCCAAACACATGGGCTTTCTTGTAAAGCTCAAAGCACATTTTAATATCATGGTCATATGCCAGACTGGAGGCTGCTTTTGCCTAGCACTTAAATTCCAAGTGTTTGGAAATGCAGGACTAGATAGATATAAGAATCAATGTGAATGTTACAGTTTTAGAAGGTGAACATGACGTAATCTATCTTTTGTGCTTAGCAACACATGATAAAAAGCATAAAAGTGTTTTTGTCAGCTATAGTGGGAATGTGATAAAGCCTGTAGTTTGAAAAATGGCTTAATTTAATCTCTGCTCTAGCCATACCAAAAATTTACGTTTTCTGTGCATTCAATCATGGTTTTGCAGAGCTGATTTGTGTATACACAGAAATGTTGTTGACATGAAATAATAGTTTAACCAGCATAGCTTGCACATATCCTTTCACTGTAAAATGTGAAACCTTAGCTGACCTAGATGAGTTTTAGCTATTCCAAGGGTCTTTCATTGTGTGCTATGAGAATATTGCTTTCCTTATTGTGAAATGATTGCATTTAGTCCAGAACAAATTAGCAAGTGAAATTTGGTCATGCATGTCAAGAATGGACATTTTTACTTTTAAAATAATGTTTTTTTGTTTCAAAGGAAAGGTTTGGCTATCTAGCGCTTACCCAGCAGGAGCCGCTGATTATGGTGGATCCTTTGTTCTACCACGGCTCTTGGTTGTAGACTAAAAGCCGTTTACACTTATGTGATTTAAGAATTAGTAAGCCACCACTATATAATAATGCACAAAAATAGACCACAAGCAATTTGCAAGTAAATTAATTAAAGTGGTTGTAAACCCTTACAATCCACTTTTTACTACTGGTAAGCTTATAATAATGCCGCGTACACACGGTCGTTTTTTGCGATGGAAAAAAAAGAGTGGTGAACGTAACCTCGCTTTTTGTGAAAAAACCGATGGTGTGTATGCAACATCGTCTTTGAAAAGTGACGTTTCAAAAACGTTGTTTTTTACTTCATCACAAAAAATGATCGTGTGTACGCGGCATAAGGCTTACCTGTAGCTACTTGAAAAATGGGACAAGGAAAAGGGGAGGGAAGTGGCCAAGGGAGGCCAAAAGAGGTTACTGGTAGCAACAATAATTGATCGGGGGGTATTCTGATACAAAAAGTATTTATTAATTAATAGTATCAAAAAATGTATATAAAAAGTACAGTAATTGATGAACTCTATGAAAATATTAATCATCACATGTGAGAAATTTAATTACCAAAGAGCAATATGGCAAACATGACTTACAATGGACAGCACAAAACTCAAGACACAGGTCCGGACGTATGTATATTCAGCCACAATAGGCCTGCACAGCATGCAATGCATGGTATAGTAATAGTTAACTAACGGGACAAAGTATGTATCTGGAAAATTCCTGATAGCCCCTATAAAATTAAGGCCAAATAAGTGCTGGTTACAAGTGGCTAAATACCATGTGTGGGGAAGGTGGGAGAAGGGAAAGGGGGCGGGGAGCGTATAGGAAGGCCTTCAGAACCAAAAGAGTATTCTTCATGTATAGAAGAAAATAAAAAATAAATTAAATTAGGCCATTGGTATTGGTTAGTTCAGTTTGTACAGGATCCACATGGATTAGTTAGTAGGAGGAGTTAATCAGCTCAAGTTAGTTAGCCATGCAAAACAAGTCCATGTTAGTAATGGCAAGAAGAGGCAATGTTCCATAGGTAAGGCATGATTAAATATGTGTGCTATATTGATTTCTGCAAGTAGTTGCTAAGCACCGTGTGGCCACAATCACATTAGTATTAATGTATAAGAAGTTACTGCATTTACAAGTAACTATTTGTACATTACCGACTTTTGGTTTGTTGTCGATCAGCTGGATCACCCGATCATTGTGATTGTGGATAGATGCCTTAAGTAGTTGCCTCTATTGGTACGTGTCCATTAGTGAGGGATCCGTAGCCTCCAGGATAAGCCACACATTTTATGGATACTTAGATGTGCATAGACTCCTTCCAATCTGCTCCGTGATACTTCTCAGCGCTCCAGGGCTCAGCCGCCTCTCGTGACACCACCGTTCGCCACTCACACAGGGAGCGTCACGTGACCGCGCCGGGTAGTTACCTGTAGCTACCCTGGATATCCCCTGTATCAGCATGTGCCAACGTCATCGGCACATGTGCACTGAAGCAACGGCTTTATCGTGGCGTTGCTTCAGCTGACATGCCATTACCGGTGGCTCCGAGGTGCATGTGCGGAAGTGATGTTATCGCGGCTCTGGCCAATAACAGTGCCGGACCCCTCGATATCACCGACCGGACCAGTGTACGGGGACCGCTACAGGGGCTTTGATCTAAGGTGAGTATTTCATAATGAGCTAGTATGCTATGCATACCAGCTTATTATGCCTTTGTCTTGCAGTTTTTTTGTTGTGGAGTGGGTTTACAACTACTTTAAATATATTAAGGCAATGCAACTAAATGAGGCATACATTAATAAACAAATAAGTATATAGACTTAAGAGCACTATAATGGATGAATGATCAATGGCCCAGTAAATGGCACTCAAAAGAACTACAGCAAGGTTAAACTGAACCATAACGGGTGCAGTTAGAGTCTTTAGAACTGTGTCAACTATCTCAATATACCAATCAATACACATAGTCCATGTGTGCACACAATATATATAACCCCAGCAACGGCTGAAAGTATGTGTTCCTAGTGTATAAGGTATCCCTTGAAGATGGCAGAAAATACCTGGCCCTTACTAGTTAACATTGACTAGCTTTTGGTGGGGCCCTTCTTCTAGGCGGTGTGCTGTCACTTTAACCTCCCTGGCGGTAATCCCAAGTCTAGCTCGGGGTGGAATTCCAGTACCATTAGCGATATCCCCGAGCCCCACTCGGGATCGCATTGCACTATCCAGGCGTGGTTGCTTACCTTGTCCCCTGGATCCTGCGATGTCTCCCCACTGTGTGAGCGAGCTGTGTCCTCCTCGCTCGATTCACAGTGCCCAAGTGCCGCAGAGCTCCGTTTCCTGCGACGTTACGATGCACGGGGGCGGAGATCGGCACCAAATTCAAAAAAGTAAAAACACAATACACATACAGTATACTGTAATCTTACAGATTACAGTACTGTATAAAATAATTACACACCCCTTTGTCCCTAGTGGTCTGCCCAGTGTCCTGCATGCACTTTTATATTATAAATACAGTTTTTTTTCTGCCTGGAAACTGTAGATTGTCCATAGCAACCAAAAAGTGTCCCTTTTATGTCAAAAGTGGTTTTAGAGCAGCTAGAAAACAGCGATAATAAATTAGAATTGAGTGATAGTGATGTGTGGGAAAATTCGTCATCAAACACAGAAAATAATAAAAGCAACAATTCTGCAACTGAGCAAATTTCAGTGTTTTTGATTTGATTACATTATTGAATAATTTTTATTATTATTATTTGTTATAATTATGTATAGTTATTTATTATATTCTAATTTATGATTTTGTGTTTCAAACTTTATCATACCCGGAATGCCTAATAGACTCTTGTTTGGACAGATTTAAGTGAGTTATTCTTAGGAATTACAGGCCTATAATATAAAACGCCAAATTTCCATGCAAAACAATTGTACCGCATTTAACACCAAAAATCTAAAAGAATCATACCGCCAGGAAGGTTAAGAGTGTTAGCAGTGAATGTAGATAAGCAGCTGGGTAATAGCACTCTATAGCGTTAACTGTGTGGAAAGAGTTTAAGATGTAAAGTTTAGTTCACCACTCCTGGCAGGTGCCTATTCTAGTCTTAAAGGTTTGATGGTCCACAGGTTCCAAAAGTCAGTTCCCAGATCCTCACACAGAGTGCAGTCTCTCAGCTCTAGTCATGAAAACACAGTGATTCTCTCCATCTAGTTCAGTCCCTGGGCAGCTTGGCAGACATAGAAGCAAATCCATTCTCTTTCTTGGATATAATTGGACAGGCACATCAGCGAGTTTGCTTAACTCCCCTCCTTGGCTCTGGTTTCTCGGATGTAGAGCACAGACCCCAACAATAGATTTCTACCCTTTGCTCTTCTCTCCAGACTGGTCCTGATCTATCTCAGTTTGCGTGGAAAACAGTGAAGCTCCCCTCTTCCAGGTGCAGAGATTTGTAGGGAATTAAAGTCCATGGCCTGTTAGCTTCCATTAACAAGTATAGTGCAGCTCCCACTTATGAACTACACATCCCATAGGCCATGGCATATGCACAGCTGTCCTTTTCTATGTTTGTTTGGCTTTCACTCCCCTGTCCTCTGATTGGATCCTATCTGCACTGCCATGAGGGAGGGGGAAATGCAGAAAAATGAGCAGGGATTTTACACTGCCTCTTCTCACAGCAAAGAAGACAGCATTGAGGGGGGTGGGAGGCAAGTGGGGTCTACACATACCTGCTTTGTCTGAAGGGCCTAACGCTCACACAGTTTCAGTGGGAGGGGTTAGGTGAAGAGAGGGGGGAACAGGGGAGCAGAAGAACTCGCACACTAAATTCCCACTCTGCATATATGGGCCAGCAGCACAGTGGTGAGGAAGGGGGGCTTGCGAGTGGGTGTCATGGCACCATTAATTTTTAATGGTACCCTAAAAGCACCAGCCAACGTATGTGCACTAAATTGCACTACAACTATAGACTAACTCTAACTTCTCCTGCCTATCCTGTATAAAAAAAGCCATTTTGCTGCCACCCAGCAAGGTTGTCCCTGGAGCCCACTCAGCCTCTTTGCAGCCGCCCATTCAGTTCATGACATGGCTGGGGGGCAGATACTAGAGGTCGGTCAACTGACTGGTGAGGAATATAAAGTGGGAAGGGCTGGAGGAGACCTTATTTCCTGATTTTGGTAGAGGTGGCACTGCTACGAGACACCACAAAGTCAGAGACACAGTGAGTAACACTACCTGTGATTATAGTTCCCATTAAAACTCCCCACTACAGTTCTCATGCAGATGACCTTGATCAAGAGCACCTATGTTGGCTGATCAAAACTCTCCCCCAGGATTGCCACTCATCCAATTCCCCCCCCCCCACCACCAAGAACCAAGGGAAGGAATAAAAATAGAGAATACATGGAAAGAAAAGGAAAAGGGGGGGTATAAAAAAAAGAAAAAGTGAGAGAAAGAACAAGAAAGACAGCTAGTGTGATGAAAAATGAAATTGGGATAGAGATATAAAAGGGAAAGAAAGGAGAACAAAGAGAGTGGTACATCCTAAAATGTACCATAAGGGGTTTTAATACTTTATGAGTGGAAGGGACTCAGGGAGCGCTAAATGTCCGTGGGTTAGGGGCGCAAATTACTTGTCTTGCCTTGGGTGCTGACAACCCACGCTACGAAAATAGTTTTACTGTTAGGGGTCCCCACAACTTGGGAAATTTTATCAAGGGGTCACAACAATAGGAAGGTTAACCACTTGCTTACTGGGCACATAAACCCCCTTCGTGCCCAGGCGAAATTTCAGCTTCCGGCACTGCGTCGCTTTAACTGACAATTGCGCGGTAGTGCGACGTGGCACCCAAACAAAATTGGCGTCCCTTTTTTCCCCACAAATAGAGCTTTCTTTTGGTGGTATTTGATCGCCCGTGCGGTTTTTATTTTTTGCGTTATAATGAAAAAAAGAGCGACAATTTAAAAATATATATATATTTTTTACTTGTTGCTATAATAAATATCCCATTTTTTTTTTTTTTTTTATATTTTTTTTTCTCAGTTAAGGCCGATACGTATTCTTCTACGTATTTTTGTAAAAAAAAAAAAAAAAAAAATCACAATAAGTGACTGCTTTGCGCAAAAGTTATAGCACCTACAAAATAGGGGACATAATTATGATTTTTTTTTTTATATTTTTTTTTTACTAGTAATGGCGGCGATCTGCGATTTTTATTGGGACTGCGATATTGCGACGGACACATCGGACACTTTTGACACATTTTTGGCGCCATTCACATTTATACAGCGACCAGTGCTATAAAAATGCACTAATTACTGTATAAATGTGACTGGCATTGAAGGGGTTAACACTAGGGGGTGAGGAAGGGGTTAAATGTATTGCCTGGGTGTGTTCTAACTGTATGGGGGGAGGGGGGTGACTGGGGGAGGTGACCGATGCTGTCTCCCTATGTACAAGAGACACAGCATCTGTCACCTCACTGACAGGACGTGAAGCTCTGTGTTTACACTCAGAGCTCCACGTCCCTGCTGTCTCACCGACGATCGCGTGTACCTGACGGACATCGCGGCCGCCGGGTACACGCATCGGATCCTCGGTGATGCGTCGGGACTGTTTTTCCCCGCCGCGCGCCACCCTGTGGCGCGCGCGGGGAATTACAAGCAAATCACGTCCAAAGACGTCAACCCGGCGCCTCAGGTCTGCGCTGTTCACGTCTTTGGACGTGATGCGGGTTTGAAGTGGTTAAGAACCACTGCCTTATTAGAAAGTCTGTCTATTGCCCTTTATTTGGTTTAATTGTTTCAAAAGGTTTGTTGGCCTGGTCAAAAAGCTTTAAAAATCCAATCAGCAATATAACTATAATGCCGAGTACACACGATCATTTTTTGTGATGAAAAAAAACTACGTTTTCAAAAACGTCATTTAAAATCACTGTGTGTGGGCAAAACGCTGTTTTATGTCTTCAAAAAAACGACCAAAAAAAAATTCGAACATGCTTGAATTTTTTGTGTTGTTTTTCAAAACGTCGTTTTTTGTGTCATAAAAAGTAATGGTGTGTGGGCAAAACGATGTTGAAAACGACGTTTTTAAAGCCCCGCATGCTCAGAGGCAAGTTATGAGACGGAGCTTCAATGGAACAGAGTGCCGTCGAACGTGGTGTACGTCACCACGCTTTGCTAGAGCATTTTGGAAAAACGATGGTGTGTATGCAACGTCGTTTTGGAAAATTAAGTTTGAAAAACGTAGTTTTGTTTCATCACTTGAAACGTCGTTTTTTTTCATCACAAAAAGTGATCGTGTGTACGCGGCATAAGGGCTTGTGTAGGTGAAGTGCGACATACATCCAGGTGTATTCATCTAGCATTTGAGATGTTTCTGAGATTCCTGAGCCCTTATTTGATCAGTTTTTGACCTCCTCCTGAGCTGCTGCTGCTGCTGCTGCAATTCTTTTTGACTTGTATTTGATAAAAATGCAACCAATAGCTCTCATTCACATGCCATAAACAGCACACATAATTACTTCAGCTATTCATTTTTCAGACAGATTTAGGAATAGGATGAGTCATTTGTCAAGGCTTCTTGTGGATTTACCTTAGCACAGCACTGAGTATTGATTTACAAAGTAATTTACTGGAAGACTGTTACTAGTATTACATTACAGGCATCTTCGGATCCTTAAATTTGTTTATTTTCTATTGGGCTTCCCAGGAGTCCTGAAAACCTGAGCTACTGTGGTATGCAAATGATGAGTGTCCTCTTCCCCTTCTTGCCTTCTCCTCATAGCTATTGGCCGGTGTGGGAGGAGCAGAGTAGCCCCTTACTCAAAGGAGCTGGTCATATTATACAAAGCCCAAGTTTTGGGACTGTTATGAAACCAGGAAAACTCAACTGATGTGGAGGCACCTGGGTGTACATGCTATGGTACTAAAGTGGTTCTTTACCAGCACTTAGTTGACTTTCTGTGCACTTTACAATATAAAACCAACAGCCAGTATTTGCTTTTCAGCCTACTGTAACTAGGTCAACTCTGCAAGAAGCTATAACATCTACTATGTTTTTCATGGCCCATGCACTTGTTTCAAATTACAATTGTTCTTCCTACCTTTGCAAAAGGGCCTGTATCTGAGATACAAATGCTTACATATGATTAACTGATAAACTAATACTGTGCAATTTTTACAGACTACAGAAAACTGTATTCATGCAATACATTCTGAAAAAGGCATGCAAATAACCTACCACACCCCTAATCCTTTTATTTTTTTATTCATGAGTTCAGTAATTTAAACCAGGGTATATCATTTACACTTCAACCTTTCACTCTGTTCTTTTGGCGCTCACCATATGTGTGCCTATGATTGTCTGATCTTTTCTACTATAGTATAGGTTTCCACTAGTGACCTCAATCCTGTTGTAGTGAAGGCTGGTAAAAAATTGGTCCATGGACTATAAAAAAGGGCATAGCTTGCATTAAAAAGCTTGTTAAACAGGTCATATGGTTCTTCAAGTTTTGTTTGTATAACTAAGCATCAGTGCATAGAAGTGCAATATTTTCCAGGAAATACAGTATAATTCTTTGTATGGATGGATATTTTTCATAAAGAAGACAGGAAGGAAGGGAAAATCTTTTAGAGGATTGAAAGTATATCTAAGCCCACAGGCAAAAATTCAATATCACAGATTTCCAGTCCTTAGATGTAGTATCTGTATTAAGCTGGCCATAGATGGGTAATTTTTTTTTTTTATCAGCCAGCCAGATGACAAAAAAAAAACAACACATGGATTCCCTCCCAACAAATGAATCATCCCTACTGTGTCATTGTATTTTGACAGTGGGGACTCCTCTGCTGTCAGCAACGCTGTATACTGGCCTAGGCCAACAAGGCCCAGGCCTAGGGCAGCACTTTGCAGGGGGGCAGCACAGAAAGAGTCCCCGCCGGCTTGTGCTACACTGTTAGTGTAATGCAAGCTGCTTCTAATTTTGACTGTCCTATCATCCTGGACCACAAACCTTCCTCACTGTGCTATACGTTTTCTGCTCCACCATTGGCATGGTTATATCTTCTTAGTCCTCTCCATAAAATGATCAAAAATTTGTGCTTAAAGCAGAACTACAGTGTATAGGCAACACTTTTTTATTTTCATTTAGAGTAAGGGAGGGTTATAGCCCCTCTCCGTTTTTTTTTTTTTTTTTTTTACCGTCCCTGTCCCATTGCAGAGATTTCCCTTCACTTCCTGCCCCTTAGCCAAACTTAAAGTGAGAGAAAATCTATGCAAATTAGGGAAATCCATTGCCCCCCCCCAGTCCCCACTCAAAAAATTCAGGGTAAGTCTTAAACAGAAAGGGGTGGGTCATAATTAAATTAGGAGGTGCACAAGTTTAGTCAGGCCTGGGCCAGCACAAAACCTAAATACACTACTGGCTGTCAGAATACACTGATTGGTCACATGCTCTGATCAACTGAAAAATTTCCAATATTCCTGTTTGAGAGACGCCAAGTGTTAGATCAACTTCTCACTTGCGGTAATGACCATAGATGGATTGGTATTCAGTCAGTCGTTGCTGAATTGACCAAATTTTAAACCATCTATGGTCAGCCAAAGTTTTCTTTTTTTCTGTAATTTTTTTTCTTTATTTTCACCTGGTTTTCCTGCAAATAACACACTTCCTGTCCTTTACACTGAATCCTGGGGGGCTTGCTCAGGCCGACCTTCAAACGCGACTATATTTGTTCATCTTAGCATGCTAAACAACAAAGATAAGGATGTTGCTTTCTTTTCAGTTCACACAAAGTGAAAGGACTTCACGTGAACTGAAAAGACCAACAGGTATTTTCTGTAATTGCTGAAAATGTTCTTAGTTTGAAAGTGAAAACTAACAGAGCCACCATTAAAACATTTTTGGAGGTTAGATATGCTTTAAATATGCAGTAACCTACAATAGTACCAGGCAACTCTCTAAAAGATGGAAAGCGATAACGAAAATTCAATGCTAAATCATACAGCATTGTATTTAGGAGCTATTATGTTTGAAGTCTACAAAAACCGGATGTTTTCTAAGACAGGGTTTACTTCTTGTTAAAAGCAGACGTAAGTAAGTGGCTGTTTGCGCTGCATATGTACTAATGTGTTTTCATTTTTCTATAACTGTCGGGCTGCATGCTTGCCATATTTGTTCACAGCCTTGTCATTGTGCAGCAACGCCTTTCCAACATGAAACAAAAACAAAATGTATTGATTCATTTTTTGCTTGTTACAATTTATTGTCTATGAAAAAGTAGCAAATGCATTGAAGTAATGTATTTTTAAGGTCGTTGCAGTGGGTGTACTTTTACTTCACATTTATTCCAATGAATTTCCTGCTTAATAAGAGCTGAAAGGCATGTACTGTACATGTGTAGGCGTCAATACGTGGAGGAAGAATCAGGGATGTTGAAGTGATTATACTAGATAAGATTATGCTTTGAATGATACAATGGTACAGTCAGAGAGGAAAATAAAAATAGATGCTTGGGAGGGCAAAGGTGATATGCAAGCATAACGTCATCTGTAGCTAGATCTAAAGTACCGCAAGTGAGCTGTCAAAAATTGACTTGATTATGATTACCTATGAAGAGCTCCTAATTTCTATATAAATGAAGAGGCCAATAAAGTTAAATATGTGCATTGCGCAGATATTTGCAAACCCCAGGCTAAGGTGTACGTGCCTCTAGGATGACATCACTTGGCACAAGCAGATCTAAACAGACTAGGGAATTGCAATTTTCTTTTGGACTGTAAGATTTCTTCTCTAATATGAAGCACGACAGAGCCTTTTAAGAACAAAGGGTATTCAA
Organism: Rana kukunoris; assembly: GCA_029574335.1. Classification (NCBI taxonomy): domain Eukaryota; kingdom Metazoa; phylum Chordata; class Amphibia; order Anura; family Ranidae; genus Rana; species Rana kukunoris. The sequence continues at coordinate 273,093,587 of CM056051.1, read as the reverse complement.
GTTTCCCATTTCATCATAAATCCTGGAAAAAAGGGTAATGTTCTTTATTTTAGGGTAGAGGATTGAGCCATACAAAGCATTCCTTTATTCTCTTGGCTGATTGCACAAATAGAGCCCCTGGTTTATAATACAGGTACAGCTTAATATTAAAAATCCATTTATTATAGGACTCTTTCACACTGGCATATAGAGTACCTTGAAAAAGTATGTATACCCCTTGAAATTTTCCACATTTTGTCATGTTACAACCAAAAACGTAAATGTATTTTATTGGGATTTTATGTGATGGACCAACACAAAGTGGCACATAATCGTGAAGTAGAAGGTAAATGTAAAATGGTTTTCTGAATTCTTTACAAATAAATATGTGAAAAGTGTGGCGTTCATTTGTATTCAGCCCCACCTGGGTCAATATTTTGTAGATCCACCTTTCCCTGCAATTACAGCTACAAGTCTTTTTGTCTCTACCAGCTTTGCACATCTAGAGAGTGACATTTTTGCCCATTCTTCTTTGCAAAATAGCTCAAGCTCTGTCAAATTGGATGGAGAGCTTCTGTGAACAGCAATTTTCAAGTCTTTCCACAGATTCTCAATTGGAATTAGGTCTGGACTTTGACTGGGCCATTCTAACACATGAATATACTTTTGATCTAAATCAGTGGTTCTCAACCTGAGGGTCATTACCCCCTTGGGGATCGAATGATGATTTGCCAAGGATCACCGAATCCTGGGCTGTTCCTGAAGTTCGCACCGCTCTCCCAGCCTTTTTGCAGCTGCCCAGCAGGGCTGTCCCCAGATCCTGTGGCCACCCAGCTGGGCTGTTCCTAGAGCCCGCAGCCACCCACTCAGCCTCTTCGCAACTGCTCATTCAGTTCATGGCATGGCTGGGGGCAATGACTAGAGGTCAGCTGACTGGTGAGGAATGTGAAGTGGGAGGGACTGGAGGAGACCCTATTTCCTGATTTCAAAATAGGTGTCACTGCTACGAGACACCACAAAGTCAGAGACACAGTGAAGCTGGAGACACAGTGAGTAACACTGCCTGTGATTATAGTTGCCATTAAAAGTCCCCACTACAGTCCTCAGATCAGCAGATGACCGGGATCAAGAGCACCTACGTTGGCTGATCAGAACTCCCACCAGCATTGTCACTCATCCCAACTCCCCACCAGCACTGCCATTCATCCCATCCCCCCCCCACCACCACCACCACCACCAAGGAATAAGAGAAGCAATAAAAATAAAAAATACATGGAAGGGAGAGGAAAAGAGGGGGAGGAACAAAGAAAAGGGGAGAGAAAGAATAAGAGAAAGAACAAGAAAGACGGCTGGAGAGAGAGACATGGGGGAAAAAAGAGAAATTTGAGTAGAGAGAGATAAAAGGGCAAGAAAGAAGAACAAAGAGAAAAAGTAGTAAATCCTAAAATTTACCATAAGGGGTTTTAATACTGTACAAGTGGAAAGGACTGTGGGTTAGGGCCGCAAATTACTTGCCTTGCCTTGAGTGCTGACAAGCTACACTGCCAAAATAATTTTACTGTTAGTGGTCCCCACAACTTGGGAAACCACTGATCTAAACCATTTCATTGTAGCTCTGGCTGTATGTTTAGAGTCTTTGTTCTGCTGGAAGGTGAACCTCCACCCCAGTCTCAAGTCTTTTGCAGACTCTCATGCCGCGTACACACGACCGTTTTTCGGGTTGTAAAAAATAACTTTTTTTTTTTAATGTCATTAAAAATGATCGTGTGTGGGCTCCAGAGCATTTTTCACGATGTAAAAAATGGCTATTAACAAGTTAGAACATGCTCTCATTTTTCACAACGTTTTTAACGTCGTAAAAATGGTCGTATGTGGGCATTAAGAAATTTAAAAAAACGCGCATTCTCAGAAGCAAGATATGAGACGGGAGCTCGTTCTGGTAAAACTAGCGTTTATAATAGAGTAAGCACATTCATCACGCTGTAACAGACTGAAAAGCCCAAATCGTCTTTTACTAACACGAAATCAGCAAAAGCAGCCCAAGGGTGGCGCCATTCGAATGAAACTTCCCCTTTATAGTGCCGTCGTACGTAATTTTTTACAACCCGAAAAACGGTTGTCTGTACGTGGCATAACGGGTTTTCTTCTAAGATTGCCCTGTATTTGTCTCCATCCATCTTCCCATCAACTCTGATTAGCTTTCCTGTGCCTACTAAAGAAAGGAATCCACACAACATGATTGTGTTACCACCATCTTTCACGGTAGTGTGTTCAGGGTGATGTTCAGTGTTAGTTTTCTGCCACACATAGGGCCAGATTCACGAACACTTGCGCTGGAGTATTTGGATATGCGCCGGGTAACTGTGATGATGCGCCGTCGTTTCTATGTGCCCGTACCCACCAAACTAGATGCGCCCAATAACGGGTCATTTGCGACCGGCGGAACGTTCCGACGCCAGAGTATCGTCAGCGTGTATTTTCGCTGGGCGCATCAGTCGCGCCCATTGATTTCCCCTGCAAATATGCAAATGAGGTATTTTTCCCAATTCACGAACGGATTAGCACCATACGCTGGCTACATGCGCCGCGCGTATCTGGTCCGTCCGGCGCAAAGTTATTTCTACAAAAGGCTGCTTTATCTTTACTCCAGACGGTCACAGGTCAGCAGGAGAGCAGCTACAGCAGCGTTACCGACGAAACTAGCAAGCTGAACAACAACACTTGCAAGGACAACACCTCTGTGTGCCAACATGCCAGGGGCACTCGTGGTCCTAAGACTAGTACTGGGTCCCTCGCTACGGAGGAGGCGGGCACGTGAGAGGATATACCGCACTCGTATGAACCTCTTTGGCATGGGGGATGAGGAGGTGTATCGCCTCTTCAGATTCAGCCCTGATGTAATACTTGAACTAACCACAACCCTGCAGGGTGACATCACCAGCCCAACACACCGCTCACAAGCAGTGCAGCCACTGGTGAAGGTCCTGGCAACACTTCATTTCCTTGCCAGTGGATCATTCCAGCGTACAAGTGGAGTGGTGGCTGGGATGTCACAGTCCTCCATAAGCAGATGTGTGCACCAGGTTGTCCCCGCAATCCTCAGACGCATGTCCAACCAGTTCATCAGACCAACCACTGAGGACCTGCGGCTGAAGGCAATGACAGATTTCTACAACATTGCCAGATTCCCACGCACCATCGGGGCCATTGATTGCACACATGTGGCCCTACAGCCCCCCAGTGCCACAGAGCACATATACCGCAATCGGAAGCATTGGCATTCCATCAACGTACAGGTGATAGCTGATGCCCAACGCCTCATATGGCACGTCCGTGCCAAACACCCCGGGTCCAGCCATGACAGCTTCATATACCGTCAGAGCCCCATCCCAGCAGAATTCGAACAGAACATGTATGGGGACAGCTGGCTGGTTGGTGAGTGACAAGGGAGTCAGGCATGACTATCCCCTCCCGTGATGCACAACAGAAGTCGCACATGCATGACTAACATTCTCCTGTCTTTTACCTTACAGGTGACTCTGCATATGCACTGGGACCCCATCTAATGACTCCTTTCCGGAACCCCCAAACCAGAGGAGAGAGAAAATACAATGAAGCACACATCAAAACCCGTGCAGTGGTGGAGCAAACATTCGGGCTCCTGAAGTCCCGTTTCCGCTGCCTGGATAAGTCTGGGGGGACCCTATTGTATTCCCCTACCTTCGTGTGTCAGATCATCGCTGCATGTTGTATTCTGCACAACTTTGCTATGAGAAAAGGCCTGCAGATTGACATACGTGATGACCTGACCCCCGACCCACACAGTCCCCACCTGCCAGAGGACACCCAGTCTGCTGATGGAAGAGCAGTCAGGAGGGTCCTCGCCGTAGGCATCTTTGGACACTAAACCAAAACATTAATAACACAGACAATGCACGCGTGTACACCACTGATGTCCCTAGATCACACACACCACATGCACATCGCATTGGATTAGCCCAAGTCCAGCATGTAGGAGTTGGGAGCAGTAACGCCAGCGTCAAGGCCCCAATGATGTCACTGTCCATTCACACACCTTTCACACGTGATTCATTCAGCCGTGGGGTTCACTTCACCACCACGGCCGAGGGTGACACCCCTTACTTTCAGGAGTGCCACCCTCTCACATTCACACACCATTCACACTGCAACGTGTGCAGTATCAAAAAAAAAAAAAATATCTCATAACCTGAGAACCCAAAAAAAATAAAAACTCATGTCCTGAGTATAAACAATAATAATAAAAAATAAACAAAAACTCATGTCCTGAGTATAAACAAAAATATATAACAACCAAAAATAAAAAAAACCCTCATCTGGGATGACGGGGGCTCCTCCTTGGGGGCACTCTCGGGCTCCTCATCTGCCTGGAGGGAGTGGGTGGTGGTGGGGGTGGGGGGGCATCAGGAGGAGGCTGATCCCCGGGTGGGCCACTCCTGGGAGCTGTTGGCTGCATGCCCTCCAATGCCACAGCGATACGGCTCAGATACAAATTTGTTTGGGCCTGCATCCTCAACTGGCGGGTGATATTGTGCCGCTGGTCACGTTGCCGCTGCCTCCCCTCTTCCCGAATGGCAGCAGTGTTGTCTCGAACAGCTGCTGTCAAGTGCCGGATATCAGCCTGCACCTCCCCCAGGCTGGTCACAACGCCCTGCACGCGACTGGGCAGCTGTGACAGAGAGCCCAGGCTGTCTGCGACCCTGTCCAGGTGGCCAGCCATCTCCCCCATTTGCTGGGTCTGTTTGGCGTGGTCCAACAGCACCTGGTCCTCGACCAAATCACACACCCCCCTGGTCTTCCGGGTGGCCTTCCTGGGGGCAGAGGAAGGTTGTCCCCGTGGGGATGGAGTCGCCCTTGAGGGGCTACCTAGGATGGGGGAGGGGATCACAAAGGGCCCTGCAGAGGAGGAGGACTCCTCCAACATTAAAATAAACTCCTGTTCAGGGACAGGCTCCTCCACAACCACCTCTGCTGAAGTGGTGTGGGCACTCTCCTCCTCCACCTCGGTGTCTCCAGCACCCAGGGCCTCGTCTTCAGCATCCCGTTGGGGGGTTGGGGTGGACTGGCCGGCACGAGATGGCCCAGCACCGTCATCTGTGGATGACACAAAGCAGACACATGTTGGTGGTCCCACACACTTGGCACATGTACCCACCCCCCCCACATGCAACACACCAAAAAGGGGGTAAAAATCACTTACCTGTCCTGGAGCCTTCCTCTACGGAGTCATAGCCAGGGACCCCCTCCAACTGCTCCCTGTCCAGGCAGCGGGCGACCACCTCCTCCTCCGCGGTCAGGGTGACAGGACATGGGGGACCACCACCTGTGCCCCTCTCATGGCTCCTAATGGTGGACACCTTGCCCCTCACCTTGCGCCGCAGGTCATTTATTTTTTTTTGAATGTCTGAAGCACTCCGGGTGGAGTACCCCAGCACATTGACCCTGGCAGCAATGGTGGCCAGGATACCCTGCTTCCTTTCCCGGCTGGTGTTCCTGCTTTTTTTCCCATGGAGAAAATCATTAAATGCCTCCATAGCCGATATTATCACTGTGACCTCCTGGGCATTATAATTTAGGTTCCTCCTCTCTTTGGGGGTAGCGGGAGCAGCCATTACAGGGCAAAAGTATCTTCCCTGGGGTGGGGGGAAATGGAACTACTTTTGCGCCGGAATGGCGTTTCCGCCAGCGCTTTTAAGCGCCCAGCGGAAACGCATTGCGCTGACGTTTCCCAGGAAGTGGTGCCGACGGAAGTTGTGAGCATGCGCACAAGGGGGGCGAGTGGAGCCGCACTCACTGCGCATGCTCCGTGGATGATGCGCTGAACGTAAGCCTCTGCGCTGGGCTCCGCCCATCATTTACATATGATCACACCCACTTCCACTTGCGTCGGGTTACGCCAGCGCATTATCGTTACTCTGGCGCAAGTTTACGCGCAACTGCTATGTGAATTACATGACTTGCGCTGAAAGGGTCTTCAGAGTAACGTAAATGAGAAGCGTTACTCCAGAGGAAAGATACTCTCATCTACCTGAATCTGGCCCATAGAGTTTTGCTTTTAGGCCAAAAAGTAAAATTTTGGTCTCATATGACCAGAGCACCTTCTTACACATGTTTGCTGTGTCCCACACATGGCTTCTTGGAAACTGCAAAGGGTACTTCTTTTGGCTTTCTTTCATTAATGGCTTTCTTCTTGCTATTTTGTGAAGTGCATGACTAATAGTTGTCCTGTGGACAGATTCTCCCACCTGAGCTGTGGATCTCTGCAGCTCCTCCAGAGTTACTGTCAGGGACGTTCTGTCCGCTTCCATAGGCGTGCGCCTATGCGAATGCGCGAACCACAGACCTTGAACGCACCTATGCGCGTGCGTGAAACACAGCTGTTGCTTGCACCTGTGCGCATGCGTGCACGTTAGACGCAGCATCCAGCAGCCTATAAAAGACACTGCCGGGATGTTGCACCTCGCGGCTTGATCTGCATCCGTTCCCTGTGTTCCTGTTCTTGCATGAAGCATTCTGTTCCAGTGTATGACCCGGCTTCCTGACCTTGCTTCCATCTCCAATCCTGACTCCGGCTTGTTGACCCTGCTTGTACTCTGCCTGTCTACCCGTTGCCTGGACCCGGCCTGGACTCTGACTATTCTCCTGCCTACCGTTTATGCTGATTACTCCGAAGTGTATGACCCGGCTTGTCTGACTCCGCTGACCTGCGTCTGCTGCTCTGCTGACCCACATCGGCTGCTCTGCTGACCTGCACCTGCTGTTCCTGCATTCTCTAGCCTGCCGACCTGCATCACCTGCTTTCTGTCCAGCGGTTCCAGCTTCATCAGCGGTAACAACCAGAACAGGCACCTTTACTTCACTGTGCTCTTACCACCACTGTCTCCATTCCAGTGGTCTCTGAGCCGGGGTTGTACGGGAGATCTCCCGCCACTCTTCAGGCTCACACCCAGGTACGTAACAGTTACCATGGGCCTCTCGACTGCTTCTCTGAAATAATGCTCTCCTTGCCTGGCCTGTCAGTTTAGGTGGATGGCCATGTCATGGTAGGTTTGCAGTTGTGCCATACTTTTTCCATTTTTAGATTGTGAATTGAACAGTGCTTCATGAGATTTTAAGAACTTGGGATATTTTTTTTATAACCTAACACTGCTTTAAACTTCTCCACTACCTTATCCCTGACCTGTCTGGTGTGTTCCTTGACCTTCATGATGCTGTTTGTTCACTAATGTTTTCTAACAAACCTCTGAGGGCTTTGCAGAACAGTTGTATTTATACTGAGACTAAATTGCACACAGGTAGACTCTATTTATTAATTATGTGACTTCTGAAGGCAATTGGTTCAGCTAGATTTTAGTTAGGGGTATCAGAGTTAGGCCCCTTTCACACTGGGGTGGTAGGTGTGGTGGCGGGAAAAGCGCCGCTATTTTTAGCAGCGCTTTACCTTCAAAATTGCGACGTATTCTGCCGCTAGCGGTGTGGTTTTACCCCTCGCTAGCGGCTGAAAAAGTGTTAATTCTGCCGGAAATGCGCCTCTGCAGAGGCGCATTGCCGGCGGGAAATACCTGCGGTTTCCCATTGCTTGCAATGTGAAGAAGAAGTGGAGAAGCGGTAAACACACCTCTCCTTCACCGCTTCAAAGGACTTTTGGAACGGTCCTACTAGCACACTGCTCCAGTGTGAAAGCCCTCTGGCTTTCACACTGGAGTAACAGCAGCCGCTGTTTCAGGTCGGTTTGCAGGTGTAATTTTTATATAGCGCCTGCAAACCCCCCCAGTGTGAAAGGGGTCTAAAGGGGACTGAATGCAAATTCACGCCACACTTTTCAGATATCTATTTGTAAAATTCGAAAACTGTTTATATTTTCTTCCACTTCACAATTATGTGCCACTAAAATACATTTACGTTTATGGTTGTAACACGAAAAGACATGGAAAATTTCAAGGAGTATGAACACTTTTTAAAAGCACTGTATATGGACCTAACTGTATGTTAACATAAGACTTTAAAAAATACCTGTTGCAGTAGATTTCTACAGATCACCTAATACGTATAGTTCTCTCATATCTGCATAAACTTTCACTTGCCATTTTGGAAATTTGTGAGAAGATGTAAAGAAAAAAAATGGGGGTGTCAATAGAACAACATTCACTCAAATAACTTTTATTTTATTTATTTTTTATGCAGGTTGGGGTTCCCATCGGCAAACTCCTAAAGGTACAAGTAGAATAACTCAGGCTTGTCGTATCTATGATGATGAAAACCGTGCTCCGGTCCTTGATATCCATCCAGAGTTGACAGTGCCATATTTTCGACTACGATACCCACTTCAAACACCTAATGCCACCTTACCAGACATAAACGGTAACGATGGGCTTAATGTTTTTGGTTTCTCAAAGATGCATTTTAAGTGTTTATATTGTTAAGTAAGAAAGAAAACTGAACAAAACTTAAGAGGGAAGGAAAACAGTGAGATAGATTAGAAAGTGGCACATTTATCAAGCAAATTTACCATAAAAACAGACTCAAACCAGGATGCCTATTGGCAAAGGTTTTTCAACAGTTTTTTTGGTTCAGTTGATCACCATGCAGTTTGCATATTTTTTATTTATTTTTTGCATCCACAAATGCCCCCTGCTTGATGTGAGGCTTCACAGATATGGATAAGGTTTGCCATTCCCAGGAATAACTTCTTCATGACAAATTATCGTCTATACGTATGATTAATATGACATTTTAAACATTTTTGAAACATTTCCTTTTTCTTTTTGGAAATCTTTTTATACAGTTTCAGTAGGATAAAGCTTAAGTTTATTTGTATTTATTTATTTGTTTTATTTTAATCAGCACAAGGGACAAAACTTACATTGCATGAGAAGTGTCCTTTCATCTGGTTGCTGCTCTCTTAATTTAAATCTTCATTCCTCTTCTCCTCCCATAACCCCATAACTGTGATCTTCTGGCGCTGTAGGAAATAATACAAGCCACTGGACTTGTCACAGATGAATCAAATATGCCTCCTATGCCCGCCCTTTCCACCCCTTACTGTATTCATAAAAGTTGTACTATCACTTTCCACAATCAAAAGCACTCTGTATGGCGGATAGGAAGATTATGGTTTGGCCACTAGTGTTGAGCGGAATACGCCATATTCGATTTCGCGATATTTCACGAATATATAGAAGAATATTCGTGAAATATTCGTTAATATCGAATATTCGTGATATTTTATCAAAAAAAATAAAATTTGCGAAATTTCGCTAATGCGAATGCGAAATTTTCGTCCACGCATGCGCATGCGCGCGAACAACACGCAAAAACGGAGATCATTTCCTGGATTACTAAACTAATATGCACTAAACACTAACTCTACTTACACAAACTTATATGACTAAACTAAAGCTACATTTTTTTTTTTTTTACACTGACTGACAAGGACAAAGACGAGGACTACAAATAATAAACTAATATGCACTAAACACTAACTCTACTTACACAAACTTATATGACTAAACTAAAGCTATTTTTTTTTTATATACACAAAACACAGAGACTAAACACACACTAAACTAAGCTACCTTAACCACTTAAGGACCCCCGCACGCACATATACGGCCACAACATGGCTCGTACAGGCACAAGGGCGTAAATTTACGTCCCCGCCTGAGTGCGGTTCGGGGGTCCCATCGGGACCCACTCCGCGGCGTGCGGGGGTCTCCCTACCTCTGGGAGCGATCCGGGATCTGCGGGCGGATGTCCGTGTTTTCCGCCCCCCCCGCGATCGCTCCCAGCCAATGGGAGCGCGCTCCCAGCCTGTCACTTTCTCCTCCTGTGTTTACACAGGAAGAAGGAAATGATGTATTCTCTCATCGCAGCGCTGTTTCCCAGCGCTGCTGATGAGAGAAGACATGACAAGTAAGTGTGCACCAACACAACACTGACACACACTCACATAGGCATATTAACCCCTTGTGATCGCCCCCCCCACCCCCCTGTCACAGTGTTACTGAATGCAGTGATTTAATCACTGCATTTAGTGTCAGTGTGACAGGCACTGTAAAAAACAGTTAGTGTTAGGTTCAGGATAGCCCCCCCACCCCCCCTAATAAAGTTTTAACCCCCTGATCACCGCCCTAGTTAACCCTTTCACTCCCTATTGCCAGCGTCACTAAGCGATCATTTTTCTGATCGCTGTATTAGTGTCGCTGTTCCCGCTAGGTAGCTATTTTTTTTTATTGCGATTTTTTTTTTTTACTAAAGACATGTGGCTAAATAAATTTTGGCCTAAATGTTTGACTAAAATTTAGTTTATTTGATTTTTTTTTAACAAAAAGTAAAAAATAGTGTTTTTTTTCAAAAATGTCGCTCTATTTTTGTATATAGCGCAAAAAATAAAAATCGCAGAGGTGATCAAATACCACCAAAAGAAAGCTCTATTTGTGGGAAGAAAAGGACGCAAATTTTGTTTGGGAGCTACGTCGCACGACCGCGCAATTGTCTGTTAAAGCGACGCAGTGCCGAATCGCAAAAACACCTTGGGTCATTTACCAGCGTATTGGTCCGGGTCTTAAGTGGTTAAAGAAATGTACACTTACACTAACTACACAGAAATCTATCTAACACTAAGCTACACTAACCTGGACAAAACAACACAAATCTGAGCTTTTAGAAAAGCTGTTGGGTCTTTTGCTTTGAAAAAAGCATTTGGTTTTAGAAGCAGGAAACTCAGAACTGAAAGCACTATAGGAAGCACAATGCTAAGCTCTAAGATCGCAATACACAGGAAAAATGCACAGAAACACTCCACTCTCTCTAGCCACCTTGTGAATCTGCACTGAAATACTGCTGGGAGTGATCTTATATAATGGTCGTGCAGGCAGGTTCCTATTGGTTGCTATGGAGGTTGCTAACCTCTGACAACTGTGGTAGGAGAACTCTGATTGGCTCTGATGCAAAAGAAGGGCAGAGAAAGTATTCGCGAATATTCGTAATACGAATATTCGCATTGCGAATATTCGGCAACATAAAAGGATCGCCTCAGCTACTCGGCCCAGGGTCTCTAATCATACCAGCAATGCTTTTAGACGTCGATGGAGATCACTAGGATGTGATCTGTTTTAAAAATACATTTGAAAAAATACGAATATTCGCAATAGTGAATATTCACCGCGATATTCGAGTTATTCGCGAATACTCGAATATGCAATATTCGTAACGAATATTCGCAATGCGAATATTCTTGAGCAACACTAATGGCCACATGGGTTTCAGATTAGATACCTTCACTATTTGAAGAGGGGCTACGCAGGGTTGCCCCCTTTCTCCCCTTCATTTTGTGTTGTCTATCAAGCCTCTTGGGCTTTTCCTTGCCTGAATGCCTGATGTTACCAGGATAGAAATAGCCGGTTGTAATCACATGTTCACTGATGACGTTGTTCTTTTACTTACACATGCAATCGTATCCCTTCGTAATTTGTTATACCTCTTACAACATTTCACCTAATTTTGGGGCTGTATGTGAACAGTGAGAGATCAAAGATTTTGAACAAAGATCTTCTCCCTGAGCCATGCCAGGGCATTCAGGGCAACCATAAATTTACTCTGACCCCCAACAAACTCCCTTACTTGAGTGTTTATTTAACGAATTCTTATGAAACAGCTTTAATATGCCACCTTATTCCAACTATTGCTGGAATAGAAAGGCTACTCTATCTCTTGGCTTTGAAGGATTACGGCAGTTAAAATTACCATCCTACCCAAACTGTTATTTCACTTTAGAGTACTTCAGTTCAGGTAGCTTTTCATACTCTGCAATCTTTTTAGGTAATTTTTTTTTTTTTACTTTTATTTGAAATTCTACACCAAGGGTTGCTAGACAAACATTCTTCAGACCAAAACTACAGGGAGATCTTGGGGTCCCTTTTATACTCATATAGTTAGTTACTTCTAAGTAACACATATTTCTCAATTGGCCTTCTCTCATGCTCAAGTGAATATTTCCTTTTGGCAAGCCTGAAAGTCAATTAAATATCTCCTGTTTCTACTCAGACACTCTTTTGGCTTCCCCCTCCTATCGTAGGTGCCTCTATGGTCATATCACTTCCCATTCCTTTAAGGTATGGGGTAATGTTCAGTATTCAAGTATTCCACATCTCCCTCTTTCCTAGAGAAAAACTTTTTTCCATGATAGTTTTCTTAGCCACTAATAAAATGAGGCCAGTTTATTTTGAAATTTCCCTATATCAGAGAAGGGAAGAGACACTGCCATTCCCCAGAAAGGGGTTATATGTACACAGGACCAAAAAAATTAGTCACAAGTACTCTTTGATTTGTAATACCACCAACACAGAGGGGACAGTGAAGGCTCTTGTCGGTGTAACACTTCAGGCGTCTTATACCAAAACACCAGAATTTTAAAAGCTGTCTCTCTCTGCGCCACGCATCTAGAATCTTTAGCAGAGGAATACCAAATCTTATCTCAAGAAGAAAGAGAAATAGAACTTTGGAGGATAGATGGCCATTTAAGCATGTACCTATGTGAGTCTTCGGTTAAAGAGGGTACTTCATAGAGGATTTTATATATGGAAGATATTAAGTGCAACTGATGTGGAACCTGAGCACATATATATTCAAAGGTAGTGAGCTTAGGCAGTGTCAGGGATGGGGAATATACAGAAAAATAATTTTTAATTTGGAGATAGGAGTAAAACATATGTTTATGAATATAATATTTAGCCAGTAGGTCTTCGAAGGCCAGAAGTCTGCAAGTGATCGGGTGTACAAAGTGACGGACCTGGAACAATGTGACAAGAGCTCATTGTTCCATTCGGGCAGTGGACATGCTATCTAGGATAAGGGGATTAAAGAGCACATTAAACAGAAGGGAGCATGGAGAAGAGAGAGAGAACCTAGTGGAGTTTATGCGACATATCTTCAAAGTGAACAGCATCAAAGCTAGGCAAAAGGTCAAGTTGTCTGGAATCTTGGTGGAGAGAGGGGGGTCAGAATAAAGAACAAGGATGCACAGGGTATAAGGATCCCATCTCAATCTCTAACCATCTATTTGGAACCACTTGGCTAGACCTGAAGGCAACCGCTTGGAGGTGGGAGGCACACTCTTTTCCTACTAATTATTTCCCAACTACCAACATAATCCCCATACTTTTTATCTTTCTTCCTTGTGCCCCCTACTTTCTCCTTATTCCTCCTTTTTCTTTACCTGCTCCCCTGCACTTGATTTTCCTAGACACCGCTCCTTTTCTGCTCCCTTACTGCCTACCATTGGGGTTGTTTTTCTCCTAAATATTAGTATGCCTAAATTTAGTCCCAGGATGAATTAACCATGGGGCAATCATTTCTAATGCACATTCTGAATGCTAATATGGACCAATGACTTGCCTTGTTATGCTAAATGGTAGCCTTGTGTAGCTTTCTATTTATAATATTAATTTAGTGCAACATAATGATTGTTTACTACTCTGTTCTAATGTTTTCTTACCTATGAAATGTTGAAAACTAAATAAAAGTTATTGAAATATAAAAAAAAATTGTTGGAAGAGGCTTTTTGCAGAAGAAAACTACAAAAACTCTTCTGCAATACAAACTTGCCTCCCAACAATGACTTTTAAATAGGAGTGTAGTTCTACTTTAATGGAGATTGGGCAAAATTTTATATTTGCTAATTACCGTGTGAATTTCAACTGTTTTCTAAGGTGGCAAACTAGTGAAACAATGATTTGGGCTGGAACAGGCTATAATCCCTATATAAGTGGGTGCTCATAGACTATCTCATATATTTCCAGACTTGGTATAATTGGGCTATATTTGATATTTTTGAATGATTTATAATAGACATGATCATGCACTTTGGAGAAATCTATAGCTGGATGTTTTTGTAAGGAACTTTTATTGGTTGGATCCTGTCTGCACCCTTGACCTTCCTCTGGTGTTTGATGAAGCTTGGCAATCTTCAGCAAAAAGGACACTGAGTATTTATTAGGAATTTACTGGTCAAAGCTTAAGTATAGGTATAAATTTATAGAACTAATTCTTTCTTTAGAATTTTTACTGGACTTGCATTGTAATTTCTATTTGCATATGCTTTCTTGGCTGCAAGGTTTAGTAAGCGATTAAACTTTGTCAGTGTTGTGACTGTGTGCTTGACTGGCTGTCTTTTTCTGATTACCACTCTCTCTAGAGAGAACATTGCTTGATCCTTAATCTAGTCATTATAAAGTAGCAAAGTTGCATAATTCATGTTCCTATTTAGCCCCTATACATAATAAGGCCGCATTGATTACTGCTTGAAAAGATAATGATTAGCAAAAACTAATTAGGCAGCATACATGGTATGCAGATTTAGTTGAACTGTAAATCTAGTGCAATAATTAGTGATGATGTATGCTTGTTATTATACAGAGTAAACAGACAATCATGCTCCTCAGAACAATATTCTTATGCTAAAGCTTACTTTGGGTTTCTACAGTTCTTTTTATGGACTTATACTGAGTTAATCACATTAGAAGACAATAAACATTCCAAAAAAGCTGACTCCAAGACCTGGCAGTCTCAGATTTTTCAAATTTGTCAACAGCCCCAGTTTCATGTTTTTCAGTTTTTGTAGCGGCCACAATCTCTTTTTTTTTTTCTATCAGCACTAGGTGAATGTATAGAAGCATCAAATAACAGAACATTGTTCTGTAGTTAAAAGGAATATGTCTATGGGGATTTATGATTATAATTATGTACACAAAACCATTCCATTGTAGCTCTGGCAGTATGTTTAGAGTCATTGTCCTGCTGGAAGGTGAACCTCCACCCCAGTCTCAAGTCTTTTGCAGACTCTAACAGGTTTTCTTCTAAGATTGCCCTTTATTTGTCTCCATCCATCTTGCCATCAACTCTGACCAGCTTCCCTCTCCCTGCTGAAGAAAAGCTTCCCCACAACATGATGCTGCCACCACCATGGTTCACGGTAGGGAATGTGTGTTCAGTGCGATGTGCAGTGTTAGTTTTCCGCCACACAGTGTTTTGCTTTTAGGCCAAAAAGTTGAATTTTGGTCTCATCTGACCAGAGAACCTTCTTCCACATGTTTGCTGTGTCTCCCACGTGGCTTCTCGTAAACTGCATACAGCACTTCTTATGGCTTTCTTTTAACAATGGCTTTCTTCTTGCCACTCTTCCATAAAGGCCAGATTTGTGGAGTGTACGACTAATAGTTGTCCTGTGGACAGATTCTCCCACCGGAGGTGTGGATCTCTGCAGCTTCTCCAGAGTTACCATAAGCATCTTGGCTGCTCCTGTGATTAATGCTCACTTTGCCCGGCCTGTCAGTTTAGATGGATGGCCATGTCCTGGTAGGTTTGCAGTTGTGCCATACGTTTTCCATTTTCGGATGATGGTTTGAACAGTGCACTGTGAGATGTTCAAAGCTAGGGATATTTTATATAACCTAACCTTGCATTAAACTTCTCTATAACTTTATTTCTGACCTGTCTGGTGTGTTCCTTGGCATTCGTGATGCTGTTTGTTCACTATAGTTCTCTAAAAAAGCTCTGAGGGCTTCACAGAACAGCTGTATTTCTACTGAGATTAAATTACACACAGGTGGACTCATTACTAATTCGGTGAGTCTAAAGGCAATTGGTTCCACAAGATTTTAGTTTGGAGTATCAAAGTAAATAGGGCTAAATACAAATGCACGCCCCACTTTTCAGATATTAATTTTTATTGAAAACCGTTTATCATTTTTCTTTCACTTCACAATTATGTGCCACTTTAGTCCCATACACACTATCAGTTTTCCTGATGGTTTTTCTCTTCAGGTTTACCAAAACCATCTAATATGAGGTCAAACCTTAAGAGTTTCAATTTGTATGCAATAAGGCAGGCCCTTGCACAACATGGTTTTGGTAAACCTGAAGAGAAAAACCTGCAGGAAAACTGATAGTGTGTATGGGGCTTTAGTGTTGGTCTATCGCATAAAATCCAAATATAATACACTTACATTTTTGGTTGTAACATCACAAAATGTGCAAAATGTCAATGTGGTCTGGTGGGGCACCTTTTTAAAAGTAATGCCCTGTACACACGATCGGTTCATCCGATGAAAACGGTCTAATGGATTTTTTCATCAGATATCCGATGAAGCTGACTTCAGTCGTGCCTACACACCATCGGTTAAAAAAAATATCTTTTCAGAACTCTTGAGTTTGAGAGTAGGAGGTCTTGAGAAGAGCTGAGAGGATGTTTGGGTGATGTTTAAAGACAAGATTGCTGATGTAGCTTGTGGCAGAGTTGTGGATGGCTTTGTATGCTGTGGTTAGTATTTTTAATTTAATTTGCTGGGCGATCGGGAGCCAGTGTAGTGATTGGAGAGGCTTGGCAGAAAGGGGCGGTTGGTAAGGTGGATAAGTCTGGGAGCAGCATTCATGATAGACTGAAGAGGGGAATAGACTATAGCGAGGCAGGCCAATGAGAAGGGAGTTGCTGTAGTCAAAACGAGAGATAACAAGGGAGTGAATGAGGAGCTTGGTGGTTTAATTTGTTAAAAAGGGGCGAATTTTAGAGATGTTACGGAGGTGAATTCTACAAACGTTTGACAAAGATTGGACTTGAGGCTGAAATTACAAGTCAGAGTCTAGGATTTCACCCAGTAACCTGGCGTGTGGGGAGGGACTGACATTTGCATTGTTTGTTATTTTGATGGAAAAGTCATGGAGGGGGGCACGGGCAGGGGGGAATATTAGTAACTCAGTTTTAGAGAGATTTAGTTTAAGGAAGTGGTGCGACATCCATGCTGAGATGTCAGTTAGTAATCTGAGAGGAGACTGAAGGAGTAAGGTGAGGAGTAGACAGATAGATTTGGGTGTCATCTGCATATAAGTGGTATTGGAAGCCAAGGGCGGTTATCAAGTTTCCAAGGGAGGAGGTGTAGATAGAGAGGAGAAGGGGCCCAAGAACAGAGTCTTGGGGGACCCCCACAGAAAGGGGCAATGGAGAGGAGGATACAGAGTTGTAGGTAACACTGAAGGAGCGCTGTGATAAATAGGCAGAGAACCAGGATAGAGCAGAATCTTGGAGTTTATTGAGAAGGAGCGGGTGCTCAATGGTATCAAAAGGTTGCAGAGAGGTCAAGTAGGAGTATGGAGTACTGGCTGCTGGTTTTAGCAGTTAGTAAATCGTTGGTGAGTTTTAGTAAGGCAGTTTCCATGGAGTGCTGCGAGCAAAAGCCAGACTGTAAGGGGTCAAGAAGGTTATTTTCACTGAGGTAGGAGCTAAGACGGTTGTAGACTAAGCGTTCTATAAGTTTAGAGGTGAATTGGAACAATGAGATGGGTCTTAAGTTGTTCACGTTGGTGGGGTCCAATGAGGGCTTTTTAAGTATGGGAGTGATCTGCACATGTTTTAAAGCGGAGTGGAAGGTGCCACTAAAGGGAGAGATTGAAGATGTGAGTGAGAGAGCATAGGATAGAAGAAAAGGGTGACCATAGTAGTTGTGAGGGAGCAGGATCCAAGGGACAATTGGTTAGGTGGGCATCTGAGAAAAGTTTTGTAACCTCTTCAATAGTAGCTAATTCAAAAGAGGAAAGTGTTGTTAGACAAGATATGTTGGGTGGGGAAGATGTACGCACAGTAGAGGTGTCCTCACAAATTGCACCAATCATGTCTTTTAAGTGATTAGCAACAGTGGCGGCTGGTGAAGTTTTCCTTTTTGACCCCTCCCACATTCCATAAGCCCCACCCCTTATAGAATCCACCCACTCCGTCCCCTGTATTTCACCCATAGTGTCGGGAGTATACAACCCTAGCATCCCAAGACAGAGTATACAGCCCTAGCGTCATAGGACAGCGTATACAGCTCAGCCTCACAGATCAGGGTATGCAGGTATACATCATCTGTCCTGTATACAGCTAGATATATACACCCATCTTCCTTCCTGTATATAGAGACCTTCCTCCATCATCACTGATGGGTTGTAAGCTCCTTGAGGGTAGGAGCTAAAGTATATGTAAAGCGTTGAGTAAATTGACGACGTTATATAAGTACCTGAAATAAAATAAATGAATAAATAATAATGATGTATATCTGCAGTCAGTGATGATAGAGGATGGTCTCTATATACAGGAAGAAGATTGGTGTATATAGCTGTATACATTACGGGACATATGTACTCACAATTTGTGACTATTATGTAGTGTAAAGTAGTCCGTTCATGGCATGGCAGAAATCCCCAAAATCATGTATTCCAAAGCAGCCAGCGAGACATGATGTGGCACACTCACTGACACCCTGATGCTCCAGTCATTGTATTATACACCCATCATCACTATGCTTATCCCCATTTTATACACCCATCATCATCATCATACTCCAGTCCTCATCATTTTATAATACACCCATCATCACTATCCTTATCCCCATATTATACACCCGTCGTCATCATCATCATCATCGTATAATACACCCGTCGTCGTCGTCGTCATCATCCTTGTATAATACACCCATCATCGCTATCCTTATCCTTGTATAATACACCTGACATCATCATCCTCATCCTTCTAATACAACCGTCATCATCATCCTCATAATACAACTGTCATCACCATCCTTGTATAATATACTTGACATCATCATTCTCATCCTTGTAATACACCTGGGTTCAACAAACAGTTGAATTCTAAAATAGTTGATGCTTCTAATCTAGAAGCATGGAGCACCAGCCCTGGTTTCATGAGATGATCCTTCTCCTTTAGCCTGGGTTCACATTGATTGCAAAACGTGAACCAGTGCGATTTCAGCATTTCCATCTTTTCTGCAGGCAGTTCACACTGCCCTCTGCGAACCACTGCGGGTGTCATTACAATGTTAATGACACCCCCAGATCGGTTCACAGATCGCAGTGTGAAATCGCACAGAAATCGCATCACATAGGTGAGAACACATATGCAATCTGATTTCAGTGTGGGGGGAAAACAAGTCCAACTCTGCACTTTTTTTCTTAAGCATCTAATGTGAGTTCAGCCATACAACTGTATGACTGAACTCACATTTCACAGACATCACATGCGATTCGCACCACAGTGCGGGTGCAAATCACATGCCATGTCTTAGATTGCAGTAGTCTGAATAGGGGCTCATACCCTAACTCCAGTAGGTAATAGGAGAAACCAACAAAACAAATGCAGGGAAGTAAAGGGTTAACCTCTGTCCTCAGGTGATAACAGAACACTCAGTGTACATTCAGGCTCAACCTTACTACTGCTGGGACAGTTTAACTGTAACTGGAGACACGTTTTACCAGTCAGTGAGATAGCAGCACTTCAATGGCAAACTGTCACAGGGGAAGATCGGTATTTCTCTCTCCTGCAAAAAAAAATAGACTATGCCTGAGTGTGCAGCGAGCTGTTATCAGCTGTTATCAGTGAGTGAAACATTTACTTCCCTCAGTCCCGACTTCCTAGCTGCTGCTGCTTCCCCTTCTCCCCCTCATAGGGGTTTACCTTTGCCGTTATGGATCCGTTGCTGGCACTCAGTCTCAGTCCATTATTCTGTTTCCAGTGCCTGCCAGTGCCTGTCCCATCAAATGCATGGAGGAACCTGCTCCGCATACTTCCTGTCTTCTCACTCGGGCGCAATGAGAGAGAGGACAGGAAGTGACATCATGATCCAACAAAGCTGTCAATCAAACTGCCCGGACGTAGATAATACAAGCGCCGGGCAGAATCTGTGGCGCTTCCGAAAGCGCCACAAGGCAGGACAAAAGCCCGCAAATGATGCGCTGCGTCTGCAATCTTGTGATTGCATTGAGTGCAGTTAGTAATAGTAAAAGGACATTTTAAGAAAAAACAATTCTTAAAGGGCCCGTTTATTTGTATTTATTTTTTTGACTATAGGAGAGGGGGGGCGGCGCCCGGGCGCCCCCTATGGACGGGCCGCTACTGATTAGCAATCTCTTGGGCAGTGAGTGAGTTAGTAGGTAGTGGGTTAGTAGGTAGTGGGGGTGGAGGACGAAGCTTGTTTGGCAGCATGGTGGCAGGAATTGTATTCTAGAAGGGCAGATTTATATAGGGTGAAGTCTTGCAGGCATTTGGTTTTAGGCCACAGTCGTTCAAGGACACGACAATGTCTTGAGATTTCTAGTGTTTTCAGTTGTCAGGTTTGTAACGGTTGGGCCTGATTTTGAATTTGGTTAGAGGATCAAGTGCATCTAGTAATGATGAGAGTGAACTCTTGTAAACAGGTGGCCAGGTCAGAGGAGAGATTAGGTCATATAGGTGGTCAGTAGCAGAATAGAGAAGAGAAGGGTTAAAGTGGCAAAGGTTCCTACAAGTACTGTAATTGTTTGCTGCTTGGAGGGATCTCTATGTTCTACTATGTCCTCTGAAGTCTGGTTTCTGAATAGGGGTGTCTGTTTTCCATCTAATCCGCTGATGAACTTGTGTTCTAGTGAGGAAAGTTGCAGTGTCTGCATCCCTTTAGAAGTAATTAACCCTTAGGGAGTATCTCACCAAAAATATCATTCCTATTGCAGAGGATGCCTAAAATGTTACTTGTATCTGAAAGCAGGCTTCTGGAAAAATCAGTGAGCCAATCACACAAGCAGAAAATGAAATTTCTGGGGAACTTCTGTACACCAACTTTGTGCAGATTGAAAAGGAAAGGCAATTTTAGTAACATTAAATTACAACATGGCTTGTGTAGCCAGGGCCGCCGTCAGGGGCGTACAGGCATTACACCTGTAAGGGGCCTGGCCTTCTCCCTTTTCAGCTCGCGGCTGAGAGGAGAGGAGAAAGTGTTTGTTTCTGTAGTCCCCCTCTAATGTAAACACTTACACCCCCCCCCCCGGTTCTCAATTCGCGACAGCACCTCCCCTGGTTTTAAATTCGCAGCAGCACCCCCAAAATTTCTGATGGCTTCCCTGTGTGTAGCAATTGTTTATGCTATATTAATTTTGTAATTTGCTATATTTTTTCAGGAAAGTGAAGTTACCCAATAAAGCAGTAAAACATATATTAAATGATAAATACAATAAAGCAGCTGTCCTCGAAAGTACTGCCAGTAGATGTCCTCAGTCCTGGAGGTTGAATGATGGCATTTCTCTGACCCCAGGCAGTCATGGACCTACAAGCCAGCAGGTGGATCAAGCCTGCCTTTTAATTACACAAAGCCACGTCGTTTCATGATGCACTATTACAACTTTCTGGACACTGGCATCCTAACAAGCAATGACGTCATAAGTTAATAAGGATGATTTCTGTTGTCTCCACAGCATCCTTGTTTGACCCCCCTCTGCCCCTCTCCCTCAGCACTGGGGTCATATTAGCTGAGAAAATTGAGGGGGGAAAGAAACATAGGAATACTAGTCAGTACCAGTGTGCAAAAGTTATTTGCTTTGAAATAATGAATCACGTCTAATGTTGGGTGTCTCCTTGTGGATGTTGCTGCATTATGTAAAACTATTTGAATCGTTTTTAACAGTTTTTACAGTTTTGAACGGGGTGCTTCGAGACTCTCCATAATTTTAAAGGGTGCCTTGACTGAAAAAAGGTTGAGAAAGACTGATGTAGACAAGAAAGTGCTTTGTCATATATTGGTTCTATACAGATATTAAAAACAAATAGTTCTGCTGTTTCTAGTTGTAAAATTTTGAGAGTGAAGAGCAAAGAACACACTGGTTTGTACACTCCTTGGAGTCTGGAGCTCTTTGGGCACTATCTCTTAACAATAACATCAGCACATGAGACTAAGCGAGCAGTACAATATAGGGCAAGATTCAGGTAGAGTTAGGCTGGAGTATCAGTGATACTCCAACCTAACTGTCACTTTGAGCCGGCGTTTTTGTTTTCTGTAACCAGAAAACAAGAAACGCCGGGTTGGAGTTCCTATACGAGCGGCGTAATTGTATTACGCCGTCGTATCGGAACTTCAATTTTAAAAATGGCGCGCGGGGCGTTCCCGCAGATTAACGCCGAGAATATGTTAATCAGCGGGAATCGGAAATTCACGATCGTATTAGGGTGCGACGCAGTGACTTTCCGACGTTTCCGTAAGAGATACGCGGCGTAAAGATTAAGCAGCCCCCTAGTGGAGTATCCTATGTTAAGTATGGCCATCGTCATCGCGTCGCAAAAAAAAAATTCGAGTCGTTTGCGTAAAACGTCCGTGAATGGGGATTGACGTCATTGACGTTACCTGAAAGAATTTGGAGCATGCGCACTGACAGTCGACGCATGCGCAGTACGTTCGCCGCGGGATCGCGCATAGTTAACATAATACACGCCCCCTACCCGCCCAATTTGAATTCCGCCGGCTCATTTTCGCTACGCCGCCGCAACTTTAGGAGCAAGTGCTATGTGAATAACAGTACTTGCTCCTAAAGTTACGGCGGAGTAACGTAAATGAGAAACGTTACTCCAAAGTAAAGAAGCGCCCATCTACCTGAATCTGGCCCAGATTGTTTTTCCATTTATTTTCAAGCAGAGGGCTTTTTACTGTACACTAATGGATAGTGAGAAAAGGACCCAAATGTATTTAACATGTGTTAACATACTGCAGATTACAGGCAGTTAACATTTATTTTCCCGTCAGTAATAAAAATAAAAAAAAAGTGTTTATATTATACAGAGCATTATTCATTATTCAGAATAATTTTAATCTGAAACGCATATGTTTCAGTGCAAAATTTTTTTTTGGAATTTTTAAATGTGAGTTTAGCAACACCTGTGGGACTAAGGCAGATGTTTGATCTGCTCTTCTTAACTATTGAAGGCACCCTTATCTCACATGTACATACTATATGTTGTCCATAGTACAGGATTTTGCAACAGCTGATGAGGCAAAACATTGAAATATGCTGAAGAGTCCTTTCATTACCGTATTTGCCAGTGTATAAGGCAACTGGGTGTATAAGACGACTCCCTAATTTTCCAGCTAAAATGTTGGTTTTGAGATATACTCGCTGTATAAGACGACCCCCTTCCTGACACAAACAACCGCTGACAGGAACAGGCTTTATTCAGCCTAAAACAGTAAAACAGGTGGTGAAGGCACGGTTTTGCCACTTTCGGACTGCCCACCTATAGAAAAACATGCAACCACTCAGAGCTGTACACATACTGCTTTGCTTCACAGCCTTCGCAAAAATGAAATCTGTGTTTGGCAGGCAATACCACCACTGGACGTGACCAATTCAAGTGAATGGGGCCCACCACAACTGCCTTGTATTTGCACATAATTAAAACAGGCTGCGAGGAGGTGAGATATTGCCTTACAGCCTCCTGTTAATAACTCTCCACTGCGGATCAATGGCAGTCATTAAAATTTGGACTGTTTAATAACAGTCACGGTGTATGAAGTCCTAACCTGACATCATCTTCACTGCACCTGTAAACATTAGTTCATGCTTATAAGAATCATAAGGCGAAAATTAGACATACTGAATATAATCATCAGATCTGTCCAGGTAGAACTGTCTAGGAGAACTTTATATGCCCTTTGTAATATGCTCTTTTTTGTGCCTCATTTCAGAATATATTAGTTTCTATATTTCAATTTACAGCAACCATTAAAAAGAAAATATGCATTACGTTATTGAAGAGCCACATGTAAGTGCTGGCAGGGTGTCATGATTACTTAGTCACCAATCCTGCTCTTCCCCTCCCCGTCTCTGCCCGAGGCATGATTGGGAAGTACCCTGCTATGCAAGGTCTGCTCCACATTATCTGAACTAACTACTTAAGTGCTGGAATAGACGATGGACCTCTTCCATACGTTCTTGTACATAGCAGCAGAATATGTAAACGGGTATTAGGGTGAACCATTCAGTGGATAATGAGGAACAATTAAATTTTGGCAGTGTACATCCTAGTACCTTATAAGACTGTATCTGCATGTTTGTGCAATGATGTGACTGGGACAAAATACAAAGAGCTAAATAAGTGAGTCCAAGCATGCATAACTTCTCAGAAAATTTATTTTATTGGTTTTGGACATGTGGAGGAATAAAGTGGGCAATGATCTTCTGTTGTAAATACAAAGTAACAGTTAAATCCTGTGTTCTTTGTTCCTTCATTGTTTCTAAAAGCCTTAGGCCTCGTACACACCATCGGACTTATCCGATGAAAACGGTCTGCGGACCATTTCCATCGGATATGTCCGATCGGGAGTTTGATCCGATGGCGTGTACACACCATCGGATCAAATTCCCCGCCGCCGGACGGAGCGGTGACGTGGCGGTGACGCGGCGGTGACGTTGACGCCGCCACGTCACCGCTACGTCACCGCACCAGGAAGTAAAACACTTCCACGCATGCGCCGAATACATTCGGCGGCGGCGCGGCGGCGGTGCGGGACAACATGTCTGCTGGTAAGTGCACTAACCAGCAGACATGTCGGGCGGACAGATTCCCACCGGATAGATTTCAAAGCTTGCTTTCAAATCTGTCGGGTGGACAAATCTGTCCGCTAGCCCATACACACGAGCGGAGATGTCTGCTGAAACGGTCCATCGGACCGTTTTCAGCGGACATATCCCCTCGTGTGTACGAGGCCTTAGAAATATAAACCTTTTTTACGTTACTCACCTATGAAGGTAAACATATGACAAAATGACACACTCATCCTTGTAATCATAATGCATTGTTCCAATTTTAATCAAGGAGCAGAAACTAAGCACTTTTATATAATTAGCTTTCGTTGGTTGCCTTTTAACTTCTTATTTTCACTGTAAAATCTGCAAATTTTGGTCAGAAACATGGGTTGTTTTAAAACTTTTAAAGGAAAAAAATGAATCCCACTACGGAAAATATATAAATATATGCTAGAATTTTGGTGCTAGGATGGTAAAAAGTCTGAAAGATATGGGAAAAAAAAAAAATATATATATATAAAAAAAGTTTATCAGTGGCTGCCCATACATATGTGCTACACCTAAATGGAGTATGAGTAGAATATAATTAAATGTGTAGGTGGTGGCGCCTACTGGTATGTGAACAACTGTGTTCGTGGGGTGCTGGTACCAAAAGGTGCTGGTGCTTTAAATCAATAAATATTAGATAAATACATTTTAGGTAGTAAGCACTAGCACTTTTAGGATAACTAGCACGTTACCATTGGTTCACACACCAGGGATTTCTACTGTTTCCCACATGGACATTTAATAGCCAATTACACATTTATTTACCAATTTATTTATCTCATATTTATTGGTTTAAAGCACCAGCACATTTTGGTACCAGCACCCCACTAACACAGTGGTTCACATACCAGTAGGCGCCACTACACATTTAATTATATCCTGTTTTAAAACTTTTAGTGATTAAATTGGTATAGAATGTTTGTTTTTTTCCATTTTAAACTTTTCCATTAACAGATATAAAAAATAAAATAAAAATCTTAAAATGCTACACCACCAAAAGAAATCCTAATTTATCCAAAAAAGCAATACATGTATTATGCCTCGTTTCCACTGAGCGGATCGGTTCGGTACGGTTCGCTATTTTGGGTGTTTCCATTATGAAAGCGCGCCATAAAAGCGAACCGTACCGCGCCAGCAAGGGTCCTGCTTCAGATGAGGGTCCAAAGAAAAGTGGAGCAGTACGGTTAGGGCGGAGGTACTGGCGTCACGCGGTTCATTCCACTGATTGGTGGACAGAAAACAGCTATGCTGACGTCAAAGCAAAGCGCCAACCAATCACCACGTCGATAGTCCATATAAAGGAGAAGGATGGCAGCAAACAACAGGCTTTGGTTATCTGAGGAACTATCTACTTTCCTATCAATTATTGGTGATGGCGTTATTCAGAGTGAGCTTGATGGATCAGTGAGAAATGAGAAGGTATATAAAGAAATTTCTCAGCGGATGGCAGCCGAGGGATTCGAACAGACGTCGGTCCAGTGTAGGGCAAAGCTGAAAAAGCTTAAAGCTCAATATAAAAAAATTAAGGATGCCAACAGCCGTAGTGGAAATTGTCCAACTGCTTGGAGGTGGTACGACGCCATGGACGCCATTTACGGTCATCGGCCAGCAAACCAAGGCAGGGAGGGAGATCTGGACTCTGCAACTTTAATTCTGGAATCCATGGTAGACCCCTTTGGTAAGTTAATTTTTTTTAAACTTTGCATAGGATATCGCTCTGCTAACCATTTGAAATTAAATATCTAACCATATGTTTATTTTCAGAAACAGTTGATGGACTCTCCACTGATGTATCAAACATTTCAGATGATGGACCTTCAACGTCTTTCAGCAGCAACAGCAGTTTTTTATCAGACCAACCACCGAGTAGCCAACCACCGAGTAGCCAACCACCGAGTAGCCAACCACCGAGTACTCCAAATGCACCCCGACACAATGGTAAGACATGATGATAATCAATAAATTCTCTGGGGGCAGATGAGCAGTGCTGTGTATTGGTGTAGCAGATGAGAGGGGGGGGTGATCAGTTGTGGGGGAGATGTGCAGGAGGTACAGTGGTGGAATAGATGAGAGGGGGGGGTGATCAGTTTTGGGGGAGATGTGCAGGAGGTACAGTGGTGTAATAGATGAGGGGGGGGGGTTCAGCTCTGGGGGGCAGATGAGCAGTGCTGTGTATTGGTGTAGCAGATGAGAGGGGGGAACAGAAGTGGGGTAGTTAATCAGTGTGGTACAGTCTGGTGCACTACATATATTAGTATCATTTGTCTTTTCCATTTATAGCTATGAATAAGCATTGAGGATCAATGCGGAACGCGTTTGCTGTGTAATTTCCCACTGTTTGCTGTTGTTTTGTAGTGCATTTTTTTTTACCCCTATAAAGGGCACGTTTTTTCATACCTTTTGGAGTGCGGCTGTCCATATACGTTTCTTTTCTGCCTGGGGCAGATGAGAAAGGGGTTTACAGTATTGGTTGGACAGATGACAAAAAGAATGTTTTTTTTTTTTGTATAATACAGGTGAAAGAAGAAGGTTGCAGTTGGATCTGCGCACAGTCATGGAGGATATTTAGGCAGCTGGAAAGAATGGATAACCTTTCTGAGAGAAGGTTTCAAGCACTACGTCAGGATGCACAGGAAGCTATGCGCCAGGAGGCAGAAATTGCCCGGATGCAGATGGAGCAGTTGGCTACCTTCAACCAGGCCTTCCTCGGTGTCCTTGGTCAGCTTGTTCAAGTGATTGGAGCCAATCGTCAACCCAGGTCACCACCCAGACAGTAATGCCTTTCATGCAGCACAGGACCTGTACCCATTTTTACTTTTAACCACTTCGGGTCCGCGCTATTGACAGAATACGTCAACAGCACGGACCTGAGGCGCCGGGGTCACCTCTTTGGACGTGATTTACTTGTAATTCCCCGCGGGGAAAAACAGTCCCGACGCATCACCGAGGATTCGATGCGTGTACCCGGCGGCCGCGATGTCCGTCAGGTACACACGATCGGCAGTGACAGAGCAGGGACGTGGAGCTCTGTGTGTAAACACAGAGCTCCACGTCCTGTCAGGGAAAGGAGACAGATGCTGTTTCCCTTGTACATAGGGAGACAGCATCGATCACCTCCCCCAGTCACCCCCTCCCCCCCACACAGTTAGAACACACCCAGGCAATACATTTAACCCCTTCCTCACCCCCTAGTGTTAACCCCTTCAATGCCAGTCACATTTATACAGTAATTCGTGCATATTTATAGCACTGGTCGCTGTATAAATGTGAATGGCGCCAAAAATGTGTCAAAAGTGTCCGATGTGTCCGCCGCAATATCGCAGTCCCAATAAAAATCGCAGATCGCCGCCATTACTAGTAAAAAAAAAATATAAAAAAAAATCATAATTCTGTCTCCTATTTTGTAGGTGCTATAACTTTTGCGCAAAGCAGTCACTTATTGTGATTTTTTTTTTTTACAAAAATATGTAGAAGAATACGTATCGGCCTTAACTGAGAAAAAAAAATTAAAAAATGTTGAAAAAAAAATTGGGATATTTATTATAGCAACAATTAAAAAATATACAGTATATATATTTTAAAAATGTCGCTCTTTTTTTGTTTATAACGCAAAAAATAAAAACCGTACGGGCGATCAAATACCACCAAAAGAAAGCTCTATTTGTGGGGAAAAAAAGGACGCCAATTTTGTTTGGGAGCCACGTTGCACGACCGCGCAATTGTCAGTTAAAGCGACGCAGTGCCGGAAGCTGAAATTTCGCCTGGGCACGAAGGGGGTTTATGTGCCCAGTAAGCAAGTGGTTAAAGGAGATTTAATTATTTTGTGTTTAAAAAGTTATATTTTATTTTATTAATAGGCTACTTTTGAGCCAGCACCAATCACACAAGATTGGACACTTTTCCTCCTTGCTGCACATGGCTTTAGTTGTAGTGCTGCTCTGATTCCCTCCTGGCACCTTTTCATTATCACCCACACCTTGGAAGGTGCAGCCTGGATTTCAGCAAAAGGCACCCCCGATGGCTTCATATATTTTTTCTTTGTCTGAATTTCTCACTTCCTGTTCCTTCTCAGTAAACTTTACAACATGCTTACTGAGGAGGAACAGAAATTGAGAAATTCAGACAAATATTCAAAAAAACATTTACAAGTGATGTTGAAAAATAAGCAAACTTTGCACTGGCTCACTTAAAAAAAAAAAATTTACAACCGCTTTAGGTTATTGTTTAAGAGATTGTACATTACCCAAATTTTTACTTTAAAAAAAGTATGAAGATTAATTTTTTGTTAAATAAAAATACAAAATAGACTTCTACGAGTATGTCGTTTCTGCAACATTTTATTAAACTTATAATAAAGTAAATAAAAATTGTACTAATAAATGATAAAATATTAAACGTTAAGGTGCCACATCAGAGCCTGACGTATTTCGCTGCACTCTTCTTCCATATCTTGTGCTGCTGTTACTGGTACTGGCTCTTCTGGAGATGTATTCTAATCCTGGTCAAAGTCTTCTCCGTGACTTTCACAAAGATTGTGAAGAGTGCAGCAAGTTAGGACCATGGATTTGGTAAGTTGAATGTCACTGTCATTCCTCTTCATAAGACACCTCCACCTACCCTTAAGTCTTCCAAAAGCATTTTCCACTACAACACGTACCCTGGATGTTTTCTTGTTGTAGGTTTGCTGCTCTGTTGTTAGGCGCCCATTGTCAGGAAATGGTTTCAGAAGCCAATTTTGTAAAGGGTAGGCAGAGTCTCCAAGCACATAGTAGCCAACATTCACCCCACAAATGTTCTTAGTGCTCACCGGGTAGAGTCCTCCCTGGCCAACCCAATCCCAAAGTGTTGACAATCGGAGAACCCGAGCATCATGCAAACTACCTGGCTTTCCTACATTCACATTCCAGAACAGTCCCTTGCCATCCACTACTGCCTGGAGGATGATGGAATGCCAGCCTTTTCGGTTGAAGTAGTCGGTGTGGTATTCTTGTGGTGCTATTATTGGTATGTGTGAGCCATCAATAGCACCAACACACTGTGGAAGGCCCCACCTGTTCTCAAAGTACTCAGCCATGTCTTTAAGCTTTTCCCAGTCCGGAAAATGCACAATGTCAGGAGCTAGCAATGTGCAGACAGCCTTACAGAAGTCCTGCACACACCGACACGCTGAAGATTTGCTCACACCGAAAAGATGGCCTATACTCCTGTATTCACTGTTGGTAGCCAGCTTCCACAGAGCAATGGCAACTCTCTTCCTCACAGGCAAACTGGCTCTGAAGTTTGAATGTGAAAACGAGAATGGTAAGGGAAAGGAAAGGGTGGACTGGGGAAGTAGAAGGGATAAGAAAAAACAAAGGGATTGCACTCACATGGGCCACATCCGTATATGGAATCAAAATTAGAAAACAATAACTGTGGAGAGGTATTGGAGGTCGGACTATCGAGGCCAAGGAAGTAGTTTAAAAATATAGTTTTAATGTATTCATAAAAATAAAGCAAATTTGACATATACATAAAAATAACAATGATACATATATACAGGTGAACCGCTCTATACACAAAATCCCCAAAGTCGCCGACGCGCGTTTCGCCGTGGGGCTTCTTCAGGACGGATGTTTAAGGATTGTCATGCAGATGTACACCCTGGGACACGGACGCCTGTACAAGTTAACCCCCTAAATGAAGGCTGCTAATAGCACCATATTATAATTTCTTTTATGAATGTTGGAAATACCCTTACTTTGACTCTACTGTCAATTAACAGATCTATAACAAGCTCTGAGGACTTTCCTGAATTCAGTATTTTTCATACTATCGAATATCCGATCGTGGTGTGTGCCCTGTCTTGCATTGGTTGCAGAGTCATCGGCCATACAACTATTTTTATACATCTCCTTACAAAAATCCTTAAACATCCGTCCTGAAGAAGCCCCACGGCGAAACGCGCGTCGGCGACTTTGGGGATTTTGTGTATAGAGCGGTTCACCTGTATATATGTATCATTGTTATTTTTATGTATATGTCAAATTTGCTTTATTTTTATGAATACATTAAAACTATATTTTTAAACTACTTCCTTGGCCTCGATAGTCCGACCTCCAATACCTCTCCACAGTTATTGTTTTCTAATTTTGGCTCTGAAGTTTGTATTTCTCTTTTCCATTACTGGACGTAGCTTGGCAGAAAGGAAGGAGAAGGTTTCCTCTGACATCCTGAAATTCTGCACCCACTGTCTGTGTGTAAATCCTGGGACGGTCACATTCCACCAATCATTGGCACGAGGGAAAGCCCAAATCACTGGGCTGTGGCGCTGCTTTGCCAAAAGGAGAAGCATCTGAAAAAAAAAATAGAAATGGTAACATATCTCAAAAAATAAACATCTTTCAAGTCAATGTGTATGTCAAGGTTGGTTGGTAGGTCAGTGTGTGTGTCATATTGGTGGGTCAGTGTGTGTGTGTGTCAGTGTGTGTGTCATATTGGTGGGTCAGTGTGTGTGTGTGGGTCAGTGTGTGTGTCAGTGTGTGTGTGTGTGTGTTTCAGTTAAGTCGGTCAGTTGTGCTTACCCTATAGCGCTGCCGTCTTTGTCTTAGCCGCACCAATGTGTACTTCTCCTCCCGGCTACACATCCAAGCTAAAATGTTCCTTTTCTTTTGTGCTGTGTTTCTCCTGGCCGCTCGCAACCTTCTCCCATACAATGCGGCATGTATTTTGCCTATAAAGAACCAAAAGGCTAGCAGAGAAAACACGAGCTGCTGAATGACCTCCATTGTTGTTTATTTTTTTTTGTTGTTTGGTTGACGCTGAGTGACTCTGCACCACGTTTCTCGTCGCACTAGTGTGACATCACGAGAGGGATTTTTTTCTAAAACCTGTATGGCCCTGGTGGTCCGACTGGCAGTGGAAACGCTCACCAGAATAGACCGGGCCCCTCTGACCCGTTCCGTTCCAAGCGACCCAAACCGATCTGCTCAGTGGAAACGAGGCATAACACTATCAAAAGACAATGACAAAGTAAACGCGGTAAATAGCCCTATGGCTGAAATGTGTTCAAATCCTTAAAGTGTGTAGATGACTTTGATTATTCCCTCCAGCTCTTACACCTGTAAGCCCCTTATGGACTATAGCAACTTTTAGACCACTTTCACACTGGGATCGTGGCCATGTTAACGCTAAATTGCCACTCGTTTTAGCTGCACTTTAGTGATGTTTAAGCAGCGCTTTTCGGCTGCTTATGGGGAGCTTTTAACCCCAAAGAAGGTATTAAAAACCATGTTGCATCGCTTCCAAATCGCTTTTCAGGTGCTTCGGAAGCGCTGCCCATTCAAACCAATGAGCAGGGTGTTTTGGGAGCGCTAAATATAGTGCTCCCAACCTGCCCCAAAGATGTTGCTTGCAGGACTTTTTGGAACGCCCCGCAAGCGCACCACCACAATGTGAAAAGTCACACTTGAGTGAATGGGAGGTGGTTTTCAGGCGCTTAGCAGAGGCTATTTCCAGTGCTAAAGTGACTGAAAACCCCCCCAGTGTGTCTAACTTAATGCTGTGGGCCTAGTTATTTGGTGATAACTTTGCCATGGTTAAGTAAAACTATATATTTATTTATTTTTTGAGGGGAGGGGGGTGGGTGGGTGGCAAACAAGTCATTTTGCTAAATTATCCAGCACAACTCATTTTATTGTATATGTGATCTTTATGCAATAGTGTTTCTGGTTTATAATGACAATAAAATTTAATGTATGGTAATAAATGACAAAGGCACTTTTGTTTTCCAGTTTTGTGCATTTTTAATGCGACTCTGAAAATAAAGAACAAATGAAGAAAAGTTTAACATATGGTTTAAAAAAAAAAAAAAATTAATTAAGAGGCGAGAAAGGAGTTAGTTAGAACTGCTTAATGATAATATGAGTTTTATTGGGACACATTTTATTTCTTTTTTACTTGTAAGGTTGCTTTAACTGATGTCATGCTGATCAAAGGCCATCCATTCTGCATAACAATGAACCAAAATAAATGAAACAAAGTAAATATAATGTAACATTAGTGGCATTTGGAGTGCTGATCTTATACAGGAGCTGTTGGAGCCACCTGTGAAACAGAGCAATCCCAGCTGTCATTTTGAGGAGAAAAGTAGAGAAGATATGCCTAGGAAGTTTGTCAAATTTTTTAACCACGTAAGGACCGGACCAATATGCTGCTAAATGACCCAAGGTGTTTTTACAATTCGGCACTGCGTCGCTTTAACAGACAATTGCGCGGTCTTGCGACGTGGCTGCCAAACAAAATTTGCGTCCTTTTCTTCCCACAAATAGAGCTTTATTTTCATGGTATTTGATTGCCTCTGCGATTTAAATTTTTTGCGATATAAACGGAAAAATACAGAAAATTTAGAAAAAAATTATATTTTCTACTTTTTGTTATAAGAAAAATCGAATAAACAAAATTTTAGTCAAACATTTAGGCCAAAATGTATTCAGCCACATGTCTTTAGTAAAAAAAATTGCATTATAAAAAAAAAATAGCTACCTAGTGCCAACAGTGACACGAATACAGTGATCAGAAAACCGATCGCTTAGTGACACTGGCAATAGGGGGTGAAAGGGTTAACTAGGACAGTGATCAAGGGGTTAAACCTTTATTAGGGGGGGTACGGGGCTACCCTGGACCTAACACTAACTGCCTGTCACAGTAACTGTCACACTGACACTAAATGCAGTGATCAGTAAATATATGATCACTGCTATTAGTGACACTGTGATAGGGGGCTGGAGGGGGTGATCGGAAGGAGTTACGGTGCCTATGTGTGTGGTGTCAGTGTGCTGTTGGTGCGACTTACTGTGTGATGTCTTCTCTCCTCTCGTCGGATTGAAAATACCGCCGAGAGGAGAGCTGACATCACTTCCTCTTCCAGTGTTTACATTACACAGGCAGAGGAAGTGCAAGGTGGGGGGATGCCGGATTGGCTGGGAGCGATCACGAGGGGGCGGACAGAAACAAACAGCCACCCCCTCATCACGGATCGCTCCCGGAGGTAAGACGACCGCCGCAGATAGCGGGGGAGTCCCGATCGGACTCCCGACCTGCAAGAAGGCAGGGACGTACATGTACGCCCATGTGCCTGTACGTGCCATTTTGTGGACGTACATAGTCGTGCGGCGGTCGTTAAGTGGTTTAAGGAGTATATACTACGATTGGGGTCCAAAAGTGATCAAAGACCAACATCGTGAAATATATTTGTTCTGATGGCTGCATGCAGGTAATACTTGCAGTAGTAGTATTCAACACATTAGTTAGTTTCATTATTTTACATGCAATTATTTTTCTTTTCTCCGCCTTTACTTATTTATTTATTACAGGTACTTGTATAGCGCCATCAATTTACACAGCTCTTTACATATATGTTGTACATTCACATCAGTCCCTGCCTTTACATGCAGACCAAAGTGCTAAGAAAAAGCAACATAACTGGGGCTGGGACTAACTAAAGGCCTTAGAGAGTGTGTGAACTGATGCAGAAACCTCCTTCAAAAATTATAAAATATGTAACTATGTGAATCAAATGTGACTGTAATAAGCACTCCATTTGATCTGCAAATTTGGAGATTTTTTTTGCTACATTGCCCCATGGCATGTGCTGTAAGTTCACATAGGGTGCAGAATCTTAGCGGCAGTTGGTCTTCATCAGAGCTCCTGATTATGGAGATAAGCAAGGAAGCCTAGTGGTCCTGGTTTACTTTGCTCTAAACTAACATTAAGTTGCAGCCTTCAGGATTGCCCACCGATGGCGAAGCTTGAACATAGAGGTTACCAGTGTAGAAACTGTTCCCTGGGCTACAAACATGAGAGTAGTCAGGGGTCAAGGCAGTTATGAGAGTGAGGTCTGAGAAGATAAAAGCATTACCAGGTTCAAGCAGAGGTCTAGGCAGACTGCTAGCAAGAGTGTAGTCAGGTCATTTTGGGTTAGCAACAAACAAGCAACTGGAAGTCAAGTATTATAGCTGTTTTTTTTCTAAGGTAGCTGGCGATAAAACACAACTCTATGGGGTTTCCAGGCGATAATTTTGAAGGATTCCTTACAGCACAATATTCATGGATGTCTTTAGTCACAGTGTGCTCTGACAGCTTATATTTGATTGTGTAACTTATTTTTTTTTTTTCTTGTGCAATGAGTTTGTTTTACATACAGCAGAAGCACCCCAATCCTATTAATTTCAGTTTAAAAAATTATTTCCAGAGGCAGTAGCTTTAGCAGCATCACATTCTTTTTTAACAAGTGTTACAAAGCCTGTTTTGACTAGTGAAAGTAACAGCCGCAACAGAAAAGCAGTTATAGCTTGCTAAAAATAAAAATGTGTTAGTATTTTTCTTATTGTAGTACTTCACTGCATAGCCTATTATTTTTTATTTTTTTGGTTTGTTTTTAAATGGACGATGTACTGTAGATGTGGAAGAATTTGCATGCCAGTCAATTCTCTGCTGACTGTGCTGTGGCTGTATTGATAGGTAACTTTGGGGGGGGGGGGGAGGCAATTGTGCCCTACCTCTAGTTTGTGTGATCCTGCCACCACCATGTCCTGCAGGGCCTGCTTACTCTCTACTACCTCCAGATGCAGCATATCTGCCTCTCAATTTAGACCTGCCTGTCATTGTAGTATTTCTTTTGGTGGGGGGGGTGAATGGAGCGTTTAGCTTTTACTATAACTATGGTGATAGGGGATAAATATGTGGGGCTTTAGGTGCACAATAGTTACTGCATTGCACACAGCACTGCGTTTCGATAACAACTGTTCAGCAACAGGAGTATACTGCACACCCTAAACTTAATAGAGGCCCTAGTAAAAAAAATCTAATAAAATATAGACATGTGCAGACTGGAATATTTTGTTTTGTTTTTTTGTTCTCGTTTGGAAAATAAATGTATTTAGTTACTCCCGAAAATCGTTTTGATTTATTTCGTTTTTGGTTGGGTAATAGCTTTCGTCCAAAAATCCAATAATACTTGGTTTCTGTCGAATGGTCAAAAGAATATTCGACGGAACGTCGAATCTTTATGTCGAATGGTACATTTCCGTTCGAATATTCCACCTACAAGAATTCTAATGTTGTATGACTAGTAATAATGTTGAATCTATTTTCTCATAAATCGAAATCTAATCCCTCTAATGTCGAATCTTTTCTCTATAATGTCAAATCTTTTCCCTATAATATCGAATCTTTTCCCTATAATGTCGAATCTCTCTATATCGAATTTTTACCGCAATGAAAACGAAAATAAAGCATTTTTTATGTCGGATCTTTCGGTTTTCGTTTCTTGCACTTTCGTTATCGTTTGTTAAAACGATAACGAAAAAACGTGATTTTCGGACGAAAATGCATTCTAACGAAAACGAATGCACATGTCTAATAAAATATCCCCCATCCAAAAAAAAGTATATAACCCCAAAAACACAAAATCCACAAAAACACATTTTTTTGACCCTAGTAGAAATAATATTGGAGAAATGTAAAATGAAAGAAAAATTACACTGATAAATTACAAAGGATGCATATGGGTGGCTCAGAAGCTAGAAAACAAGTACAGTTTTTACTGATACAAAAAAATAGTCCCAAGAATGTCCGTTGGGCGTATAGAACTGTGAACAAAGAGGTTTACTCAAGGGAATGTAGCTAAATAGTACAGCAATGTACAGCATAGTAGAATGCTCAATCTCTTCCAACAATCTCCTTGTGCAGATTTTTCTGATCACTCCACACTAGTTTTAGGGAAAGCCAGTGATGTCATGTCCTCACTTACAGATTTCCTACTACGGTGCAAAGCTGATCGCAGACTATATTTCAGAATGCTGGCAGACAAAGTAGAATGAGAAAGTCAATTTATTGAACATGTGGGTTTATTATAGATCTGAAAAACGTGAAGCCACTCATTTGAATTGGTGAATGTAGCAGTTTATTTTCACTTGAGCTTTAAGAGTTCTGACAAGAGATTATAGTTTGGGTAATGATCATGAGGAACCACCTGGAGTGAATAAGCTAGTGAATAATGCGCAATATGTGCAGCTGTAATTACAAGCACAATGTGCTATAATTTGTGTATTGGTAGCTACCTTACTTTTGCCATTTGCTGCAGTAGACAGCCTCTGTGGGCGGTTTTAGCTCAGGTAGCAAAAGTCCTAATGGTAGTATAACAGTTCAATGCCCTGCCACTGTGTTAAATTAGTAATGGATTTAAAAAAAAAATGACTCTGCAATTAGAGTAGCTCTAACATGTTATGTTGAGTGGAGAAAACTGTGTTGTAGGTTTTCTCTGGGTTTGAATGTTCTGGATTGAGGTCTTAAGCTTGAAGGTTTCAAAGTGTCTTGAGTGTCTTGAACCTTTATTCCTGTGTTCAAGTTTTGTTGGATGCCTGCAGACTGTGTGAGTACTAGGCATGTGCGTTCCCGTTCGTAACGAATGGATTTTCGTACGAATTTGTTAGTATTCGTACATTCGTTTCAATTCGAACATCCGAACAGCTGAAAGACCCAAAATACGAAAATTACAGAATTACGAATAAGCAAAATAACGAACAAACGAAAATACGAACGTATGATTGGACAATCTTACTAAAATACGAAACACCGAAAAAGCAAAAGAACGAAAATTACATCTATAACGAATGATTTGCATTCCGTATTTTAAATCCTTTGTCTGTTCGTATTTTCATTCGTATGTTCGTATTTTCATTTGTGTGTTTTGTAAATCCGTTTCTTTGTCTGTTGTAAATTTGTACTTGTATCGTTCTTTCGAATGGGCACTGGGCATTGTAGTTAGTGAGTGATGTATCTTACTTAATATATTAGCCAATCAGCTTATCTCTTTTGTGCTGAGTCATATTGTTGGCAAAAATGTCCGACCGTGTGTACGGGGCTTAAGAGAAAGTATATCTTAATATGGATTAGCCGCATGTTGCTATGTATTTACGAAAGTACAAAATTACGAATCCATTAAACGAAAATTATTATTTAACAAAATTACGAATTTCCAATCAACGAAAATAAATTAGACAGAATTCCGAATCATCCAGTATAAACGAAAATAAAACTGTTACGAAAATACGAACGGGTTCGAATAGGAAAACTTGCGTCTTACGAAATACGAATGGGTCAGAATAGGAAAACTTGAGTCTTACGAAATAACGAATCTTTACGAATCTACGGAACGAGACGAAACGGAACAAAAAAATATGAAATTTTTTGTTGTGCACATGTCTAGTGAGTACAGTACTTGCTCAAACATGCCATGGGTATATGTGAAATTAAAACCCAAAATACATTCTGCTGCATCTGCATGTGTTAGGCCCTGTACACACGAGCAAATGAATCTGATCAAATCGGTCTGACAGACCGATTTGATCAGATTTATCTGCTGGCTGTTTTGGTTTGATCGCTGTACACACGATCAAACCAAAATCCCCGCCGGCAGACAGCGCGATGACGTGGCGGTGACGTTGACGCCGCCACGTCATCACACCAGGAAGTAAAACACTTCCGCGCATGCGTTGAATCCATTCGCCGCATGTGCGGGCAGATATGTCTAACCAGCAGACATATCGGTCCGACGGGTTCCCAGCAGACAGATTTTAAAGCGGGCTTTAAAATCTGTCTGCTGGACAAATCCGTCTGCTCGCCCGTACACACGATCAAATCTGTCTGCTGAGACGGTCTGTCAGACCGTTTTCAGCAGATAGATTTGATCGTGTGTACACGGCCTGAGACTTTTTGGGAGCCTAGCTGTGTACAGTGAAATCAAAAATTTACACCCTTAGAAATCCTGAAGGCGGTGCTTGGTTTTCGGGTCCTGTACACAGCTAGGCTCCCAAAAAGTCTCACACATGTGATATCCCCGTACTCAGGAGAAGCAGCAGAATGTATTTTGGTGTGTAATTCCACATATACCCATGGCACGTTGGAGCGATATATAATTTAGTGACAACTTTGTATGAAACAAAAAACTAATTGTAATTTTCCCGAAACTTGTGGCAAAATATAACATATTCCATGAACTCAACTGTCTGTTTTCAGCTGCTTTGTTAATTGCTTGTACCTTTGCGCAGTCTGTTTTCTCTCTTTATCATGAACTCAACATGCCTATCAGCACATGAAGTGTCTACTTTCCAAAATGGAGTCAGTTGGGGGGGTTTGTGCTATCTTGGCATTTCATGGCCTCCAAAACTGTGATAGGTAGTAAGGAAGTGAAATCACCATTTTACGCCCTTAGAAAGCCTGAATGTGGTGATTGGTTTTCAGGGTCATGTACGCAGCTAGGCTCCTAAAAAGTCTCACAAATGTGGTATCCCCATACTAAGGAGAAGCAGCAGAATGTATTTTGGGGTATAATTTCACATATACCCATGGCATGTGTGAGCAATATATAATTTCAGTGACAACTTTGTGTAAACAAAAAAAAATTGCCCATTTTTCAATTAGTTGTGATGGAAAAATAACATTTTCAATGGGCTTAACATGCCTCTCAGCAAATTCCTTGGGGTGTCTACTTTGCAAAATAGGGGAATTTGGGGTTTTTCTCCTATCTTGGCATATCATGGCTCCAAAACTGTTTTATGTAGTGATTGGTAGTGAGTGGTTGATTGATTTTCGTGGTCCTGTACGCGACTAGGCTCCCAAAAAGTCTCACACCTGGTATCCCTGTACCCAGGAGAAGCAGCAGAATGTATTTTGGGGTATAATTTCACATATACCCATGGCATGTGTGAGCAATATATAATTTCAGTGACAACTTTGTGTAAACAAAAAAAATTTGCCCATTTTTCAATTAGTTGTGACGGAAAAAATAACATTTTCAATGGGCTTAACATGCCTCTCAGCAAATTCCTTGGGGTGTCTACTTTCCAAAATGGGGCCATTTGGGGGTGTACTGTCCTGCCCTGCCATTTTAGCAACTCAATAAATGATTTAGGCAGTCATAAACTAAAAGCTGCGTTAATTCCAGAAAATGTACCCTAGTTTGTAGACGCTATGGACCAGATTCTCAAAGGAATTACGCCGGTGTATCTACAGATACACCAGCGTAATTCGAATTTCCCGCCGGCGTATCATTGTTTTCTATCCAGAAAACATGATACGCCGGTTTTACGCTAAGATCCGACTGGCGTAAGTCACTTACACCGTTGGATCCTAAATGTAATGTTACGCTGGCCGCTAGGTGGCGTTTACTTAGATTTCTCATTTGACTATGCAAATGAGCCTGATACGCCGATTCCCGTACGTTTTTGCGCCGCCTCGTCGTCGTTTACGTAATCATTAGGTTACCCCTGCTATATGAGGGGTAACCTTACGTCGGTCCGCTGTATGCCATGTTAAGTATGGCCGTCGGGACAGCGTCTGGTTTTTCCGTTGTTTACGTCGTTTACGTAACTCGTCACGAATAGGGCTGTGCGTTAATTACGTTCACATCGCAACCAATGTATTTGCAGCGTACTACAAAGCATGCGCAGTGGCCTACCTTTAAGGCCGGCGCATGCGCCAGCGTTCGGCATGGGGGCGCGCTTAATTTAAATACAAGCCGCCCCCTTTGATTTATGCGGGGATACGCCGAGCCATTTAGACTACGCCGCCGCAAATTACGGAGCAAGTGCTTTGAGAATACTGCACTTGCTCCAGTAAGTTGCGGCGGCGTAGTGTAAATGGCATACGCTACGCCCCGCTCGTAGATACGTGGATCTACGAGAATCTGGCCCTATAACTTTTGTGAAAACCAATAAATATACGCTTTTTTATTTTTTTATTTTTACCCAAGACATGTGGCTGAATACATTTTGGCCTAAAAGTATGACTAAAATTGAGTTTATTGGATTTTTTTTATAACAAAAATTAGAAAATAGAATTCTTTTTAATTTTTGGTATTTTTTTAGTTTATATCGCAAAAAAAATCCCAGAGGTGATCAAATACAACCAAAATAAAGCTCTATTTGTGGGGGAAAAAAAAGACCCAAATTTCATTTGCGTACAGCATTGAATGACCGTGCAATTACTGGTTAAAACAGCGCAGTGCCAAAATCCAGTCCTTAAGTCAGGAGTGCCCAACCTTTTGAGGAGCGAGGGCCACTTTATCGACTTGGTAACCGGTCGCGGGCCACAATGAGCATCAGTGGCATATGGTTTGTCAGCGCCCGGGGAAAGGCAAGTAATTAGCACCCCCCAAGTCCCTTCACTTCCTACAATAGTACAAACCAGCCTGATTCCCACACTAACCACTGCAATAATCTGCCTACCTGATTCCTACACTGACCACTACACTAACCTACCTGCTTCATATACTTGCCACCATTACACTGACCTACCTGTCCACTACACTACAATGACCACCTCACTACACTACAATGACCACCTCACTACACTACAATGACCACCTCACTACACTACAATGACCACCTCACTACACTACGCTGACCACCTCACTACACTACGCTGACCACCTCACTACACTGACTACCTCACTACACTGACTACCTCACTACACTGACTACCTCAATACACTACACTGACCACCTCACTACACTACACTGACCACCTCACTACATTACGCTGACCACCTCACTATACTACGCTGACCACCTCACTACGCTGACCACCTCACTACACTATGCTGACCACCTCACTACACTACGCTGACCACCTCACTACACTACGCTGACCACCTCACTACACTACCACCTCACTACACTACGCTGACCACCTTACTACGCTGACACCTCACTACACTACTCTGACCACCTCACTACACTACGCTGACCACCTTACTACGCTGACTACCTCACTACACTATACTGACCATCTCACTACCTCACTACAATGACCACCTCACTACACTATACTGACCATCTCACTACACTACGCAATGACTACCTCACTACACTACAACGCTGACTACCTTACTACACTACAATGACCACCTCACTACACTACGCTGACCACCTCACTACACTACGCTGACCACCTCACTACACTACGCTGACCACCTCACTACACTGACCACCTCACTGCACTACGCTGACCACCTCACTACACTACACTGACCACCTCACTACACTACACTGACCACCTCACTACACTACGCTGACCACCTCACTACACTACGCTGACCACCTTACTACACTGACCACCTCACTACACTACGCTGACCACCTTACTACACTACACTGACTACCTCACTACACTACACTGACCACCTCACTACAATGACCACCTGACTACACTATACTATCCACCTCACTACACTACACTGACCACCTCACTACACTGACCACCTCACTACACTACGCTGACCACCTCACTACACTACGCTGACCACCTCACTACACTACGCTGACCACCTCACTACACTACGCTGACCACCTCCCTACACTACGCTGACCACCTCCCTACACTACGCTGACCAGGGCCGTCTTTACCATAGGGCAAACAGGGGCAGCTGCCCAGGGCCCTGTCACTGTTGGGGGCCCAAAGCAACCCCCTTTAAAAAAAAAAAAAAAATCTTTTTTTTTTTTTTTTTAGGGGTCCAGAGGTCCCCAGGGCCCCAGATGGCAACCCCTCTTTTTTTATTAAAAAAAACTTGTTTTATAAAAAAAAAACTTTTTTTATATATTTATTTATATATATATATATATATATATATATATATATATATATATATATATATATATATATATATATATATATATATATATATATTTATATTTATATATATTTTAAATGTTATTATTATTAAAGAACCCAGAGGTCCCCAGGGACCCGGATGGCAACCCCCCTTTTTTTATATATTTTTTTATATTGTATTTCTTTTTTTTCTTTTTTTATATATATATATTTTTATTATTAAAAAGGCTCAGAGGTCCCCAGGGCCCCATGTGGCAAACACCCTTTTTTTTTTTATAAATGTTTATTTTTTTATTTTTGTTTATATATTTTTTTTATTTTTTATTTTTTTTATTAGAGGTCCCCAGGGCCCTGGATGGCAAGCCCCCCCCTTTTTTTTTTATAAATGTTTATTTTTAATATATATATATTTTTTATTATTAAAGGGCCCAGAGGTCCCGGGTGGCAACCCCCCTTTTTTTGTAATTTATTTTTATAAAAAAAAAAATTATTAAAAGGGCCCAGAGGTCCCCAGATGGCAACCCCCTTTTAAAAAAAAAAAAAATATATATTTTTTATATATATTTTTTCTTTTTTTTTTTTTTTTCATTAAAGGGCTCAGAGGTCCCCAGGGCCACGGATGGCTACACCCCTTTTTTTATATATATTTTTCTTTATTTCTTCTGTTTTTGTAAAGGGCCCCCCGCCTCTAAATTCGCGGCAGCCCCTCCCCCCGCTTCTCAATTTCAGACGGCAGGCAGGGGGCCCATGCCTGAAGCTGTGTAAGGGGCCCCATCAAGCCCCTGTTAAGCCCCTGTGCTGCCCACAAATCAGGCTGAAAATCATCAGCGGCACGCAGCCAGTGACAGTACTGCTTCTCTTCCCAGTGTTTTAAAATGTACAGCACCCCTGGCTTCCCTTTAGACGTGCACTTTCTACCTTCCTGCCACTGGATGCTGCTTGTATATAAAAGTGAATTAGAATGTGATTTTATAACATCCCCAGTTTGCTCTTCCCGAGGCTGACTTCTTCATGTCCTGCTCCTCAAGGTATGTCACTGTTTGCTAATCTATATTGGAAATATAAGTTTTCTGTAGAGTGTGCCCAAAGTCTTTATATTTGATGATTCACTGCAGGTCTGGTCAGTGTTTTAAAAAGTTCCTGTATTTTACACATGGCATGGGATGGGGTCACAGCACCGTCTGTCCATTCTGCTTTATCACCATGGGACCCCATGCCATGCCATGTATAAAATACAGGAACTTTTTAAAACACAGACCAGACCTGCAGTCCAGGCTGAGTAAGGCCTCAGAGCACATGGCATTACTGTCTGTATTTGACTGCTTGATGGGCTTATTTTGGGCCTGGCTGGTTCACATGTATGTGTTTTGGCAGCCCATATTCGCATAGGCACAGCAGCCAAATTAATTTGAATGGGCCGCCATGCCTGCATTTCCTGCAAAGAAAAGTGCATGCCTCATGTAATAGGCTGCACACACGGCACACCTATGCCCATCAAGCAATGAAATACAGCACTGTCTGTCCATTCTGCTGTCTTCTGTGACTTATCTGCAGTTCCTGCACTGTCAAACTTGCTGCATTTTTAGACGTTTAGGTCACACTTTTAAAAACACAGTGCGTTTGTGTGTGCAAGAACTGCAGGTGAATGAACCTTTTTTCTGCAGGAAACAAAGGCATGGCAGCCCATTCAAATCAATGGGCTGCTGTGCCTGCACAAATGAGGGCCGCCAAAACACATACATGTGAACCAGCCAGGCCCAAAATAGGCTGGAGGGGGGCCCAAAAACAATGTTTGCCCAGGGCCCAAACCATATTAAAGACGGCCCTGACGCTGACCACCTCCCTACACTACGCTGACCACCTCACTACACTACGCTGACCACCTCACTACACTACACTGACAACCTCACTACACTACACTGTCCACCTCACTACACTGACCACCTCACTGCGCTGACTTCTACACTAATACTGACACCAGAAGTTTTTTTTAACTGCTCCCTCTCTCCCCAGACCGTATCCACCCCCTCAC
This sequence comes from Rana kukunoris, assembly GCA_029574335.1. Classification (NCBI taxonomy): domain Eukaryota; kingdom Metazoa; phylum Chordata; class Amphibia; order Anura; family Ranidae; genus Rana; species Rana kukunoris. The sequence goes on along the minus strand of CM056051.1, from coordinate 273,049,468 downwards.
CTGCAATTTGTATCTTCCATCAGTCCGGAGGTGAGGGGGAGCCTGGAGGAGGTGAAGGCAGCGATGTTCACAGGGGTGGAGGCGGGACTCCAGGAGCCAGCACGATCGCGGATAGGCCAGCCTGGTGGTGATCACGGATAGGCCAGCCCGCCGCGATCACGGATAGGCCAGCCCTACGCACATGACCCCATTCACTAATGCTCGGAGATGGCGGGTCAGGAGCCCGCGATCTGGGCATGCCGACCCGCCATCTCAGAGCAAGACATGGCGGGACACCTGGGAGAGCGCCGCGGGCCACATGCCTTAAGTGGTTAGGCACCCATGCCTTAAGTGGTTATACAAACTTCACGCTGACTTTAAACTGAGTCCACACTAACTCCGCTCTAACTATAAACTAACTCCACACTAACTTTAAACTAACTCAATCAAATGAGTTTATTGGATTTTTTTAATAACAAAATTAGAAAATATAATTTTTATTTATTTTTTGGTCGTTTTTTCGTTTATATTGCAAAACAATTAAAATCCCAGAGGTTATCAAATACCACCAAAATAAAGCTCTATTTGTGGGGAAAAAGGGACCCAAAGTTTTATTTGGGTACAGCATTGAATGATCGAGTGCCAAATTCCGGTCCTTAAGTGGTTAAACTAACTCCACACTAACTTTAAACTAACTCTACACTAGCTTTAAACTAACTCCATATTAACTTTAAATAAAACTAACTCCACACTAACTCCACACTAACTCCACACTAACTTTAAACTAACTTTAAACTAACTTTAAACTAACTCCACACAAACTATAAAAAAAAAAACTCCACACTAACTTTAAACTAACTCAATCAATTGAGTTTATTGGATTTTTTTAATAACAAACTTAGAAAATATAATTTTTACATTTATTTGGTTGTTTTTTCATTTATATTGCAAAAACATTAAAATCTCAGAGGTTATCAAATACCACCAAAATAAAGCTCTATTTGTGGGGAAAAAAGGACCCACATTTTTATTTGGGTACAGAATTGAGTGACCGAGCAATACCAGTTAACCACTTTAAAAATACTGCTACAGCGCGGTCGAGTTACTGTGACACGATGTCCCTGGGACGTCCTCGTGCACTTCCGCGTTTGCGCGTCCCCTGGGACGCGCTCGCGGAAGACCCGGCGCATCACGGATCACGGTAAATTGCCGCTGATAGAGGTCGTTTACCATGTGATCGCTCCGTCAAATGACGGAGCGATCACTTGTAAACCGGCGTCATTTGATGACACCGGTTCCTCCCTCTCCCCTCTGTACCGTTCGGTACAGTGTGAGAGGAGAGGGGGGGGGAGTGGGTGTCAGCAGCAGCGCTGTGGCTGGATCTGTGACAACTGCAGTCACAGATCCAGCCATCCATCCATCCCAGCTCAGCTATCCCTGCGCAATACTCTGTAATACCCTGCGCAATACTCTGCAATACCCTGTGCAATACTCTGCAACACCCCAATACTCTGCAATACCCTGCGCAATACTCTGCAATACTACAATACTCTGCAATACCCTGCGCAATACTCTGCAATACCGCAATACTCTGCAATACCCCAATACTCTGCAATACCCTGCGCAATACTCTGCAATACCCCAATACTCTGCAATACCCTGCGCAATACTCTGCAATACCCAAATACTCTGCAATACCCTGCGCAATACTCTGCAATACCCAAATACTCTGCAATACCCTGCGCGATACTCTGCAATACTCTGCAATACCCTGCGCAATACTCTGCAATACCCCAATACCCTGCGGGATACTCTGCAATACCCCAATACCCTGCGCAATACTCTGCAATACCTAATACCCTGTGTGATACTCTGCAATACCCCAATACTCTGCAATACCCCAATACTCTGCAATACCCCAATACTCCGCAATACCTCAATACTCCGCAATACCCCAATACTCTGCAATACGTCCCCCCCCTCCTGCCACTCTCCGGTGCTTTTACAGACTCACCGCTAAGATCGAAGCCAGGATATATTTTTTTTTAGTCTTTCCAGCCTAGAGGTGAGATGTGGGGTCTTATTGACCCAATATCTCACTGTAAAGAGGACCTGTCATGCTATATTCCTATTACAAGGGATGTTTACATTCCTTATAATAGGAATAAAAGTGATAAAAAAAATGTATTTTTGGGGAAAAAAGTGTCAAAATCAAGTAAATAAAGTAAAATGAACAATATATATATTTTTTTTAAAGCACCCCTGTCCCCGTGTGCTCGCATTCAGAAGCGAACGCATTCGTAAGTCCCGCCCACATATGAAAACGGTGTTCAAGCTACACATGTGAGGTATCTCTGCGAACGTTAGAGCGAGAGCAATCATTTTGGCCCTAGACCTCCTCCGTAACTAAAAACATGTAACCAATAAAAGTAATTAAAGCGTCGCCTATGGGGAATTTTAAGTAGCGAAGTTTGGCGCAATTCCACGAGTGTGCGCAATTTTGAAGTGTGACATGTTGGGTATCTATTTACTCGGCGTAACGTCATCTTTCACATTATGAAAACAATTGGGCTAACTTTACTGTTTTTTTTTTTTTAACCACTTGAGGCCCGCGCTACCGTCGGATGACGGCAACAGCGCGGGCCTGAATAGCCAACATGCCGTCATTTGACGGCATGTCTTTCTGGCGTTCCCAGCGCGCGCTGTAGTGCGCGCTGCGGGGAAGCCCTGTGTTGTCCGTGTCCCTTGGACACGGCCAATCACAGATCGCGGCAAACGGCCAATCAGAGCGGCCGTTTGCGATGCGATCTGTGGGCCAATGAGAGATGATCTCTCATAGATCATCTCTCATTGCCGGCTCACACAAAAACAATGTCCTGTCTCTGGAGGGGAGGAGCCCGATCTGTGTTCCTTCTTACATAGGGACACAGATCGGTCACCCCCCCAGTCACCCCCCCCCCTCCCCCTACAGTTAGAACACACCTAGCATACACATTTAACCCCTTCCTCACCCCCTAGTGTTAACCCCTTCATTGCCAGTCACATTTATACTGTAATTAGTGCATATTTATAGCACTGATCGCAGTATAAATGTGAATGGCGCCAAAAATGTGTCAAAAGTGTCCGATGTGTCCGCCATAACGTCGCAGTACCAATAAAAATCGCAGATCGCCGCCATTTCTAGTAAAAAAAAAAATAATAATTCTCTCCCCTATTTTGTAAGCGCTATAACTTTTGCGCAAACCAGTCACTTATTGCGATTTATTTTTATTTTTTTACCAAAAATATGTAGAAGATTATGTATTGCCCTAAACTGAGAAAAAAAAATGTGTTTTTATTTTTAATTGGGATATTTATTATAGCAAGTAAAAAATATTGTATTTTTCTTCAAAATTGTCGCTCTTTTTTGTTTATAGCGCAAAAAATAAAAATCGCACAGGCGATCAAATACCACCAAAAGAAAGCTCTACTTGTGGGGAAAAAAGGACGTAAATTTTGTTTGGGAGCCACGTCGCACGACCGCGCAATTGTCAGTTAAAGCGACGCAGTGCCGGAAGCTGAAATTTTACCTGGGCAGGAGGGGGGTGTAAGTGCCCAGTATGCAAGTGGTGTTGAACATGCGTTCAAAAAATTTCTGCGAAAATACCATGCGAGATAAAAAGTTGTAACGGCCGCCATTGTATTCTCTAGGGTCTTTGCTAAAAAAGCATATATAATGTTTTTGGTTTCTATGTAATTTTCTAGCAAATAAATGATGATTTTTCCATGTAGGAGAGGAATGTCAGAATTGGTCTAGGTGTTCCAGAACGCCTGATGGCGCTCCCTGCATGTTGGGCCTCTGTATGTGGCCACGCTGTGTAAAAGTCTCACACATGGGGTATCGCCATACTCGGGAGGAATAGCAGAATGTGTTTTGGGGTGTAATTTGTGGTATGCATATGCTGTGTCTGAGAAATAACCTGCTAATATGACAGAAACAAGTTTTATTTTTATTTTTTTACAGAATTTTCAGTCGTTTTTCTTTTATAGCGCAAAAAATTATAAAAACAGAGGTGATCAAATACCACCAAAAGAAAGCTCTATTTGTGTGAAAAAAAGGACAAACATTTCAAATGGGTACAATGTTGTATGACTGAGTAATTGTCATTCAAATTGTGAGAGCACCGAAAGCTGAAAATTGGTCTGGTTAGGAAGGGGGTTTAAGTGCCCAGTGGTCAAGTGGTTAAAGCAGCGCAGTGCCAAATTCCAGTCGTTAAATGGTTAAACTAACTCCACACTAACTTTAAACTAACTTTAAACTAACTCCACACTAACTTTTAACTAACTCCACACTAATTTAAAACTAAGGCCTCGTACACACGATCGGACATATCCGATGAAAACGGTCCGCGGACCATTTCCATCGGATATGTCCGATCGGGAGTTTGATCCGATGGCGTGTACACACCATCGGATCAAATTCCCCGCCGCCGGACGGCGCGGTGACGTGGCGGTGACGCGGCGGTGACGTTGACGCCACACCGTCACCGCCACGTCACCGCACCAGGAAGTTAAACACTTCCGCGCATGCGCCGAATCCATTCGGCGGCGGCGCGGCGGCGGTGGGGGACGACATGTCTGCTGGTAAGTGTACTAACCAGCAGACATGTCGGGCGGACAGATTCCCACCAGATAGAGTTCAAAGCATGCTTTGAAATCTGTCGGGTGGAGAAATCTGTCCGCTAGCCCATACACACGAGCGGAGATGTCTGCTGATACGGTCCATCGGACCGTTTTCAGCGGACATATCCCCTCGTGTGTACGAGGCCTAACTCAACAAGTTGAGTTTATTGGATTTTTTTAATAACAAAAATGAAAAAAATATATATATCGCAAAAAAATGTAATCCCAGAGGTGATCAGCATTCTACAGCATTAAATGACCAAGCAATTAACAGTTAAAGCAGCGCAGTGCCAAATTCCAAGCCTTAAAGGGGTTGTAAAGACAAAAATATTTTCCTCTTAAATTAATGTCTGACAGTAGCGGATAAAGTAAAAAGTAATGTTTTGCATTATAACTAGTGTGATACCTGTTGTTGAAATTGAGCTGTTTTATTCACCTCCGTCACTCCTGAATCGTTATTCTCACTGACTTCCTGGTTTGCGGTGCGCATTCATTCTTGCTACATCACGGCCTAATAGGAACTACAGTTCCCATTAGGCTTAGCCTCCATGCCTGTGAGGGATAAGAGAGCATCTTCACGCAGGGCTGTAGTCATAGGGAGGGGGTGAGCACATTCTCCTTTCCACCATGCAAAACGACTCAGATGCTGGTGGAAAGCAAGAAGAGGAGAGACAGGAAATGGCATTTTCGAACCTGGATTACTGTATTTTGGAGATCAAAAGGAAAAACGAGGTAAGTGATATTTAAATGCTGTAGCTTACAGCAATCAATTGATCTAATAAAAAACGAACCTTTAGTGTTCCTTTAAGAAGTAGTAACCTCTATTCAAATTCTACTGATAATCACCATTTTTTTTTAACAGTGGAAAAAGTTTAGAATCTGTCTATATATATATATATTTAAGTGGTTAAACTAACTCCACACTAACTTTAAACTAACTTTAAACTAACTCTACACTAACTTTAAAATAACTCCAAACAAACTTTAAACTAACTCCACACTAACTTTAAACTAACTTTAAACTAACTCCACATTTACTTTAAACTAATTTTAAACTAACTCCACCCTAACTTTAAACTAACTTTAAACTAACTTCACACTTACTTTAAACTAACTCCACACTAACTTTAAACTAACTCCACACTAACTTTAAACTAACTTTAAACTAGCTCCACCCTAACTTTAAACTAACTCCACAATAACTTTAAACTAACTTTAAACTAACTCCACACTAACTTTAAACTAACTCCACACTAACTTTAAACTAACTTTAAACTAACTCCACACTAGCTTTAAACTAACTCCATATTAACTTTAAATAAAACTAACTCTACACTAACTTTCAACTAACTCCACACCAATTTTAACCGCTTCCTGCCCAGCCCATAGTAATATGACAGCCGCAGGAACCTTTCGTCCCTCCGGGTGGCTGTCATATGACGTCCTGGAATTCCCGCAGTGTGGAGCACGTGCGCCGCCGCATCACTGGGGACCCGATGCACATGCCCGGTGGCCGCAATGTCAGCCGGGCACCCGCAATTTCTCGTCACAGAGCCAGGGACGTGGATCTCTGTGTGTAAACACAGAGATCCACGTCCTGTCAGGGAGTGGAGGCCAATGGTGTGTCCCTTGTACATAGGGACACCGATCGATCCCCTCCCCCAGTCAGTCCCCTCCCCCCACAGTAAGAATCACCCCCAAGGGAACACATTAACCCCTTGATCACCCCCTAGTTTTAACCCCTTCCTTGTCAGTCACATTTATACAGTAATCAGTGCATATTTATAGCACTCTCCGCTGTTCAAATGTGAATGGTCCCAAAATAGTGTCAAAAGTGTCCGATTATGTCATGAATCTATCCCCTATTTTGTAGGCGCTATAAATTTTGCGCAAACCAATCAATAAATGCTATGTAGAAGAATATGTATCGGCCTAAACTGAGAAAAAATGGGATATTTATTATAGCAAAAAGTAAAAACTATTGTGTTTTTTTCAAAATGTATGCTCTTTTTTTGTTTATAGCGCAAAAAAAAAAAAAACACAGAGATGATAAAATACAACCAAATGAAAGCTCTATTTGTGGGAAAAAGGGATGTCAATTTTTGCTTGGGAGCAACGTCGCGCGACCACACAATTGTCATTCAAAGCGTGACCGTGCTGAAAGCTGAAAATTGGCCTGGGCAGGAAGGGGGTGAAAATGCCCGGTATTAAAGTGGTTAGGGTTGTCCCGAAACCACTTTTTTAGGACTGAGTACAAGTACCGATACTTTTTTTCAAGTAGTCGCCGATACCGAATACCGATACTTTTTTTAAATGTGTCCCCAAAGGCAGCCATGTCCCCCACATATTGCAGCCATGTTCCCCATATACAGCCATGTCCCCCATATACAGCCATGTCCCCCACATATTGCAGCCATGTCCCCCATATACAGCCATGTCCCCCACATATGCAGCCATGTCCTCCATATACAGCCATGTCCTCCATATACAGCCATGTACCCCATAGGCAGCCATGTCCCTCACATACAGCCATGTCCTCCATATACAGCATGGGTTACATGTGGAGATGTTGGCAGTAGAACGCAATAAGTATCAAGTGGGCTTAGAAATGAAAGAAGACCGAGACTCCCCCACAACCTAATGTTAGGCAAATCTCAATCCCTATCTCTCTCTCCTTCCTCTACTCTTTCTCTCTTTACTCTACGTATCCTATCCTTCAAATGACTCCCAAATACACAGGGTAACAGAAGTGTATATGAACGTTTAAAGTTTTGTTTCACAGTTGTTTAATTGGGATAACCTGTCTACAGGAAGCCTACATATTTCGAACGGCGGAGGGGGGGGGTAGGACTGGGCAATGAGACCCTCATCTGGCACAGCTAAATCCAGGACTGTCTTAATAGCATTAATCCCCCCTACCTGATGATGATGATGCCGCCGTTAATACAAAGCCACCGCCGCCAACATTACACGCACCTTTAGTTTTTCAATAGCTGTTTACCGCGTGCCCTGTGTAAAGGACACTCCCTCTTGCTTGGGATTGGACAGATCCATCCAATCACAAGCAAGGGGGAGTGTCCTTTACACAGGGCGCGCGGTAAACAGCTATTCAAACTAAAGGTGCGTGTAATGTTCGCGGCAGCGGCTTTGTATTAACGGCGGCGGGGTCGGCTTTGCACATACGGCGATGGCGGAGGGGAAGTATTCTATTTGGGTATCGGGGGTATTTGCGGGAGTAATCGGTCCCGATACCGATACTGGTATCGGTATCGGGACAACCCTAGAAGTGGTTAAACTAACTCCAGTCCACACTAACTTTAAATTTAAACTAACTTCACACTAACTTTAAACTAACTCCACACTTACTTTAAACTAACTCCACACTAACTTTAAACTAACTCAATAAATTGAGTATATTGGATTTTTTTATAACAAAAATAAGAAAATATATATTTTTTTAAAATTTTGGGTAATTTTTTTATTTATATACTAAAAAATAAAAATCACGGAAGTGATAAAATACCACCAAAATAAAGCTCTATTTGTGGGGACAAAACGATGTAAATTTTTGTTTGGGAGCAATGTTGCACGACCACACAATTTTCATTCAAAGCGTGACAGTGCTGAAAGCTGAAAATTCGCCTGGGCAGGAAGGGGGTGAAAATGCCTGGTATTAAAGTGGTTAAATTAACTCCAGTCCACACTAACTTTAAACTAACTTTAAACTAACTCCACACTAACTTTAAACTAACTCAATACATTTTTTTATAACAAAAATTTGAAAATATATATTTTTTTTTATTGTGGGTCACAGATTTCATTTAGGTACAGCCAGTGCCGATCCTGACCTCCCTGGGGCCCTAAGCAAAATGACATGTCACATTAAAGTTGAGACGCGGGGGGGGAAGGCGCTGCTGACAGTGACACATGTCACATTAAGCGGGGGGTGCTGACTTCTTACCTCTTCTCCCAGGCAGCCAGCAAGTTGAGAAGCAGGGTGATAGGCGAAAAATGACCAGGCGAGGCCTCTAGTAATTTGGGGGACCCTCTGCAGCTTTGCAGCCTATAGGGCGAATTGGCCTTGGGTACAGCATTGAATGACCGAGCAATTACCTATTAAAGCAGTGCAGTGCCAAATTCCGGTCCTTAAGTGGTTAAACTAACTCCACACTAACTCCACACTAGCTCTGCATTAACTTTAAACTAACTCCACACCAAGTTTAAACTAACTTCACTCTAACTTTAAACTAACTCAATTCTAACTTTAAACAAACTCCACACTAGCTCCACACCAACTCTACACTAATGCCGCGTACACAGGGTCGTTTTTTGCGATGAAAAAAAAACGACGTTTTCTGTGAAGTAAAAAACGACATTTTTGAAACGTCGCTTTTCAAAGACAATTTTGCATACACACCATCGTTTTTTCACAAAAAGCAAGGTTACGTTCACCACTCTTTTCCATTGAAGCTCGCTTCATAACTAGCTTCTGGGCATGCGCGGGTTGAAAAACGTCGTTTTGAACGACGTTTTTGCTACACACGGTGACTTTTTGTGAAACAAAAAACGACGTTTTGAAAAACGACACAAAAAATTCAAGCATGTTGGAATTTTTTTTTGGTCGTTTTTTTTAAGACAAAAAACGAAGTTTTGCCCACACACGATCAATTTAAATGACGTTTTAAAAAACGTCGTTTTTTTTCATCGCAAAAAACGACCATGTGTACGCGGCATAACTCTACACTGACTTAAGTGGTTAAACTAACTTAGCTTTAAACTAACTCAGCACTAACTTTAAACCAACTCCACTCTAACTTTAAACCAACTTTAAACTAACTCCACACTAACTTTAAACAAACTTTAAACTAACTCCACACTTACGCCACACTAAATTTAAACTAACTTAAATTAACTTCAAACTTACTCCACACTAAGGGCCAGATTCACAGAGCGATTACGCCGGCGTTACAGGAGATGCGCGGCGTAAGTCTAAATTTGCGCATGCGTTTCGATGCTCCGCATCCCCAAAACGAGATACGCAAGAAATCTACTTTTTTTTGTCCAGCGCAATTTCGATAGACAGGCGCATTCGTCCGCGCAAAACTGCGCTAGACACACCATTGATTTGCTATTCAAATATGCTAATGAGGGAGTTACGGGGATCCACAAAAGAACGCTGTTGCAGCGCAGGCTATGCGCTCTGCGCAACAGCTGCACGGCCTGTCTAAAATTAGACCATATAAAAGGTGGTATAAAATTAGACAATTCGTCTACATGTCAGAGAAAGCAACACTGTTGGTGAGGAGCTGAGCAGTCACACGTGTTGCACAACAATCTGTATGCCAACATGCCAGGGACATCCTCGCTCATAGCTATACTACTGACTTTAGAGGAGCAAAGAAGGATGAGGGCACAGAGGAGGGCACGGGAGAGGATATACCGCACAGGCATAGACCTCTTTGGCATGAGTGATTCTGAGGTGTATCGCATCTTCAGGAGGACATCACCAGCCCAATACACCGCTCGCATGCAGTGCAGCCACTGGTCAAGGTCATGGCAACACTCCATTTCCTTGCCAGTGGCTCTTTTCAAAGAACAAGTGGAGTGGTGGCTAGGATGTCACAATCCTCCATGAGCAGATGTGTGCACCAGGTTATCCCTGCAATCCTTAGACGCATGGCCAACCAAATCATCAAACCAACCACTGAGGACCTGCGGCTGAAGGCAATGACAGATTTCTACAGAATTGCCAGATTCCCATGCACCGTGGGGGCCATTGATTGCACACATGTGGCACTCCAGCCCCCCCAGGAGACAGAGCACATATACCGCAATCGGAAGCATTGGCATTCCATCAACGTACAGGTGATAGTCGATGCCCAAGGCCTCATATGGCACGTCCGTGCCAAACACCCCGGATCCAGCCATGACAGCTACATTTACAATCAGAGCCCCATCCGAATGGAATTTGAACAGAACGTATATGGGGACACCTGGCTGGTTGGTGAGTGACATGGGTGGCAGGCATGACTGTCCCCCCTCCATGATGCACACATCACAAGGGGCACATGCATGACTAACATCCTCCTGTCTTTTCCCTTACAGGTGACTCTGCATATGCACTGGGACCCCATCTCATGACTCCTATCCGGAACCCCCAAACCCCAGGAGAGGAAAGATACAATGAAGCCCACGCCAAAACACGTGCAGTGGTGGAGCGCACCTTTGGCCTCCTGAAGTCACGTTTCCGATGCCTGGATAAGTCTGGGGGGACCCTGTTTTATTCCCCAAACTTTGTGTGCCAGATCATCGGTGCATGTTGCATTCTGCACAACTTTGCAGTGAGAAAGGGCCTGCAGATTGACTTACGTGATGACCTGACCCCTAAACCAGACAATCCCCCCCTAACCGAGGTTACCCCGTCTTCTGAGGGAAGAGCAGCCAGGAGACAGCTCACATTAGGCATCTTGCACGTTAAACACACACATTAATCATGGCACAATGAGAATGAATGCATGCACACCACTGTGGTCCCTAGCACAGACACATCACATCCTCATCTAATTGGATTAGCACAAGCCCACCATGCTGGACTTGTGAGCAGCAACGCCACGGCTCCAATTATGTCACTGTACATTCATACACCATTCACACGGACCTGGGGATCACTTCTCCCTGGTCCTGGGGAACCCTTCTCCACCAAAACTGAGGGTGACACCCCTTTGCCGGCAGAAATATCACCCCCCACATTCCAAAAACATTCACATCACAAAAAAAAAAAAAATTCGAGCAAAAAAAAAAAAAAGGGGGAAAACAAATTAATGCCGTTGGCGTGAGCCACGCCTGGGGCGCCCACGGCCATGGCCCCGGGTCCTCAGGGGAGATTCATGGGGAGGGGGGGGTAATCCGGGGAAGGAGGAGCAGCCCCTGGTCTCTGCCCAACTGGCGGCCTGCCCTCCAAGGCCACGGCAATTCTGTTCAGGCCAGCACCTAGTGTTGCCGTGTTGGCCTGGATAGCCTGGGTGAGGGCCCTCACATCCTGCCCAACGTCTGCTGTTGTAGTCTGCAGTACGTTTAGGCAGTTTGTAAGAGCCCGGGAGTGGCAGTCCAGGTCCCCAAGCGTATCCTTTATGGAGGACAGGCTCTCCTCCATCCCTTCCAAAGTCTGGCTGACCTGTCCCAGATGGCGGGTCTGAAGGGCCTGGTCCCTTCTCAGATTGGCGGGCAGAAGCTCGGCCACCCCCTGGTCTTCTGGGATGACTTCCTGCCTCCAGCTGAGGCTTGTGGCTGGGGAGAAGGGGATGCCCTTAGGAGAGGAGCCCTGTTGGGGGAGGAGTGGGAGGGGCTAGCCCTTATGGAGGGCTGGCTACTGCCAGCCAGAGAGGAAGACTCCTCCAAAAACAGCAATCCACTGGCTGACATGACATCCTCCTCCTCCTCAAACTCCTCCTCCTCAACCTCCTCCGAGGACTCTGGCCTTGTCGGGGGGTCCTCATCAGGCTGTTGTCCCTGGGATGGTGCGGTCAGCCCAGATGGCCCAGCACCCTCCTGCTCATCTGTGGATGACACAAAACATTCACAGGTTGGAGGATCCACACACTTGCCACATATTCCCTTTCACCCCCTCCCCCACACATGCTACACACCTGATAGGGAAAAAAAACCTTACCTGGCATCACGCCTTCATGACTGGAGTCATAGCCAGGCAGGCCCTCCACCTGTTGTCTATGAAAGGTGTGGGCCACCGCACGCTCCTCTGCCGTCTCCGGGTCCCCCCCCCCCCGATGCATTCACCTCGTCAGTAATGTTCTGCAAGATCTCACGCCTCCTGGCCGGGGTGGTGTTGGCACTCTCCGGGCCGTGGAGGAAACGCCCATATTGGGAAATGGCCCGGGCAAGAATTTGTTTCTCCCCCAAAGTAAAATTTAACTTCCTCTTACTCTCAGTCATACTCATACAAAAACTCTCTCCCAAACAATCAGCAAAAATCACTCACAAAAACAAGCAGGAAATATCAAGCAAGAAAACAAACAAACAAAAATCTATCAACCAAAAAGTCTCACAAGCAGTCGCCAAAAAACACTTTCAAATATCTTCTACCAAACACTAGATCACACAGTCCACAAATATCCCAAAGACAAGTCACAGCGCAACAAACAACAGAACAAAAGCACCTTGCTGTATAGGGAGGGATACAAATGGATGTACTTTTGCAAAGGAAGTGCGTTTGTGTCTGTCTATTTATGCTGTCTGCGTAGTTCACTAAGTTGCCCTAGTCCACTTCCAATTTCACTGATTGCCCTGTTCCCGAGTTGTGAGCATGCGCACAGAGGTGCTGACCATGGTCTGCTTCATGTGCGCATGCGCGAGCCGGCCGGCCCTTCATTTGCATGGGGTCACGGCTCATTTCAATGTAACACGCCCACGTCCTTCCCAATTTGAAAAACGCCTCTGAAATTACGTTGCACAGGCGCTATTTTCTGCGCAAAACAATCGAGAATACGGTGATTGCGCCGCTACATTGCGGCAGTCTAACGTAAAGGAGGTGCGCTACGCCAGTCCAAAAATGCGCCGATGTACGTGAATCTGGCCCTAAGTCTACACTAACGTTAAACTAACTCCACCCTAAATTTAAACTAACTCCACACTAACTTTAAACTAACTCTACACGAACTCCACACTAACTTTAAACTAACTCTACACAAACTCCACACTAACTTTAAACTAACTCCAAACACTAGTGAGGAGTAAAATCAAAAATGTACACCCTTATAAATATTGAAGGCGCTGATTGGTTTTCTGTTTCCTGTATGAGGCTAGACTCCAAAAAATCTTACACATGAGGTATCCCCATACTCAGGAGAAGCAGCAGGATATATCTTGGGATGTGATTCCACATATACCCATGGCATGTGTGAGCAAGTGATGCAAGGCGGCGGCCAGTGCCATTTTTAAAAAGGGTAACCAGACTTTTGTTGTTATGATTACCAAAGCTTCTTATACACAGTGATGGGCGGTGGGATGGCTGGAGCATCTCATCTTTGATTACATACAGAGCCTGGTGGACAGCACAACCACAGCATTACTAATGATTTATATGTTTTGATGTGGGCAATATGATGGAGGCATTTTGATGGGGGCAATATGATAGAGACATTTTTATGGGGGAAATATGATACGGGCAGTTTTGATGGGGCACAATGTCAAGGGGGCAGTTTTGATGGGGGCATTTTGATGGGAGCAATATGATGGGGGCAGTTTTGATGGAAGAATTTTGATGAGGCAATTTTGATGGGGCAGTTTAGATGGGGCAATATTATGGGGCAATTTGATAGGGGCAGTTTTTATGGGGGCAATATGATGGGGAAATTTTGATAGGGGCATTTTAATGGGGCAATTTTTCTGGGGGCAAATTTATAGGGCAGTTTTGATAAGGGCAGTGTTTATGGGGGCAATATAATGGGAGCAATTTTATGGGGGTCGTTTGGGGGCAATATGATGGGGCCATTTTGATGGGGCATTTTTGATGGGTCCATTTTGAATTACTGGTTACCCTTTGACAACGTGTTTGTACACGAAACGCGTTAGGGAAGATTCTACTGTCGCCACATTATGACTGCAAGCGCGCTTTTTTTATCCTGATCCATGTAAGTTCATTACTTATTAAATCTTTTAATACCGTGACGGTATCACACTATTGCTCCTTCTTTTCTCCTGCACACCATTCTCAACGTATACCTACTGAGCATCAAGCCCTGGATAACTGAAGTCCCCCTCCCGGATTACTATACTGACGTACATCCCTGTCACCGGCAGTTCTATGAGGCTTCGATCCACGCTGGACGATCCAAAGCTTATGTGACTCTCCAGTCTGTATAGCTGGTAGAGTCCACTTGATCTGGTAAGCCTCCATGCTTTATTGGGTGAAGGTCTTCTTCCTTTTTTATATCACCACACAAGAGTGCGCATAGAGGACATCACTTGTTTATATTGAACACTTATAGCTTTTGGATTTGGACATCGATTGCAATTTTTTTTGTTCAGGACATTTCATTTCTTATACTAGTGACTATTTAATTTTGTTCACTGGTTATTGGTCATTTTTTCTTTTTTATTGTGTATAGTTGGTTATTTTTTCACAAAATATTCTTTCTATGATCACATTTTCTAATCACATACAATTTTTTAGCACATAGATATATTTATTTATATTCTATTTACTTAGCGCTACACATTTTTTTATCCACATTTTGAATTACTTGAATTACTCCCCACACATGAATGCAACAGCTCTGTTGCAGCTTTGTAGCCATTGGTATATACCAAGGGGCAGATTCACAGAGAATTAGATTCTCGTAGAGTATCAGAAATACACTGCGCCGCCGTTTTTTACCTGGCTCTACGTGGAATCCAGGTAAATTTTGTCCAGTAAACGACGGCGGCGTAGTGTATTTCTCCCGTCGCAATCCATCTGCGCGAGTAGGGGGCGTGAAGCATTTAAAATAGGCGCGTTCCCGCGGCGATCGAACTGCGCATGCTCCGTTCGCAAATTTCCCGCCGTGCATTGCGCGAAAACACGTCGTCACGTCGTAGTAGCGTCGTTTACGTACATTCCTATTCCCGAACGAGTTACGTTATAAAAAAAAAATATTTTCAAATCGACGCGGGAACGACGGCCATACTTTACATGGGTTATTGACTGTTAGACCAGCAACAAGCTCCTCTAACATTACGTAGCCAAAAAATGACGTAGGCGATTGCGAGGGACACTCGTACCTTCGTGGATCGCCGTAAAAACTCATTTGCATATCCCGACGCATGAAAACGGCGCAAACTCCTCCCAGCGGCCGCAAAAATATCGCAGTGTAGATCCGAAGGCTTACGAGGACGTAAGCCTCTCGGATCGAAGCCCGAAGCCGCCGTATCATGGTTTGAGGATTCAAACTAGTGATACGGCGCGCGAAATTTGAAATTACTCCTGTCTAACACCAGTTAGACAGGCGTAATTGCTCTGTGAATCTGGGCCCAGGTGTTTACAGGTATGGAGGCACATGAATCTTCTCCTAAGGCGGCGTACACACGAGGGGATATGTCCGCTGAAAACGGTCCGATGGACCGTTTCAGCAGACATCTCCGCTCGTGTGTATGGGCTAGCGGACAGATTTGTCCACCCGACAGATTTCAAAGCATGCTTTGAAATCTATCCGGTGGGAATCTGTCCGCCCGACATGTCTGCTGGTTAGTACACTTACCAGCAGACATGTCGGCTCCCACCACCGCCGCGCCGCTGCCGAATGGATTCGGCGCATGCGCGGAAGTGTTTTACTTCCTGGTGCGGTGACGTGGCGGTGGCGCGGCGGCGTCAACGTCACCGCCGCGTCACCACTACGTCACCGCGCCGTCCGGCGGCGGGGAATTTGATCCGATGGTGTGTACACGCCATCGGATCAAACTCCCGATCGGACATATCCGATGGAAATGGTCCGCGGACCGTTTTCATCGGATATATCCGATCGTCTGTACGCCGCCTAAGAGGAGGAGTGCTTGACCCTGTGTAGCCAATTGTAGGGCCAGAAAAATGCCATCTGATTAGGAGGAGATCAATAACACATGTGCAAGCTCCAACATCATCTGGCAGAGAGCTTACACCTAATTAGAACTCATTGTTCCAATGGAGCAGCTCTGTAGGATACTGAATTATGTATTGTTCTGTGTGTGCAGAAGTGGTTCTTTCTTGAGAATCTTTCACCTTACCATGAGTTGGCAATGCGACAAAGTGACCTTAACGACCGAGTATTTAGATCCCTTAATAAGCCCAACTCTTCAAAAGAGTAACTGTGTTGGTCATATTTTGCGATCCACACCATGCTCTGCCAGTTCAGTCCACTAGACTTTGCTTCAAATAAAAAAAGGGACAACGTAATCAGTGGTGTGCTTTGCAATTTAATAAACATAAAGCAGCCAGCCAGCTCTCATTGAATTCTTCTGCCATTTTTTGGTTGGTTCAGTCTTTTGGCAGGCGATGTGCAAAATGCTTGCATAAGATGCATTCTGACTTGAGATCATTAACAGATCATTTTCAGGAAATAAAAGGGAGCCAAAGACTTCCCAAAGGAACAAAGAATTTCCTCTAAAGAATCTTTTTATTGAGATCATGTTTTAAAAAAAAATATATATATATATATATATATATATATATATATATATATATATATATATATATATATATATATAATTTGTGGTTCGTTTTTTTTGTGGTTGATTGTAACAGATCATAGAGATAATCTTTCTGTTAATTAGATATAGAAATTAAGTAATTCAGGGCAGCTGTTTATATTATCTACTGTATTCCTTATGTGTTACTAATAGGTTTTAATAAATCCATATTTAAATGTGTTGATATGTTGCTAGATATAATAGAATGTACACTACAGTATATACTGTATTAGCCAGCAAGGAGAAGATTTTTTTCCACTTGCCAAACAGAAGTTAGAAATCATCCCAAAAATATGCACCTTTTTTTAAAGGAAATGCACTTAAACCACCAAAAAATGTAGCGCATGATGGGTTCTCTATTCTGCCACAACTCCTTAAAGGGGTTGTAAAGGTTTGTTTTTTATTTTCTAAATAGGTTCCTTTAAGCTAGTGCATTGTTGGTTCACTTACCTTTGTCTGAATTTCTTACATCCTGTTCCTCCTTAGTAAGCTTGCCCCCATCATCTGAGCCCTTCTGGCTGGGGGTTAGTCAGCATGCTCATCCCCTCCTTTGGGACTACATTCCTGCGGGGAGATGATGCGTTGGTTAAGCTACTTGGCCCCCACTGACACACCTGTAAAACTTGAACGTTAGTACGCTACCATTCTATAATTTTTTTTACAGAAAATAGCATAGTAGATTACTACAGGCATCATTCAGATATTGTTTTTTAGAACCGGTGATTCCCTTACACCATAAGAATGATCATAGTGGCTGTCCAGCCGCTTGATCATTCTTACGGAAGGTGAGAGGGGGCATCACCCCCAGCCACACTCCGTTGCTTCTACTCACTCACCGCTGCCATCGGTGAGTCTGAAAAGGGATCCGCCATCCCCGGGAAGCCAAGTTGTTTTTTTATTTTATTTCAGGCTTCCTAGCCTAGAGGTGAGATGGGGGGTCTTATTGTAAAGAGGACCTGTCCTGCTTATTCCTATTACAAGGGATGTTTACATTCCTTGTAATAGGAATAAAAGTGATAAAAAAAAGTGACAGACAAGAAAAATAAAAGTAAAATTAACAATAAAAAATAAATACAAATTTTAAAGCACCCCTGTCGCCATGTGCTCACAAGCAGAAGTGAACGCATATGTAAGTCACGCCCACATATGAAAACGGTGTTCGAACCACGCATCTAAGGTATCACCGCGAACGTTAGAGCAAGAGCAATAATTCTAGCCTTAGACCCCCTCGGTAACTCAAAACATATAACCAGTAAAAAGACATTAAATTGTCGCCTGTGAGAATTTTTAAGTACCAAAGTTTGGTGCAATTAAACGAGTGTGTGCAATTTTGAAGTGTGACATGTTAGGTATCTATTTACCTGGCGTAACATCATGTTTCACATTATGCAGAAAAATTGTGCCAACTTTACTGTTTTTTTTTAAAGCATTAAACATTTTTTTTTCCAAAAAACATGTTTGAAAAATTGCTTCGAAAATACAATGCAAGATGAACAGTTGTAACAACCACAATCTTATTCTATAGGGTCTCTTCTAAACATATATATATATATATATATATATATATATATATATATATATATATATATATATATATATATAATGTTTGGGGGTTCTATGTGATTTTCTAGCAAAAACGTTATGATTTTTACATGTAGGAAATGTAGGAAATGTGAGAAATGTCAGAATTGGCCTGGTAGGCAAGTGGTTAAACAATGTATAAATCTATAAACAGATAATCATACATGTTTAAAGATACTGTGTTAGATCATATGAACACTGACCCATAAGATGGCAATCAACTGAACTGCAGTAATGCTTAATTAAATTATTACTGGTGAAGACAAGTGTGCATACAGCCCCAATCTTGGGTTGTGTATACATCCCTGATAGAGGGGTACCCCTGGAGGTAACAAGTTTCTGGCACCTGATTATCAGCATTAGCCTGCTACAGTTGGGGCCCTTTTGTAGGATGGTGTGTGTGAAACTATTCCTTTAAAGTGTGAAATGGATGGCTGATGGGCTTCTGAACAAAGAGCAGTCTCTCTCTCTTGCATCAACTTTGTCATTGTAGAGCTAAGCACAGACAATACAGCTCATCACACCTGGCATGTATCAGGTCCAGTCCCATGTGCTCGGTGGTGTCGAGTGCATAGTGTTTCAGAACAGAATTGGGGAACAGGGAATTGCTACCTGGTGAAATCATGGGCCTCAAATATGAGGAACAACCACAGATTTACTACAAGGCATATATGTGAAAGAAGTCTATAAACAAGAGAACACATTTGGCCAAAGGCAAGGAGGTCAACTAAAATTGGAGCCAGCCAAAGCCCAGGATTCCTGACCCTTGACTATAGGGAAAGTAAAGTAATAGACAAGGCATGACCATGTAAAAAGACCAAATAGGCATTGCACTATGGGGAAGTTAAGAAAATGACTTGGCGCTAAGATAGATATATCCGTGAGTACTGTAGCTAGGGAGTAATGCGAGAAAAAGTCAGGCACTCACAAGATAGGGGAGTAGTGGAAATATATCCCTGTTAATCCAGAAAGTCACAAAAAAACCCAAAATAGGGTTGGGACCTAAGGAGAGTAAAACATCTTAAAAGTGCAGCTCAGTATATTGGAATAAAAAGCAGGTCTCGCTGAAGAGAGGATTGTGGAATCAAGTGACATACCAAGGAATGACAATCGGGGATAGATTTCAACTAATGTAGGAATTGGAGATCTCAGGAGGCAGGGAACTCAAAAAAGAGTGGGGCTATAAAGTTAAACATGAGACTCCAAACTTCTAGAAGATAACTCATAATGGATCAAGCCGTACAAATAAATAACCTGACTTGTAATAATGGATAAGTACGTTTCATACCGAGGGCATCAACCAGAGGTTATTTGGCCTTGAGATCTGCGGTTTGAGTGGGAGATAGACTGTTATTATCTAATCTATGAGGTACTAATATAGAAGTAGAAAACACATGGGGACCCTCCACCCCATCCAAAGATCTTGTGCTTTGAGGCAAGTACACATTCCAAGCACTAGAGGCATCAGAAATAATTGTGTTAAGGGCAGAACCAAAAAGGAACTTACCGATAAATGTTTATTTTCTGTATCTTTAGCATGAGAGGCCAAAGTGTCCTACTCTTCTGAACAGACAAAATGCCTATGCGAGACACTGGCTCAGATGCTTGCCAAGAAACCATCACAGCTAAACTGCAGGTCTCTAGAGAACTAATTCAAAAGCTCCATGATGTGAAGGTTTAAGCTTGGGATGGAGTGGTCTTGTTTAAAGGGACAGACAGCTTAAATAATAGTCCATTTAAACAAATAAAACATTTGAAAACCATTTATCATTTTCCTTCCACTTCACAATTATGTTACACTTTGTGTTGGCCTATTACATAAAATACATTTATGTTTTTGGTTGTAACATGAAAAAATGTGGAGGGGTATGAATACATTTTCAAGGCACTGTATGTGTTGTGGCAGGTGAATAGACTCAGAAACCTAGTATGTAGATTGTGCAGTCAGTGAGTGATGGTTTCTTTTGGACTGACATTGAGATGCTGAAGTGACTTAAAATAAAAATAAAAATATAAATAAATAATAAAATATTATGGAATATGTAAAAATAATGCCGACTTCAAATTGTTCTCCACTGCAGAGCTATTAGGCCTCGTACACACTATCAAATCTGTCTGTTCAAATCGATCGGACCGACCGATTTGAACAGATCTGTCTGCTGGCATTTTGGTTTGCTCGCGTGTACACACGAGCAAACCAAAATCCCCGCCAGCAGACAGCGCGCTGACGTGCCGGTGACGTTGACGCCGACACGTCACCGCACCAGGAAGTAAAACACTTCCGCGCATGCGTCGAAATCATTCGGCGCGTGTGCGAGAAGACATGTCTGCTGGTTAGCGTATCAACCAGCAGACATGTCGGGCGGACGGGTTCCCAGCCGACAGATTGGCCAAATCCGTCTGTTTGCCCATACACACGATCGAATCTGTCTGCTGAAACGGTCTAGCAGACCGTTTCCAGCAGACAGATCTGATCGTGTGTATGAGGCCTTAGAGTGTATTGCCAAAAGTTTTGATCCCCATGTAGGCTGTTCTTTCCTAACAATATACTAGAGTTGCTTGAGAAAAGTGCAACAATACAGTAAAGTGATTTTATATACACAGAATGGCTGCTCCTCAGAGCATACAAACAAAATGTCCTTGGCACATTTGTGTATACAAAATGTTGAAACAAGTGGTTTGAGCTTTTAGATGTGGTTGTGATTGCCAGAATTATTACATAGCAAAGCCTACTTCTGTTCTTCTTCATAGAATGAATGTAATATTACCTTTGTCATATACTATGTTCTTACTGTCTAGGGTTTTGTGTATCTCAGAATGACAGACTATGCCTCCAACTATCACCTGCACCTAACTTTGGAATAATTTTTTTGTCATTCCATTAATCAAACCCTCTATGCCCCATTCATTGTAGTTACAATAATAAAGACATTCATTGGTCTGATATGAGAAACAAGTATGATGCTTGTTCATCACAGTACACCCATACTATAAAGATAAAGTGCTTATTGTGTCTTTTGTGTGGTTCTTATCCTCCCTTTTCCAGACATACCATAGCCTGTGATGACCTCCACGTTCCATCCTTGGTGAGTGCCACTCACCAGATTTGATGGGACCCCTTATATAATAAGAAAGTCTTAAAGGGGTTGTAAAGGTAAAAAAAATGTTTCCCTAAATAGCTTCCTTTACCTAAGTGCAGTTCCCTTCACTTACCTCATCCTTCAATTTTGCTTTTAAATGTCCTTATTTCTTCTAAAAAATCCTCACTTCCTGTTCTTCTGTCTGTAACTACACACAGTAATGTGAGGCTTTCTCCCTGGTGTGGAGAAAGCCTCTTGAGGGGGGCCCGTTACACTGGTTTAAGCACATACAGTATATAGTTCTATATGGATCAGAGATAATAGAAATGTAAATGGTTCATATGTGTCATAAGTTTTCATTTAGAGTGTATTATATAGCGCAGCACCAGTTTCATTGAATTTATAAAAGATGATTATATCTACAGCACTTACTAAGAATGATTTTACTTATGTCATGCATCATTATGATCAAAAATACTTATTATATTTGACACCCAAGTCGGAAAATATTTTACACCCTCCTTTCTCTTAAAAACAAAATATTTTTCTGTAATAATCCTGAATAACCCACATTTTGATAAAACCAATTGAATTGTAAAGACTGTAATATTTCCTCACATGGTGGTCACTGATGAAATTCCACTTCATATTGGTGGTAATTTTAGATGGGAGTATTATTCACCCTTGCTTACTTCTCGAGAAGCCCCTATGAACCATGGGAGGAACCCCCATGGTTCTGCTTAAAGTGTTACTAAGCCAACAACAGTTAAATCAGTCGGTATATTCAGTAAAGCATGCTTGTTATGCTCAGTATGGAACCTAAAGCCGCGCACACACGATCAGAATTTCCGATGGAAAGGGATTTAATAGATGGAAAGATGAAAAAATGACTGAAGTTCCATGTTAAGTAATCTTTGGTTAGACAGCTACATTATTTGCTAATTATTGAGAGATACGTTATAATGTGTTCAGCATTGCAGGAAGTTATAAAATAGCTCCTGGTTTAGATAAATCTATTTTCAATTACTTTTTTTATTTATATTCATTATTTTTACTTTTAAAATGTATGATAAAGCTGCATACATGCTGCTTACAGTGTTTTACCCTCAGACGAGATTGGTATATGCTTCTGGGTTTTATATTTAGGGCATTTGTATTCCATTTTCAGTAGCATTCTGCACTCTCTCTCTCTTACACTAGACCAAATAAAACACATTCTACATTGAATTACAATTACTTACGGATGGTAGGAATATTTCACACTCCCTTGTAGCCATTGTTTCATAGTCAGGATTTTTAGTAATTCACAACCTCCATCTCTAAAAGAAAATAACTGAAAGTCTAATTTTAAACTCTTCAAAATTCTATTCTTCTGACTCAGTGTATGATTTAATATGGTTAACAGAGCAGTCATCCATATTGGAAACAAAGACAGGAAGACAATATTTATAACTATGAATCCCTACAGGCTGGACTGTGTGTTGTGCTGTCACTAACACAGGATACCCTAACTGTACATCTGTCTTCCTTCACACCACAAAAGAACTTGAAAAGGGACCATAATATAGTTTTGGTTATCAATGTCATTGTTACCAGTTTACTTTAGAACCCTGAAGAATATTGTATTATCTCTAGTTATGGGTCCCTGAATGTTACTTCCCCAACAACCCCTTGTATCTACAAACTGATCCGCATAAACCTTCATTCTGATAATGACTTTCTATTTGCACCATTTCCTGCAACCTTACATAGACTTAGGTCTCTGATATGGCTGATTTTCTTTTTCTTATTTTTTAGTCAGACCAGCTATATGCATTTACAGACAGTGTTCATACATTATGAGTGAGTGAAAAACGTATAAAGCGCAACACATGCAAACTGAATCGCCTCTGGGCGCTCTTTCCATTCCTTGGGTACGGAAACCCCTTGACCTCAGAAGAGATGGGTTTTAATCTTTCTCCTGAAGGCCAAGTTGTCTGACTCCAGTCGTATGGTAGTTGGTAGTGCGTTCCACAGCCGAGGTCCCTGGACTGCAAATCTCCGATCTCCTTTGGACTTGTATCTGGCTTTGGGTATTTGGAGCAGGTTTTGATTGGTGGATCGCAGAATACGATTGGGGTTGTGAGCTTTTATTTTTTCGCATAGATATTGGGGGCATTTTCTTGAATACACTTATGCGTTAGGCAGAGTGCCTTGAAAGTGATTCTGTCTTTTACTGGCAACCAATGAAGGGATCTCAGCGAAGGTGAGATTGATTCCTATGTTTTTTTTCCCAGTCACAAGTCTGGTGGCTGTATTTTGAACGACTTGGTATTTGGGGAGTCCTAGATAGAGGGCATTTGCGTAGTCCAGTCTGGAATTGATGATTGTTCCCACCACGACTGCAATGTCCTTTTCCGGGATAAAGGGGGTGAGTCTGTGTAGTAGGCGCAGCAGATGATGGGATCCACTGACTACAGACCCTATTTGTGCATCCATTGTCATGTAGGAGTCGAAAATGACTCCGAGACTTTTGACTTTGGTGCTAGGGGTCATAGTTTTACCCAGAATGGGCGGGGGGGTCCAAGTTGACGCCGGGTGACTTTTTCTGTTTGCGTGAAAGAGGAGAAGTTCTGTTTTTGAACCATTGAGTTTAAGATAACTGGATGTCATCCAGCTGTCTATTAGAGAGAGAGGGATTTCTCTAGTCCAAGAGAGTGATCTTTTTTGTTGCAGATGTGGAAATACAGTTGAGTGTCGTCTGCATAGGAGTGGTAAAGTAGCTTCTGGTTGCTGATGATTTCAAAGAGAGAGCGGAGTTAGATATTGAACAATACGGGTGACAAGGGAGATCCCTGAGGGACACCGCATGATACCGTACGTTTTTCAAAAGTGAAAGGTCCCAGTTTCACTGTTTGTGATCCGTTTTCCAAGAAGGGGGAGAATCAGGGTAAATCGCCTTCCGCTACTCTGGCCACTTCGGCTAGCCTAGTTAGTAGTAGTCCGTGGTCTACCGTGTCAAAGGCCGCGCTTAGGTCCAGCAGGATCAGGAGACAAGATTCTCCTTCATCTGCGGCCTCTAGAGCGCCATCTCATATTTTGAGCAGCGCCGTTTCTGTTCCGTGACCCGGACGGAAACCTGATTGAAACGGATCGAGTAATTTATGGGTTTCTAAATGCAGTTGCAGCTGTTGTACAACTTCTTTCTCCATTATCTTGGAGAAAACATTTAGACCTGTTATGGGCCTCCGGTTGTTTGGGTCTTTGGGTCAAGGTTTTTTTTTTTAGGATTGGTTTTATTATACCTTGTTTCAGCAAGGTGGGCACCATGCCCTCCTTGAATGATTGGTTTATGAGCTGCGTGATATAAGCATGAACATTGTATCAACCAAGTCCTAGGACTTCTAAATACAACTTTAAATACAGACATATGCAGCACCATTTAGCTAGTAGAAAGAAAATCTGTGTGTAACCATCCTACTTCCACAGAGGGAAAAGCAAAGTAACCATGTACATCAACTGGTACAGTCTGAACACAAAAATATACACAATAGAACTTGTAAAGTACTGTATTTATTGGCGTATAACACTAATTTTTTTACCCTGAAAATAGAGGGTAAACTGTGCCTGCGTGTTATACGCAGGGGGCTGTGGAAAGTTTTTTTTGCCAGAAACTTCCCTCTTAAAGTTAGGGTGCGTGTTATACACGGTAATTTTAAGTAAGTGTAGATTCACCTTCACCAAATGGGGGATTCTTGCATAGAGGCCATGAGTGAAAAGGGTTGGGGGTCAGTTATGTGGCATGTGTATTCTCTGAGCTGGGTTTAACCTTATTCAGAGTAAAAGGAATGGTTAGCTGAAGCATTTAATGTTGCAGGACACATTTTATGTTAGTACAGTTAATTGAGTATAAAACTCAAAGTGTTACTAAACCCAGGACCCTGTATTCACTATATCTGGTCTCCCACAGTATACAGAACATGGAAATGCAATAGTTTTATTAAATAGAAACAAACAGGCAAACCTTGTTTCTTCTTATACAAGGCCCGGGTACCAACCATCTTAGGCCTTTGATATCAGCCCGAGGAATGGATTGGGGTATAGCTCCTAGGTCCCGCAGCCAGATCATCAAAAGAGCATTTTTCTTCTAAGCACATGTTAAAGGTTACCAACCACCTTAACACTGGCAAAAAAACTGAGGTACTCTCCATTTCAGAGGGGTTACATAGGGGAGGAATTCAATTTTAATTGGGTTTGCCAGTGTCAAATCACCTGTGGTGACTACATAACCCATTAAGTAATTAAGGCTCTGTGTCCCATGATGTATGATCAAGAAACTGATAAATATATTTTTTCATCAGCAGTTAGGGCAATGAAAAATCTTGTAGGTGGAGTTTTCTCCTTGTCCCATAAGGCTGCAGGATCAAACTTGTTTGACTACATCTTTTATCTAGCATTTGTTATAAAAACAAAAAAAACTGTATACAGGAATATTTATTAACACTAATTCTTTATGGTCCACCCACATCACTGGGGACATGGCAGGGTTGTGTCCTTTGCCTGCATACTTTGTGCTGAAAGGTGTCCCCTATCTCCCATTAAAGTAATTGATATGTATACTGTACATTCTTTTGGAAGTCGTTAAGGGAAATAATTAGAGCTTTATTTCCAGAAGTGAAACCTAATGTCATGTCTCTTTTATTGGACTTCTGTACTGTGAAATTTATGCAGGCTTCCTTTGCCCTGCTGACCTCCTGATGAAAGTGCTAGTTGCCTGGCTGTTTCTGTCTTAGTACGGTAAAGAGGAGTTCCAGCCTCTAAAAAAATAAAATTTAAAAGTCCGGAGCTACAAATACTGTAGCTGCTGACTTTTAATATAAGGACACTTACCTGTCCAGGGTGCAGCAGTGCAAGTAAGGGAAACCAGCAGTGAAGCCTTCAGGCTTTACAGCTGGTTGCCTACTGCGCATGCACGAGTCATGCTGCACTTTCTGAACACGCAAGTCCTAGAAGACAGCAGGGGGAAGGAAGAGGGGCAAGTGCAATCCCGAATATGATGTACCTCGCCACGGCGAGTTAGGACGGAAGTCCAGCTGGGGAGAAAAAAAATTAAAACCAAAAAAAACAATATCCAAAAACAAGGGAGTGGGGGCATGTGCACTATTGTTCCAGACCTACTTTAATTTTAGCCTGAAACTCCGCTTTAAGTATATTTCAACTCCAAAGTCATAAACTCTTGATATTCCTACTGGTTCTGAGACATTCAGCACATTCATTTTAGTATTGATGATTGAATATAGGCAAATGAAGCAATGACTTGGTTTAGAACCATCAACAACACTGCCCGAGAAAATTACAACAGACACCTTTATTAATATGTGGTGCAGCTGAACTGCATCCAAATAAAAAAAACATTAATGCAACCATGTAAAATACGATAGATGTATTTTTAAATTCATCTAGTTTATGTTCTTGACTTAGGCCGCGTACACACGATAGGTTAAACCGATGAGAACGGTTTGGTCCGATGAAAACGGTCCATCAGACCGATCGTGTGTGGGCGCCATCGGTTAGTTATCCATAGGTTTAAAAAAGCCAACTTGTTTTAAATTTAACCGATGGATTCCTAACCGATAGGTCAAAACCGATCGTTAGTAGGCACGACCATCGGTTAAAAATCCATGCATGCTCAGAATCAAGTCGACGCATGCTTGGAAGCATTGAACTTCATTTTTCTCAGCACGTTGTTGTGTTTTACGTCACAGCGTTCTGACCCGATCGTTTTTTTAACCGATGGTGTGTAGGCGCGACGGACTATCAGTCAGCTTCATCGGTTAATCGATGAAAACGGTCCATCAGACCGTTCTCATCGGATGGACTGATCGGCTTTAAACTTGATTTCAGATTATTGTAATCCCCCTTTTCCCAGTTCTCAACTGGAAAAGGGAGGAGCAGCATTACCATCCAATCAGATGTCCTGCATGCACCCAAAGCTCCGGTCGCCATCTTTAAATGTCTGGTGACCTGTGATTGGGCCATGGGGGTCATGTGCGGCATGGGGCTGGGAAACAATGATAATATCAACATGTTGGTACTTCACTGTCCATTTACATGCTGAGGACAGGGAGATGATCGAGATTTTCGTTTGCATTTCGCACCATTAGTGGGCTGCAGCAACAGCCGATTTTCGAGCGGCCATTAAATTTTAATAATCTGACATGTTGAATTTTTTTTGAAAAACAAACAATTTTCTAATCGATGATGGGAAAATCATGCGAGAAATGTAATCAAAAAAGAAATGTGCATGTGCAAGAAAACTCCCGGAAAGAAAAGAAGATTCCCAGACACACAAATTATTTTCTGTAGGCAGTGGCGTAGCGTGGGGGGGCAGGGGGGTCGTGGCCCCGGGCGCGATATTTAGTGGGGTGCAATTTCAAGCCAGTGTGTGTCCT
The DNA here is from genome assembly GCA_029574335.1 of Rana kukunoris. Taxonomy (NCBI): domain Eukaryota; kingdom Metazoa; phylum Chordata; class Amphibia; order Anura; family Ranidae; genus Rana; species Rana kukunoris. The sequence goes on along the minus strand of CM056051.1, from coordinate 273,021,519 downwards.
CCTAAATTTCATTTTCTGTGTCCCCGGCCGCCCAAAGCTCCGGCCGCCATCTTTAAATGTCTGGTGACCTGTGATTGGGCCATGGGGGTCATGTGCGGCATGGGGCTGGCCTGTCCGTGATCCTGAACTCCCGCCTCTGCACATGACCTCCATACGCCCAATCACAGTGCGGCGTGCGCCGGACACTAAACAAACATGGTGGCCGCCTCCTCCTATCCTCCGGACCCCAATGTCATGATGCAGCCTGCAGGACAAGCAGCAGATGAGGAGAAAAATGGACTGGGGACTGGGGAAAGAGGCAGAGTGGCAGAGAGACACGCAGAGAGACACACAGAGAGGCAGAGAGAGACAGAGCGGCACACAGAGAGAGACAGATCGGCACACAGAGAGAGATAGAGTGGCACACAGAGAAAGACAGAGCGGCACACAGAGTGAGACAGAGCGGCACACAGAAAGAGACACAGAGAGAGAGAGAGAGACACAGAGAGAGAGACAGAGCAGCAGTGAGAGAGAGACACAGAGAGAGATAGACAGAGTGGCAAAGAGAGAGAGAGACAGAGCGGCAGAGATAGAGACACAGAGACAGAGTGGCAGAGAGAGTGAGCAGCAGAGACAGAGTGGCAGAGAGAGAGAGCAGCAGAGAGAGACAAAGTGGCACACAGAGAGAGACAGAGCGGCACACAGAGAGAGACAGATCAGCACACAGAGAGAGACAGAGCGGCAGAGAGAGATGCAGAGAGAGACAGAGAGAGAGAGATGTAAAAAGAGAGAGAGGCGGATAGAGAGACGGAGAGAGGCAGAGGCAAAGAGAGAGAGGCAAAGAGAGAGACAGAGGCAAAGAGAGAGAGACAGGGACAAAGAGAGAGAGACAGAGGCAAAGAGAGACAGAGAGACAAAGGGAAAGAGAGAGAGATAGATGGGCAGAGAGAGACAGATGGGCAGAGAGACAGATGGGTAGAGAGAGAGAGAGTTACTGTAGGCAGGATAGTATAGTGGTAAGTGTAGTTCTTAGTGTAGTGTAATAGTCAGTATAGTATAGTGGTCAGTGTATTGTAGTTCTCAGTGTAGTTCTCAGTCTAGTGGAAAAATAGTATAGTGGTCAGTGTAGTGTAGTGGACAGTATAGTATAGTGGTCAGTATAGTATAGTGGTCAGTGTAGTGTAGTGGATAGTATAGTGGTCAGTGTAGTATAGTGGTCAGTGTAGTGTAGTGGACAGTATAGTGGTCAGTGTAGTGTAGTTCTCAGTGTAGTGGAAAAATAGTATAGTGGTCAGTGTAGTGTAGTGGACAGTATAGTATAGTGGTCAGTATAGTATAGTGGACAGCGTAGTGGTCAGTGTAGTGTAGTGGATAGTATAGTATAGTGGTCAGTGTAGTGTAGTGGACAGTGTAGTGTAGTGGACAGTATAGTGGTCAGTGTAGTGTAGTGGATAGTATAGTATAGTGGTCAGTGTCGTGGACAGTGTAGTGTAGTGGTCAGTGTAGTGTAGTGGACAGTATAGTATAGTGGTCAGTGTAGTAGACAGTATACTATAGTATAGTGGTCATTGTAGTGTAGTGAATAGTATAGTATAGTGGTCAGTGTAGTGGACAGTATAGTATGGTGGTTAGTGTAGTGGTTAGGATAGTATAGTGGTCAGTGTAGTGTAGTGTAGTGTAGTGTAGTGGTCAGTATAGTATAGTGGGCAGTGTAGTGTAGTGGACAATATAGTATAGTGGTCAGTGTAGTGTAGTTAGTGGACAGTATAGTATAGTGGTCAGTGTAGTGTAGTGTCGTGGACAATATAGTATAGTGGTTAATATAGGCATCAGGTTGGTCATTACTTGTATTTGAAGGGACTCTGGGAGTGCTAAAAGTCTGCAGGTTGGGGGGGGGGGGCGCAAATTACTTGCCTTGCCCTGACAACCCATGCTACGCCACTGTCTGTAGGGACCAGAGGTGAAATTGAAGGTTTGGTTGGTCTAATTTCGAAATCAATGGTAGTACCATCGGATCACAAAATGCACAAATATTCTGTTTTTTTTTTTTTTTTCGAAATTCGACCATATATGGCCAGCCTAACTGCAGTACTAAAAAAGTAGGTCATCAGGCTGACTCTGCTATCTCTCAGGGCTGTGTAAATCTAGGGACTGGATTGAAAGGAATGTGGATCTTTTGGCAGGTACAATTCTCTCCCTTAAAAATAGATTTCAGTGGCATGTATAGGTGTTTGAAGCTCTGCTGTAAATCCCCTTAAAATATTTTTTTATGATGGGGGTCCTTTAAGTCATTGTAGCTGTAATATGTGTTGCTTCTTCAGGCTATGCTCCAGCTGTAGTCTATAACATATTCATTAATTTTATCCAAGAACAAAAGCCTAGACTAAAATCCCAGTAATGTTTGCATAAGACCAGACATAATTTAGGGATTTATGTAATTTGGCCCCAGCAGACTCTGCTTTCCTTCCTGATCAGTGGACGTATTTGGTGAAGAAACAACTTGAGTTACATTTAATAATTCATTTTATTGGACTTTTAGTTTGTCATTCATGTTGTATCTATTGGTTTATTTTTTCTCGCACCAGCTGTAACATCTCTAAATGTTTAAAAAAAAAAATGTGAATGCAAAAATGAAATCCAATAAACTCTTTTTAGTATATAATGTTGTCAACACATCTTCACAGCCTTCCCAAACTGTATCCAATTTAAGATCTTCTATACATACAGTATATACTGCTAGATATACCTATAGCATTAAAGGGGATAATACTATTTTCTGAGGTTACTATACCATACGCTGTACACTACTAGATAGAAGTAAGAAGAGTTGGCTCTTCTACCTACTGTTGCATTTGAGTGTGTTGGGGCACAACGAGCTTCGGCACCTGTGACTGGACCTGGTGTATGGATTGGGTCGTCCCTGAAGAGAGCACTGTTACCTTTTTTCTTTTCCGTACCCTACTAGATAGTCATGAACCCAAAAGTCACTGTGAAATGTGTGCACTTTGTTATTTGTGGATCTTTTCTGGGATTTTGTTACTGACATATTTCTAATAACTGTTGTAGCCTGAAAAAATGTCACATTATTAAAAGCAAAACTTATATTGTAACAAACCTAAGCACTTCAGTATAGTCCAGTTTCAGCTTTTTAAGAATATATGGGAGGTTGACCATTGAGTAGCATGGAAGTAGAGACTGAGTCAAGTCAAAGCCCCATAGTTGGTGCAGCTACTTTAGTTTAAATATTGAAGTAGCAGTTATTGTTAGCCCAAGTGTTTAATACTAATGCACTAGTTTTAACTAAAATACATATTAAGTCATGGAGCTTGGTTATAGTGTACTAGTGATAGCAACATCATAGGTCATATGCAGAGGGAATCTGCTGATCTTTGTGCCCTGGAGCTAATAAATGATTGTTCATTAGTTCCTCATTCCTCTCTTGTATGAAGCCTCGTACACACGATCAGTCCATCCGATGAGAACGATCTGAAGGACCGTCGTCATCGGTTAACCGATGAAGCTGACTGATGGTCCGTCGCACCCACACACCATCTGTTAAATAAACAATCGTGTCAGAACGTGGTGACGTAAAACACAACGACGTGCTGAAAAAAGTGAAGTTCAATGCTTCCAAGCATGCGTCAACTTGATTCTGAACATGCGTGGATTTTTAACTGATGGTCGTGCCTACTAACGATCGGTTTTGACCTATCGGTTAGGAATCCATCAGTTAAATTTAAAGCAACTTGGCTTTTTTTTAACCGATGGTTAAATAACCTATGGGGCCCACACACGATCGGTTTTGACCGATGGAAACGGTCCATCAGACCGTTGTCCTCTGCTTACCCTATCATGTGTTTGAGGCCTAAGAGTAAGGGATGGGTTCTCCAAAGTACACAGTACACTGTTTACATTTGTGATTGCTAATCACAACAAACAAATGATACAGAGCCGCCTGGTTTGGCTCTGTACACTTTCTGTGGACCGACCCGTTACAGACATTAACGGGCACGCGGGAAGGCTATTACTGCCAAAAAGACTTACACATCCCTGCCATCTTTTTACCATATGGTGGTAGGGAAGTAGTTAAACAACAATTAAACGTCTAGTTTAAAATGACTGAATGCATTCCAGGTTATGCAATCAGCAGCAGCTGCTTAGCCAATTTAAACTATTGGCGGGCTGACAGTAGCATCTGCCATGGACCACACACAGAGCAGATAGCAAATGCGCCGCTTAAACAGCAATAAAGCGCTGCTAAATTGAGCAGCACTTTAGCGTTAATGGCCGGCGCTTTCAGTGTGAAATCAGTCTTAGGGAAAGATATCCAATTCTGGACATAGCTGACTGCGTCCCAGCTCAGACGCCTGTCCATAACAGACGCTAACTTCACTGTGTGGCTACATGCGAACATTAGTGGCTCTGACTTCTGGTAGGGGATAGGCTTTTCTACTATGTAGAGCTGCAACTAACGATTATTTTCATAATCGATTAATCGGCCGATTATTTTTTCGATTAATCGATTAATCGGATAAAATCATTAAAAAAACGTAATGTGGGATTTTTTTGTTTGTTTAACAGTAATAATGAAAAAACATGTTACACTCAAACGGCAGATTAAAAAACGTTTAACATTAACATTACACAACTTTGCAGCAGTACTATTCCTACCCGGGAACACCAATGCTGGGGCACTATTCCTCCCGGGAACACCAACGCTGGGGCACTATTCCTCCCGGGAACACCAATGCTGGGGCACTATTCCTCCCGGGAACACCAATGCTGGGGCACTATTCCTCCCGGGAACACCAATGCTGGGGCACTATCCCTCACGGCAGGGCTTGACAAATTTGCTTGGAATCTAGGAGCCAGCTAAAAAAGTTAGGAGCCAGAAAATGCGCCCCGTCCCGACGAGCTTGCGCGCAGAAGCGAACACATACGCGTGATGTATCACCGCGATTGTTGGAGCGAGAGCAATAATTCTAGCTCTAGACCTCCTCTGTAACTCAAAACATGCAACTTGTATTTTTTTTAAACGTCGCCTATGGAGATTTTAAAGGGTAAAAGTTTGACGCCATTCCACGAGCGGGCGCAATTTTGAAGCGTGACATGTTGGGTATCAATTTGATCGGCGTAACATTATCTTTCACAATCTAAAAAAAAAATTGGGATAACTTTACTGTTTTATTTTTTAATTAAAAAAAATAAAAAATCCAAAAAAAGTGCGCTTGCAAGACCGCTGCGCAAATACGGCGTGACACAAAGTATTGCAACGATCGCCATTTTATTCTCTAGGGTGTTAGAATAAAAAATATATATAATGTTTGGGGGTTCTAATTATAGGGAAGGAGATGGCAGTAAAAAATAACATTACAGTTGCTGTTTAACTTGTAATGTCAAACGGCCACCACCAGATGGCGCCAGCTCACAGAAGGAAGAGCTTGGGACTTCACAAGGCCGCAAAGCCGCGGCCTCAATTAGCGTTTGCCGCGGACCCGCGGCGATCGCGCGGCGGAGGTGGTGGGGGCGCACGGAGACACAGGATCCTGTGCCTCCGTGCTCCCCCACTTCCCCCGCTGCTCGATCGCGGAGGGCCCGCGGCAAACGGTAATTGAGGCCGCGGCTTTGAATGGGCGGAAGGGCGGACCGATTAATCGATAATGCAAATCGTTGACAACGATTTTCATTATCGAATATTATCGATAATATCGATTAATCGTTTCAGCTCTACTACTATGAAAGCTTTAGAAAGAAGACAGCTGTAAGATTTTGCACACCTTTTGTATTAATGCACCAAGAATGTACTTAACAGATTTAAATTAAAGGTTAATTTTGGCTTAAACTTGTCTGAAATTCAAGGTAAGGTATTTGCACTAGAGCCTGATGTAAGTAAGAGTCTATTATAGCACCCGCATGCCCTGGCTTCTCTACTACTAATACTGTTGCATATTTCTAAATAAGCCCCATCTGTCTCTGCCAAGGGTTTGCATATATTCAGCCTCATGGAAGTGGGTCTTTATCTGATTGGAATCAGATAAATCAACATGTATGCAACATGCTCTACAGTTTTTTGTGCTGAGAGCATGCTGCATAATGCATAATGCACTCCCAGCACAGAGACAGAGCTGTTTCCGACAGCTCCGGATATTGTATTATTAAAAAGGAACCTGGAGGACCGATTCCTGATTGCTGTGGTAGCCTGTGAATGGTTATCACATCAATCAGTCACTGTATAGTAAACCCCTGTGTCTTTTTCTCCTCTTGAATGGGGAAAAAGATACATTGTACATACATTGCATCTTTTTTTTCCTTTCTAGATCAGAAGATTGTAAACCAAAACATATGTGGAAAAAAAAAAGTAATGAAAAAATATAAAAATGGCTAGGTTAGGGTTTAATCAACGTCAATGTCAGGGTTAGGGTCAAGTTTAGGGTCAAAGGACATGCCCAGAGTCAAACTTGGGGTCAAGGGTCAGTGTATTTTAGGTAGAATTGAAAGATATTTTTGTATATATATATATATATATATATATATATATATATATATATATATATATATATATATATATATATATATATATATATATATGTTTTATTTGTAGGAGTTAACGATGCAATCTGACTATGATCATATAAACACAAAAGGTAGCATAAAAATACACTGCAGGTTTTAGGGAAGAGGTAACCTTCATTCAAGAAAATACAATCATGTATCCATGTCATGATAGCAAGGTCTCATAAAGACCAAAATTACCAAAAAATATAGCAATTCAGGAGGTATATTATGTGACACTTGCCAGCAATTGCAGTTCCTTTGGTATTCATAGTTTTCCAAAGAGAAATGGAGACACATTATGAAAAGGTGAGTGTAAGAGTAGAAAAGAGGGAAGAAGGAGAGGAGGAAGAACAGTATAGAAAAAGTTATTAAATTCATATCAGTGTCAATATATTAAGGTAGGATGAAAAATATGCAAAATGTGCACTATTATTTCTATGCCCTACTACTATACAGGTACAGATAACAAATAATATACTGTGTTGTATTGTGACAAAAAAGGAGAAGGGATCTACAAACCCCTTCCGCCTGCGCATCCTAGAAATAGGATTAAAAAATTTGATGAGTAGTGCTATGTGAAAAATACAGGGAGTGCAGAATTATTAGGCAAGTTGTATTTTTGAGGATTCATTTTATTATTGAACAACAACCATGTTCTCAATGAACCCAAAAAACTCATTAATATCAAAGCTGAATATTTTTGGAAGTCGTTTTTAGTTTGTTTTTAGTTTTAGCTATTTTAGGGGGATATCTGTGTGTGCAGGCGACTATTACTGTGCATAATTATTAGGCAACTTAACAAAAAACAAATATATACCCATTTCAATTATTTATTTTTACCAGTGAAACCAATATAACATCTCAACATTCACAAATATACATTTCTGACATTCAAAAACAAAACAAAAACAAATCAGTGACCAATATAGCCACCTTTCTTTGCAAGGACACTCATGCAGCCTGCCATCCATGGATTCTGTCAGTGTTTTGATCTGTTCACCATCAACATTGCGTGCAGCAGCAACCGCAGCCTCCCAGACACTGTTCAGAGAGGTGTACTGTTTTCCCTCCTTGTAAATCTCACATTAGATGATGGACCACAGGTTCTTCTCAATGGGATTCAGATCAGGTGAACAAGGAGGCAATGTCATTATTTTTTTTTCTTTAATACCCTTTCTTGCCAGCCACGCTGTGGAGTACTTGGACGTGTGTGATGGAGAATTGTCCTGCATGAAAATCATGTTTTTCTTGAAGGATGCAGACTTCTTCCTGTACCACTGCTTGAAGAAGGTGTCTTCCAGAAACTGGCAATAGGACTGGGAGTTGAGCTTGACTCCATCCTTAACCCTAAAAGGCCCCACAAGCTCATCTTTGATGATACCAGCCCAAACCAGTACTCCACCTCCACCTTGCTGGCATCTGAGTCGGACTGGAGCTCTCTGCCCTTTACCAATCCAGCCACGGGCTCATCCATCTGGCCCATCAAGACTCACTCTCATTTCATCAGTCCATAAAACCTTAGAAAAATCAGTCTTGAATATTTCTTGGCGCAGTCTTGACGTTTCAGCTTGTGTGTCTTGTTCAGTGGTGGTCGTCTTTCAGCCTTTCTTACCTTGGCCATGTCTCTGAGTATTGCACACCTTGTGCTTTTGGGCACTCCAGTGATGTTGCAGCTCTGAAATATGGCCAAACTGGTGGCAAGTGGCATCTTGGCAGCTGCACGCTTGACTTTTCTCAGTTCATGGGCAGTTATTTTGCTCCTTGGTTTTTCCACATGCTTCTTGCGACCCTGTTGACTATTTTGAATGAAACGCTTGATTGTTTGATGATCACGCTTCAGAAGCTTTTCAATTTCAAGAGTGCTGCATCCCTCTGCAAGATATCTCACTAGTTTTGACTTTTCTGAGCCTGTCAAGTCCTTCTTTTGACCCATTTTGCCAAAGGAAAGGAAGTTGCCCAATAATTATGCACACCTGATATAGGGTGTTGATGTCATTAGACCACATCCCTTCTCATTACAGAGATGCACATCACCTAATATGCTTAATTGGTAGTAGGCTTTCGAGCCTATACAGCTTGGAGTAAGACAACATGCATAAAGAGGATGATGTGGTCAAAATACAACTTGCCTAATAATTCTGCACTCCCTGTATATGAATGAAAAGCAGTAGGTAGTAAAGCTCAAACACTCAAAAATTTAAAGAAAACAACTGTGATTTAATACCGCGCTAAGCACATAAATGTGTATAATAATTAAATAAATTAATAATTAAATAAAGATAAATTGATAAATAAATGTCCAATAATCCACCAAACAAATATTCCCACAAATGTGCCAATGGTGTCTTCTAATTCTTCAAATGTGGTAATGCAAAACATGGTATTAAGTAAATTAAAGTGTCTTTAAGAAGTGTGTTTCCTTCCACCAACTTTTAGGTAAGTATCCTACTTACCAGACGGGAATTGACGCTCATAACAGGTAGTCAAAACCAACGAAGCAGACAGACCCCCAGAAACAGAAGCTCAGAAATTGGCACAGCCACCAAGTGAATGTGGTATATAAATCAAGAAGAAAGAAAAAATCTCCTCAAGAGATTTATTAAAACTACAAGTTGCACTTACAAGCAAAAGATAAAATCACGCTTATAAGAAATGGCAGGGACACCATCCACGTTTCACCTGTGTTCCAACGAATAGCGGATGCGACATGGCACGTATCATGGGTCATGTGACAGAGCCCGTCACCTCCTCCTATATATACACCACCACAAAAAGGATAACCAATCCGCTGAAATCTTTACAACAGTCTATCAATCCGGACTAGGAGTCAATTAAATACAAAAATAGACTCCATGAACTTCATCAGCTGTACATAATATTATTAATTAAATATCAAAATATATTAAATTAAATTATATATAGATGGTTTAAAGGGAAAAAACTCCCTCTAGTGAATAATTGGCTGAATTACCATAGATAGTTAACTGCCATATGCCATCTTAAATGTTTTTAAAAAATATTTTAAAACTTAAAAAATATCCCCCTTTGGGGGATAGGTTAACAATGGGATAAATCACTTAAAATATAATATCAATACTAACTTACTATGGAGGACACAGGGATCACTAATCAGACTCTACACAATATAACTTTTTTTTTTTTTCGCTAGATATTTGAATCAAGTGGACACATGGGGGATTGTGTGCTTTTTTTTTTTTTTGCTGGTCGTCTTTAGTTTAGTTTTCTAAGACCGATCCTTACGCACGAATGTGAACACTTAAAAATCCCTCCCTCCCTCCCCTTTCCCCCTTTTCTTTTTTTTCTCTCTTTCTCTTCCCCTAAAATTATATGTGTACACAGGGCGGACTGTGTATTTGTATACACAAAATTGGGTTTCTCCCCCTTTTTTTTATATATATATTTTTTTTTTGGTGGTCTCTTTATTCTTTAAGACCAACCCCTATCTCACCTATAAGAACACATAATTAGCATTTTAGATCCTGTCACTATACATAACCTAAAATCCCTTTACCTCATCTCCCCCACCCCCCCCCCCTTTTTTTTGGTGGTCTCTTTAATTTTTAAGACCAACCCTTATTCACCTATAAGAACACTTAATTAGCATTTTAGATCCTGTCACTATACATAACTTCAAATCCCTTTCCCTTATCACCCCATCCCTTTTTTTCTTTTTCTTTTTTTCTGCACAAAGAAGGGCACTGCCCTTCCACTTTAGACTTATATGGACCTCTAACTCCGGGATCCCCGACCTCTCAGGGTAGTAGTAGAAAATGGGTAGGGCCAACGTTTAGACAGGAGGACAATGGAAGTTTTTTTTGACTTTGGAGGGAACGGGGGGGTCGAGACCTTCCTACTGTTTTTCCTTTAAATAATGTTTAGATAAGGAGAATATATCGAGACTCTACGGGGAATGGGTTGGGGTAATGTATGTAAAATTTATTGTAAGGATTGAATATTTTTGTATTGTATTGGCAATGAAAATCAATAAAGAAATTTTGGGAAAGGAGGGAAAGAGAAAAAGAAGGGAAAAAAAAACCTTAAAAAATATATACAATATATATAGAAGAGGATTGAAACACCATCACAATCTAAATGTAATAATTTGCAATGAAGCAATTACGATTGATGTCTATATTCATACCTAAAGGACTAAGAGTATTTAATTTGTAAATCCATTCAGCTTCATTCTTGGAGATCTTTTGTTTCATATTGCCTCCTCTCCAACGAGGCTCAACCCTGTCAATACCACAAAGGTAAGCCAAACTAGGATTCCTGTTGTGGTAAGTTCTAAAATGGTTGGACAGGCTGTGTTTTGGGAACCCTTTTTTTTAGGGCTGGGGAAATTAAAGATTAATTCATCGATTAATCTTTAATTCTTTTGATCGATCAAAATTCTTTTTTTTTTTTCTTTTTTTTTTTAAAGTGTATTTTGTGCGTGTACTCGAGAGAGGAGCCGGACTGCAGGAGTTTTGGGAGTAGGCAGACCTTTCCCAGAGGCAATCTGCCATCTTTCTCCATGCCCCGGGTGGCAATGGCGGGTGTGAGGGGGTCCTCCCACACAGCCCGCCCTACCTGCTCCACTTTGAAGCCCAACCGGGCAGAGGGACTCCCCTATGAGGGAGTGAGAGGATCTAGCCCGCTCAGCCAGCCCTGTTAGTCCTTCACCTCTCTTTTTTTAGAGACCGCGTGGCCAAAGTGCGTGCATGTTAACCCAATTTAGAGTGCGTGTAAGTGTGGTGGTTTTTGTGGGAGGGGGGTGGGCGTACTAAGCGGAGGCTTACCTCGCATAGCACACCCACCGGGAGCCGGCTGAGACCACCAAACTCAATTCACATGCAGCCGAGATCGGGATCCAAACCCTTGGCTGCAGAGGTGAACGGCTTGTCAGCGCAGTGCCAATCGCGTTGAGCCACCGCAGCTGATTGATCAAACTTCTTTTGATCAATCAAAATTCTTGACGTCACCGGACAGCCTGGACAGTGAGACTTACCCTGCTGGATGCAAGCAAACTGCACCTATTGGATTGAGGTACCTTTGCATCTGTGGAGCAGGAGGATGCATCAGGCTCCATCAGGGGAAGGGGGCAAAAATAACCATTGTTTTCCTGTCCTAAGCAGTTTTGTGTAGACAATTCTTTGTGTATCGGCAACATCTGTTCCGTGCGAAAGACTGTTCAGTCCTTCAGGGTATATTGTCAATAAAATGCGATTGTGTCTGCTTCAAGAAAATGTAAACACTCTGGTTTGTGTGCGTGACTGGCTAAAGTGATGCCTACTTGCCTACTATAAAGTGACTGACAGTCAATATACTAGATATGTTTTATAATTAAAGTTAAACTAACCTTCCACATTTTTGTTAAAGTTTAATAAGAAAAAATGACTTATGTCAGTGCTACAGTTTGAATTTAAAACGTATTTGTGTGAACTGTGAAGTTAAGTCATGGATTGTGGAAACTAACTAGTGTCGGGTGATTGTATATAGTGTATACCACATTTACCACTGACTAATGTAGAGTTGCAATGCAAGGAGATCAGTTAAAAGTAGTTGGATCTGCATGTGCATCGTAATTACTTGAAATTAGTCGATTAATCGATTAAAAAAAATTGATTGATATAACACAAAAATTTTAATCAGTAACAGCCCTACTTTTTTTGTATTGTTTAAATGCTCATTATTCTAATCCCTATTTTTCTCGTGGTATGCCCAACGTGTTGGCGCTCACATGGAGATGTGCTATATTACAAAGTGGAATCGCAGGAGATGAATTTGTCAATTTATATTCTTTCCCAGTACTGTTGGATTTAAAAGCTACTACTTTCTATTACGAATATTAGTTTTTCTACAGGCTTTACATATTTTGCAATGATAGAAGCTGGTAGTGTCCAAGAAAGTACATAACTTCTTAGGTGGATATAAGGAGAAATATTGTTTCTCAAACTTGGGGCCTTACGGTAAATTAATGTTGGATATTTTGAAAGAAAACTGGCCAATGTTTTATCTCTTGATAACATCAGGCAGTGTTTCTTGATAACATGTTACATCATTTTGTAATCCCTATTAAGATCTGTCAAAAAAGCTATTGTCTTTAAATTTATTAGATCTCTTGGGTTTTTCAACCAACAAACTATGTGGGTCTATATTCCCAACTGATGCCTGAACGGGGAGTAGGACATTATCGCGGTACCCCTTTTCCCTAAACCTATTTACCACAAGCTCTGACTGCTGATAGACCTTTGTTGGCACAATTGTGTTGAATGCACATTAATTGTCCTTTAGGGATAGCTCCCAACCCCCAATGCGAGAATGTAACTATTCCAGTCCGTCTCCTTAAAAAATGTCTTAGTGATGATATTACCCTCATGTTTAGTAAGAACTAGATCTAAAAAACTGACTTGATATAAATCACAGGTGCCTGTGAATCGCAGCCCATTAGGATTGATATTCAAACTTTCCAGGAAACTGGATAATTTTTCTTTGATACCATCCCAAAGGATGACAATTTTATCGATATACCGTTTATGTAAAGTAATCTCTGGCAAATTGTCAGTGAAAATGGGAGGTTGGCTACAATGGGTGCATACTTTGCCCCCATAGCCACCCCTTTGATCTGATTATAATAGGAACCCCTAATGCCAAAAATAAATGTTGGACATGGCCAAGTCAATCAAAAATTTATTTTGTGCTGTTTTTAGGGTAGTGTGGGAGTCAAGTGCTCTTTTCGTAGTGAAAATCACATCATGATGCTTCAAACTCGTATATAATGACTCCACGTCGATAGTAACTAAAATTCTATCATCACCAATGGGAGTATTTTGCAACAAATTCATCAAATGTTTACTATCCTTCAAATAGGAGGGACTTTTTTTGACAATGGGTTGCAAAAAATAGTCCAAATATTCCTCTACTCTGGAAAAGATGGAGTCCATACCACTAAGTATTGGTCTCCCTGGGGGACATGGTTTGTTCTCGTGTATTTTGGGAAGCTGATAAATAACCGGCAGTCTGGGGGCTCAGGAACAAGATACCTTGCTTCCTTCTTGGTCAATATTTCCCTAAGCTTAGCTTTCTTGACAAGTCTAGTTAACGTGGCCCTAAGTTTTTTAATGGGATTACCACCTAGTTTCTTGTAAGTTTGTGTATCTCCTACCAACCAGTTTAAGTTCCAAATTATAATCCTCTTTCTTTAAAACCACAATACCACCCCCCTTATCAGCCATACAAATAACTCCATTTTTATTTTTATCCAAGGCTTCCATGCCTTTTTGAATGTTACCCTTTCTCCGTTCAACTTTTAGTTTTTAGTAGTCTAATATCCTGTTCCACCATAGATTTAAAAACCTCTAAAAATACTAGTGACTAGTGGGGGTTTCTCTGCAAAATGTTTCTTAATGTTAAGATTCCTGACAAACCTTTTTGTGAGCATATTTTAAACCAAGTTCTAAAACCCTTAATTCATTATTGGTGAATACCTCATTGCTTAAATTGAAGATACCCTGTTCTAGTGATTCCTCTTTTTTTGGTTCTTTGGCCCTCTTGGTTCTTTGGCCCTCCCCTACATCCCCTGGGGCATCTCTTGGTATTCCATTCTGTTGCCAGTTCAGGGTTTCCCATTGTTGCCCATCTGGGGGGTGCTTGGTGGTACAATGATGCCTGTGGGCCTCATCCCTGATGAGCCCATAGTTGATTCCAATGGTAACCCCCTCTCCCACCCTGATTGGGAACCCACCCCCCTCCTGGGAGGACCTGGAGTGTCTCAATGACCCCTCCAAGGATAACCCCTTGGTGGATGTTTCCCCTATAGGTGTCATTTGTGTAATGGAGGGGCTGGAACTGATTATGAGTAGGTACTGTAGATATCCTGGTGTAGGTTGTTCCTAAGTTTTCTGGGATAGGGTCTATTATGGGCTATGGTTGCACCCCCCCTCCCTTCCAAAGGCTGTCCCAGAGCCTCCTCTGGACATAGCTGATGGGTGACAGGTGTAGGGGTGGGAGTCAACCAAAATTACAAAAACATTAACAATTCAGTAGGTATATTATGTGACACTTACCAGCAATTGCAGTTCCCTTTTGTTATTCATGGTTTTCCAAAGAGAAATAGAGACACCTCATGAAAAGGTGAGTATAATAGTAGAAAAGAAGGAGAGGAGGGAGAAGTAGAGAAAATAACATGTCAGTGTCAATGTATTAAGGCAGGATGAAAAATATGGAAATTGTGCACTATTGTTTCTATGCGTTACTACTGTACAGGTACAGATAACAAATAATACAGATTAATTTAAAAATTGTTTTACTATTTTGTGCTAGGCTATGTCCATTAGTATTAACCACCAAATGAAAGCCCAATTTGTCCTTGAAAAAATATAATTATAATAAATATAATCCACCCGGATACACAGTCGTTTTAACAATATGTACAGTTTACTAACACGTGTCAAAAATTGCTAAACTGACTTCAGGCAATAAGATCTGTTCTACCGTCCTCCATGAAGGAGTTAGGCCTGATTCACACCTTTTCAGGTTGCAATTTGCTTATTTCAGGTGCCTTTTGCATTTTTGAATATAGTTTTTTTTTTTATACATTGAAGTCTATGTAACCAAAAAACTGAAAAAAGTCCTTGATCCTTTCCATAAAATGCACAGATGTGAACTACATCCATAGGAAACCATGTTAAATGTACTTTAATGTGTTTCTGCACAAATGAAAACGCAGTAAGACTTCTTTTACACTGGGGCGGTGTGGGCATTAGCGGTGCTTTTCTGCGCTTTTAACCCATGCTAGCTGCAGAGGAAAGGGTTAATATCGTCCGTGTAGTGGGTTTTGCTGGCGCTTCAGCAGCGCTGCCCATTCATTTAAATAGCAGGGGCAGTGGAGGAGCGATGTGTACACCACCCCAAAGATACTGCTTGCAAGTGCACCACCCCAGTGTGAAAGCACTTGGGCTTTCACACTGGGAAGGCTTAAGAGGCACTTTTCAGGCACTGTACAGGTGCCATTTTTAGCACTAAAACACCTGAAAAGCGCCCCAGTGTGAAAGGGGTCTAAAAAATGCATAGGTGTAAACCAGGCCTTAAAACATACTTGAGTATAGAAATAAGGGCACTGCCATTGCTGACTTTTTTTATTTTTTTATTTAATGGTTCTGACCGATTTGAACAAATCTGTCTGCTGGGGACGTATTGGTTTGATCGTGTACACACGATCAAACCAAAATCTCCGCCGCCAGACGGCGCGGTGACGTGGCGGTGACGTTGACGCCGCCACATCACCGCACCAGGAAGTAAAACACTTCCGCGCATGCGTCGAAACCATTCGGCGCGTGTGCGAGAAGACATGTCTGCTGGTTAGCGTACAAACCAGCAGACAGGTCGGGCGGACGGGTTCCCAGCCGACAGGTTTCAAAGCATGCTTTGAAATCTGTCGGGCGGCCAAATCCGTCGGCTCGGCCGTACACACGGTCGAATCTGTCTGCTGGGACGGTCGGGCCGACCGTTTCCAGCAGATAGATTTGATCGTGTGTACGCGGCCTTACACTAACCTAGCTCAAGTACTGATCTAGACATTTTTCTTTAGTGTGTGTGAGAAAAACTAAGATACACAAAAACTTTTTTTTTCTCTATTCAGAAGAGAAACATAGTACAGGAACAGATTTTACTGAGTGATTACTATGATAGAAAATCAAAAGCTATCACAGCAATCATCTGATCAAGAACTGGTCTTCTCAGCTCCCGATTGTTAGTATGAGACCAGCTCAGCCTCCATGCTGGGTGTGTGCTATGGAAGAAGTGCATATACTGTATGCAGTGTTTTGGAAGAATGCCCTCTTCCAGGGTGCCGCATATATGCGATAACTCAGCTTAAATGAGTTAACAAGCATAGTTGTAAACCCAAACAAGAAACTTCTCTTGTTTGCTCCTTTTTGGTCTGTTAAAAGTTTTTTGTTTTGCATATGGAAAGGGTTAAAACTTCTGCTATTTTTTTATGTGATTTTTTATGTATTTTTGTCATATGTGTATCATTGGGGAAATTTCCCTTTGCTTGATGTCCCAGAGTCACAACAGGAAGTTAGAGAAAATACCCCACAGTGAGGGTAATTCCCCCTCTTAATTGTCTCCATTATAAGATGTTCCCTTAAAGGGTCACTAAAGGAAAACATTTTTTTGCTGAAATGACTGTTTACAGGGTATAGAGACATACAAGTTAACTGATTCCTTTTCAAAATGATTAAAAATAGATAAAAATCAATCATATAATGTGCCTGCAGGTTAGTTTCACTTTTGAACTGGCTTCATGTTTCTGCAAAGTAGAAATAGACACACAGAACAAAAACAAACAAATCCAGGGCAGTGTTTTGTTTTTAAAATGAATCTGATTGGTTCTGGGAAGTTTTAGACACACAGTAATGACAGCTTAAACCATTGTGAGAAAGCTCCCAGCACTGTGGTTATAAGGAAACAGACAAGCAGGAAGTGTGGAGATCAGAGCAGGATTACAGCAACTTCAAAGCAAAAACTAACAATAAGGACATGAAACCAGTACTGCAGTAAGGTAAAGGAAAAAAAATAAGTAAGGTAAAAAAAAAAAATTCCTTTAGTGATTCTTTAACTTTTGTTCTGGATACAACTTTTTGTGACAATATTTATCAGGAGAAACAGAGTGGTGAGTCTCCTCAATGGGAACATAGACAGCAATAAAAATTTGAATTCGGGTCTAACTCTTCCCCATGCCATAATTATTTTTTCTAGAGATACACTTTAAATATACCATTGAAAGTGTTGTATAAATCTGTTTTTCCGTGGATCCTGCCAGAAATCTAGTTGGCAGACCTCCCTGTTGCGCTCTGTCTGTGCTACATTGTCATTAGAACCACGTTTCCCAATTCTTTCTGTAGACTTCAGACACCGTCCCACCTATGTTATTGGGGAGATTGCAGGGTATTATCCTAGGGCAGTGATGGCGAACCTTGGCACCCCAGATGTTTTGGAACTGCATTTCCATGATGCTCAACTACACTGCAGACTGCATGAGCATCATGGGAAATCTAGTTCCAAAACATCTGGGGATGCCAAGGTTCGCCATCACAGTCCTAGGGTGACGACACTACTTTTCCATAGATACAGTACAGCGGGGAAAGCATTGTCGCCCTAGGAGAGGAAGTATGTTATTTGCAGGATCACCATAAGAAAATAAAAGGGAAAAAAGTTTGAAAAAAGGAACACAAATGCAGCCACCTTATCTAAGTACTGTTAAAATACATCATTGTTCTTGGGTTTGGAAATTCGTTGGGCACTTTCACGCAACCATTCTATCAGCCTCCATGAACACATGGAGAGACAGCAATGGCTGCGCTGCTATCAATCATCCAATGAACAGCCGACTAGAGCTGGGGGAAAGCAACGCGGTATCGCGCCCACAGAGATTTAGGGCTAAGACTCATATCAGACGATTTTGATTGCCTTTATTGTGAAGAGCTGTATCAGTCTGAGGATATACATACATCGCCTTGCTTTTAGAGCTTTCCGGTGAGTGTGTACCCCAGAGGGGAATTTTTGTTCCACGCGGTGGCTCTGAGAATCCAGGTGGAAGGTGCTTGCTATCTGTTTCTCTCCAAACTCTGCTATCAATGGACTATTTCTCATCTCACGAATGCACTTTATCATTGTTGCTGCACTTAAGTGTAGAGGTGGTGTCTCTTTTTGGGAACTACACTGAATCATCACTACCAGCGCTGTTTGTGGTTTTAACTATTTGGACATTCGTTTTATAGTATATTTACCATTTTTTATATATTCTATCAGCCTATCCTTGACTTGTGATTAGACAGATCAAAAATATACTCTGATGGGCTACCAGGTATAAATGGATGTGTGTCTGTTTACATCGGGGTCCATTCAGGTTCATTGGACCAAATTTAATGCATTTGATTCCAGGTCTGCCTTTGCAGTTTTAGACAGTTTTTTGCAATCCATTTGAACATCGGATTACCTTTGCTTGCCCATAGAAATTACAATAGTCTGTTTTTCTTCCATGGTGACTTCCATCTCTGTTCTGCTTGACCTCTGCAGGGAATCAGTCTATGGCTCCCCTGCTGAGATATAACAGAGGCCTTAAAGGGGTTGTAACAGTTTGTGTTTTTTCACCTTAATGCATCTTATGCATTAAGGTGAAAAAACATTGGACGATCGCCGGCCCCCTGCCCACCCCCCCCCCCCCTGTTTTACTTACCTTAGCCCTGAAAAGTCCTGCATCGCGAACGTGCTCGATCTTTGCCCAAGCTTTTCGGCTCTTGGCTCGCACTGCTGTCAATCAAATCCAAAGATGCGGGCGCCAGGGGCGGGACCAAGTTATACACTTGGCAGCTATGTACTTGGACACTAGAGCGAGCCCGCAAGGTAACTTCCCCGGGAGAGTGCTTCCCAGAGGGGGTTAGCTATTGTGGGGAGGAGCCAAGAGAGCCGCCATGGGACCCTAGAAGAGGATGTTTGGGGCCACTCTGTGCAAAACAAACTGCAAAGTGGAGGTAAGTATGACATGTTTGTTATTTTTAAAACAAAATACCTGAACCTTTATTATCACCTTAAGTAAAATCTGTAAAAAAAATGTACAGAAAACCCTCATTTAGATGGTAGTACTTTCCTAGGTTACACAATCATTCAATGACAAAAGTCACTTCTTGAACTGTAAATAAGAAATGGGTAATTGAAGATTGTTTAATTAATTATTACATTTTCTTTAACCACTTTAGCCCCGGGCCTGTTTTTCAGATTCGGTGTTTACGAGACTAAAACATTTTTTTTTGCTATAAAATTACTTAAAACCCCCAAACATTATATATTTTTTTTTCTAACACTCTAGAGAATAAAATGGCAGTCATTGCAATACTTTTTGTTACACCGTATTTGCGCAGCGGTCTTACAAACGCACTTTTTTTGGAAAAAATTCACTTTTTTAAATTAAAAAATAAGACAACAATAAATTTGGCCCAATTTTTTTAAATATTGTGAAAGATAATGTTACGCCGAGTAAAATGATACCCAACATGTCACGCTTAAAAATTGCGCCCGCTCGTGGCATGGCGTCAAACTTTTACCCTTAAAAATCTCGATAGGCGATGTTTAAAAAATTCTACAGGTTGCATTTTTTGAGATACAGAGGAGGTCTAGGGCTAGAATTATTGCTCTCGCTCTAACGATCGCGGCGATACCTCACTTGTGTGGTTTGAACACCGTTTTCATATGCGGGCGCTACTCGCGTATGCGTTCGCTTCTGCGCGCGAGCTCGTCGGGACGGGGCGATTTAAAAAAATGTTTTTTTTGTTTTCGTATTTATTTGTTTTAATTTTACCAATTTTTAACACTAAAAAAAAAAAAAAAAAAATTATCACTTTTATTCCTATTACAAGGAATGTAAACATCCCTTGTAATAGAAAAAAGCATGACAGGTCCTCTTAAATATGAGATCTGGGGTCAAAAAGACCTCAGATCTCATATTTAGGCTAAAATGCAAAAAAAAAAAAAAAAATTTTAAATGTCATTTTTCAAATGACATTTAAAAAAAAAATGTCTCTTTAAGACGCTGTTTGGAACTGACGTTTGACGTCACTTCCGCCCAGCAGAGCTACGGGGATGGACGAGGGGCGGCGGAGCGCGGGAGCGCAGCGGGAGGGGGGGACGCTCGTCCGCCACCGATAACGGCGATCTCGCGGCGATTCCGCCGCGGAGACCGCCATTATCGTTTACCCGACCGCCCACAGAAGAGATGGATATCTCGGTTGTGGCAGCAGCTGCTGCCGTTACCGAGATATCCATCTCTAAAGTGCCGACGTATACCTGCGGTGGGCGGTCGGGAAGTGGTTAACTTTAAAAGGGCCTAAAGATAAAATAACTTGGCATTTTGCACAGTGGAACTAACAGTAAAATATAATCTTATGCTGTTCATGTTTGGTATGTTGCTGGTTATGATTATCCTGACCTTGAACTTGTGCAAAATGCATCGCTATACATTGTGCTATCACATTGCTGATTTATGGTGTTTATTCAGCAATTTCACATAGTGCAGTGTATTGCCTTCTTATGTATAATTACATCTATGAACTAATTATCTATGAACACTGTTCCGCATAGAAGAGGGAAAAGTAAATGATTGCAGGCTTATCAACTTGTAGCATTTCTAAAAATTTTATCACAACAAACTTTTTCAGAGATTTAAACGATCCTTTAGCTACGGCAGCCGCATGCATGTTTTATAAGGTAAAAGAATGAAAATTCAATGGCATAAGAATTAAGGTTTATTGAAGGTAATCTTGAGTTTTGAGTGAGCACAAGGGAGCTTAAGGGACCTTTCTCACAGACATGTCCATGTACGGGCTCTGTTTTGCTCAGCGGGGATCGCTCCGTCGATCCCCGCTGAGCAGGAAGATGACAGGTTAGTCTCTGCACACTGCGCAGAGACCGAAACTGTCAGAGCGCCGCTCTCCTCTATGGTGGTACGGATAAAGACGGGCCGTAGAGTCCGTTTTCATCCGATCCGCCAGACGGGTGGAAAATATGGTTTCTATCTGTCACACTTTGGTGGACATGTCACGGCTGACATCCCTCGCTCCATAGAGGTGCACGGAGCATCCGTTCAGGTCCACCTAAAAAACTTGCAGGCGGACCTCAACTGTCCGCATGTGTGAAAGGGGCCAGTTCTATTCACACTAATGTGTTTTTGATGCATTTTGCAGAAATGCAGGGTTCCTATGGAACATTTTCACATCAATGCATTTTTGTGCCTCTACGTTTTTGGAAAGGGTCGGGGACTTTTTTCCCGCAAAATTCAGCGTTTTGCATGTAATAGAATTCAGTGGACCGCATCCAAAACGCAAGTACCGCGTTTTTACCGCGTTTTTGATGCGATTTGCTTTTTTTTTATTTTATTTTTTTACACTATATATAGCTGGTTGCTAAGGAGGGCGGGCCGGGAAGCTGGCCGCCGCGTCCTTAACAACTAATAAATCATCAGCTGTCAGCTGGCTAATGCCAGCTAAAAAAAACATGGGGGAAGGTGCTTGCGCCCCCCCCTGTTCCTAAGCACCCATCCCCCCATGTTGAGGGCATGCGGCCTGGTATGGTTCAGAAGGGGGGACCGCTCACTTGTCCCCTCCCTTTCCTGGCCTGCCTAGCTGCATGCTCGGATAAGGGCCTGGTATGGACCTGGGGGGGACCCCAAGCTGTTTTCTTTTTCTCAATTCCTTTTTAGCTGGCAATTTTTTTTTCTTACATTCAGAGGAAAGCCTGCTGACAACTGATAACTCATTGGTTGTTAAGGACGCGGTGACCGGCTTCCCGGCCCCCTTCTTAGCAACCAGCTATATACAGTGTTAAAAACCCTGCAAAAAGCGGCAAAATCGCTGTAAAAACGATTGTCCAAAAACACAAAAAGCACTGCAGAAACACTCAAAAGCAACAAGCATAGATGTGAATCGAGCCTAAAGTGGTATTAAACCCAAAAACAAACATTTATTATATTGCATCTTACCAATTCTAAGGCCTGGTTCACACTTATGCATTTTTTGTGCTTTTTCAGTTTTGAAGAAACACACTACAGTCCACTTAACATGGTTTCCTATAGATGTAGTTCACATCTGTGCATTTTATGGAAATGGCCCGGGACTTTTTTTATGGTTTTTGGTTCCATACAATTCAATGGATGAACAGCATGTATTGAAAAACGCAAAATGCACTCCACAGAACCTCTTCTCTCTTGCAGGAGGGAATTGTCCATAGTAGTTGATCTCTCTATTTCTTTCACATTTACACAGTATTTAGAGAAGGAAATAGTTGCTACTTTGTTTAAAGTGTAATTTAAAGGCAAGGGCCCAGATTCAGGTACATCTGCGCATTATTGGACCGGCGTAGCGCACCGCCTTTACGTTAGACTTGCGCAATGTAGCCGCGTAATCACCCTATTCTTGTAGCTTTTGCGCAGAAAATTGCGCATGCGTAACGTTATTTCAGAGGCGTAAGGCGGAGTAATACAAATTGGGAAGGACGTGGGCGTGTTACATTGAAATGAGCCGTGACCCCATGCAAATGAAGGGCCGGCCGGCTCGCGCGAATGCGCGCTTGAAGCAGACCATGGTCAGCACCTCTGTGCGCATGTTCACAACTTGGGAACGGCGCAATCAGTGAAATTGGAAGTGGACTAGGGCAACTTAGTAAACTACGCAAACAGCATAAATAGACAGACACAAATGCACTTCCTTTGCAAAAGTACATCCCTTTGTATCCCTTCCTATACAGCAAGGTGCTTTTGTTTATTAGCGTTTGTTTGTTTGTTTGTGACGTGTCTTTGAGATATTTGGGGACTGTTTTGCAGAGTGATTTTTGTCTTTTATGTGTTTTCTTTGTTGTTATTTTGTTTAAATTATATTTTTGCTGGGCATTTTTTACTTTTGCTCGTCATTTATTTTATTTTTTTGGTTCTGTTTGTGTATGATTTTGGAATGTGGGGGTGACATTCCTGCCGGAAAAGGGGTGTCACCCTCATTTGTGGTGGAGAAGTGATCCCCAGGTCCGTGTGAATGGTGTATGAATGTACAGTGACATAATTGGAGCCGTGGCATGGCGTTGCTGCTCACAAGTCCTGCATGGTGGGCTTGTGCCAATCCAATGTGATGAGGATGTGATGTGTCTGTGCTAGGGACCACAGTGGTGTGCATGCATGCATTATCATTGTGCCATGATTAATGTGTGTGTTTAACGTGCAAAGATGCATATGTGAGCTGGCATGAGATGGGGTCATGAGATGGGGTCCCAGTGCATATGCAGAGTCACCTTGAAGGGAAAAGACAGGAGGATGTTAGTAGTGCATGTGCCCCTTGTGATGTGTGCATCATGGGGGGGGGGCAGTCATGCCTGCCACCAATGTCACTCACCAACCAGCCAGCTGTCCCCATACATGTTCTGTTCGAAATCTGTGGGGATGGGGCTAAGATTGTATATGTAGCTGTCATGGGTGTCATGGGTAGTGCCATGTGTTGGGCTGCTGATGTCCTCCTGCAAGGTTGTGGTTAATTCCATGATGGCATGAGGGGTGAATCTGAAGATGCGAGACATCTCAGAATCACTCATGCCAAAGATGTCTATGCATGTGTGATATATCAAGTGAAGAGTGAGGGGCTTGTATCAGATAAGAATATTGTATTAGATTAGATTAAATTGTAAAGTTTATATAAGCAAATAAAAAATAAAAAATAAAACATCTCCCGTGCCCTCCTTAGTGCCCTCCTCAGTGCCCTCATCCTTCTTTGTTCATCTAAAGTCAGTAGTATAGCTATACGCGACGATGCCCCTGGCATGTTGGCATACAGATTGTTGTGCAACACGTGTGACTGCTGAGCTCCTCACTAACAGTGTTGCTTTATCTAACAAGTAGACTTTTTTTCTCTTTTTAGACCAGCTTTTATATGGTCTAATTTTAGACAGGACATTTTGCTGTTGCGCACACTGCGTAGCCTGCACTGCCCTAACGTTCTTTTGTGGATCCCCGTAAGCATATTTGACTAGCAAATCAATGGTCTGTCTAGCGCAGTTTTGCGCGGACGGATGCGCCTGTCTAACAAAATTACGCCGGACAAAAAAAAGTAGATTTCTTGCGTATCTCGTTTTGGGGATGCCGTGCATCGAAACGCACGCGCACATTTAGACTTACGCACGCGCATCTCCTGTTGCGCAGGCGTAATCGCTCTGTGAATCTGGGCCAAGGTTTTTTAACTTTTCATTTTGAATAGCATAAGGAAGGTATATAACCTTTAGTCAATTTTTTTTATTTTGTTGTGTCCGATGGTGGAGATTTGTCTTTACTTCCTATCCCATAGCCATAACCGGAAGGGGGAGGAAGTCCATCCAAAGTGAGGGAATCCCTGTTTATCCCCAGTTCACCAGAAACAGTGCCCCCTTTGGAAGATTTACCCTCTGTTGGTGTTCTGGGGAAAACCCAAATTGTGGGACTTTTCTTTCTTTTCTTCTCAGTCCATGCTGCACACTGAGAGCCATACTGCACACTGCACAGTAACCAGGAGCGGCCCTTCATGTGTCTTCCATGTTGTGCGGTAACCGAGTTTTCTAAACATTGGATCGGAATCGTGATTGGTATCCAGAGTGGCCCATTCAGACCTCTATCCCTACAGGATTAATCTACATGCTACCTAGGGTCTTCTTTTAACTAAGAGACCACTGGGAATCTGGTAAGCAGATTCAGTACTTATATGGTGGAGGGTCTTCTTCTATTTGGATTGTCACTTTAGTTTATGATCATCTATTTTGGACCCTTTTTTTCTTCCTACTCTGGTGAAAGGATCTGCTCTGTTCTTTCAAGGACTCTGATTGTTTTACATTTTCACCTGTTTCTAAAATTAATGGACATTGATTAATATTATGATTTTTTGGGGTATTTGTATTTCACTCAATTGTAGCGCATTTTGTTTTTTTCCCCTTTAAATACAATTAAAATATTGCAGAACTTTTCTCTGTGGAATAGTTGTTTTAAAAAGCATGTTATTAAAGGGGAGAATGCCTTTATTTCATGTTCTTTTTCTGATGGGCAAAAGCTGGTACTTTTGTGTATTTTACGGCATGCTAGATAAAAGTCCATATGCTTTATATAATATACTGTAAGTATACAGTATATATCAAATCCATTTTCCCGGAGTGACTTTTGTACCATTGGGAACTCCTAAAGATAGCATGCTGTCTTCTTTTATCAGAGTGAGGTAATAAAGATAAGAAAGGGATTCCTTATGAACTCATGTTCCTAAAAGGTCAGGCCATCTTGGCATAAGTAAGGGTTGCTATAAATAAAGATAATCTTAAGACAGTTTCTGACTTTGCTCTAGTCTCCATGCTTAGAGGAGTATCCAAGGATCTCCTTCTCTTTTAGCAGTGTAAAGGTTGACTTTAGTCATGTTTTTATCAGGCCACCCATACATGGAGCGAATTTCTTTCCTGCAACAATGGGTTGCAGGAAATAAATCAGCGTGATTCCCCCATCAACACAGACAATGCTGACAGGCTAATCAGCAGTTGTCTTTTCCTGGCGGGTGGGGGGAAGTGATAACCGCTAGTGGCTATAGCAGTGAATCCAGAAGGCTGGTGATACCCAAGTTGATAGATCGATTAACTTGGTACAATCTGGGCTGGTTCCTGCTAAAGATTCAAACTATGTATGGCCAGCCTTAGGGGTACATCGATACCATTTTTTTAAGACAAGTACGAGTACCGATACTTTTTCTCAAGTACTCGCCGATACCTATTTTTTGTGTCATGTGACAGCTTTTTTAGACTGCTTGCATAACGCAGTGCGACTGTCAGAATCAGATCGGATTCCAGCAAAAAAAAAAGAAGCATGCACCTTTTTTGTGCAGGTGCAGTGCGCTTTTGAATGGGCCTTAAATCGCACTGCAAAGAATCGCATGTGATTTAAACAGGAATGTGGTGCTATTCCTGTCTGAATCACATGCAGTTACCCACACCAGTGCAAACCTAGACTGAAGGTAGCAGATTTTAATATCAGAGCATTTTCAGCATTATTATCTCACAATGAGATCTGTTTTTTCTATTCTGCAAAAATCCTGGTTGATCCTGCTGCTCTCCATCTCCACCTTCTGTCCATGACCCCAATTCAACTAGAGATTTTTCAACTGTGGTGGCAACTCTGCACATGCTCAGTTTTCAGTGAGTTTCTTTTCCAATTTTTTTTTTTTACTAAAATTTTTTTTAGGCAAGCAATGAGGTACAAAATAGTACAAATATATATAAAACCATGGTGTTGGATATACATAAATAGGAAGCCATCCAGTATTAGATGCAAAAATAGAAAAGTTTATTGAGGAGATAAAATCATGAGACAAAAAGCAATGACGCGTTTCACACGGCTGGCGTGCTTCGTCTAAACCAGGGATCTCCAAACTATGGCCCTCCAGTTGTTCAGGAACTACAATTCCCATCATGCTTAGTCATGTCTGTGAATGTCAGAATTTTACAATGTCTCATGGGAAATGTAGTTCCGAAACAGCTGGAGGGCCGTAGTTTGGAGACCCTTGGTCTAAACCATCGTGTTACAGTGAAAATGATCAAAATCAAAACATTCTAGTTGTGATAGAACTATACCATATCATAACTATTTCAGTAAGTTTCTATGCTGAGCATTTACTCCCTATCACATCTGAGCAGCCCATGTGACTATAGAGTCACACATGTGGGCAGATACACTATGGTATATGACAGCCCACTCCATCCCTCATCCTCCATGTCCTCTAACCAGCTAGACACAATGGGGGTGGTGTATTACATGTAGATAATTGGTGACTTCACTCCCTCTTATTCTAAGGCACAGGTTGGACCAGTGCAAAGACAGATATCCTGTGCCAATTGTGACACCGGAGGGGGGGGGGGGGGAATCCGATGAGCAGAAGTTCTACTTTTGGGTGAGACTCTGCTTTAACCTGTTGATTGTTTCCTGCCTGGAAAAAGCAGAAATTATTATTGAGAGAGCATCTGATCATGAGCTGTACAGAACGATAGCGGCATATAGCATTTGTATACAACATACTTGGTACATTGTTGTATGTAGATAGTGGTTTGGGTAAAGTGTGTGCTTCTATCAAATAATTACATCTAGAAACAAAACCAGAAATTAATTCTCATATTGTATCTTGCTGAATAGTAGCGGCTTTTCTTCTCTCTCGCAACACACTAGTAAATGGCACTTGGGACTACTAAGCAACCTATCATATATTTTGTTTTGTTTTTCCTGTTGAAATTGTATGTCAACTTGTCATACTTTACTTTACAATTAGCTTTTTGCGAAATTAGAAATTAGTTTTAAATGTAGATTCCTAAAATTGATTCACTTGCCTTTAAAACTTATCAGGATACCGTTTTACATTTTGGGCCAGGCCAGGCAATGCAATAGACCAGTGTTTCTCAAGCTTTTTCTATTCGTGTCACACTTTGAGAATATACAATATCTTGAGGCACCCCAGTCCTGCATGCTCCTGGCAGCTAACGGATAGCTCAGGACCACTACTTGCAATTGGAAGCTTTTCGATCATGTGACCACCATGACAGTCAATCATGGCAGTCACATCATAAACCCCCCCCCCCCCAGCCTTCCGGCATCCGAAACCTCTTAAAGGGCTGGGAGGAGCTGGCTCAAAGGGGTTAAGAATTATGCTGGAGGGACAGTATGGAGTAAAGCATTGAACAAGCCTTTTGGACTGGACATTCCTTTATTCTGTGTAACATGCTTTAGGCCAGGTATGTGAAGAAGTGGACTTTTGGCAAAGAAGTGTGACAAAGTATGGAATAGTATCTCTAAACAACAGTTAGGAGATTATCCTATCCAAGAAGAAGCAGGGCAGGCCCAGAGTCAGCATGGCCCGAACCATCAACCAATGAGAGGGACCCTTACAGACTGGTCTTTCTATCTACTAGAGCAGGGATCTCCAAACTACGGCCCTCCAGCTGCTGTGGAACTACACTTCCCATGAGGCATTGTAAAACTCTGACATTCGTAGACATGACTAGGCATGATGGGAATTGTAGTTCCTGAACACCTGGAGGGCCGTAGTTTGGAGACTCCTGTACTAGAGAATGTTTTCTATGTCAAACTGTCCCACAATGAACCATGTAGGCATGGGCGTTCGCAGAACTTTTTTCAGGGGGGTATAGTTTTAAGGTCACCCATGCTCCACCCCTTTTCAACAATGTCATCATGGTCAGAGACTGCAGATGTAGTTCAGGAAATGGTCAGAGACTGTGAACAAAGTACATATACATTACACCCCCATACAACCAACGCTGTATACTGGCCTAGGCCAACAAGGCCCAGGATTAGGGCAGCACTTTGCAGGGGGGCAGCACAGAAAGAGTCCCCGCCGGGTTGCGCTACACTGTAAGTGTAGAGTCAGTCTTATGGGGCGGACTGGGCTGAGAGGCAAATTAGTTTAGTGCCCCCATAAAGCAGCCGCACTGCTTCCAGTACGCAGGCAGGTGACATTCCACAACTGTGGGAGGGGGGTGGCTGCTTTTAATTTGACTGTCCTATCATCTTGGACCACAAACCTTCCTCACTGTGATATGTTTTCTGCTTCACTCTTGGCATGGTTATATCTTCTTAGTCCTCTCCATAAAATTATCAGAAATTTGTGCTTAAAGTAGAATTATAAGCAACACTTTTTTTTCCATTTTGGATAGAGTAAGGGATGGTTATAGCCCATGTCAGTTTATTTTTTACCATCCCGGTCCTATTGCAGAGATTTACCTTCACTCCCTGCCCCATAGCCCAACAGGAAGTGAGAGGAAATCTATGCAAATTAGGGATATTCTTTCCCCCCCCCCCCAGGCCCTCAGAACTAGTGGGTCTTAAACAGCAAAGGATATGGCCTTAAAAGAAAGAGGTGGGTCATATTTAAATTAGGGGGGGGCATGAGTTTAGTCAGGCCTAGGGCTGCACAAAACCTAATTACACTACTGCATATACCCAGATACATTACATCCCGAAACAGTACACACAGATTACACACAGATACATTACACCCGCCCCCCCCCCCCCATACACACAGACAGATTACACCCCCTATACACACACAATCATTAGCAATGTAGAACACCCCTCCAACCAATTTCTATTTGGCAAGCTTCAGACGACATTAGAGAGAATTAAATGGATTACTAACCAAAGAAAAGGCAGATGGAATACTCCCACACCTGCTGCACATGCAAAGCAGCTCATATGAGGCTGGGGCCCCATGCGGTGGGTGTTCTCAGGGCCCCTATCTAGAGGGAAGAACTGGGCCTCTTACACATGTCTAGGCTGAGCACACACAGCTGGCAGTCTAAGCCGAGGAGAAGAAGAGATAAATCTTTAGTGATCTGGTTGGGCTGAGCATTAGCAGACGCTGTCTGCGGCATGTGAAAGGTAATAGGCAGCTGCGGCAGAGCTTTGTATTTCCTGCCTTTGGCTGCACTGCCTCCCCCCAGCCCAGGACAGAGATCACCTTTTTTTTGTGCTCATACATAGACTTTAACACCCCATTCACACCTGTGTTACTTGTCATGCGACTTTGTACATTAACCACTTGCTTACTGGGCACATATACCCCCTTCCTGCCCAGGCGAAATTTCAGCTTTCAGCACTGCGTCGCTTTAAATTAAAATTGCGTCGTGCGACGTGCCTTACAAACAAAATTGACGTCCTTTTTTTCCCCACAAATAGAGCTTTCTTTTGGTGGTATTTGATCACCTCTGCGTTTTTTTTTTTTTTTTTGCGCTATAAACAAAAAAGAGCGACAATTTTGAAAAAAAAACACAATATTTTTTACTTTTTGCTATAATAAAAATCCAATTTTTTTAAAAAAATATATTTTTTTTTCTCAGTTTAGGCCGATATGTATTCTACATATTTTTGGTAAAAAAAACAATCGCAATAAGCGTATAGTAATTGGTTTGCGCAAAGGTTATAGTGGCTAGGAAATAAGGGATAGAATTCTGACAATTTTTTTTTTTTTTACTAGTAATAGGGCGATCTGCGAATTTTGTCAGGACTGCGATATTGCGACGGACACATCGGACACTTTTGACACATTTTTGGGACCATTCACATTTATACAGCCATCAGTGCTATAAAAACACATTAATTACTGTATAAATGTGACTGGCAGTGAAGGGGTTAACACTTAGGGGGTGAGGAAGGGGTTAAATGTGAATCCTGGGTGTGTTCTAACTGTGTGGGGGGAGGGGGGTGACTGGGGGAGGTGACCGATGCTGTCTCCCTATGTACAAGAGAAACAAAATCTGTCTCCTCTCACTGACAGGACGTGGAGCTTCACGTCCCTGCTCTAAAACTGCCGATCAGCGGGTACCTGGCGGACATCGCGACCGCCAGGCACGCGCATCGGCATCTCGGGGACGCGTCGGGTGCGCACGCGGCGCCATCGGCGCGTGCGCGCCCCCCAGTGGCCGGAGAACACGATGCCGTCAATTGACGGAGGCTTGGATATTCAGATCCACTAAGCCGCCGTCAATTGACGATAAGCGGGGACTGAAGTGGTTAATATATGTGAAACTTAAAGATGCAGTGACTTCAAAGTAGTTCATGAGCTACTTTGGTCTGACTTTCATGAGGGCCATATACTTCAATGTTAACCCACAAAAGTTGCCTGAAAGTCGTACCTGAAAGTTTTACATGCAACAGTGGGTGCGACTTTGCAGAAGGACAACAAATTGCGCCAATCCACTTTGGAGTCGTACAAGTGTGAATGGAGCTTATGAGCAGGGTTGTCCTATTTAGGCAGGAAAGATGGGGAGGCATTGATATATGAAAGTGTTCTCTGAATTGTGTATTCACCCGATATGTGGTAAATAGGCCTTGTATTATACAACAAACAATTAAAAGCTTGCTGCAGGCAAAGAGGAGTTTGACAAAAGTGAAAGGATTTGTCACACTTATACAGTAGGTTAGCCACATATTTCTCAGTGGTGTATACATTATATAATGTCCAATATATACAATATGTGCATTTGCATGTTTGAAGATGATCCACATTTCTGGTCCCTTTTTTATACATACCTATTTTTTCCTAGGCAACATGTTGTCCTAGATATTAAGCTGGCAGCACTTCACACACAATCTAGGACATGCCTTCTGCATGAAATAAAAGATGACAAGCTCAGGAGATATCTCTGGTGCTCTGCTGTGTGTCACCTGCACAAGCCATCCACACCTCATCTCATAAACATCAGTGACAAGCAAAGAGGTATCTGTGCACGGAGCTGGTGCATAACGTCAACTATCACTGTGTGTTTGGAGAAGCAGTAAAACAACTGAGCAACTTGGACATAGCTGACAGATGAAAGGACCTGTTTTATAAATACCTTACAAAAGTATAGCTATAAATCTACATATTTAATAAGATGTTTTCTAATAAACTGAGGTGTGTGCACACATTGGCGTATTTACAAAGGTGGAGAAAAAGTATTGACTAATAACATTCAATCAAATTTCATGTTTCATGAGTTCTGTTGGAGAGAGTGAGCTTAAAGGAGAACAACAACTTCTGTGCTCTTAAAAAAAAAAACTATTCATACTATATATAACTAGGAATTCTATGTCCTAGTTTAAATGTAAAGACTGTTCTTTCCATAAGAAAACCTTGAGCAGTTAAAAACTCATAAACTTAATAAACAAAATCCACCCAAAACCATTATAGTTTCCCTCTGAAATGACTTTTTTTAAACCCACTAATATGCAATTTTTCAGGACAAGCTTTCGAGGTATGTCCCATTTTTTAAGGTCCCAGCAGTACTCCTTGGACCTTGAAGAAGGGGACATACCCCGATAGCTTGTCCTGAAAAATTGCATGATAGTGCAAATAAAAAAAGTATCATGGACAGTACTCAATTTTCTGTCACAATTGAACTAATACAGCTACAATCACGTTCTTAAACCCAAAAATGCAAACACTTATGGATATAGTAATTTTCTTATGACCGTTTGTGCTCTGAGGCCACGTACACACGACCGAGGAACTCGTCGGGCGAAACTCATCGTTCCGCCCATCGAGTTTCTAGTTCGGCAGTCAAAAAGCTTGTCGAGCCAAATTTTCCCATTGAACAACGAGGAAATAGAGAACATGCTCTCTTTTTGGCTCGACGAGTTCCTCGACGGGTTGCTCGGCGAAAAGTGTACACATGACCGGTTTCCTCCGCAGAATACGTCTTCCATGGAGGTTCTTGCTGGATTCTGCAGAGAAACCTCGGTCGTGTGTACGCCGCCTCACCTGTCTACTCTCCTTTCTGTCCTGGCATGGCAGGCCAAAGAGATGTGGAGGCTGGAATATAGGACTACTGAGATGGTCAAGTGTCCAAAATTCAAAAGAGGAGGCAGTGTGGTGTGTTCGTTATACACTTGTCTTTGTACAGGATACTCAAACGAAACTGTACATAGTGTTGTAGAGTGGACATGACTAGATAGTTTGTATTAGTTAGGTTTGGATCTTTTTGTGTGCTGTTATGAGCATTTAAAAGCCTGATTTACACTTCCATTTTTAAAATGAATGTGTTTCAATTTTAATCTTAAAGCTTTCCTCTGTACCTCATTGCATTTTTCTTTTTAAGCTGTTATTCACAGGGATATGGATAACAGCAAAAGTGACCTGGTACAACTCAAACAGAAAATGTGATATTTGTATATTAGTATCGTAGCACAGCCTCCTAAGGGGCTGCTTAGATTTACCTGCTCCTCTGTACTGCCATGACCTGAGGAACATTCCAAACTGCCTGACACTCTGGGTTCAGAAATCTTTGCACCACCTTAAAGCAATAAGTCAGACAAATATGTGCGTTTATGTTCTGATAATGTTTGAACATGTAGAACAGTTCAAAGAAGATATTGTCACAAAGCGGAGGTAATATAGCTACTGAGTTTTGGGCAATAGTGCCAACTCAGCAAAGGAATTCCTCTGAATAACACAAGCCAAAATATTAGCAGGTAAAACTGTCTATTATATACACATGTACAGTGCAGTTATGCTTGCACCTGAAAGGATAAACAAAGTTAGCTGGTTATACTGACAAACATCTAGAGGAGAAACCTTGGCCAGCCTATAAACCTTTAACCCTAATGAGAGGTCAGACTTACCAGAAATGTTATAAGGTACCTTGTTGCAATAATGACAGCAATGTCCCTGTTGCAGATCTGATAATCTTCACTGGCATGTAGGAGCTCATTAATTGCATCCAATAACTTGTAATAACAAGCAATAAGATTTCTTTAACCACTTAAGACCCGGACCAATACGCTGGTAAATGACCCAAGGTGTTTTTGCGATTCGGCACTGCGTCGCTTTAACAGACAATTGCGCGGTCGTGCGACGTGGCTCCCAAACAAAATTTGCGTCCTTTTCTTCCCACAAATAGAGCTTTCTTTTGGTGGTATTTGATCACCTATGCGATTTTTATTTTTTGCGCTATATACAAAAATAGAGCGACATTTTTGAAAAAAAAAAACACTATTTTTTACTTTTTGTTAAAAAAAAAATCAAATAAACTAAATTTTAGTCAAACATTTAGGCCAACATTTATTTAGCCACATGTCTTTAGTAAAAAAAAAAAATCGCAATAAAAAAAAATAGCTACCTAGCGGGAACAGCGACACTAATACAGCGATCAGAAAAATGATCGCTTAGTGACGCTGGCAATAGGGAGTGAAAGGGTTAACTAGGGCGGTGATCAGGGGGTTAAAACTTTATTAGGGGGGGTGGGGGGGCTATCCTGAACCTAACCCTAACTGTTTTTTACACTGCCTGTCACACTGACACTAAATGCAGTGATTAGATCACTGCATTCAGTGACACTGTGACAGGGGGGTGGGGGGGGCGATCACAAGGGGTTAATATGCCTATGTGAGTGTGTGTCAGTATTGTGTTGGTGCACACTTACTTGTGATGTCTTCTCTCATCAGCAGCGCTGGGAAACAGCGCTGCGATGAGAGGTGACATCATTTCCTCCTTCCTGTGTAAACACAGGAGGAGGAACTGACAGGATGGGAGCGCGCTCCCATTGGCTGGGAGCGATCGCGGGGGGGCGGGTAAGCGCCGACATCCGCCCGCTGATCCCGGATCGCTCCCGGAGCCAGGGGGACCCCCGCACGCCGCGGAGGGGGTCCCGATGGGACCCCCGAACCGCACTTAGGCGGGGACGTAAATTTACGCCCTTGTGCCTGTACGTGCCATTCTGTGGCCGTATATGTGCGTGCGGGGGTCCTTAAGTGGTTAATGGTATTAGCTAAAGGTGTCTATGCACAGTGTTCAAGATAGGTTCAGTAAAGTATTTCCAAGGTAAAGATGTCTGTGCAAAGTGTCCCCGTGAAACTGTGAGAAAGGGATTTGTAATGGTGAGCGATTGCCCTCTCACCAACAACCAGGACGATTTAATGCCCTCGGGACAGTAGCCCTGTAGCGACATGCGTGCAGTAGATCCGCAGTTTTAGTCTCCCGATGTAAAGCTTAGAAGACAGGTTGGCAGGCGACCGAAGTGGTGCTGGATGGATGTCCGACAAACAGCAAGCAGTGCTAGGCCCCTCTCATCCGAGTTAGAATGTTGTACACCGCGTGGTAGGCCACGACCTCTCTCTCTCCATGCACGGAGTGGTTCGTTTTATGTCAGACCCAGGAGGAAGAGAACGCCGGATGGAGCTTTTGCTTCTTTTATAGTTCCTCCCAACAGTCTCTCTGATGGTACCAAAGATCCCTGGGATAGGTAGTCCACGTGCAGAGTCATGCAAAGCAATTTTCAGACTGGGAAAGTACTCACCCTACAATCCCTTTAGTTTGGCTCAAGGACATGTTGTCAGTTGATAACCCTGGGCACTAGAGGGACATATGTTGCAAAGAAATACTGGAGGATTACTGTACTTTAAAATTGTAGTCCACATTGCTACATCATAATTTTAAATTTACCCATATGCCAACTGTTATTCTAAATGCCAAATAAAAATAAAACGCTGTCCAAACTTTAAGCATCACAAGGGCTGCCAATTGATGATGTTGAGGAAGAGACAGGCAAAGACCGTGTGATCCACTGCCCTAGCTGTATTCTTTGACTGGCAGTCAGATAAGTATTAAAGAGTTAAGTATTACAGAGGTCTTATTAGCAGTTTCAATTAAAATACAGCAGATGAAGGGGGTGAAGGTTAGAAGCATAATTAAACCTAATTAGATCTAATTAAAGTGTTACTAAACCCACAACAGTAAAATCAGTCTGTACCTGCAGTAAAGCATGCTTGTTATACTCACTGGGGAACCTAAGGGGTTAATCCTGCGCATTGTGTAAAAAGTCTGTTTGCTCCCAACATCTCAGATCCTCCCCTAATCTCCTGACATTACAGAGCCTGGGGGGCACTATGCATATGCTCAGTTTGGTGTGTATTGCTAGAGAGCTTTTGATTTTTCTTGGAAGGGTGCATGTGATTATCGCAGGGCCAATTAGCACTGTCCAGACAGAGAGTCAGTGGTCCTGCAGCCTCATAGGACAGTCAGAGGAGAATGAAAACTCCTCCTACAATCTTTAATCAGACACTGATAGAAGTCACACAAGACTGCTCCAACTGCTGATGAGAAAGGGTATTTAGCCATTTATATTTAATAAAATAATTGCATTTCCATGTGCTGTGTACTGTGGGAGACCAGATATAGTGAATGCAGGGTTCAGAGTTTAGTAAAACTTTAATTATTTATTAGATCCAATTCACATGACATGTGAACCGAACTACACTTCTTTCTAGCCGGTTCACATATGTCTGGACCAGCCACAGTCTATTTTAAAAAAAGAGTCCCCTTTGTTTTTCAGTCCGGTTCATGTGTGATTTCAAGTACAAACTTGCACCTATATCGCATCTGAACCGGTGAACAAAACTGCACCAGACTCCTTTAAAAATCACATTGACATATGTAAACTGGCTCTTAGGTCTTTAGGTCTGCTTTAAAGCGGGGTTCCACCGGCAATTTTTTTTTTTTAAGTCAGCAGCTACAAACACTGTAGCTGCTGACTTTTAATAAGGACACTTCCCTGTCCTAGGAGCCCGCGATGTTGGCCCCTCGAGGCTAATCCTTCAATCCTGGCAGCTCCTGGCGCCGCCATCCTCACTAAGGGAAACAGGCTGTGGAGCCTTGAGTCTCGCGGCGCTTTGTGAATGGGCAGCTGCGCCCCATTCCCCAGAAGACAACGCAAGGAGGACGAGGAAGAAGACCTGCCGCGGTATGGGAAGAGGCAGATTAGGAGGATCTGCATAGCAACCGCCATTTCTGGTAAGTGAAAAAAAAATCGTTTTTTTTTTGCATGATTTTGGTGTATTTTTTCTTTTTTTTTAGGGTGGACCTCCACTTTAACTAGCTTTGTTCTGACTTCATCCTCTGTACATAAGCTCTCATTCCAGCTGTCATTTCTTTAAACTATTTAAGATATCTGTAAGATATTGTTTCTGTTAATCTCTTAAATTTGCCAAAAGTACCTCTAGGGTTACATGTACCACTGTTAGATAAACTCTGTTCGGCACTACTATATTGTCTCTAGCGGTGCTCAAACTTGACACATAGCTATTAAAAGGCAGGCAGTGCAAGGCTAGCTTTATAGTAGGGTTGTCCCGATACCACTTTTTTAGGACCGAGTACAAGTACCGATACTTTTTTTCATGTACTCGCCGATACCGAATACCGATACTTTTTAAATGCAGCCACGTGTCCCCAAATGCAGCCATGTCCCTCTGAGTTCAGCCATGGTCCCTCTGAGTGCTCCGCACACCACCCCGCACTCAAAAAAAAAAATAAAGTATTCTATTTAGGTATCGGGAGTATTCGCGCGAGTACAAGTACTAGCGCAAATACTCGGTATCGGTCCCGATACCGATACTAGTATCGGTATCGGGACAACCCTACTTTATAGTATGTACTCCACTGTTCTATAAAAATAATATTTAAATACAGCAACATGTTAAATAAGAGTTTCAAAATTATCAAAAACACCACTATGACTTTTTTTTGTTATTTTACTGATATATATTGTAAAATGGAGTCTTGTGCTGGATGTTCAACAATACGTGAAGAAAGAAGATTTCCTAACATAGTTTAAAAGTGATAATGAGCAGGAATGAAAGCTCAAATAACAGCGTCTCCTATCACTCCACTTTTCCTGTTCCCATTGCAAGTTCTTGGGAAACCCTCTATCTACTGTTATGCTAAGAGATAAAAATCAGCATTAACATGTTTTGCTTAGGTTTTTTTTCTTCCTCTAAAGAATTTCAAGCCAAACTACTAAATAAAACTTGGCTAATATTTTATTTTGTTATATGTCTCTCTCTGCAACTACTGATTATCTGCCAGCTTGTGTTAGTGTTCTCCAGGATGCTCCTGGGTTTTACCCTAAAGTCACATTAACTATTTTGAGACCATGTAATATTTCACAGACATAGTTTGGTAAAGGTCAGAACTTTTGTATTCTACAGTTACATTATACAAAAGATTGGCATTGGAATCAAATCTAGGAAGTTAATAAAAGGGAGTTCATATATTTTTTCATCTGTGTAGTAAAGCCTTTGTTTCAACACATTTTCTTTTATTCTAGCCCCACACCCGACCACCCTTAAATATAATGGTATCTCCCCACTGACAGAAATGGATACAGCAAGCTACTGTCCCATAGCACTTTTAAAACCTGACCTTAATTCTATACTCCCCTATCAAGTGGGGCTAACAATGTATTGACAATTAGGGGAGAACACCATATTAACACATTTTTCGTGTTTTGTTTTGTTGCCTCACAACCTGGAATTAACATAAATTGTTTTAGGATTTGTATCATTTAACCACTTCAGGTCGGCGCTATCGTCAAAAGACGTCCACAGCGCCGACCTGAAGTGCCAGGTGGACATCTTTGGATGGCTTTTGTTTACATTACCCGGGAGCGCCGCTGGGGGGCACGCAGCGGGTAAACGATGTGCCGTC
This sequence comes from Rana kukunoris, assembly GCA_029574335.1. NCBI lineage: Eukaryota > Metazoa > Chordata > Amphibia > Anura > Ranidae > Rana > Rana kukunoris. Next base: position 272,983,426 of record CM056051.1, on the reverse strand, counting down.
GCATCGCTGGGAAGCCGATGCGTGTGCCAGGCGGCCGCGATGTCCGCGGGTACACGCGATTGGCAGTCCCAGCAGGTGACAGCAGGGACGTGGAGCTCTGTGTGTAAACACAGAGCTCCACGTGCTGTCAGGGAGAGAGGAGACCGATCTGTGTCCCTGGTACATAGGGACACAGCATTGGTCACCTCCCCCAGTCACCCCCCTCCCCCCACACAGTTAGAACACACCCAGGGAATACATTTAACCCCTTCCTCACCCCCTAGTGTTCACCCCTTCCCTGCCAGTCACATTTATACAGTAATTAGTGCATTTTTATATCACTGATCGCTGTATAAATGTATAAATTGTGTCAAAAGTGTCCGATATGTCCGCCGCAATATCGCAGGCCTGAAAAAAAAATCACAGATCTCCACCATTACTAGTAAAAAATAAATCATAATCCTGCTCCAGGACGCACGTCGCTTGAAGGCTGACATAGTCATGCTACAAGAGACCCACTTTAGGGATATTAAGCTCCCCTTACTCAAAAACAGATTCTTCCCCAAGCGTACCACTCGGCGTACACAGAAGCCAAGTCGAGAGGCGTCACTATCCTCATCTCCGCAAGAGTCCCATGGACACTGATTTTTTGAAGGGCCTCATAGGCAATAAGAAGGTGACATTGGCCAACCTATACGCCCCAAATACACGCCAGGACGTGTTCATAGTGAAACAAATAAAGAGGCTAGTGCATTACACAGAAGGACAACTGGTAGTTGCGGGAGACTTAAACGTACCCCTGTCGCCCACGGAAGACACCTCATCGGGTACCTCTGCGGTCACCCGCGAAGCTCGTAAACGCATCGGGCGGCCCTGCACTCAGCACAATTGATTGACGCATGGCGCCTTTTCCACCCAGGAGAGAGAGATTATTCTTTCTTCTCCAGACCACACCAGACATATTCACGGATCGATTATCTCCTCGTTCCACATAGTCAGCTCCATGCAATTAAGAGCACCTCAATTGGATCAATAACGTGGTCAGATCACGCCTCGGTTATGATGACATATACCCTATCCGACGCCCAGGCGTCACAGCGACCGGTCTGGAGGCTTAATGATAGCCTGCTGCAGAACCCCGAGGTTATGGCTGAAGTGCTCACTGAGATCAACCACTACTTCTTGACCATCGCGACGGAGGGGAGCGACCCGGGGCTAGTGTGGGAGGCTCACAAGGCCGTGATCAGGGGGGTGCTTATTAAGCATGGGGCTAGGCTGAAACGGGAACGGGCCGCACGACTGGACACATTGCTAGCCAAATTACAGACCCTAGAGACGCAACACAAGACAGCACCAAACAGTCAGGTAGGGATTGAGCTTGACGCAACCAGATTACAGATCACAGAAATACTACAGTTTAAGGCCAAGGCCGCCATGCAGGTTTGCAGGAGGAAGGGGTATGAATTTGGGAACAAATGCGGCAGACTCCTAGCCCAGTCACTGCAGGCCCAACGCCAAGCGTCGTTTATTCCCCATGTAGTCTCCCGGTCGGGGCAGAAGGTCACGCTTCCGGGGCAAATTGCGCGCGAATTTAGAGCTTTGTTTGACTCTTTGTACAATATTCATGCCTCAGTACCGGAAGGGGATCCCGTATCGGAATACCTTACGCAGTCTAATATGCCGATCCTGACCGAGGACACGCGGGAAATGCTTAACGAACCGATCACCCTGACTGAGCTGCAGCTTGCACTTAAAGAGACGAAGCTGGGTAAGGCTCCGGGACCTGACGGTCTGACCACCCTTTACTACAGGACCCTTCTCCCCTCCCTAGGCCCACACATGGTGAAACTGTACAACGCACTAGGGTCAGGTCAATCTTTCCATACTTCCTCCCTGCAGGCCCAAATTGCCCTCATCCCCAAGGACGGTAAAGACCCATCCCAGTGCGGAAGTTACCGCCCCATCTCACTCCTTAACACGGACCTAAAACTTTTTACAAAAGTCCTAGCCTTCAGACTGCGGCGACATCTACCCGGGCTGGTCCATCTAGACCAGGTGGGGTTTGTTCCGGCCAGAGAGGCAAGGGACAACACCACCAAGGTCCTTAACCTAATACACGCCGCCAACAGAGAGAAAACGCCGTGTGTCCTACTGGGGACAGACGCCGAAAAGGCGTTTGACCGAGTGAACTGGAAATTCCTATTTGCGACACTAAGACATATAGGTGTCGGATCCCAGATGCAGCACTGGGTGGCGGCGGCCTATTCGGGACCGACGGCCAGGGTACGGGCAAATGGGGTTTTGTCTGACCCTTTCCCGATCTCCAATGGGACTAGGCAGGGCTGCCCACTTTCGCCCCTACTTTTCGCGTTGACGCTAGAACCGTTCCTATGCCATGTACGTTCGAACCCAGAGATCACCGGTATATCGGTAGGGGGCGTACAACATAAGGTCTCCGCGTACGCAGATGATCTCATGTTCACGCTCACAAAGCCACTCACATCGCTACAGAGCCTCATGACAGAATTTGACATTTACGGCCAACTATCCAATCTAAAAATTAATTTCACTAAATCGGAGGCCATGGGGGCGCGGATCCCCCCCTCTCAATTAGAGGGACTTCACCGTGAGTTCCGTCTAAAATGGACGGACACGGCCCTGCAGTACCTGGGCACCCTGATACCTGCATACCTCCCCCAGGCCTTCCAGATGAACTTCCCACCACTTCTGAAGAAAGTTCAGAGATTACTGGATCAGTGGACTCCCGGCCTTCATTCATGGCTAGGACGCTGCAACATATTAAAAATGTCTATCCTCCCCAAATTCCTGTACCTGATGCAGGCCCTACCAATAGCCATCCCGAGTAGTTTTTTTAAGCAGACACACGCCGCCCTGACCCGGTTTCTCTGGGCAGGGAAGACCCCACGGCTGAAACGTAGCGTACTCACACGTCCAAAACTTTACGGGGGGATTGCCATGCCAGACATTGGTACGTACTACCACTCTGCCCACCTTACCAGATTTTTAGATTGGTGCCGGCATACTGAAGCTTTGGACCCGTATTGAACAGGCCCAGAGTCCTATCCCGCTCCACAGAACCCCATGGTGCCACTCTGCCTTGCCCCCGGAGCTTAGGCGACACCCTCTATTGGGCACGACCATTGGAGTTTGCGCCAGGCTCCTGACGGGAGTCTCACCTCTCCACATACAACTCACCCCTGAGACCAGTGATAGGCCACACCCTATTCCCTCCGGGGTTGCGAGACAGGAAATTTTTGGAACTAAGAGACGCAGGGTTATATCAGGCTTCCCACTTCAGTGAAAGAGGCAAGTGGAAAGGGGCGATAGACCTTATGGACCCCGCGGGCCGATACGGCCTGGACTATATGAGAGCGTCCCAACTCAGCCATTTCTTGAACATGCTACCACCACCAGACACTACGCACCACCCCCCCACGACATTTGAAGAACTCTGCACGGACACGGGAACGCTCCCTCACGCGCTGTCCCTGACATACAACATACTGATTACACCCCAACTGGATGACCCGATCCCCTGCCTAGCTAAATGGGAAAGAGACCTGGGACGTACATTTAGCAGCAGTATGGTACAACATATACTCACCTTTACACATAAGTCCTCACTGAGCGCAAGAATACAGGAAACTAATTACAAGGTACTTACCAGATGGTACAGAACACCCGAGCTTCTACATAAGCTCTTTCCGGAGTCCTCTGAACTCTGCTGGCGTTGCCAGGAGGAGAGGGGAACACTCCTACACATATTCTGGTCTTGCACCCGTATACAGGGCTTCTGGAGAGAAGTTCGCCGTATAACCCAGAAATTCACAGACCACACATTGGAGGAGGACCCAGCGCTCTTTCTGCTCCATGCAATGGCTGTCCCAGCAAAGACATATAAGAGCTCTGTGGTCCGCCATCTAATGGACGCAGCCAAGGCCTGCATCCCACTATGTTGGAAATCTCAGCAGCCTCCAACGGTAGCACAATGGCTGAGGAAGGTAGACGAGGTGGGCTACATGGAGGACCTGATCCTCACTAGTCAAAATAGACATGAGAAGTATACGGAGATTTGGCAACCCTGGAACATGTTCAGATATTCGGATGAGGGCTTGACCCTCAGAGGAGAGAACCATAACCCACCCCGGACTGGGTCAGACACATGAAAACAATCTGAGCCCCAAACGGGGCCACCATGCTTGCATCCACCCCACCCCCCCTTCCCCCCCTCCCTTCCCACTCTAATTATTCCCCCCCCCCCTACGGGTCAGGAGCGGTTCCTGGCCCTTCTTTATATTCCTTGCATTCTCTTTACCCTTTCCCTCCTTATGCTACTTTCCCAATATTTGAAAATGGAAAAAGCGGGGGGGACCCTGAGATTTCTATAGGTAGAGATGAGGCAGAGGGCGCTCTGACGAGGTAATGCATACGATCCCCCACATGTACCATCCGTGGACCGTATGGGATCTAGGTATACGGGGTAGATGACACCGGACTTGGGGAGAAGTATTGTGACTACAATTATGTTTTATCACCTGCCTCCCTATCTGTATGCCACCATTTCTTGTATGCTATGTTTTTTGTTTTTGTTTTTTGACTCTGCTATTATTATGCTGTAATGTTGAGGCCCGTGGGGCCGGTCTGTCTCTGCATGGAATAAATAAAAAAAAAAAAAAAAAATCATAAATCTATCCCCTATTTTGTAGGTGCTTTAACTTTTGCGCAAACCAATCAATAAACGCTTATTGCGATTTCTTTTTAACAAAAATATGTAGAAGAATACGTATCAGCTTAAACTGAGGGAAAAATATATACTTTTTTTAAATTGGGATAATATTATAAGAAAAAGTAAAAAATATTGTGTTTTTTTTTCAAAATTTTATGTCATTTTCTGTTTAAAGCGCAAAAAAATAAAAATCGCAGAGATGTTAAAATACCACCAAAAGAAAGCTCTATTTGTGGGGAAAAAATGATAAAAGTATAATTTGGGTACAGTGTTGTATGACCGCGCAATTGTCATTCAAAATGCGTCAGGGCTGAAAGATGAAAATTGGTCTGGGCACGAAGAGGGTTTAAGTGCCCAGTAATGAAGTGGTTAATTTACAGAACACACCCACAACTTTGAAGATGTTTTTTTTTTTTTTATTGTGCAGCAAACAACAAATAGGACAAAATAACAGAAAAAGTCAATGTGCATAACTATTCACCCCCCTAAAGTCAATACTTTGTAGAGCCACATTTTGCAGCTATCACATCTCCAAGTCGCTTTGCATAAGTCTCTATGACCTCCTTGCAAAACTGCTCCAGCTCCTTCAAGTTGGATGATTTGTGCTTGTGAACGACAATCTTTAAGTCTGACCACAGATTTTCTATTGGATTGAGGTCTGGGCTTTCATTAGGCCATTCCAACACATTTACATGTTTCCCCTTAAACCACTCAAGTGTTGCTTTAGCAGTGTGTTTGGGGTTGTTGTTCTGCTGGAAGGTAAACCTCCATCCTAGCCTCAAATCACACACAGAGTGGTACAGGTTTTGCTCAAGAATATCCCTGTATTTAGCACCATCCATCTTTGCCTCAACTCTGACCAGTTTCCCAGTCCCGACTACTGAAAAACATCCCCACAGCATAATGCTACCACCACCATGTTTCACTGTAGGGATGGTGTTCTTTGGGTGATGTGATGTGTTGGGTTTGCGCCAGACATAGCGTTTTCTTTGATGGCCAAAAAGTTCAATTTTAGTCTCATCAGACCAGAGCACCTACCTCCATACATTTTGGGAGTCTCCCACATGCCCTTTTGCAAACTCAAAATGTGCCATTTTGTTTTTTGCTGAAAGTAATGGCCTTCTTCTGGCCACTCTGCCATAAAGCCCAACTCTATGGAGTGTACGGTTTATTGTCATCCTATGTACAGATACTCTAGTCTCTCCTGTGAAACTCTGCAGCTCCTCCAGGGTTACCTTAGGTCTCTGTGCTGATTAATGCCCTCTTTGCTCGGTCTGTGAGTTTTGGTGTGCGGCCGTTTCTTGGCAGGTTTGCTGTTGTGCCATGTTCTTTCCATTTGGTTATGATAGACTTGATGTTGCTCTTAGGGATCATCATAGATTTGGATATTGTGTACACGCGATCGGTTTATCCAATTAAAACAGACCGGTGGACTGTTTTCATCAGGCAAACCAATCGTGTGTGGACCCCATTGGTCTTTTTTTCATCGGTGTTTACGATTTTTACTATGGATAAAACACTGATAGAAAAATCCGATTGTCTGTGTGGAACTCCATCAGAGAAAAATCAATGCATGCTCAGAATCAAGTCGACACATGCTCTGAAGCATTGAACTTCATTTTTTTCGGCTCGTCGTAGTGTTTTACGTCACCGCATTTTGGCACGGTCAGAATTTAATCTGATGGTGTGTATGCAAGACTGATATCTGATGAAAAAATCTATCGGATTAGATTCCACGTCATTCCCTGTGTACAGGGCTTGACTTGTTCTTCTCAACAACATTGTCCCTTACTTGTTTGGAGAGTTCCTTGGTCGTCATGGCAGTGGTTGGTTAGTGGTGCCTCTTGCTTAAGTGTTTCAGTCTCTGGGGTCTTTCAAAAAGGTGTGTATATGTAATGACAGATCATGTGACACTTAGCTTGCACACAGGTGGACATCATTTCACTAATTATGTGACTTCTGAAGGTAATTGGTTGCACCAAAGCTTTTTATGTACTTCATAACAAAGGGGGTGAATACATCCGCACATGCCAATTATCCGTTTTTTATTTCTGAAAAATATATACATAAAACAATTTTTCTAATTTTACTTCAGCAACTTAGACAATTGTGTTCTGACCTATTACATATAATTCAGATTAAAAAAACATTGAACTAAAGGCTGTAATGTAACAAAATAGGTAAAAAGACAAGGGCAGTGAATACTTTTGCAAGGCACTGTGAATAAAATATTCACAATTACAATCCAAAAAAGACTTTAAGAAGCTCCAAACCAACTTTCTGAACTTTATTTGGGGATACAGACAGCTCAGATTATTAGATAATGTTCTCTGCTCAAACAGAATGAACTGGGAATCATATTACCTAGCTGGCTTAAAGGGTTTGTAAAGGATTTTTTTTTATCTTAATAGCTTCCTTTACCTTAATGCAGTGCTGTTTTCATGTCCTCGTTGTTCATTTTCGCTCTCAAGTTGCTGTATTTCTTCTCTGATCTCCACACTTCCTAGTTGTCTGTTTCCTGATGACCACAGTACTGGGAGCTTTCTCTCTGTGGTCACTAATCAAGGAGGTGTGATTACTGTGTGTCTAAAGCCCTACAGCCATCACTGTCCTGTATTGGCTCTGTGGCTCTGTACAACAGAGAAGCAGGAAACATGCAAAAACGAAACTAGAAACTGCAGGCACATTAAATGATTGATTTTTATCTATTTTTAATCGTTTTTAAAAGGAATCAGTTAACTATTATGTTTCTATACCCTGTAAACAGTCATTTCAGCAAAAAACATTTTTTATTTACAACTCCTTTAAACTTCGGGCATGGTCCAACCTTTAGTCCTATAATATGTAGACATACAGTACTGTGCAAAAGTTTTAGGCAGGTGTGAAAAATGCTGTAAATGACTGTAACAGAAGGCAGTTTGTGAGATTGGCCACAAATTTATTCTGCAGCAGGACCATGACCCCAAACACACAGCTAATATAATTAAGAGCCATCTTCAGCGTACAGAACAAGGAGCCCTGGAAGTGATGGTTTGACCCCTCAAAAACTGTGTGCAATTGTACCTAGAAGAATTGATGCTGGTTTGAAGGCAACTGGTGGTCACAGCAAATATGGATTTGATTTGGATTTTTGCTCTGCTCGTTTACTTTCCATTTTGTTAACACAAAAACTTTTCTTTCACTCATGGTATCATACAACTGTGTTTACTCTTTTTACATCATAATGAAAACAGAAACTAGCCAAATGACCTGATCAAATGTTTACATAGCCCAGTTCTTAATACTGTGTATTGCCCCCTTTAACATCAATGACAGCTTGAAGTTTTTTGTGGTATTTGTGGATGAGGCTCTTTATCTTCTCAGATGGTAAAGCTAGCCATTCCTCTTGGTAAAAAGCCTCTAGATCCTGTAAATTCTTGAGTTGTCTTGCATGAACTGCATGTTTGATATCTCCCCAGAGTGACTCAATGGTATTGAGGTCAGGAGACTGAAATGGCAACTCCAGAACCTTCACTTTATTCTGCTGTAGCCAATGACAGGATAACTTGGCCTTGTGTTTTGAATCATTGTCATGTTGGAATGTCCAAGTACTTCCTATGCGCAGCTTCCTGGCTGATGAATGCAAATGTTCCTCCAGTATTTTGACATTTTATTTTGACCAAATTTCCTGTGCCTTTGTAGCTCACACATTCCCAAATCATCAGTGATCCACCTCCGTGATTCACAGTAGAAATGGTGTATCTTTTATCATAGGCCTTGTTGACTCCTCTCCAAATGTAATGTTCATTGGTTGTGGCCAAAAAGCAAAATTTTGGTCTCATCACTAAAAATTACTTTGTGCCAGAAGGTTTGAGGCTTGTCTCTGTGCTGTTTGGCGTATTGTAAACGGGATACTTTGTGGCATTTGTGTAGTAATGGCTTTCTTATGGCGACTCCACCATGCAGCCCATCTTTCTTCTAGTGTCTCCTTATTGTGCATCTTGTTTTCAGAGAGTCCTGTATTTTACCTGAAGGTATTTGTGGGTTTTTCTTTGCATCCCGAGCAATTTTTCTGGCAGTTTTGGCTGAAATTTTAGTTAGTCTACCTGACCGTGCGTTTGGTTTCAACAGAATCCCTCATTTCCACTTCTTGATTAGAGATGGAACACTGCTGATTGGCATTCTTAATTCCTTGGATATCTTTTTATATTGCTTTCCTGTTTTATACAGTTCAACAACCTATTCCCGCAGATCCGTTTACAATTCTTTTGATTTCACCTTGACTCAAAATCCAGAAACGTCAGTACAGCACTGGATGAAAGATGCAAGGGCCTGTATAGAGGAGAGGCATGAGCAAAAGGGCATGAGCAAAAGGTGCCTGTTTCAGGCCAAAAAATGTATAGCACAAAACTGTCAGTCACAGAAAGCGCTGACAGCAGCAGAACGGGTCAATGTAATGAACACGACAGTGTGGAAGGAGAAAGCAGTTATGACTAGACATGGTCATTTTAACCAATTTAAAACACTGTGGTAGCCCTGGTTGACTAGAATGGGATGCCCACAATAGAGAGGGGTGAAGAGATAAGACTAGCAACCAGAAATTAGCTTGATGTGACAAAGGGAGCAGAGAGAGATAGTGAGCTGAGCTGTAGCCAATAAATAAAGCAGTTTAATCTTCCTGAATAGTTAACAGGATAAAAAAAGAGAAAGGAGAAAGGAAGGAAAGGAAAGGAAAGGGGGGGGGGGGAACGCTGTAGTGAAGGTAGAATTTGAATGTGAAGAATAAATAAGTTGATGGGGGTGAAGGGAGGGAAATGGGTAAAGTGTGTACTTTAAAGTCTATATAATGTGAAGCATGTATAAATATGTATGTATCTTAAACAAATGTTTTGTACTGAAGAAAATAATTAAGAATATAAAGTTATTCAATATTATTTTATTAGTTTATATAAGTATTACAGGGATTTACCCTATACAAAACAGGTATATATATATATATGGAGACCATCTACATATACTTTCAGAATACAGTATATATTCTTTTTTTTTTTTTTTTTTTTCTTTTTTTTTAAGTGTATTTTTGTGCGTGAACTCGAGAGAGAGGAGCCGGACTGCAGGAGTTGGGAGTAGGCAGACCCTCCCCCCGGAGGCAATCGCCATCCTTCTCCATGCCCCTGGTGGCAATGGCGGGTGTGAGGGGGGGCCTCCCACTCACCCCGCCCTACCTGCTCCTCTTGGGAGCCCAACTGGGGCCCAACGGGACCCCAATGGGGCAGAGGGACTCCCCCTATGAGGGAGTGAGGGGGCCTAGCCCACACAGCCAGCCCCGTAGGTCCTTCGCCTCTCAGTATATATTCTTACATATCTTCATTACATATCTTCCCTATCTAAAAAAAAAAAAAAAGTGCTCCATTTTAGCTTATAGAACCGATCGGATGTTATTCCAAGAAAGAAGGAAGAGATGAAAATAAAAATGGGGGGAAGTTATGAAAACAATAACAATTATATTCACTCTAACGTAGCTAAACAGTGGTAGAATTTCCCTTAACCCAATTTGGAAACTCAGATGACTGTCGAAACTTGGACCAAACGGAACCAAGTATGAGAGAACTGTTGTTCTCTTCCCATTTCCCGCGCCAACAGAACTTCTAGATCTCTAATATAGTCCATTTCAATTGCACATTCCCCCAGGGAGGGTACTGTCGTTGATTTCCAGTGTCATGGAATGACTGCTCTAGCTGCAGTGAGGAAGTGTCTAAGCACATCCACCTTTGGTTTCTTGGAGGATCCTGGAATCATAGCTAAGAGAGCCACTCTGGGTGATGCGTGGATAGTTGTATCCACTAGTTCTCCATATAGACCAAAACCTTTTTACCGGGGGACAGTCCCACCAGATATGGATCATATTTCCCTTTGAATCATGACAACGCCATATATCAGATATATCCTGGTTAAATTGATGGAGGGTAGAGGGGCACCTGTACCATCTACTCACCAATTTATATGCCTTCTAAATTCTTGTAGCTATTGAAATTTTATGAGTCAAAATAAAGCTTTTTTGCCAATCCAATGTAGTTAAAGTCTGTTGGAGGTCTTTTTCCCCATTTCCGTGTATACGGGGAAAGATCTGAATGGGTTGATAACAAAATAATAGAGTATAATGCAGAGACCGAGTGTGATATTGGCACCTCTCGCAAGAGCAAAGATTCAAAGGCAGTTGGTTTAGCATAAATATCTTGTTTTGATTGGATAGATTGTATATAACATAAAGATTGATGCCTCTGTAGCCACTGCACAGGATCATAATAGAGCATTATAGTTAATAATGGATCCGACTGAAGGACTTGAGCAATTCTTCTATGTTCCTGTTTATACCAAGGGCCAAACACAGTTGAGTGTAAGGCCGCGTACACACGACCGATTTTCTCGGCAGAATCCAGCAAGAACCTCGATGGGAGACGTATTCTGCCGAGGAAACCGGTTGTGTGTACAATTTTCGCCGAGCAACCCGTCGAGGAACTCGTCGAGCCAAAAAGAGAGCAGGTTCTCTATTTCCTCGTTGTTCAATGTGTGTTGTTCAAGCTCGGCAAGCTTTTTGACTGCTGAACTAGGAACTCGACGGGCAGAACGATGAGTTTCGCCCGACGAGTTTCTCGGTCGTGTGTACGCCACCTAAGGCTGGTAGAAAATCCGGTGTTACAAAGAGGGGGGCTTTGGGGCTCAATTGTTTTGATATTCTATAGATGGGTATCATGCGATCCCATATGTGTAGTGTTTGCCTAGTAAGATCTGCTGTAATTGAGATATCTTTTCGTAGAATAGAAGTCCACGGAAGGGCACAGAGATCTATAGGATTTATGTGACCTTCCAATTGTACCCATAGCTTAGATGAGGAGTGGTAAAACCAATCAATAATACGTGTTAATATGGTTGCTTTATGATAGATAGAAATATCTGGTACCCCTACCCCACCTTGGTTTTTCGTAAGGGATAGTGTCCCAAGGCTAATTCTAGGCTGGGCTGAATTTCATATAAACTTGGAAAATAGCCGGTGGATTTTACAGAAGTACAAGGCCGGGAGATGGATTGTAATCGTTTGAAACAAATATAAGAGGCGAGGGAGTATATCCATCTTAAGGGTATTAATTCTACTAAACCAAATAATAAAAAAAAAAAGATGCAAGGGTCTGTCAGGAGTCCATAAATTCACTGACCCTTTATACACACACACTAATTACAAGAAAACAGATCACAGGTGAGGATGGTTACAAGGGTTGTCCCGATACCGATACCAGTATCGGTATCGGGACCGATACCGAGTATTTGCAGGAGTACTTGTAGCTAAAAAGAATACTTCCCCCCCACCCTGCATCCACTGCCGCCGACACTGCATACCGCCGCGTTATTCCCCCTGCATTACAGCGCGCATTACAAGCTTTCGTTTGAATACTTGTAATGCCCGGTGTGCCATGTATAGACACTCCCCTTCTCGGGATTGGACGGATCTGTCCAATCCCGAGCAATGGGGAGTGTCTATGCACGGATCCGTGTATAGACACTCCCCCTTGCTCGAGATTGGACGAATCCGTCCAATCCCGAGATGGGGAGTGTCTATACATGGCGCAGCGGGCATTACAAGTATTCAAACGAAAGCTTGTAATGCGCGCTGTAATGCATGGGGATTAACGCGGCAGCAGCGGCGGCATCATATCTAATACTAGGTATGGGGGACATGGCTACAATATGGGGGACAGGACATGGCTGCATATGTGGGGGACATACATGGCTGCATCTGTGGGGGACATGGCTGCAATATGTGGGGGGACATGGCTGCAATATGTGGGGGGACATGGCTGCAATATGTAGGGGGACATGGCTGCATATGTGGGGGACATGCATGGCTGCATCTGTGGGGGACATGGCTGCAATATGTGGGGGGACATGGCTGCAATATGTGGGGGACATGGCTGCATATGTGGGGGACATGGCTGCATATGTGGAGGACATGCATGGCTGCATCTGTGGGGGGCATGGCTGCATATGTGGGGGGCATGGCTGCATATGTGGGGGACATGCATGGCTGCATCTGTGGGGGGGACATGGCTGCAATATATGTGGAGGGACATGGCTGCAATATATGTGGGGGGACATGGCTGCAATATATGTGGGGGGACATGGCTGCAATATATGTGGGGGGACATGGCTGCAATATATGTGGGGGGACATGGCTGCAATAAATGTGGGGGGACATAGCTGCAATATGTGGGGGACATGGCTGCATTTGGGGACACATTTAAAAAAAAGTATCGGTATTCGGTATCGGCGAGTACATGGAAAAAAGTATCGGTACTTGTACTCGGCCCTAAAAAAGTGGTATCGGGACAACCCTAGTGGTTACCTTTAATAGCCATTCAAACCCCTTTTCGTCAACTTGTGTGCATGTTATGAGGCCAAAATCACCAGGGTATGTAAACTTTTGATCAGGGTAATTTGGGTAATTTCTGTTGTCATTATGATTTAAAAATAGTAAACACTGTTGATTGATAATAAATGGAGCCAGCCAAACACTAACCATGAGTAAAAGAAATGTTTGAGTTATCATTCATATTCTCTGAAAAATAGCAAAGAACACATAAATTCTGCCAGGGTATGTAAATTTATGAGCACAACTATATACTATATATCCTCGCCAAGCCCCCACACTTAAAGCTTCATTACAACTGTGTCGCTCTTTGAAGAGAGATCTGTGGTGGATCACTTTTCACAGAGCGGCACAACGCCATGTGTTTACTGTCATCTGACTGCCCCCCTGTCTTATTTACCGTACTTGCTGCTAGATTCACTGCCAAACTCCCATAAGTATAAATTATACAATGTATCACAGCTCTGCCCTGTGTAAGCTTAGACTCGTTCTAATCAGCTGAGAACTCTCTTCCCACATCCATGTGAAAGAGCAGAAACAGTTTTAGAGATTTCATATTATATTTATACTTTTGTGGGGGGGAGGGGGATAGCAAATAAAAATAATATAGCATATACAATTGCGACACAAGTCATATTGTAATTGAATGTTAGTAAAAGTTACCTTTCCCTTTTCAATCTGTAGCTCTGTAATTTTTTGTGAAATGCAATGCAATATGTCAATCTGGAGGTGTTCTGTACACAGATATGTAATTTCCTGCTTCTGTGATTGGCTCACTGATTTTCCGAGAAGTCAGAAATCAGGCATCCCCGGTAAAAAAAATTAAATTTTTGGTCAGATGCTCCCAATAGGAATCATGTCTAAGGTAATGCAGACCCGGCAATTTTCCTCATTAGAGCCCTGCAGGTGCAGCAGCTAGTTGATAATTAAGAAACCACTCCCATTAGAGTCACTTTTGCACATGGACACAAACACACAGTGATTTTTTCTTTAGAATAACAAAAGATAGGAATCTTCTGTAACAAAGTTTGTCAAATTCTTTGTAATGTTCACTGAGAGGGGAATGTTTTTTTCTCAACAAAAGTGGAGTTATTCTTTAACAATGCTTAGTCCTCTGGACTACCATTCCAAACTCTATCTTGCTAGTTTTTACCACCTGCGCTTAGGCCAGAAGTTGTAAATGCAGTGATGCAAGTGAGAATGCAAGACGTGCATTTTTCTTTCTACTGTTTTTTAGGTTAGCCAGCTGACTTATTGTATGTCTGTCCTTACCGAAATATTGGTAACAAAAGCAACACAAATGAAGAACCTTGAAGAAACCAATTTCAGTTCAATGGTTTTATTTTTGTTCAAATACCCTAATGCTTTATTTTATTGCCTGTATTTCTGTGGCTATTTATGCCTTCTTCGGTTTTATCCTACTCTTACTGTCCAAAATAATGTGGGCTTTGATTGCTAATTGTATGCAGTTATTATATAAGTATAGTAAGTGGTTATAAAGTATGTGATTCTGGCATTGTTTTTTTTTTTTTTAATAGCTGGCTGAGAAAACAGCATCAGTTATGTGTATAGTGGGTGTTGGGTGGGCAGAATTCTGTGCACAATAACCCAAAATAATAAGAGAGCAATCTGCTCATAGGAAATGCTTTGCTATGTTATCACATGCAAGCATCAGATGGCAACTTTAAAAGGTCACATCTAATGCCTTAGCTATAAAAAGATGAGTTGGAGTGTAAAAAAATTACAATAAAGGCCACCACTGACTTAAAATGTATGTAAAGCTTAACAATGAACTTATTTTATTTGTTGCCTTTTGGTCTGCTAGATATAAAACTTTTGTTGTAACTGTTCAATAAGTGCAAAATACCATTTTGCTAGAAATCTTGTGAGCTAATATCTTCCTGTGTTAATCGTTATGTTTTTTTCGGCATTAACACTGCATTGAATATGGAACCATGCTATTTTCTTTCCCCTCCACCCATGGGTGGAGGGGGAAAAAAATTGCATAGTTTATGGCAGGCATCACTAAATGGTGGGCCAGATCCGGACCAAGCCACTGTCCCATTCGGACCCACTGTTGCGTCATTTTGGAGACCCCCTGCATTCTAGCCACCAATCACTTGCTGGTTAATATAAAAAGCAGCCGGCAGGTCTCGTTCCAGCCCAATGCAGAGCCGTGTCTCCCAAAGTCCATTTAATACCAGCATTCAGCTGATTACCCACCCCCAATGCAGAGCTGTGCCTCCTGCACGGTGCCCCCCGACCTCTGCTAGATCTAAGGTAGGAGAGTGAAGGGCAGAGGACACTACAGAAGGGGGGGTCATGTGAGAGGAGGTAGTGCTGTAGGGGGAGGCTGGCTATATATTCAGAGGGCAGAGTACACTACTGTGGGGGGTAAAGGGGAGGGGGGTTAGTGCTGTGGAGGGCTGTGAAGGTAGGGAGTGTTGTGATTTGAGAGGGGGAAATGCTGTAGGGGAGTGAAGAGGGCAGAGCAGATTACTGGGTGAATGGAGATTTGTAATGTAAGGGTGATGTAACGAGGGAAGTTGAAGAGGGCAGATCACACTACTGTATTAGCATGCACTTTAAGGGGCATCTGTAAAAAAAGAATGTGCTTTATAATGTGTGCGTGGGAAATGGAGGAACCACCTTTTAAAAAAATGTATTACAAATAGTGTAATATAGGGTTTTTAGATACTTTGGAAAGCTAGTGTTTTTCTTCTGCTCTAGATCTTAGATACCCCATCAGTCTATTCCTTTTAAAATATTCCCATAATATTTTATGCACATTTAACTTATTTATTTATGTTTATTTTCCTGTAAAAATCTCCCTTGCGTAGACACCCAAAACACTGAGACTGCTGCTGGATATAAAGTCAGCTGCCTCAGAGCTGCCAGTCAAGTGACACTCTAGTACTCCCTATTCTGCTCCAACAGCTACATAAACAATTATGTAATAAGCTTAGGGGAGGGGTGGAGGAGCTTTGCCAGCACAGAGAGTAATTGGTCACTCCTAGAAGAAGGAATGGCTATGACATGCAAGGGGGCTGTGCTAAGGTATTGATTAGTTAGATTTTCTGGCACATTGCAAGTGAATAAAAAATAAATGCAAGTAAGAATGTAAAATACTTGATCATTCTGTGCTTTTTTTTTTAATTGATTACTGGGTCCTTTTAAAATCCCAGCCAAAATTTCTGCACAGTTATGATCTATTTTAGGGTTTTATTGACTACCAACACACAGCAATACAAACTTGACAGGTTTGAATCCTTCCTCACTCTATTAAAAAAATTTTTTTATAGGGCCTCCTATTAGTGAGATCACTTATCTCTTGACTACTGTTACTGGGAAAAAAAGTCACCAAGGGCTTTCCTTTTAATTTAAGAATTGTATCTTTCAGAAATTGGCTGCACCAAATGGGTGGTGCGGTTGATACTAATTTTAGTTAAAAATAGGGTTTATCCTGGTGGATAATCAAGTTGAATTGAACTACATAGATGTTTTCCTTTGCTGCGCTGAATGATTACTTGAAGCTTTTAAATCTATGAATAATTCTTTCTGCATTTCCATGGTAACAGCCAAACAGTATGAATATGAAAAAATAAATAAAAAATGTCCTTAATCATTGAATGGGCTAAGCACAGCTTGTCTATGCCCTATCCTTCCGAACATGTACATTATTACAGTACAGGTGATTTTTTTTCTTAAAGTGAACCTTTCTTCTGCCCATGTAGAGCAAAGCAAACAATTAACTTTGCAATATATATACATTTTTTTCCTTTCTCTCTTGACACTCAATTCAGACTCAATGAATAGGAAATGTACTGTCCAAAGTTTAAACTGACTAGTGTATGTGTGCAGCGGTCGGTGTGGTATCAATGCAGAAATCTAAAATCATTTGCTTAAACTGATTGATAAAATCAATGATTTGCTCTTTCCAAGTAGCAGATGTCAAGCAAAGGATCAGCTGTGACATTTATCTTATTTATAATTACTGACACTTGGACTTCCTCTTGAACAACTGAAAATGCAGATGTAAGGTTATGAGGCCAAAAGTGACTCCAATTACTGTGCAAGAAACCCATGTAGCGCTTACCTATAGCAGGGTCTCTGAGAATATGCCTGGGTCTCCCACACTAGCACAGAGGCTGCCAGTCAAACACACCGATAATAATGGCTCCGTCTAGGGCAGTGAGAGCAAACCTTGGCACTCCAGATGTTTTGAAACTACATTTTCCATGATGCTCAACTACACTGAAGAGTGCATGAGCATTATGGGAAATGTAGTTCCAAAACATCTGGGGTGCCAAGGTTCACCATCACTGGTCTAGGGGAGAACTTCTCACTAATCTTCTCTAATGCCTCGTACACACTACTGGTTTTCCCGGCAGGAAAACTGCCATGATAGCTTTTGGCTGGGAATCCCAAGCATGTGTAGGCTCCATCGCAGTTTTCCCGAAAGGAAAACTGCGGGGAAAAAAAACAACATGTTCTCTTTTTTCCCACCGGGATTCCCGTTGTTTTTTTTCCTGGCAGTTTTTTTATGGGTAAAACTGCAATGGAGCATGCACACAGCCGGGATTCCAGGCCAAAGCTCTCACCGCAGTTTTCCAGATGGGAAAACCTCTCGCGTGTACAGGGGGAAAGTTACTGAGCAGGTTCTCAGTTTTCCCCTCGGGATTCCCGGCAGACATTTTACTGCCGGGAATCCCAGTCGTGTGTACTAGGCATAAACAGCCTTTCCTGGAGGTAACTGGGGATGACTAGGGATGAGCCGAACACCCCCGGGTTCGGTTCGCACCAGAACGTTCGAACAGACCGCGGGTTCGCGCGAACATTTCAAACCCCATTGAAGTCTATGGGACCCGAACGTTCGAATTCAAAAACGGTCATTTTAAAGACCAAAATTCAATTAAATGTTGGAAAACGTCGTTCAGAACCCGGGTCTTGCCCCAGGGCACAAGTATCAATAGAAATTTTTTTTTTTTAAACGGCCGTTTTTTGCAGAGCAGCCATTTTAATGATGCTTAAAGTGAAAAATATAAATAAATAAATCCTTTAAATATCACACCTGCTGGGTGTCTATAGTAGTGGCACGTGTTTAGAAATGTCCCTGCACAACATGAAAGGACCAAAATTAATGCTACTTGCGCAAGTTCTGTGTGGCAACATTATGTCGAATATTTTAGCGGTGGTGGGGGGCCATTATTGTTGTGTGAAAGAAATTTTTTAGAAAAAAGGGCACCCCTCAAACATACAGTAATTGGAGCGCAACAAGGAGCCACGTGCAAAGTATTGCATCAAAAATTGTTATTAGGCGCCCCTGTTGAACAGGGGCAGAAAAATTGTGCATTGGGCACAACACAACACTTGCAACCCCTCCCAATAACTCCAATTGGAGCGCAACAAGGAGCCACGTGCAAATTATTGCATCAAAAATTGTTATTAGGCGCCCCTGTTGAACAGGGGCGGAAAAATTGTGCCTTGGGCACAACACAACACTTGCAACCCCTCCCAATAACTCCAATTGGAGCGCAACAAGGAGCCACGTGCAAATTATTGCATCAAAATTTTTTATTAGGCACCCCTGTTAAACAGGGGCTGAAAAATTGTGCCTTGGGCACAACACAACACTTGCAACCCCTCCCAATAACTCCAATTGGAGCGCAACAAGGAGCCACGTACAAATTATTGCATCAAAAATTGTTATTAGGCGCCCCTGTTAAACAGGGGCTGGAAAATTGTGCTTGGGCACAACACAACACTTGCAACCCCTCCCAATAACTCTAATTGGAGAGCAACAAGGAGCCACGTACAAATTATTGTATCAAAAATTGTTATTAGGCGCCCCTGTTAAACAGGGGCTGAAAAATTGTGCCTTGGGCACAACACAACACTTGCAACCCCTCCCAATAACTCCAATTGGAGCGCAACAAGGAGCCACGTACAAATGATTGCATCAAAAATTGTTATTAGGCGCCCCTGTTAAACAGGGGCTGAAAAATTGGGCCTTGGGCACAACACAACACTGCAACCCCTCCCAATAACTCCAATTGGAGCGCAACAAGGAGCCACGTGCAAAGTATTGCAACAAAAATTGTTATTAAGCGCCCCTGTTAAACAGGGGCTGGAAAATTGTGCCTTGGGCACAACACAACACTTGCAACCCCTCTCAATAACTGCAATTGGAGCGCAACAAGGAGCCACGTGCAAAGTATTGCAACAAAAATCGTTATTAGGCGCCCCTGTTAAACAGGGGCTGAAAAATTGTGCCTTAGGCACTGGTGGCGGAGCCCAGAAACACAACATTTCTTACTAGCTATCAGCAAGAAAAGTGAGGAGGAGAAGGATATTCCATCAGCAGCATAAGAGGACAGTCACTCAGCATCAGCAGTCTAAAAGGGATCCGACATTTCAACAAAAATATATTATTCATTAATATCAGCATCAGGTGCTTGGTAGCTGGTGTTGATCCAAGCCTGATTCATTTTGATGAAGGTCAGTCGATCAACAGAGCTGGTGGAGAGGCGCACCCTGTGATCAGTGACAAAGCCTCCAGCAGCACTGAATGTCCGTTCTGAAAGAACACTGGATGCGGGGCAAGCCAGTAGCTCAATTACGTACTGGGCAAGCTCTGGCCAGTGATCCATCCTCAAGATCCAGTAAGCCAGAGGATTTTCAGTAGGGAAGGTGCCCCTAGGTATTCCCGGACCATGTAAAGCAGACGCTGGTGATGTTTGCTGGAACCGGTCAGACCTTGGGGCTGCGGACTAAAAAACTGCCTGAACGCATCGGTCAGACGACCACCTTCTCCACCGCCCCTTTCTGTGACTCACCGAAGCCTCAGCAAGACGTTGTCCAGAGCCAGGTTTTGGTAATCCCCCCGGTTCTGGGAACGCATTGCACAGACCCTTCTGCAAGGCCTCCTGCAGAAGTTTCATCTTCTGCTCCCTCTGCGATAGCAACATAAGGTCCCCAACCTTACTCTTATAACGTGGATCAAGGAGAGTCGCCAGCCAGTAATGATCCCTCTCCTTAATAGCACGTACACAAGGATCCTTACGCAGGCTTTGCAAAATCA
Source organism: Rana kukunoris (assembly GCA_029574335.1). Lineage (NCBI taxonomy): Eukaryota > Metazoa > Chordata > Amphibia > Anura > Ranidae > Rana > Rana kukunoris. The sequence continues at coordinate 272,963,218 of CM056051.1, read as the reverse complement.
GGGAGGCCATGCAGCGTAGGTTTGCTGAGGCATTCGGGCCACAGTCCTCTGGGTCACTGAGGACGACAGGATCCACAGGCACCTCATCCCAGCCACGTAAAACTCCACGTGCTCCTTGGGACTGTAAATGATCCCTTGAAGACTGCTGCTGCTGAGTGCTAGGCTCCACCTCCATGCTGCTGATACAATCCTCCTCCTCCTCCTCCTCATCCTCTTCCTGTGTGCTAGGTGGGCAAGCAGGACCACTGTCTGGGTAAAGGGGGCCTTGAGAGGTAAGGAAGTCCTCCTCTTCCTCCCTCTGTTCTGCCTCAAGGGCCCTGTCCATTATTCCACGTAGCGTGTGCTCCAACATGTGAAAAAGAGGGACAGTCTCACTGATGCATGCACTGTCACTGCTCACCATCCTCGTGGCCTCCTCAAATGGTGACAGGACAGTGCATGCATCCCTGATCAAGGCCCACTGGCGTGGGGAAAAAAACCTAGCTGCCCTGACCCAGTTCTGCTGCCATATTGGCACAGGTACTCATTGATGGCCCGCTGCTGCGTGTGCAGCCGCTGTAGCATGGCCAACGTTGAGTTGCATCTGGTGGGCATGTCACAAATTAGGCGGTTCTTGGGCAGGTTGTATTCCCTTTGGAGGTCAGTCAGCCGAGCAGTGGCATTATATGACCTCCGGAAATGCACACAGACTTTCCTGGCCTGCTTCAGGACATCCTGCAAGCCCGGGTACCTGCCCAAGAACCGCTGCACCACCAAATTGAGGACATGCGCAAAACAGGGCACGTGGGTGAGTTTTCCCTGTCGCAGGGCAGAGAGGAGGTTGGTGCCATTATTGCTGACCACCATTCCAGGCTTCAGCTGGCGTGGCGTCAACCACCTCTCAGCCTGACCCTGCAGAGCTGACAAAACCTCTTCCCCAGTGTGGCTTCTGTCTCCCAAGCACACCAGCTCTAGCACCGCATGGCATCTCTTGACCTGCATTCCTGCGTATCCCCTCGTACGCCTACGGAGCACGGCTGGTTCGGAGAAAACATCCCCACAGGAAGAGGCCACAGAGGAAGAAGAAGAGGAGGGGGTGGAGGAAAGAGGTGTGTCACAAGCAGTAGTATTTTTTTGGAGGCGTGGTGGCGGAACAACCTCCAAAACTACTGGACCTTGCCCTGCGTCCTTCCCAGCTGCCAGCAGAGTCACCCAATGCGCCGTAAAAGACAGGTAACGTCCCTGTCCATGCCTGCTGGACCATGAGTCAGCGGTAATATGCACCTTACCACTGACCGCCCTGTCCAGCGAGGCATGGACATTGCCTTCCACATGCTGGTAGAGAGCCGGAATAGCCTTCCGTAAGAAAAAGTGGCATTTTGGTACTTGCCACTGAGGTACTGCACATTGCACAAACTCACGGAAGGGGGCAGAATCTACCAACTGAAAAGGTAGAAGTTGAAGTGCTAGCAATTTCGCTAAGCTAGCATTTAACTGCTGGGCGTGTGGATGGCTGGGATTGTACTTCTTTCGGCGCTGCAGAAGCTGGGGCAGGGAAATTTGCCTGGTACTATCAGTAGATTGACCGCTACTACTAGCTTGTGACACACCTATTTCTACACCTTCACTGCAGGCTTCAGAAAGGACTGGGGGTCTAATGGGGTTGAAGGTCCCAGAAGGGCAAGGGGGGGTACGCTTTTGTCTTTGGTGTGGGTCTTTCTGGTGTGCTTGCCAACGAGCTGCATGGCAGGTCGACATATGTCTGGACAAGCATGTGGTACCCAGGCGGTTGATGTTTTGGCCACGCGAGATACGCTTGCGACATAAGTTGCAAATAGCAAAGGTACGATCTTGTGGCCCACACCAAAGAACTTTTGCTGTACCGGTCAGACACAGCAGCGCCGTAGATGTGCGCTGTAATGCAGTGGGTGTGACCATAAGCTGACCCCTGGAGGGCATCCTGCCTCTTTGGAGATGTGCCTGTGCCTCGTCGTCCTCCTCCTCCTCCTCCTCTCTCCTATCAGGCACCCAGGTAGAGTCAGTGACCTCATCATCCCCTCCCTCCTCATCACTGTCAACAACCTGGCAGTATGCTCCAGCTGGGGGAACATCATCACTGACAAATTGCTGTCCCTCTCGGCCACCCCCTCTCCCTGGGCTCACATCAATGCCTTCCTCTATCAGTGTTCCGTCATCGGAGTCTTCAAAACGCTGCGCATCTTCCTGCAGTATGTACCCCACACTGTGTTGAAACAGTTCGGGGGACTCCTCAGGAGGACATGGTGGTACTAGGGAAGTATTGTGTGAAGCCATTGTGCAGAGGGAAGAGGACGCCTTGGCAGCTGCTTTGCCAGATAAACTTTGATCTGTCTGTGTGAAAGAGGATGAGGAGGATGAGGACGGCTTGGTCATCCACCCTACTAATTCCTCTGCATGTTGAGGTTCAACACGGCCAGCTCCCGAAATGAAGGACGAGCGGCCACGGCCACGGCCATGGGCTGAAGAGGATGCACCACATCCACTACCAGCGTTACCTCTACATGCAGAGCCTGCTTGCCCTCGTGCCTCTCTTTGTTCTCCTTCCAGACATATTGAAGTGCTCAGGTGGTATGTAACAGCACAAGCGGAGTGACACCAAATGCGCTCAGGTGATATATAACAGCACACGTACAGTGGCACTATCTGTGCTCAGGTGGTATATAGCAGCACACGTACAGTGGCACTATCTGTGCTCAGGTGGTATATAGCAGCACACGTACAGTGGCACTATCTGTGCTCAGGTGTTATATAGGAGCACACGTACAGTGGCACTATCTGTGCTCAGGTGGTATATAGGAGCACACGTACAGTGGCACTATCTGTGCTCAGATGGTATATAGCAGCACACGTACAGTGGCACTAACTGCGCTCAGGTGGTATATAGGAGCACACGTACAGTGGCACTATCTGTGCTCAGGTGGTATATAGAAGCACACGTACAGTGGCACTATCTGTGCTCAGGTGGTATATAGCAGCACACGTACAGTGGCACTATCTGTGCTCAGGTGGTATATAGCAGCACACGTACAGTGGCACTATCTGTGCTCAGGTGGTATATAGGAGCACACGTACAGTGGCACTATCTGTGCTCAGGTGGTATATAGCAGCACACGTACAGTGGCACTAACTGCGCTCAGGTGGTATATAGGAACACACGTACAGTGGCACTATCTGTGCTCAGGTGGTATATAGCAGCACACGTAAAGTGGCACTATCTGTGCTCAGGTGGTATATAGCAGCACACGTACAGTGGCACTAACTGCGCTCAGGTGGTATATAGGAGCACACGTACAGTGGCACTATCTGTGCTCAGGTGGTATATAGCAGCACACGTACAGTGGCACTATCTGTGCTCAGGTGTTATATAGGAGCACACGTACAGTGGCACTATCTGTGCTCAGGTGTTATATAGGAGCACACGTACAGTGGCACTAAAAAATACAAGAGAGAGATGCGCCAAACTAAGTGCAGTATGTGGTTTTTAATCAGTAGTAAATTGGTACAATAAAGTAACTACTCACAAACATGGAGTAATATAGGCATTGGTGTGGCTATGAGGCCGGGGTCATCATAAGAGGTTCCTCCGGAAAAGGTTTCTTCGTCCCAGGCTTGTGAGCCGCAAGTGTGGTATAGTGGACACAGGAAACCAGGAAGAGCCGTCTGATGTGGCGTGCGTTCCACCGTGGAGCGCGGCGTATCGTCGTCGCCCCGGAAGTGACGCGAGGGACCCGGCCAGCCAATCGGATTACGCGTTTCACAGCGTCAGCTGTTTCGTCAGATCCATGGCGTCCGTATGGAACGGACGTGAGTTATACGAGCAGGATAAACGTGATTGGTTGGAAATGGCACACTAAACAAAAACAAACAAATTGACAACAAATAACAGCTACAGGCCATGGAGAGACATTACTATTAATAAAAAGATTCGATCGCAATTAACAAATAACAGAAAAGAGATGGCAATCCGGAGACATTTGAAAGGGAATAAATAAACAAATATATAAATCCTGACAGTACTGGAAATAGAAAAAATGTAAAATCTCCGTCTGTCATAACACTAAAAATTATTTAAAACTAGATATGTTGGAATATTTAAAAATATATTGAAAATACTATTAAAAATGTAAAAAATGTAAACTATTATGGCCATTCATAAAAACAACTGTGTATATATTACAAACATGTGTATATATTAAAAATGATATAATACACCAGGAATCAAATATACAAACACATATAAAATATATGTGCATATATATAAGGACTAATTATACACACAGAATTGTTTAGTTTAGAGCAAGAGTGTGCATACATGCACACACATACCCACAACTATGTGTATATATAGAGAGAGAGAGACCTAGATACTATACAGAAATTAGAATAACAACTAATGCTAATAATAATAATAATAAAAACTAATAAACAGCCAGTGTTTGACAACACAGCAACACATGTATATATATATATATGTGTACATAAATATCTATCAAACGGTCATTACAAAAGGACAAGATAGGTCAGGACTAGGATTTTTGGATAACTAAATTAAATTATATTGTATTATATTATATTATATTATTGGTCTCAATTTCTTCATTCAATCCATGGGGTGACATCGTATTTAAAGAATAGATCCAGTAGGTTTCTTGTTTGCATAACCGTTGAAACCTTTCCACAGCAGTAGGAGTCTCCGGTATGGCTTCAATTACCCATACCTGCAATAGGGACGTATCCTGATGATGATGTGTAACAAAATGACGTGCTACACTATACTTTGGGTTGGCTGCTTGTACAGCCCGTCTGTGTTCGCCAAATCTTGTGCGAAGGGCTCTAATAGTTCGGCCAATGTATAACAGGCCACAGGGACAGGAAATGCAATAAATAACGTACGTAGTGGAGCAATTATAGAAAGCATTCAGATTATATGTCATTTTGTTGGCTACAAAGTTCTTTTTACCGTGAGGGACATTAACACAGGCTAGGCATTTTGTTTTTTTGCACTGGAACATACCCACCAATGGAATGAGGGTGAGTTGTTTAAGCATTTTTCCCTTAAAATTGTTTGATGGTTTAATTTTGCTTGGAGCAATTTTGCTTTTAATATTTGGAGCCCTTCGGTAAGCAAATTTTGGTGACTTAGTTAAAGAAGAGGCAAGGTGAGGGTCCTGAATCAATATAGGCCAATGTTTTTCAAAAATCTTCTCCATTTTCTTATGTTTAATGTGGTATTGGGTAATAAACCGAGTAGTGGGGACTGAGTCACCCTTTTTGGACTGCGGAAGCTGATCTTGTACATATAAATCATGGGCTTCTTGAACAATGTTAGAAGGATAGCCTTTGGAAATGAACTTATTTTTAAGATCAGTACCTTGGGCTTTGTAGTCATCAATTTTTGTACAATTTCGTCGAAGTCGATGGAATTGGCTCTTTGGGACATTATTAATCCACCTAGGATGGTGACAGCTGGAATAATGCAAGTATGAATTGACCGCTGTTGGTTTAGTAAAATTTCTTGCACTAATAGTGCCATTACTATGGAATAATTCCAAATCTAGAAAGCTTAAGGACCATGGATCCTGGACGGAAGTAAAACTGAGCCCAAAGTTGTTATTATTACAATAAGTCACAAAATTGATGATGGAGTCAAGAGGCCCATCCCATATTATAACGATGTCATCGATATAACGACCATAAAAGACCAGATTAGCTGAAAAAGGGTTATTTTGATTAATGAAAGTGGCTTCCCAAAGGCCCATGGTGAGGTTTGCATAGCTAGGTGCAAAATTAGCGCCCATAGCTGTGCCTTTCTTTTGTAAATAAAAGTCATTATCGAATTGAAAATAATTATGTTCTAAACAAAAACGAGTGGCCAGAAGGATGAATTCAATTTGTTGATGATGAAGATTTGAATCTTCTTTAAGGAAATGGGAAACTGCTTCTAGTCCTATCTGATGTGGAATTGATGTATAAAGCGAGCATACATCCAGAGATAACCAGTGGTAAGTATGCTCCCAAGAATAAGGGGACAGTAGTTCGATTAAATGGGTGCCATCTCGAATATAAGACGGTAATGCTTGGGCCAAGGGTTGTAGAAAATGATCAATATATAGTGAGTAGCTTGTGGTGATACTATCCATAGAGGCTACAATAGGGCGACCAGGCGGATTGTTTATATTTTTATGGATTTTAGGTAAATGGTATAAATAGGGAACCTGAAAGAAGGGTTTTAGGAAAAAAGCAGCTTCTAATTTGGTTAAAATACCATCAGCAAGGGCTTGTTTGACAAGGTCATTGGACTCTAGAACAAATTTTGGTAATGGATCATTTCTAAGTTTTTCGTACGTCTCTTTATCGGAGAGTAAACGTCTAGTCTCGGTCATATATTCCAGCTTATCTTGTATGACTATCCCCCCTCCCTTATCTGCAGATCTGATGATTATGGCAGGGTTACAGTGGCACTATCTGTGCTCAGGTGGTATATAGGAGCACACGTACAGTGACACTATCTGTGCTCAGGTGGTCTATAGCAGCACACGTACAGTGGCACTAACTGCGCTCAGGTGGTATATAGGAGCACACGTACAGTGGCACTATCTGTGCTCAGGTGGTATATAGCAGCACACGTACAGTGGCACTAACTGCGCTCAGGTGGTATATAGGAGCACACGTACAGTGGCACTATCTGTGCTCAGGTGGTATATAGCAGCACACGTACAGTGGCACTATCTGTGCTCAGGTGGTATATAGCAGCACACGTACAGTGGCACTATCTGTGCTCAGGTGGTATATACCAGCACACGTACAGTGGCACTAACTGTGCTCAGGTGGTATATAGGAGCACACGTACAGTGGCACTATCTGTGCTCAGGTGGTATATACCAGCACACGTACAGTGGCACTAACTGTGCTCAGGTGGTATATAGGAGCACACGTACAGTGGCACTATCTGTGCTCAGGTGGTATATAGGAGCACACGTACAGTGGCACTATCTGTGCTCAGGTGGTATATACCAGCACACGTACAGTGGCACTATCTGTGCTCAGGTGGTATATAGCAGCACACGTACAGTGGCACTAACTGCGCTCAGGTGGTAAATAGGAGCACACGTACAGTGGCACTATCTGTGCTCAGGTGGTATATAGCAGCACACGTACAGTGGCACTAACTGCGCTCAGGTGGTATATAGGAGCACACGTACAGTGGCACTATCTGTGCTCAGGTGGTATATAGCAGCACACGTACAGTGGCACTATCTGTGCTCAGGTGGTATATACCAGCACACGTACAGTGGCACTAACTGTGCTCAGGTGGTATATAGGTGCACACGTACAGTGGCACTATCTGTGCTCAGGTGGTATATACCAGCACACGTACAGTGGCACTAACTGTGCTCAGGTGGTATATAGGAGCACACGTACAGTGGCACTATCTGTGCTCAGGTGGTATATAGCAGCACACGTACAGTGGCACTATCTGTGCTCAGGTGGTATATACCAGCACACGTACAGTGGCACTAACTGCGCTCAGGTGGTATATAGGAGCACACGTACAGTGGCACTATCTGTGCTCAGGTGTTATATAGGAGCACACGTACAGTGGCACTAACTGCGCTCAGGTGGTATATAGGAGCACACGTACAGTGGCACTATCTGTGCTCAGGTGGTATATAGCAGCACACGTATAGTGGCACTAACTGCGCTCAGGTGGTATATAGGAGCACACGTACAGTGGCACTATCTGTGCTCAGGTGGTATATAGCAGCACACGTACAGTGGCACTATCTGTGCTCAGGTGTTATATAGGAGCACACTCAGGCCTTGTACACACGAGTGAATAAATCCGCTGAACATGGTCCGACGGACCATTTCAGCCGAAAAATCCGCTCGTGTGTAGGGGCAAACGGACCGTTTTGGCCGGATTCCTCCGGCGGAAAATTTCCAAAGCATGCTTTGGAATTTTTCCGCCAGAGAGCTGTCCGTCAGATATGTCCGCTGGTTAGTACGGCAAACCAGCGGACATATCTGCCCGCACATGCGTCGTATCCTGTGAATGGATCCGACGCATGCGCGCGGAAGTGTTTACTTCCTGGTGCGGTGACGTGGCGGTCACGTGTCGGCGTCAACGTCACCGCCGCGTCACCGCGCTGTCCGCCGGCGGGGAATTTGATCCGATGGTGTGTACAGCCATCGGATCAAAGCAGTCCGTCGGACAGATCCGATGGGAACGGTCCGTCGGACCGTTCCCATCGGATCTATTCCCTCGTGTGTACAAGGCCTTACAGTGGCACTATCTGTGCTCAGGTGGTATATACCAGCACACGTACAGTGGCACTAACTGCGCTCAGGTGGTATATAGGAACACACGTACAATGGCACTATCTGTGCTCAGGTGGTATATACCAGCACACGTACAGTGGCACTAACTGCGCTCAGGTGGTATGTCACAGCACACATACAGTGGCACTAACTGTGCTCAGGTGGTATATAGGAGCACACGTACAGTGGCACTATCTGTGCTCAGGTGGTATATACCAGCACACGTACAGTGGCACTAACTGTGCTCAGGTGGTATATAGGAGCACACGTACAGTGGCACTATCTGTGCTCAGGTGGTATATAGGAGCACACGTACAGTGGCACTATCTGTGCTCAGGTGGTATATAGGAGCACACGTACAGTGGCACTATCTGTGCTCAGGTGGTATATAGCAGCACACGTACAGTGGCACTAACTGCGCTCAGGTGGTAAATAGGAGCACACGTACAGTGGCACTATCTGTGCTCAGGTGGTATATAGCAGCACACGTACAGTGGCACTAACTGCGCTCAGGTGGTATATAGGAGCACACGTACAGTGGCACTATCTGTGCTCAGGTGGTATATAGCAGCACACGTACAGTGGCACTATCTGTGCTCAGGTGGTATATAGCAGCACATGTATAGTGGCACTATCTGTGCTCAGGTGGTAATATACCAGCACACCTACAGTGGCACTAACTGTGCTCAGGTGGTATATAGGAGCACACGTACAGTGGCACTATCTGTGCTCAGGTGGTATATACCAGCACACGTACAGTGGCACTAACTGTGCTTAGGTGGTAAATAGGAGCACACATACAGTGACACTATCTGTGCTCAGGTGGTATATACCAGCACACGTACAGTGGCACTATCTGTGCTCAGGTGGTATATAGCAGCACACGTACAGTGACACTATCTGTGCTCAGGTGGTATATAGGAGCACACGTACAGTGGCACTATCTGTGCTCAGGTGGTATATAGCAGCACACGTACAGTGGCACTATCTGTGCTCAGGTGTTATATAGGAGCACACTTACAGTGGCACTATCTGTGCTCAGGTGGTATATACCAGCACACGTACAGTGGCACTAACTGCGCTCAGGTGGTATATAGGAACACACGTACAATGGCACTATCTGTGCTCAGGTGGTATATACCAGCACACGTACAGTGGCACTGACTGCGCTCAGGTGGTATGTCACAGCACATGTACGGTGACCCCAAATGCGCTCAGGTGGTATGTCACAGCACACGTACGGTGACCCCAAATGCGCTCAGGTGGTATGTCACAGCACACTTACGGTGACCCCAAATGCGCTCAGGTGGTATGTCACAGCACACATACGGTGACCCCAAATGCGCTCAGGTGGTATGTCACAGCACACGTACGGTGACCCCAAATGCGCTCAGGTGGTATTAAACAGCACACGCACAGTCAGAGCGACTGCATTTCTGTGCAATTCAATAGCCCACTTGCATTAACAGCAACTGCTTTTCTGTGCAAATAAATAGCACATGTGCAGTAACAGTTAATGCGTCTATGTGCAATTAACTAACATGTGTACACTAACACGTTAGAGCATCAAGCACAATCTCCTGCCTGACAGATACTAATAGCAGAACTAGCTAAGCTATACAGTTTATAAATATATTGACAACTCCTAGGGATGTCAATATATTCTCTACAAACTGTACATTTAACTATACTAACTAGTAGCCTCCCTGATCTATCTATTTATCTATCTATCTATCTGAAAAGACACTGTGGGCCAGATTCAGGTAGTCCAGAGCATCTTTGCTCTGGAGTAACGCTTCTCATTTGCGTTGCGCTGCAGAAATTTTAGGAGCAAGTGCTGTCATTCACGAAGCACTTGCTCCTAAAGTTGCGGCAGCGCATCGCAAATGAGCCGGCGGAATTCAAATTGGGCGGGTACGGGGCGTGTAGTATGCTAACTAAGCGCGATCCCGCCGCCAACGTACTGCGCATGCGTCGAGTGTCAAAACATCCCCGTGCGCATGCTCCAAAATCTGTGAATGAACGTCAATGACGTCACATTCCCATTCATGACCGTTTTACGCAAGCGACGTTTTTTTTTTTTTTTCCCGACGCGATGACGACGCTTATACCTAACATAGGATACTCCAACCCCATGTAGGTATATCTATGCGCCGCGTATCCCGTCCGGAAACGTCGTATCGTCATTGCGTCGCGCCGGAATTCGATCGTGAATTGCCGATTTCCGCTCATTAACATATTTTTTGAGCGTAAATCGGCGGGAACGCCCCCGGCGCCATTTTTAAGTTGAAGTAACGATGCGATGGCGAAACTCAGTTACGCTGCTCGCATCGGAACTTCAACCCGGCGTTTCTTGTTTTCTGGTTACAGAAAACAGAAACGCCGGCTCAAAGTCACAGTTAGGCTGGCGGATCACTCGATCCGCCAGCCTAACTGTTCGTGAATCTGGCCCTGTGTCTCTATCTATCTATCTCTCTCTCTCTGTCTGTCTGGGGAGGCGGCCTTTTATAGTGTGGGGCGTGTGCTAAAGCCCTGAGCCATAATTGGCCAAAGCACCCAAGCTTTGGCCAATTAGGTCTCTTCGTTTTTTGGGCGCTGTGATTGGCCAAGCATGCGGGGTCATGGTGCATGCTTGGCCAATCATCAGCGCGCAACGCCGCAGTGAATTATGGGCCGTTGCGCGTCATTCGAATTTGGTGCGAACGACCCGATTTGTTCGTTTTCGACGAACAATCGAACGGCCAATGTTCGATGCGAGCATGTGTTTGCATCGAACGCGAAGCTCATCCCTAGGGATGACCAATACATCCAGAACTTTATAAAAACAGTCCTAGTTAATATAGCATCCTCTGGCACCTGGTTCCCTTATAGCACTTTCACACCCAAGAGACCACAGCAAGGACTTTATTCACAATGGGGTCAATTCACAAAGCTTTATTTTCAGATTGCGAGTGTTATTTTAATGATTTTGCACGTTATTGAAGCTAGTTCAATTCACTAAACGATTTAACGCTTTGAAAAATCATCAAATAACGTTTCACTACACAGAACCGATATTTTAAGGTGTGGATCCTTATTAAAGAGTCAAATCGTTATTTTAAAGATTCAAAACTTTATTTTAAAGAGTCAAATCGTTAAATATGTACAGAAGTGCAATTCACAAAGATTTTTTTGACAGTTATCAATCGTTAAGCAATCGTTAAATTAACACCTCCCTCAGGGTGGCGTTATGACATTTCCCAGGCGATATTTTGTTGTTAGAGGAAGCTTTTGGCGATTTTTGTAGTGTAGTGAAGTTTTTAGTAGTGTTGGGCAAGATAGAACCGTGCTCTATTTGAACTTAAAATTATCCAGAGGCGAAGAAGAACACGTTAGAATGTTGTTCAGATTTATAAACGTGTATTCCGTTTTGGATGACTTTTCTGAAACCCAGGTGATAGCTAAATTCTGATTATCATCTCCCATGATTTATTCTCTGTATGAGGAAGTACACATGGCTTTAGAAAAGCACACACTAGAAGTTTTGCACATCACATGCTCAATCTCCATGTGTATTGCTTGTGTCTCTCTCTCTCTCTGTATCTGCTCTTTTCCACATGCAGCTGTTCTCCTCCCCTTCTGCTCCCAGAATGCATCTCTCCAGCATTATTTAACGATCTTAAGAGTTATTTTAACGTCCCGAATCTTAATAATAACGTCTGAGTAGTTAGCATAACGTTTGGATAAAGAGTCAGTTGAAAACCATGTTTTCTATGTTAAATAACGATTATAACGATTATAGCTTTCGTGAATACCATGTTTGCTAGCGTTAAATAAGGAGTGCTAATTTAACACCTGAAGAAAACCAATAAAGTTTCTCTTTGTGAATTGACCCCAATGTCCCAGGAACTGTCTCCTACCCAACATCCACAGGTAGCTCTTCTTCAGATCAGGATTTCAAGACAGTGCCCTCCAAAAAAAATCAATTAGCAATCTCCAGCAAAAAGCCATTAGCAATCTCCTCCAGACCAATATCCCAGCTCCAGATGAGGCTCAGACAGCCATTTTTGTTTCAGTAGGCGAAATGAAACACATTCTGGAGAGGAAAGAACCTCCAAGAAAGGCCTCCCAAACATTTATCATCTCCCAGAGGAGAGAATCCAATACCCAGCTTAGAAAACCTTGACCAGACAACAAATATTAATGACTGCGGTAAAGCCAAAAACACAATTTAGCTTGGCAGCCTAACTAGAGGAGGGTACTACACACATACTGTATTCTACATTTTCTTCTCTCTAAGGCCACGTACACACGTTGAGACATATCCGATGAAAAAGGTCTGACAGACCGTTTTCATCGGACATATCTCATGGGATGTTTTGGTTTGATGTGTGTACACACGATCAAACCAAAATCCCCGCGGACATGGCGGTGACGTAAAACTTTTGTCTGCTGGAGACCTGTCTGCTAGGCCGTACACACGATCAGATATGTCTGCTGAAACTGGTCTGCGGACCAGTTTCAGCAGATATGTTTGCTTGTGTGTACGCAGCCTAAGTGATAAATGCCAAGCAGAGGATCAGACCCGATGGCTGTAACATTACAGGGGGTCCCCGACTTACGAACGTCTGACTTACGAACAACTCCTACTTAAGAATAGCCATTTTCGACGTTGGGCACATTCGACAGAACATCGGAAAACGATGTATCTCCCGTTCTGCACATGCACGGCCATTTGACGGAGCATCAGAAAACATTGGAAAATTACGTAATTGCCATTCTGCGCATGCGGTTTCCAACTTACGAACATTTTCGACCTAAGAACAAACCTAACTTGTTCGTAAGTCGGGGACCCCCTGTAATCTTATTTATAATTACTGAAATCTAGATTACCCTTTGCAGAACTGAAAATACAGGCATGTGGCGAATGGAGACAATTTCAACTCAATCCAGCAAATATGCAAGAAACACATATGCTTTATAATTACAGCGTATAACACTGAACAACTCAGTGGTCAAATGTGAATTGAATAAGGCTTAAAATGGGCTCCTTTGTTTTGTGTACATTGTGTGCTTACACTTGCTTGTGGAGTGGTCCTGACCCCAGCCAGGCTCCCTGCAACATGCATGTAAAAGAGTTTACCTCTGCTTATATGTCATGGCTGCTTATTATATTTTATGACTTCTTCTTTGCAACCCCCCGCTAGAAAAACAGTCCAGCCATGGGCAGGATAGCTGTTCAACACGCTGTGTTGGATGCTCTTCTCTAAACGAAGCAGTGTGAATGAAATGTTGGAAGTTTTATTCATTTGTTGGCAATCAAAGATTCCCTGTAGGTCAAAAAAACACATGTTCAGTTTTGAAATTTAAACTGTTTCCCTATGTCACTTCAAACTGATCTACAGGATTGTATCCAATGTGTTCTGGGCTCCGGAAGCATCTTTTATACTTCTCATGTGCTGCACAAATAACTGAACTAACTAGCCAGCCCACACCTAACCAACTGAGAGTACACCTATTGGAAAGCACTTACCTCATTATTCCAAGATTGTGATTCACCATTAATGACACTGTAGGTCATGAATCGTAAGAAGCAATCATGTGTTACCATGACAGTTAGTTACTTTAGCAGGCTTTGCTGGAGTACAAAATGCAAGAAGCAATGCATCTTCAAAGTTGTATTAAAACATTTCCTTTCAAAAGTTGATACGGTTTTTGGGTATTTGGAAAAAATACACTTTTTTAATTAAAAAAAATAAGACAACAGTAAAGTTCGCCCAATTTTTTTTTTTTTATATTGTGAAATATAATGTTACGCCGGGTAAATTGATACCCAACATATCACGCTTCAAAATTGTGCCTGTTCATAGAATGACGACAAACTTTTACCCCTAAAAATCTCCATAGGCGATGTTTAACCACTTAAGCCCGGACCATTTTGTTGCTAAAGGACCAGGCCCCTTTTTACGATTCGGCACTGCATCATTTTAACTGACAATTGCGCGGTCAATACATAGTGAAGCTGAATTATCTCTTACAGAACACATATTTTTCCACTGGAAAGATATATGTATTCTGTAAGGCCGCGTACACACGAGCAGACAGATTTGTTCAAATCGATCGGGCCGACTGATTTGAACAAATCTGTCTGCTGGGGACATATTGGTTTGATCGTGTACACACGATCAAACCAAAATCCCCGCCGCCAGATGGCGCGGTGACGTGGCGGTGACGTTGACGCCGCCACGTCACCGCACCAGGAAGTAAAACACTTCCGCGCATGCGTCAAAACCATTCGGCGCGTGTGTGAGAAGACATGTCTGCTGGTTAGCGTACAAACCAGCAGACATGTCGGGCGGACGGGTTCCCAGCCGACAGATTTCAAAGCATGCTTTAAAATCTGTCGGGTGGCCAAATCCGTCGGCTCGCCCGTACACACGGTCGAATCTGTCTGCTGGGACGGTCGGGCCGACCGTTTCCAGCAGATAGATTTGATCGTGTGTACGCGGCCTAAGAGATAATTCAGCGTCACTTTGTATTGGAAGTAGTTACTCAGGCCAGGCGTACCACCAGTCCATGCCCATATACATATAGCCTAGAGAATTTACATCTTTTTTTATTGCATGGGTGACCTTAAAATGATGCCCCCCCCCCCCCTGAAAAAGTTCTGTGGACTCCCTTTCCTTTTCTCAAAAAAGCTCCACTCTCTTGGCCTGCAAGACTCTGCTCTCTCTTGGTTCTCCTCCTACCTATCACAGCACTCCTACGTTGTTACCTATAACTCTGCCTCCTCATCTCCACTTTCTCTTTCTGTCCCCCAAGGTTCTGTCCTCAGACCCTTCCTCTTCTCCATCTACATCTCCTGCCTTGGTCACTTGGTAAACTCCAGTACCCTCTCTATGCTGATGACACACAAAACTATCTCTCTACTCCTCACCTAGCTCCTTCAGTTTCCTCTCTCATTAATAACTTACGAACTGACATATCAGAATGGATGTCACACCACTTCATCTGGCCTGTCCTTTCAGCCCCAAATCCTATCGCTGTCTAAATCTTGTAGACTTCACCTCTGTAAACTCTCCAAAATATGCCCTTTTTTAACCGTTGAAACCACTAAGCAACTTTTTCACTCCCTTTGTTATCTCTCGCCTTGACTAATGTAACTCTCTTCTCATTGGCCTACCTCTCTGCAGGCTATCCCCTCCTCAGTCTATCATGAATGCGGCTGTCAGACTCATCCACCTTACTAACTGTTCAGTGTTTGCCACCCCTCTGCCAAATCCTCCACTGGCTTCCCTTTGCCCAACAAATAAAATTCAAGACACTAACAATAACATTTAAAGCCATCTATAACTCTGCCCCAAGCTTTGTTTTATTGTTTCCCTTTATATTGTAAAGTGCTGCACAAATTGTTGGCCCTATATAAATCCTATATAATAACATTAATAGAACCAAGTGCTAAATGCTGCATCAACTGATCGTTTGAGTCAATAATGGTTATACCAGACTTTAAAAAAATCAGTTACATACCTCATAAACTCTGTGGGGGTGGGAAAGAAGGATCCCTTTTATCACCCACATTTTAGGCAATGCTTGCTTCTACCATATCTCAGTTATCATTTTATCACTTCATGTGTATATACTGTACAAGTACACATTTACGACCAGCAAAATAAGAGATGGTATAAAAACTGTGTATTATTTTAAATGTTTTAATTATGGAGCTTAATTTTTTTTATATACAATCATCTATATCAGGAAGAACCACATGATCAGCTGTGACCTATCACAGCTGATCACAGTGTGAACCAGGAAGTGCCGGTAATCGGCTTTCCTCAGTTCACGCTGACAGGAAGAGATGATCGGCGGATCTCCTGTCAGAGGGAGGTGTGCACTGATAATCAGCACATTGATTATCAGTGCAGGCCTCAAAAGGTGCACACCACAGTGCCAATCACTGCCCACCCAAATCCCAATGAGTGCCCATAAAAGTGCCAATCAGTGCCCATCAGTAACGCCTGCCAGTGCCCTTCCCACATGCCAATCCTTGCCCATCAGTAATGCCTTTTAGTACATCCTCAACAGTGCTGCCCATCAGTGCCATATGTTCATGCCCATCAGTGCCTATCAGTGCCACCTATTAGTGCCCATCAGTGCCCACCAGTGCTGCACATCAGTGTAGCCTATCGGTGCCCATCAGTGCTGCATATCAGTGTAGACTATCAGTGCCGCCTATTAGTGCTCATCAATTCTACATATTAGTGCCTCCTCATCAGTGCCACCTTATCAGTGGTGCCTCATCACCACAGAAATGAAAAAATACTTCTTCTTTTTTTTTGGTCTTTTTTAGTTTGTTTAGCAAAAAATTAAAAACCCAGTGGTGATCAAATACCACCAAAAGAAAGCTCTATTTGTGGGAAGAAAATTATGCAAAAATTTTTTTGGGTACAGTGTTGTATGACCGCGCAATTGTCATTCAAAGTGTGACGGTGCTGAAAGCTGAAAATTGTCCTGGGCAGGAAGGGGAGAAAGCCCCCTGTATTGAAGTGGTTAAAGACTACCTAGCCCTCCAAAACAAGGACAGTTGGAAGCTATGTAGTCAGTATGTGTTGTTCGTATTGCTAAAAAATAATTTCTCTGTTTTTGGAGAGAGAAATGTTTTTTAGACAACAGACAAATTGCAACAGGCTCAGTACATGTTCCATGTACTGTTTAAAACTTGGGTCTTTAAATTGTAGTCATCGTTATTATTACCTCATGTTTATATGAATTGTACATATACTGTAAGGCTTGGTGCTATTGTAGCAGTTGTATCCAAGTAACACCACTTGGCAGCATTCTGGCTGTTGTTCGTGTGAAGTTGTTAGTATGCTTAACGTCTTAATCCGGAGTTCAAATAACCCCAGTAACAATATCTGCAGTGGCTTTGTATATTCTTGCCATGTTTTTGGTTTTGTCCTACAACCTGATACATTTTTGGTAGGTAAATTGATACGAGTTCAAACGCGTTGCAGGGTGTAATGATAGGAGTATGATAGAGGTTTTTCACTGTAAGTGCCTTACATAGGCAGAGAAATATGTGAATGGATCCATGTACTTCATAATAGGCTGGCACTGAACAAAATATATTAAACATAAAAATGTAGATGACTACCCATGATGTCACATGCCTTTTTATTGGGTTGTTATCCTTTGTGATTTCCTTAACTCATTTTGAAGAGGTTCTTCAAGCATTGATAAAATATGTCATTGGCAACGGATTGTTAGCAATATGAAACCAAAAGAAACAAGAAGGGGAAAACAATGCAGGAAACCGCTCAGATTCCTCACCAGTCAAGGCCAGTTCACTGGTCTTTTCTTAGGCTGTTCACGTCAAGGACATCTTGCTTCCTCTTGTTGAAAGCATTGGTGCCTTTCCTAACCTAGACCTGGAGCATCCGGTGTTTGCCCTGAAATATTCATCACAGGGAGTGTTGCACTTGCTGCATTTTAAAATCAAAGAAAACATGATGTTGAAAGAGCATGTGGGTGGCAAATTGTGTTCTATGCATATTTATCTGTTGTGCAGAAAGAGGCTTCCCATGCAAACGCTGACAATTAACCTACTCAGTACTTGCAAACCACAGAGCACTTTTCTCTAAAACAGGGGTCTCCAAACATTCTAAACAAAGGGCCGGTTTATTGTCCTTCAGATTCTTGGAGGGACAGACTTTGGCCGGCGAGAGTGACCATTTTCCTGGCATCAGTGGAAGTAAACATCCTGTATTAGGGGGAGGAATAGTGCCCCATTACTGGTATCATAGGGAGCAATAGTGCCCCATTAGCGGTGTCAGTGGGAGAAATGGTGCTTCATTGTCGGTGTCAGATGGCAGAATAGTGTCTTGTATCATTGGGATGGATAGTGCTCCAAGGGCCAGATAAAGGCAAGCTAAGGGCCACATCTGGCCCTCGGGCCGCAGTTTGGAGACCACTGCTCTAAAAGAACAGACTACTTTAACCTTTTTTTAAAGTTCTAAAACATTGTATTCCTGTTGTCTTCTTTCCTAGAGAGATTTTGCATATTACAGTTAGAAAAAGACCTTATGCAGGTTCATTGTTTGTAAAACATTCAGGGTCAGTCCATGCAAAGCTAACATTTCAGTTGCTGGTAGATGCTGGATTTGAAGTTTGAACCAACATTCTGTCAGAAAAATTCCACGTTTTTTTTGTCGGAATTTCCAATCGTGTGTAGGCGGCATAAGAATGCTTTCAAAAATATATAGTGATAGTGAGCGAACAGAAGAAAAATCTAAATTGAATCAATATTTTGTGTTACCACTATTTGGCTTCAATCCAGCATCAATTCTTCTAGGTACACTTGCACACAGTTTTTAGAGAAACTCGGCAGGTAGGTTGTTTCAAACATCTTGGAGAAATAACCACAGATCTTCTGTGGGTGTAGGCTGCCTCAAATCCTTTTGTCCCTTCATGTAATCTCAGACAGACTTGATGGTGTTGAGATCAGGGCTCTGTTGGGGGTCAAACCATCACTTCCAGGACTCCTTGTTCTTCTTTATGCTAAAGATAGATGGGAAGGCTGGCCGCAGTATTTGTAGGAGGAGTCAGAGGGCTATTTATCCCTCCTCCCTTTTGATCTTCGGCGTCGGTGGGGTTTCTGGGTACCCACCCACCCGTTCACCCCTTTTTTAAATTTTGTCTTTTTCATCATTTATTTCTTCACTATCACTTCAGAGTATGCCCACTTTTAGACATACTGACCAGCAAGGCCAATAGCACACCTCAGGCCTGGGTAGTTAGGGTGTTGCATTCCTCGGTGAAGACTCTGACTACAATTCTTAATGACAGGCTCTATGTTTGGAGTTGATGTCCTGTTTCAAAATAAATTTAGGGCCAAATTGTTATGGCATGATGGATAAGTATCTGCCTGTATTTCTTAACATTGTGCACACCATTGATGGGGCAATATTGAGGATGGTAGATGCAGAGGTCAGCCAAGGAAACTTAATGCAGCACATGAAAGACACATCGTGTTTGCTTTCCTTTGACACCAGCAGTGCCATCAGATACACCTACTGTATCTACTGTCTGGAGAAGTCTGGACAGGAGTGGTCTTCATAGTAGAATTGTGGCCAAAAAAGTCATACCTCTGATGTGGAAACAAGGCTAAAAGACTCAACCAATCACAAAAACATAGGTACTGGGGTAAAGAAAAATGGCAGCAGGTGCTCAGAACCAGGGGCGGACTGACAATTTATGGGGCCCTCGGGCAATAGGAGATTATGGGGCCCCCGGGCAATGGGAGATTATGGGGCCCTCGGGCAATAGGAGATTATGGGGCCCCCGGGCAATAGGAGATTATGGGGCACCTGGGCAATAGGAGATTATGGGGCCCCTGGAAAATAGGAGATTATGGGGCCCCCGGGCAATAGGAGATTATGGGGCCCCCAGGCAATAGGAGATTACGGGGCCCCCAGGCAATAGATTATGGGGCCACACAGTACTGTACATACACACACAGTATACATACACACACTGAGAAGGTACTGGAGAGGCGGGGCAGCTATAATCTTGGGATTTTTAGACCAAAATTATGTTGGTAAGGGACATTTCAGGGACAGATGTAAAAAAACACAGATTTTTACATACTGTCCCTGGTGTTACTGAGGCTGGCAAACCTGACGGGCCCCCTAGTGGCATGGGACCCTCAGGCAATGCCCGAGTACCCGAATGTTGAGTCTGCCCATGCTCTGAACTAATGATCCAAAATCTAAATATTTGACTGTAGTAGGAGGAAAAAAACGCAGGAGGGAGATGGTTTGCTAAAGAGCTGGAGAGAAGTACAAAAATGAGTGTCTGCAGGCAACAGTGAAGCCTGCAGACACTCTGTGATGTGGAGGTGGAGGTTCCTTGCAAGTTTGGAGCTGCATTTCTGCAAATGGAGAAATGGAGTTGGAGATTTGGTTAGAATCAATGGTGTCCTTAATGCTGACAAATACAGGCAGATACTTATCCATTATGTGGTACCATCAGGGAGGAGTGTGATTGGCCCCAAATATATTCTGCAGTAAGATAACAACCCTAAACATCTCAATATCAAGTCTGTCTTACATGAAAAGACAAAAGGATTTGAAGCAGCCTACATCCACACAAGATCTGTGGTTAGATCTGTTATTCAAGATGTTGGAGCAACCTGTCTACCGCGTTCTTTCAAAAACTGTGTGCAAGTGTACCAAGGAGCAGGGGCGGACTGACCATTCGGGCTCTCTGGCACTGCCCCATGCCACTAGGGGGCCCCATCAGGGTTTCCAGCCTCAGTAAAACCAGGGACAGTCTGTAAAAATCTGTGTTTTAAAAAATCCCAGGATTATAGCTGCCCCGTCCAGTACCTTTTCAGTGTGTGTGTGTGTATACTGTGTGTGTATTGTGACAGGAAGTCAGGTAAATCTGTGGGTGTTGTCACAGACGGGAGATACATTTTTGCCTTGTTTAAAAATGCACCAATTGCTATCAGGTTTAAGGACCTTGGATAGTTTCAGCTGTTCAGAATGTGGCAATTAAGGCCTCTACAAGTTATGCAGAGGATCACTACTGATTGCTGCATCCTGAGGCCTTTGAGTTAAGGAGGGCAGTGAGCTGAAAAGACTTCTGAAGGTGAGGTGGTAATTTCTCTGTGTGATAAAAAATCAAGGGTTTATTTTATGTTTTGTTTTGTTCATGTTGTTTTGATGCTTGCATGTATCCAGCAATATGGAAGAATAAACCATATCCTTTGTTTTCAACCGTCCTCAACTGCCTCTCTGTATAGTTCAGGGTGTAGTGAAGCCATCCAGGGGGTCACACACACCTGCTACCGAGCTAACCCCTCACAGTATATTGTGTGTATACTGTGTATGTATACTGTATGTGTGTGTGAGTATACTGTGTGGCCCCATAATATTTTGCCCGGGGGGGCCCCATAATCTCCTTTTGCCCGGGGGCCCCATGAGTTGTCAATCCGCCCCTGCTAGGAGAATTAATGCTGTTTTGATTGCAAACGGTGGTCACACCAAATACTGATTTGATTTGGATTCCTCTTTTGTTAATTTACTTTCAATTTTGGTAATTGATCAAAAATAAACTATTAACACTTCTATATCTGAAAGCAATTAAAGTTTTCTTAATTTTTTCACACATTTTTAAACGTTTGCGCATTACTGTATATACTGTATATTTCATTTGGTAGGGTGGAAGAGCACCTTACTAAACCAGTAAAATGTTATCATAAAAACACAGAACTCTAACCTTTATTCAAAATAAACTCTAACAAAAATACATTTATTTTAAATTATGTTAAACTGTGGTATTTTGAAGACTTTATTTTGCTGGTATACTTTTAGTGCTATTTTTAGCAGTTTTTTGCTTTTATTTGGTCGTGGAAATCTTTGTTGCCCCAGTATTACCTTTTTGGTTGCGTTACTTCTGGTCTGGAATACTCAAGCATTACTTTCAGTTCCAAGCGGTGCGTGATAATTCAGGCATTTAAAGTGCAGTTGGCACAGTGTGTATGTGTTCTTCCTGCTCCTATACTATATATAGCACAGTGACGAATGCTGCCTACAACCCTAATGACGTCTTATGGCGATGAAACATGTTGGGTGGGGCTTCAGCGTGCAACGTCATTGCATATGAAGACCGCGGCCATGTTGCTGGTTTGAAACTTTTCAATGCTGATGACATGCCTGATGTATTGTGAACAATGTGAGTGCATTTTAATAAATGTTTAAGGACTGTGCTACTGCACCATGAGGCAACTTTGTTTCTCCTTTTGATCTGTATGGTTTGAACCTTGACCTGGAGTGATCCATTGTGGGGGAAGAGCACCTGCAGTCTAATCATATCCATCATAGGATATGTTTGGGGCCTAGAGTTGCCTTTTCATTTTAGCACTGTTTGACCGCTTGTTTCTAGGTGCTCAATTGCTTGGGGCAAGAGGCTCTGTGTGCTATGGTGAAGGTGGAAAATGTATTTCCTTTCTTGGGACTATACTGTGTGGCATTTTTTTTTTACTCATCTAAGGTGCCTTCCAGTGAAAGTTTTTATTGCATATCTTGTTTGGACTATTGTGACAGATATTTTCTCCTTTTCGTTTGAGAGTCTATGGCCCAGATTCACGTACATCGGCGCATTATTGGACCGGCGTAGCGCACCACTTTTCCGTTAGACTTGCGCAATCTAGCCGCGTAATCCCGCGATTCACGAAGCTTTTGCGCAAGAGATTGCGCAAGCGTAAGGTTTTTTCCTGAGGCGTAAGGAGGAGTAATACAAATTGGGAGGGACGTGGGCGTGTTACATTGAAATGAGCCGTGACCCCATGCAAATGAAGGGCCGGCCGACTCGCGCATGCGCGCGTGAAGGAAACCATGTCAGCTCCGTTGTGCGCATGCTCACAACTCGGGAGCGGCACAATCAGTGAAATTGGAAATGGACTAGGGCAACGTTGTGAACTACGCAGACAGCATAAATAGACACACACAAACGCACTTCCATTGCAAAAGTACATCCCTTTGTGTCCCTTCCCATTGAATGAAGTGCTTTTGCTCTGTTGTTCGTTAGAGTGTGTTTTGTAGTTGTCAGATTAGTGTTCTGTGTGATCTAGTGCTTGTTGGTATTTTTGTGAAAGTGAGTTTTGATAAGTGTTTGAGACTGTTTGTTTGATTGATAGATTTCTGAGCGTTTGTTTTCTTGCTTTATTTTTTCATCTGATTTTTTTGTGACTGTTTCTTGCTGAGTGCTAGTGTGATTTTTGGGTGTTCTTTTTCTCTTTGTGTGTGTTCTTGTCTGATTGGTTGTGCTTGTATTTGTGACTGATTTTTGGTGACTGCTAGTGAGTTTGTTTGGAAGTATGACAGAGAGAAAAAGAAAGCTTAATTTTACAGTGGGGGAAAAAAGAATTCTTACCCGGGCCATTAGCGAGTATGGGCGTTTTCTCCACGGCCCGCAGAGTGCCACCACCACCCCGGCCAGGAGGAGGGAGATATTGGATATGATCACGGAGCAGGTCAATTCATCGGGGGAGGGGGAGACACGGACCCGGTCTGGGATTGAAAAGAAAATAAATGACCTCCGGCGTGAGGTGAAAAACAAAATGGCCGCAATAAATGCCCATGCCAGGGGCACAGGAGGGGGCCCACCATGCCGGATTAGATTTACAGCGACGGAGCGTGTGGTGGCCCTGACCTTTCACCGGCATGAAGTGGAGGGCCTGCCAGGCTTTGACACAAGTCCGGTCCCCGCGGTGCCAGGTAAGGTTTTTATTTCTCTCAGGTGTGTAGCATGTGTGGGGGAGGGGGTGAAAGGGAATATGTGGCAAGTGTGTGGATCCTCCAACCTGTGAATGGTTTGTGTCATCCACAGCTGTGCAGGAGGGTGCAGGGCCATCTGGCCTGACCGCTCCAACGCCAGGACAGCAGCCTAATGAGGCCCCCCCAACAAGGCCAGAGTCCGCGGAGGAGGAACAAGAGGAGGAGGATGATCATGCGGAGGACGATCATGAGGAGGAGGAGAATCATGAGGAGGAGGAGTCCATGGCAGGCACTGGACAATTGGTTTCTGCGGACTCTTCCCCTCTGGCTGCAAGAAGCCTGCCCTCCCTAAGGGGGAGCCCCCCCCCTCCTCCCCCAACATGGCTCCCCTCACAAGGGCCTCCCCTTCTCCCCGGCCACAACCATCAGCAAGAGCCAGGAGGTCATCCCAGAGCACCAGGGGGGCGCCCAATCTCCTGCCCGCCAGTCTGAGAAGGAACCTGGCCACCCAGACCCGCCTTCTGAGACAGCTCTGCCAGACTATGGGGCGGGTGGATCAGAGCCTGTCCTCCATCAACGATAGGCTGGGTAACCTGGACTCCCACTCCCGGGCCTCCACAACCTGCCTAAATGACCTGCAAACTACAGCAGCAGGCGTTGGGCAGGATGTGAGGGCCCTTACCCAGGCTATCCAGGGCAACACGGCAACACTTGGTGCTGCCCTGGACAGAATAGCCGTGGCCTTGGAGGGCAGGCCGCCAGGTGGGCAGATCTCAGGGGCTGCTCCTCCTTCCCCGGCTTTTCCCCTCCCCCATGCGTCTCCCCTGAGGGTCCGGGGCCGTGGCCGGGGGCGCCCCAGGCGTGGCTCAGGCAGAGGGCATTAATTTTTTTTCCCCCTTTTTTTGGTTTGAAAGCATTTTTATTTTTGTTCTCTGCCTTTTTTTTTTCTATGCATTTTTTTTTTTTCTATGCATTTTTTTTTTTTTTGCTGACATTTTTGGCATTTTTTGGGTTGTGAATGCTGTGTGAATGTGGGGGTGACATTCCTGCCGGAAAAGGGGTGTCACCCTCAATTTTGGTGGAGAAGGGTTCCCCAGGACCAGGGAGAAGTGATTCCCAGGTCCGTGTGAATGGTGTATGAATGTACAGTGACATAATTGGAGCCTTGACGTGACGTTACTGCTCACCAGTCTTGCATGGTGGACTGGTGCCAATCCAATGTGATGAGGATGTGGGGTGTGTGTGCTAGGGACCACAGTGGTGTGCATGCATGCATTCTCATTGTGCCATGATTAATGTGTGTGTTTAACGTGCAAAGATGCATAATGTGAGCTGGCATGAGATGGGGTCATGAGATGGGGTACCAGTGCATATGCAGAGTCACCTTGAAGGGAAAAGACAGGAGGATGTTAGTCATGCATGTGCCACTTGTGATGTGCATCACGGGAGGGGATAGTCATGCCTGACTCCCATGTCACTCACCAACCAGCCAGCTGTCCCCATACATGTTCTGTTCGAAATCTGTGGGGATGGGGCTCGGATTGTATATGTAGCTGTCATGGGTGTCATGGGTGGTGCAATGTGTTGGGCTGCTGATGTCCTCCTGCAGGGTTGTGGTTAATTCCAGGATGGCATGAGGGGTGAATCTGAAGATGCGAGACACCTCAGAATCACTCATGCCAAAGATGTCTATGCGTGTGTGATATATCAAGTGAAGAGTGAGGGGCTTGTATCAGATAAGAATATTGTATTAGATTAATTTAAATTGTAAATTTTATATAAGCAAATAAAAAAAAAAAAAAAACATCTCCCGTGCCCTCCTTAGTGCCATCCTCCGTGCCCTCCTCCTTCTTTGTTCATCTAAAGTCAGTAGTATAGCTATGCGCGACGATGCCCTTGGCATGTTGGCATACAGATTGTTGGGCAACACGTGTGACTGCTGAACTCCTCACTAACAGTGTTGCTTTATCTGACAATTAGACTTTTTTTCAAAATTTAGACCAGCTTTTAGGTCCTCTAACTTTAGACAGGACATTTTGCTGTTGCGCACATCGCGTAGCCTGCGCAGCAACTGCGTTTTTTTGTGAATCCCCGTAACTCCCTCATTAGCATATTTGACTAGCAAATCAATGGTGTGTCTAGCGCAGTTTTGCGCGAAGGGAAGCGAAGGTCTAACTCAATTACGCCGGACCAAAAAACGTAGATTTCTGGCGTATATTGTTTTGTGAATCGCGTGCAACTATACGCACGCGCACATTTAGACTTACGCACGCGCAACAGCAGTTGCGCACGCGTAATCGCTTTGTGAATCTGGGCCTATGTTTGTAACATAGTGTTGCATTTTTATTACATTACAATTCTGTTTTATTCTAATTCTTACCTAAATAGAAGCCTGCTTGTAAACAGGAAAAAGCATGAGACTTACCTTAAAACTGACCTCCAGAGAACCTCTCTTCCATATCAGTGCCTAACCATACTAATGCGCTTCTGGAAGAATGGTCAAACATTCCCATAGACACATTCCTAAACCTTGTGTAAAGTCTTCCCAGAAGAGTTGAAGCTGTTATAGCTGCAAAGGTTGGGCCAACTTAATATTAAACCCTACGGGCTAATACTGGGATGCCATTAAAGTTCATGTGCATGTAAGGCCTCGTATACACGAGGCAATCCATTTGTTCAAATCGGTCGGACCGACCGATTTAAACAGATCTGTCTGCTTGGATTTTGGTTTGCTCGCGTGTACACACGAGCAAACCAAAATCCCCGCCAGCAGACAGCGCGCTGACGTGTCGGTGATGTGGCGGTGACGTTGACGCTGCCACGTCACCGCACCAGGAAGTAAAACACTTCCGCGCATGCGTTGAAACCATTCGGCGCGTGTGCGAGAAGACATGTCTGCTGGTTAGCGTACTAACCAGCAGGCATGTCGGGCGGACGGGTTCCCAGCCGACAGATTGGTAAGCATGCTTTCCAATCTGTCGGGTGCCCAAATCCGTTGGCTCGCCGTACACACGGTCGAATCTGTTTGCTGGGACAGCAGACAGATTTGATCGTGTGTACGAGGCCTAAGGCAGGCGTCCCAATACTTTTGGTAATATAGAAGCCGTTTTACTTGTAAAATAATTTGTATTTCTGTCTATCAATTTCTGAGATTTACATAGTCCAACCATACAGTTTAACCCTTTCTGCCAGAGCAAGAGCCCTGATTTTCCTCTTATGCAGTTTAGTAACACTTATCTTCTCTACAGCCTGTGACTAAACAGTGAAATGAGAAGTAGCGCACCAATAATTGTATTCATCTAACTCTGCTCTCTCCGTTTTATCAGTATGTTCTGTGTTAGGACATGCACACTGCCGAAAAAATAGAGCATGTTCGAAAAAAAAATTGGTCGTTTTTCAGAACCCGAAAAATGCTCTGAAGTGCACACACGATCGTTTTAAATGACATTTTTGAAAAACTTCATTTTTTTACAACCCGAAAAATGTGTGTATGCGGCATAAGGTCTGCTATACAGGGGATTTCAAGAGGCATATATAAAGTCAGCTTCAGGTACTTACACTGTCTGCATTTAAAAAAAGTTAAATATCATGATGTATTGATGAATACAGAGCTGCATTCATCAGTGTCTTATATATCTGCCTGGAGTCCATAAATTGGGTTAGAGGAGAACAAATAATGACAATTCTTGACAAAACAATCAGTCTCTTCATATAGATATTTCCATAAAATATGTTGTACTCCAGTGACAGCTGGTATTCATTACTATTTTGGGGGGGTGGCAAAACCAATAACCCCCCCCATGTGAGATGAACAGCGGGTCATCCATCCCCAACACCCCCGCAGGAGATACAGATGGCGGTGATCATCCACCCCCCCCCCCCACCTGTACAAGAGACAGGGGTGGTGGTGGTGGTCACCCGAGAGGCTGCCTTAGCGCAGGGAGAATGAAGAGCATGGGATGCTCACACATGAGACATTCTCCTTTTGGCCAAATATAAACCGGAAGTGTGTCCTGAGACACAATTGGCCAATAGGGGCTTCCTGATTGGCTGGGAGGAGAATGAGAAAGAATAGCGAAAATTCATTCGCTAGTGTCACACTACTAGGTGGGATCAGGACGCAGTGTTCTGCGCCTCGAGCCCGCCCAGTTTTGAAGCCAATTAGAGCCTCTGGCTCTAATTAAGTGCTTTAGAAATATGTATGTAGATCAGGGGGCCGGACGCATGGAAGGGGTGACGGCCCCCTATTTTGAGCGGCCACCACTGTTGTACTCCATGGTATAGTAAATGATATAGTATTTTATTTATAGTAATCTGGTTTAAAAGTATTTCTAACAAATTTCTTTGAAGATTACACATCCTCCATATCTGTCAAAATATTGGCGCTGCTTTTTATCAAAGGCAATTCGTACAGTGGTTATTCTGATCATTTATCTCTGCTAAATAATATGTTTAGGCAAACTTTTCCAGACACAAAAAATATTTAAGTTGTGTTACTAAGCGGAATAGCTTTTTTTTAAAACCTGCATTTGTCAATCATTGCGCTAGCAGTAGACGCAGTGGTAATAATGGTGTTTTTTTTTCTTTTTATCTGAAGGAAGTTACAAAACAAAACGGTGCAATTACAAGGCATAGAGCGTTTTGTAGAGCGAGGGAGTTTATGCATAATAGTGTGTTGTCTAAATGCTTATTTTTTAAAATGCTCTGCTCTTGTCTTGGGAGGGTTGATCTCAAAATTAATATTTAATAATAGAGAGGCGTTTCCTGAACTTCATCTCTATTCAGCATAAAATCATACTTTTTTTTACTCCTCTCAACAGCAGCCTAGGTCACCCCACGCCCACTTCTCATCACATGTAAACATAAAGGTAGGACGGAGTAAAAGAAAAGTGCAATATTGATGTTCAGATACGTTTAGAGAATGTAATAGGTCATCTCTATTTAATATTAGCTAATACCGATTTATAAAATGCACAAAAAAATTGTTTAAAGCATAAATACGGGTAGATATAAAAACACACAATCTGATGTATTTATGTGTACATTAAAATATCATTAAGCTGGTTTCACATTATTGTTTTGCAGTAAAGCCTGGTATGTGCATTGATGAACTTCAGTAAATGGTGCCGCAGCGCATTAATGTACCTGCACTACAGCTTGCCACATTGCTATGATCTATTCTACTCTAATAAAATTGGCCCTGTATCATGTGATTGCTGTGAGCAATCACATTTGCAAACAAAAGCTGCCTGATTGCAGCCTTTGAGCCATTTCCTCTCACAGAAATTGTCTGTGAGATTACTACAATTTGTTTGCCTGTTCGCATGTTCTGCTGCGAACCTAACCAGGGGTGTTCGGCTCATCCCTAATGATCACCCTGACAGCCTCCCTAATGATCACCCTCACAGCAGTACAGTGTCACCACCACCAGTGTAGCCAGTCACAGTGTCCCCATTCACCACCACACCAGCCCTAGTGTCACCATAGGGCCTTGTTCACATGTGCAGTGGCCTCTGAAAAGTGATCTATGTTCAGATCGCCTATCCAATGGACGAATACCCTCTTTCGCAGTATGGATGGATAAAATAGCAACTTGTCTGTATGCTATAGATGAAATCTATAAATAAAGAATCATAGGTAAAATGGCATGTTAATGAGAAGGGAAAGGAGATAAAACATTAAAGGAGCTGTTAAGGTCATTTTTTTTTTTTCCCTAAATAGCTTCATTTACCTTAGTGCAGTCCTCCTTCACTTACCTCATCCTTCCATTTTGCTGTTAAATGTCCTTATTTCTTCTGAAAAATCCTCACTTCCTGTTCTTCTGTCTGTAACTCCACACAGTAATGCGAGGCCTTCTCCCTGGTGTGGAGTGTCGTGCTCGCCCCTTCCCCTGGAATACAGGAGAGTCAGGACGCTCTCTACATTTCTACGTTGCAGATAGAGAAAGGAGCTGTGTGTTAGTGGGCATGTTGACTCTCCTGTATTCCAGGGGAGGGGTCGAGCACGACACTCCACACCAGGAAGAAAGCCTCGCATTACTGTGTGGAGTTACAGACAGAAGAACAGCAAGTGAGGATTTCTCAGAAGAAATAGGGACATTTAAAAGCAAAATGGAAGGATGAGATAAGTGAAGGAGGACTGCACTAAGGTAAAGGAAGCTATTTAGGGATTTTTTTTTTACCTTTAAAACCCCTTTAAGGTAATTTCTCATGATCTAAGTTTGATCAAGCAGAACACCTGCAGATTTCAGTGTCTAGCTACTAATGGTGTTCCCTCTTTTTTAAGAATCACATTTTTCTGTATGTGCTTTTTGTAGTTTGAAGGTTTGGCTGGAGGAAGGAGTGAAATTGAGATTGTGAGGCCTTGTCAGGATTAGGTGATCCTATTGTCTCTTGTCAGTGACAGTGGTCTGACCTGATGAATCAAGCAATCCAGGCTGAATAACAGAAGCCCTGGGGAAATAAGCCATGTTATCTGTGTGTATTTCAATTTTATATTTTTACATTTGTATGTAAGGAAACCTTACTTAGCCGTCCGCCCCTTACGTGATTTGATTTTATTGTGCACAGTAGTGGTTCAGACATTCAGAGGCTCACTTCCATGAACCCAGACCACATTTAAACCCATTGCCTCTACTACATATAATGGTTTCCATTAATAAATATTTCTTCCATCAGCTGGGAATGTCACCTATTTTCCATGGACATGTACGTCCAAGATATAAATCATTTTGTAAATGCCATGCGTGTGCTTATATGTGCCCACAGATGTCAGAAGTGCACCGACATTTGACTGCAGTAATGATGTGACATTTGTAGCCTGCCATTGATTTTACACATAGAAGCACCAACACATGATTTATGACAGGAGGAAGTCTCTGTAATATATACTAGAAGAGTTTGCAACCAGCTCTTGTAAGGAAGTAGTTCTATAGTAACTATTCAGTAACTATAATTAACTTTTTAATGTTTTATGTAATTTGTTCTGCAAATATATATTGGTTGTTTGCCACTTGCTCTATGTTGACATGTATTACTGGCTAGAAGGTGATTGTAGCTGTATTGGTCCACTTGCTGTGTTGTAACAAGAAGATTTATCGTTTTCAGAAAAATAATCCTTATCTGCGTATTGTATGATATTGTGTAAATTTACTGGAACTGTCAACTTCAGTGTGTGCAAAGAAAATACAGAATGCTCGCCTTTATGTAATCTACATGTGTGTGTATGAATGTATATTCAGCATATACAGTATATCACAAAAGTGAGTACACCCTTACAGTTTTGTAAATATTTTATTATATCTTTTCATGTGACAACACTGAAGAAATTACACTTTGCTACAATGTAAAGTAGTGAGTGTACAGCTTGTAGTATAAATTTGCTGGCCCCTCAAAATAACTCAACACACAGACATTAATTTCTAAACCACTGGCAACAAAAGTGAGTACACCCCTAAGTGAAAATTTCCAAATTGGGTCAAAAGTGGGAATATTTTGTGTGGCCACCATTATTTCCCAGCAATGCCTTAACCCTCCTGAGCATGAAGTTCATCAGAACTTCACAGGTGGCCACTGGAGTCCTCTTCCACTCTTCCATGAAGACATCACGGAGCTGGTGGATGTTAGAGACCTTGTTCTCTTCCACCTTCCATTTGAGGATGCCCCAGACAGGCTCAGTATGGTTTAGGTCTGGAGATATGCTTGGCCAGTCTATCACTTTTACCCTCAGCTTCTTTAGCAAGGCAGTGGTCATCTTGGAGGTGTTTGGGGTCATTATGTTGGAATTCTGCCCTGCAGCCCAGTCTCTGAAGGGAGGGGAACATGCTCAGCTTCAGCATGTCACAGTATATGTTGGCATTCATGGTTCCCCCAGTGTCAGCAGCACTCATGCAGTCCCAAACAGCACTCATGCACTTCCACCACCATGCTTGACTGTAGGCAAGACACACTTCTCTTTGTACTCCTCACCTGGTTGCTGCCACACACACTTGACACCATCTGAACCAGATAAGTTCATCTTGGTCACATCAGACCACAGGATGTGATTCCAGTAATCCATGGCCTTAGTCTGCTTGTCTTCAGCAAACTGTTTGCAGGCTTTTGTGTGCATCATCTTTAGAAGAGGCTTCCTTCGGGGACAGCCATGCATACCAATTTAATTCAGTGTGAGGCGAATGGTCTCAGCACTGACAGGCCTCCCCCCCCCCACCCCTTCAACCTCTGCAGCAATGCTGTCAGCGCTCATTGGTCTATTTCCCAAAGATAACCTCTGCATATGACACTGAGGCCGCGTACACACGACCGAGTTTCTCGGCAGAATTCAGCGAGAAGCTCGCTGGGATCCATATTCTGCCGAGAAGCTCGATCGTGTGTACACTTTCGTCGAGCATCCCGTCGATTGCTCGACGGACCATCGGGACTAATAGCTCAACGCCTTTTTCGACAGCCTGGTCGACGAACTCGACGGCCGACCGAGAACCTCGTCGGGCGGAACGATGGGTTTAGCCCGACGAGGTTCTCCGTCGTGTGTACGCAGCCTGAGAATATGCACTTAACTTCTTTGGTCAACCATTGCAAGGCCTTTTCTGAGTGGAACCTGTCCTGTTAAACTGCTGTATGGACTTGGCCACTGTTCTGCAGCTCCATTTCAGGGTCTTGCCAATCTTCTTATAGCCTAGGCCATCTTTATGTAGAACCACAATTCTTTTTTTTCAGGTACTCAGAGAGTTCTTTGCCATAAAATGCCCATGTTGAACTTCCAGTGACCAGTTTGAGAGAGTGAGAGCGATAACACCAAATTTAACCTGCGCCCCATTAAATCTGAAACCTTGTAACACTAAGGCCCTGTACACATGATCAGACATGTCTGATGAGACTTGTCTGACGGACCGTTTTCATCAGACAACTCTAAACTTGTCTGATGTGCGTACACACCATCGGACCAAAATCCGATCAGACCAGAATGCGGTGACTTAGAACACAACGACGTGATGAAAAAACAAAGTTCAATGCTTCCAAGCATGCGTCGACTTGATTCTGAGCATGCGCAGGTTTTTGATCTAATGCTTTTGTGTACAGGTTTTAAAGCATGTTTTAAAACTTTGGTCTGACGGACAACGGTCTGATGGGCCGTACACACCATCAAACTGGTCTGATCGTGTGTTCAGGGCCTAACAAGTCACATGACACCAGGGAGGGAAAATTGCAAATTGAGCCCAATTTGGACATTTTCACTTAGGGGTGTACTTACTTTTGTTGCCAGCAGTTTAGACATTAATGGCTATATATTGAGTTATTTTAGGGGACAGCAAATTTACATAGTTATACAAGCTGTACACTCACTACTTTACATTGTAGCAAAGTGGCATTTCTTCAGTGTTGTCAAATGAAAAGGTATAGCTAAATATTTTCAAAAATGTGAGGGGTGTACATTTTTGTAAGATACTATATGTAGCCCAAAGAAGCAGCTGAGCAGCCGCCTTGGGACGCCAGGATGGGGGGGGGGGGATATTTTCTAAATCCCCAGCCACTTGCTTTCGATTCTGATTGTTATAGTGCTGCATGTGTTTTTTTTTTAACACACTCTCAGACGCTCTAGGCGGCTGAGGATATGTGTACTTTATTAAAGCCGACTGTCGGCTTTCATGTGGAAGTAATACAAGCGGCTGTAAAGCCTCTTATCACTTCCACCACTGCCACAATGTATTGCTTCCCACCCCCCCCCCCCCCCCCGCCATGTTCCACCTGTAGGCCTGGTGCTGTCATGGCGAGTGGTGCTGGGAAAAGCAGCGGGGGCTCAGCGGACCTCTGTCCACTCTCCTGTACACATATTGGGAAGTGACATATATAACATCACTTCTTGGACTGGAGTTAAGTAGGAAAAAATGCTTGCCATGACACCGCCCAGGGCCCAGTTTGTTGTTGCCATTTAAAGAGGTACCCACCTCATTTTTGAGTTATCGGACCACACTGTAGCCATCTTTCGGAATGCATCAGAATGTAAACAAGCCATTGTCATCCAGGGGGTTAAACTCTCTCCTCTTCTCACACTGATACAGTGGGTTTGGAGAGGAGAGAAATCGAGTGTACCCAACAGTGAGTTTTGAAAGTTTTTTTGTACCCAGCAGTGCCCTACAGTGCTACTTTTGAGACATGAGATGTGTAATTTATGCTCGTAGAATGCCTTAAGTTGTTACTTTAATGTTGGATCTATGTATGTGGACAGGCTGTGTAAAAGTCTCACACATGTGGTATCGCCATACTCAGGAGGAGTAGAAGAATGTATTTTGAGGTGTCATTTGTGGTATGCATATGCCTTGTGAGAGAAATAACATGTTAAAATGACAATTTTGTGTAAAAGAAATCTTCATTTTGTAAAGAATTGTGAGAAAAAATTACAACTTCAAAAAACTGACCATGCCTCTTACTAAATAGAAATAGTAGCAAGCTGCTTGCTGTGCGGGCACTCAACAAGAGGGAGGGGCCAGGAGCATGTAAGAGGGACCGAAGAAGAGGAGGATTTGGGCTACTCTGTGCTCTATGTTTGTTATTTTTAATTAAAAGAAGGAGACTATAGTATCACTATAAGGCCCATCTGCCGAGAGGCTGCATATATGCATACAGCCGGCGTGAAGAGTGTTAAAGTAATTCTAAATGTTTTTTTTTTTTTTTTAATAACAAGCATTGTATACATACCTGCTCTGTGCAATGGTGTTGCACAGAGTAGCCCTGATCCTCTTCTTTTTGGGTCCCCTGCCAGGAGAGGCGACTCTAGGGGGGGCCAGAGGGGGCCCTGACCCCCCCAACATTATGCTGTGCCCCACCATGTGCCCCCCCATGTGCTTTTTTTTTTCTCGGCCCTTACCCTGGAGTAACAGTTTCTCCTGAGAGGAAGAGCATCCCCGGTCAGCCCTGCGGGGCATTCCTCCCCCCTCCCTCTGCTCGCTGACACTGCATAATGCAAGCGTTCACAGAACCACAGCCGCTGAATCTGCTCCTTCCCATGCATCCTCATTGGCACGGAGAAGAGCGAGTTGCAGAAAGGACTCCATGAGCACTGTGGGGGAGGGGGGCCCAAGCCTTCATTAGGACAGAAGAACCAGCCTGTAAATTCCGAGAGTGGTGACTGCAAGCTGAGCCGAGTGTCAGTCTATGACACTCTTTTACAGCCCAGCGAGTCCAACCACCTCCCCCCCACTCTCCTCACATACAAGCAGGGAGGAATACAGCTCCTCCTCCTCCTCCTTTTAGTCCCGCCCACACGATCTCGGTGTGCTGTATCTGAAGAGAGGGGATGTGTGTTCAGGAAATATGAAAATCAGCAGCATGTGTGTGAATGATGCCTAAGATTCTAGCCTGGACCGTGGGTAAGTGTGTGCACTGCAGACTGCAGTACACTGTAATCACTGAACTGCATTATCTCCATCCCTTCTCTCCCCCATCTGTCTCCCTCCCCTCTCCTGTTCTTTTTTTTTTTTTTTTTTCAATCATTTTTATTGAAGTACACCAAACATGAATACATTTAGCGACGTGTAACACGCCAGTTACAGATCGAAACTTACAGGCATATCACTTCAAATTATTTAAGAAAGTAAAAGTACTTATTCGAAACAGGCAGTAAATGCTATGACAATATGAAAATTCAGTATCCCTAGACACCCCTAATGGGAGCAACCTGTGTCTAGGGGAAGGTCAGGAGATTCACCACCCTGGAACCTTGGGTAGGTTATTAACTAAAGACTAACAGTTTAACCAATGGCGATATCCTTACATAAGGCGGAACATTCAAGCATGAATATGTTTAACAGGAGAAACATGTTTAGAGCAAACAGACCATCTCGGGTGCTAAGAATGAAGCACATGTATCCCTTAAAGAGAGGTGTAACTTTTAGAAGAGGTAAGGAAGTAAAAAGAGATAAAGAAAAGATGTTGTAAAGAAATGGAAGGGGAAAGAAGAGTAGAGAAGGGAGGGTGGGGGTGGAGGGAAGGGGAGAGAACAGCACGGAGGTGATCTCAAGTCAGAAGTGTATCAGGTGCGTAGCCTTCGTGTATCAGGAAAGTTTGTTAGCGTACCATTGATTCCAGGGGAGCCATTGATTATACATTTTGGGGTGTGATGGCTTTCCTGAGGACATTATCATTTCATGGGCATAATGAGAGTGGACTAATGTAATGACGTCGTATACCGTGGGAGCGAGACTCGTTTTCCAGCGTCTGGCGATGAGAAGCCTGGTTGCTAGGAGTATGTGGGTTGCAATCAATCTAAAAGGTGGGGGGAGTGTGTCAATAGTTATATTCAAAATCGCCAGTTGTGGAGTTAGAGTAAATGGGATGTGGCATATGTCTTGTATGAGATTCCCTATGTCGTTCCATAGTTTAGTTAATTCAGGGCAGGACCAAAATATGTGGAGTAGTGTACCTACTTGGTTGCAGTTCCTCCAGCACATAGGCAACACGTGAGGTTGAAACTTGGCCAGTCTCTGTGGTGTGAGATACCATCGTAGATGGATTTTGTGGGACAATTCCCATAGAGAGGTGCAACTAGTGGATTTATAGATTGACCGTAAAGCTGTTTGCCATTGACAGTCAGAAAATTGTAGGTTTAAATCCGTTTCCCAATCAACGTAGGGTTTGGATTTGTGGAAGGTAGACTTTTCCTGTAGGGTGGAGTAGATAAGTGAGGTGCCTTTGGTAGGGTGGGTAGTGGAGAAGAAATAGTTCCATATTTTAAGTGGGAGTTCCCCTTCTAGGCGCGTCTGCGTCAAGAGGGAATGTTGAATCCTATAGAAAGTAAGAAAGTCCGAGGAAGGTGCATGGGTTGATGTTTGGATCTGGTCAAATGTTTTATGTTGTATTTTGGACCTAAGGTCCGCTATGTCTGACGCGTAGGTCAACAACCATTTGGGTATAACTAGATCAGGTGACAGTAGTTGGAGAACTTGTACAGGTATGTGTAGCCTTTTGGTGGGGGTATGGGACCATTTTGTGTGGAGCAATAATCTCCAAGCACTAACAGACGCACGGACAGTCGGCGAGTGTAAGCGGGGGCAATGACGAGTGGTTGCAGAGCTGAACAACCAGTCTCTTAAGTTATGTCCAGGGGTCATAACATTCTCAATGTTCCCCCAAAGTGTGGTCGGATGATCCGTAACCCAATCTGACATTTGAGCTAGTATAGTAGCTCGGTAGTAGTCTTTGATGTCTACATATCCCAGACCTCCGGCCATTTTAAATTTGATGGTTTTGTTATGACTACACCTGGGACGTTTGCCCTGCCAAATGAAATGCTGAATAATGGACTGGAGGGAGTTAAGGTACGAAGAAGTGAGCGGTATAGGAAGTGTGCGAAATGTATATAATACTTTAGGAAGAATAAGCATTTTGAAGGCTGCCAACCTACCCGACCAGGAGAATTCAAATTTGGAGAGCTTGGCAGTGTCTTTGATCAACATTTGTTTAACCTCAACATAATTACTACTTATGAGGGCCTTGGAGTGTTTAGTAAGTGTGATTCCTAGATAGGTAATTCCCGTATCTGCCCATGGGTATGGATATAAATTCTGTAGGATGTTGCTGGATACTGCGTCCAAACCCAGTTCTAGAATTTGAGATTTGGAGTCATTTACCTTGTAAAATGAAACATTGCTGAATTTTAGTAGTACAGATTGAATCGAAGCCAGGGAAGATATGGGGTTGGTAACCATTAGTATCACATCATCGGCGAATAAATTTACTTTATGTTCTATCGATCCAATTTTGAAGCCAGAGATAGAGGGGTTCGACCTAACATGTTCAGCAAGGGGTTCCATAACTAAATTAAAGATGAGGGGAGAAAGGGGACATCCCTGACGGGTGCCATTGGAGATAAAAAATTGTTTGGACAGCATTTCAGAAGTGTACACCCGTGCTGAGGGACTAGAGTAAAGGGCCATTATTGCTGACAGTATGTGGCCTTGGAGACCAAACTTTTGGAGTGTGGCCCGGATATATGCCCAATTAACTCGGTCGAACGCCTTCTCTGCATCCAGAGATAGAAGCAGAGAAGGCGTTCTGGTGGAATTAGCGTGATGGATAACATTAATAATTCGGCGTGTGGCGTCACACGTTTGTCTACCCTTAGTGAACCCGGATTGGTCCGGGTGGATAAGGGATGGCATGATGTCTATCAGTCTTGTCGCTATAACTTTAGCAAAGATCTTGGTATCAATATTGAGTAGGGATATAGGTCTGAAATTTTGTGGGGAAGTGGGTTCCTTCCCTGGCTTCGGCAAGGTTATTATCAAGGCATTCAACATTTCTGGTGGGAGAGAGGAGGAGGAGGCAGCGTCATTGCATACTTGGGACAAGAAAGGGGCAAGAATAGTGCTAAATTGTTTATAATACTCCCCATTAAGGCCATCAGGACCAGGAGATTTGTTGGTTGGGAGTTTGGCGATCACCTCTAAAATTTCAAGTGGCGTGAAAGGTGCGTTTAGGGATGATATTTGATCAGGGGATACTGCCGGAAGATTGATATATTTTAGGAAACTGTTTATGTCTTCTACAGACGGTTGATAAGTAGAAGGGTCATCTTTCAGATTATATAATTTGTCGTAGTAAAGGCTAAAAGCGTCTGCTATAGCTTGGGGGTCTATTAGTTTCTGTTTAGAGGAGGGATGGTAGAGGTAAGAGATTTGGGTTTTCAGGCGGTGCCCCTGTATTCTGAGTGCCATGGCCCTTCCTGCTTTATTCCCTGTGGAATAGTACGTAGCTTTAAAGTATTTCTGAGCTTTTTCATAGGATTCTAACAACAGGTTTCTAAGTTCTTGCCTAAGAAGTGTCAATTGTTCTTTAAGTGTGGAGGTGGGGCATGACTGATTGAGTTCCTCTATAAATTTAATTTGGGCTGTGAGATTATCAAGACGCTGTGATCTCCTCCTCCTCTCTCTTGCGCCTAGTTGGATGAGAAGACCTCTAACAAATGCCTTATGGGCATTCCAGAGAAGAGTGCAGGTGGATGTAGAGCCTTGGTTTAACTTAAAAAATTCTTCCAAGTGCTTACGAATGTAAGCTGAATGTTCAGGTGATCGGAGGATTGAGGCGTTAGCTCTCCATAGTTTCGTGCGTGAGGAGGTTGGTTGTGTGTCAATCACAATCGACACTGGAGCATGGTCTGACCATGTTATAGTGTCAATAGAGAATGCAGATATTTTTGGCAAAGTCCATTTGTCTACTAGAAAATAATCAATCCTTGTATAGGAGTTGTGTCTGTGGGAGAAAAAGGAGTAGTCTCGTTCTGTGGTGTGGTGACAGCGCCACACATCATACAGGTCGTTGGATCTGAGGAAACGGCCCATTGGTGACAGAAGTCTAGTGGTGCGAGAGGAAGCGTCCAGAGAATTATCCGGAACTATGTTGAAATCACCACACATAACAAAATTGCCTCTGCGGAATTTGGTAAGCTTGGGCATCAGTTTGGAAAGGAATCTGATTTGCCTGGTATTAGGTACATAGACATTGACAATAGTAAATCTGGTGTTATTTACGGTGCAATCTAGGGCTAAGTATCTACCATCCGTGTCTATTAGGCTGTTATGCAAAGTGAAGCTGACTGTATTTTTAATGGCTATCATAACACCATTCTTCTTGGTGGGGCCAGGAGCATTGTATACATGGCTGAAATGCTTATTGGTGCAGGACGGTTCTTCTGATTTCTTAAAATGCGTTTCTTGGACGCACAGCACGTCACAGCTAGATTGTAAAGCCGTACGCCACAGGGACTTTCTCTTTGCAGGGTGATTCAGTCCCTTGGCATTAAGTGATAGGAATTTTGGCATTCTGGAGTTAGAGACGGAAGAAAATAAAGAGCAAGTGTTACTCACGTAAATGCAGGTTGGGTTGCTCGAGTCAGAGGAGGAAGTTCACGTGATTGCTTCTTCGGCGTGTTCTCAGAGGATAGGTAATACTGGGTAGGAAAAACTAAAAGGAGAAATAGGTAGGCTGAGAAGATAGGAAGTAAACAAAAATGCAAAACACTGACAGCAGTCAAATGTAACTGCGACTGCTGTGAAGTAGTGGGGTGTAAGTTCGTGAAACAGTGAGCACCGAGCAAAGCATCCGGCCGGACTTTTGCAGAATCACAAAAATGAGAATGAGGACCCGCTATTCAGGTGGGAATCAGTGTACGCCATCAAGACGATTATTCTCCATAGAGTGGGTATTCCGTCTGCGGTTAGGCTGAGGCGGTTGAGGAGGATCTGGTATAATACCCCACTTGTTGAGTAATTGAAGGCCTTCATCGATCGTGAAGATGACGTGTTTAGTGCCATTCTGGGTAATAATGAGCTTTGTGGGAAACCCCCATTGGTAGGGAATCTTGTGGTTGTTAAGTGGTTTTGTGATGGTATTAAGCTGCCTCCTCATCTGGCGAGTATGTTGGGAGAGGTCAGCATATAGCTGAAGATTAGCGTAGGGAGCTGGTAGTTTCCCAAGTTGCCTTGATCTGGACAGGAGCTGGTCCTTGGCATGAAAAAAGTGCACCCTCATAAGGACGTCTCGTGGGACTTCAGTTGGAAGATGCAGGGGTTTTGGGAGACGATGGATACGATCAATGATAGTTTCCATGGGGGTGAGCTCAGGCAATATAGTGGACATCATTTTTCTGGCAAATGCATTGAGGTCCTGTGACTGGACCGTTTCAGGGATCCCCCTGATTTTCACATTGTTGCGGCGGGCCCTGTCTTCAAGGTCCGCCATTTTGGATTTCATCCACTGCTGTTCATCCAGTGTGTGATCATGAGCATCAACAAGGTTATTGACCGTTTCAGTCACCTGCCCCATTTGCTGTTCAACATGCTGTATCCTCTGCCCCATACAATGCATTTGCGAGGAAAATTTGTTAAACATGCAGGAGATGTCACTGTGAAGGGAGCTCTGTAGGGAAATGAGCATGTCCTTCAAAGTAGTATCCAGCACAGGCTGGTTTGAAGTGGGGAAGGCCGCAATAGGGGAGGGGGGAGCAGGGATGAGATTCAACACAGTGCTCACCTCATCTGCCGCCGAATCAGTGTCCAGTCTCATCCGTGCTTTAGCAGGGCTGTTTCCAGCTGAGGAGTTGAGAGAGGATGGTGAGGCAACATCAGGGGAGTTTGGATGATGGGAGAGCCCCATTTCGCCAGCGTCTGGGAGGTCTGTGTAAGCCGCGGAGGTATCGTGTGCAGCGCTGCGGGCGCCATCTTGGGTATTTGTCATGGAGAAGAAGTCTGTCAGTTTCCTAGGCTGACGATAATCTTTCCGTTTGCGGCTCTGCCCGGACATTCTGAGTGGCAGGAGCGAAGGTCTGGTAAGTCGAGCAAGTGCTGTGGGCTGCTGGAATAGCGGGGATGTCTATGATCGTTCCGGTCGGTGCGGGAGCTGTGTGATCACGCGTCCATCTTGCTCGGTGGTCGGCCACGCCCCCCCTCTCCTGTTCTTTTAAGACATTCACAATTTACTTTCTGTAACGGTCACCACCATTTACGATAATCCATTCCATCGCCCCACGACAGCTTATCCGACAGTCCGACAGACATCAGACATGACCCATTTCATTTCCCAGAATAACCGAGACAACACAAGCTCTGGTACTGGTTCCAAAATGAATGAATGAATCCTTTAATGGTAACTTAGCTTTCTTATATACAGTACAAGCATGTTACAATTAATCACAGGGACAAAGACACACTCCACCCACACATCACACAATGGGGGCTTCATACACATTATTTTAGATAATGACATTCCGATGAGTTAATTACTACTCATTACCCAGACGGTCTGGCTCCGCATTTAGAGGGGTTAATTACTACAGCTTGACAAGTCACATTCCACATCTTAACAGTGTCATTAGCATACACAATGAACAGGTCTTAGGAGCAGACCTAATTAGCACAATGGACACAAAACAGTATTAGCATCACACAATGGAATGTCTAGGAGCAGACTCAATTAACACCTCAAAAGCATGTTTCCCCACATTGAATGAAAACACTTTATTGACCTGTCGGGGTCAGACTTTAACAACTTGTAATATTTAAAGATATCCTGCAAAACATGAATTATCAGTAATGTCCCATCCCATGTAATTTATCATTATCATTTCTAAGTCACCCTATGCCCAAAAGGGGCACAGGATGACCTTAGACCCAAGAGTCATTAGTGATGCTGGCACTCGAGTACCCCCCATCCTTCAAAAGTCTCTGGGTGTCACGGGCCATTCTGTTACACTTTCACTTTCAGTTAGGCAGGTAATATACAGTGCAAATTTCTTTCCTACATCCACAGATTGCAGGAAAGAAACTTGCATGATTCCCCCATCAACACAGACAGTGCTGACAGGAACATCCCTCCTGCCCAGCAATTGTATTCTCCCGACAAACAGTGATTCTCACTAGTGGCTATACAGCAACCACTAGTGATAATCATAAGAGAATCTATTCATTATTGGTTCAAATCTCAGCCAGTTCCTGCTGAACCAGTTGAGATTTAAACTGTCTATGGCTGGTCTTAGCTCTTAGGCAGCCCATACATTGATCACTTTTTTTCATTCAACTATTAGGTTGAATGAAGAAATGATCCAATTCCCCAATCTACACATTATAGGTGGATGGGGGAATCCTCCCAGTGTGAACCAGTGCTGGAATAACCAGAGTTGCTGTCCTGTCCCGGCTATTCACAGCGCTGGTCTTTGTCTCCTTGGCAGCTGCGGCAGCACATTGGAACCCAGTGCTGGTTACTTTATGGGGCTGATGTACAGGAGGGCCAGCACAATTTGTTGTTAGAGATGGGCTGGGCATGTTCAAAAATCCACATGCCAGAGCCTGCCAGGAAGCCCACACTGCACAGCGCTAATCACAGGCAGTGAGAGATTTCCCGGACCGCAGCTCTGCACAGATCAGGAAATGTCTCACTGCCTGTGATTAGCACTGTGGAGTGTTGGCTTCCTGGCGGGATTGGGCATGTGGGATTTCAAACACACCCGAGCCCATCTCTATTGGTTGTAGACAGTTGAGCTCCCTGCAGGTTGCTTAGCAGCAGTGGAGCCTTCTCTGACATGCTGAACGTGATGCAATCCAGGTGATGCTCCCAGTCAAATCCTAGTGTTAAATATCAGAGATTTTATTGATCAAAGCCCACACTTTTCAGGCATAGAGCCCACACTTTACAGGCATAGAGCCCACACGACTGCGGAACATACGTTTGATTATATATATATATATATGTGGTTGTACTCTTGATGCTAATAAATACTGTGTTTATTAGATCTGACTGGGAGCATCACCTGGATCACATCCCGATCAGCATGTCAACAGAGAAGGTTATACAGCATTACTGCTGCTAGGTGACCAGCTGGGGGCTCAGCTCTCTATAACCAATAGTGCCAGCCTTCCCCTGCATGCACCCATAATGTCACCAGCACTAGGTCCTAATGGACAGCCGCCACTGCCAAGGAGACAGATGCCAGACCAGCGCTGTCAATAGCAGGGACAGGACAGCTGGGGAACCCCACAGTGGCAGAACACCAGGGCTCGGTGGCAAGACAACCTTTGCAACCCTAAGAGTTGTCCCACTGCTTTGGACCCTTATATTTTCTTGGTGTGCTGGTGACATATATCTCTTGTTTTCTGCCACCCTGGGGGGCCCCAGTATAGTAGGAAGGGAGCTCACTGCAGAACATGTAAAAGGGCCCGTTGTGGGATCGTAATATGGGGCCCCAGGAGATATATATAATTGCATTTTATAGTTGGCCCCCCTACTTTTGTCTCTGTCCCCCATGTGCCCCCCCTAAATATGAAAGCTGGAGACGCCACTGCCTGCCGGCGGTCCTGGCTCCTTCCCCACAGCCAAGTTCCCCCAATAGCACATTGTCCATTGACACATAGAGCATGTTTTGACCCCGCCCTCACTCTTTCCTCATTGGCTCACTGGTTGTGATTGACAGCAGCAGGAGCCAATGGCTCCCACTGCTGTGTAAGTCTATGAGGAGAGAGAGACCCAGGAGAGCCATTGTTCTCATGCTCATCGCAGGATCGAGAGGGGGTTTCAAGTAAGTATAAGTGGGGCTGGGAGTGGAAGCTGCACCCAGAAGATTGTTTACCTTTTCGCCAGTTAGTGAGGAAGGATCTGCTACCCGCGTTCTTCACACACATAATATAACTGGATACTAATATTTACAGGTAAAGTTGATCCAGTGATAATCCAATTGCCTCTTGGGGGATCAGGAGCAAATTGGATCATACTTTATTGCATTGTTTTTGCCTTTCTCTGGATCAACTATGAGTATAGGATAGTGGATATGGAGGTTTTCCTTTCTCTGTTAGTTGAACAGGATAGACTAACTGGATAGATTACTATGTAACTGATATATCTATGTAATGCTAAGAGAACTATATGGCACACCACAGGTTGCACCCTGTGGCCTGCATTATATAAATAACTTGTATAATGCACGCGCAGTATGTACACACTACAGTGTCCATTGAAGTGGACATTTGTATCCGCTCTTTGCTATATATAGGCCCCTTAGTGTTTCTTGTGTCCACATGACTCTAGGAGTGTTTGAAATGCAGCATAATTAACTCCTCTATTGCTCCTACATACTTCTCTGGCTGACACGTTTTAGTAGTACAATAATATGAAATCCAGAATCCCTTGCAATGCTTTAAATGTGAATGTGTTGTACTTCTTGAATTCAGTCATTAAAAGATACTGTGCTGCTCCTTATGCTGAGGTTGGGACAGTGTGAGGTATGGGGCAAAGTAAGGACGGAGCTGATAACAGAGCATTGTGGCCAGATAAGGTGCTAACAGTGTTGTGGCTTGATAGTAACAGACCTGCAGGGAAGGTGTAGTATATTGGTCTGTCTCATGCTGGACAGTGTGATCAGCACCTGTACTTTTTCAGTCATACCCAGAGATGTGGACCCCTAAGAACACTTTGATACGCTGGCCTTTGACTCCTTGGGGTGTCTATGTGACTTAATAGCTCCTTAGGCTTGACCCCTTTGTCATCACCCCCTCAGAGATACCTGGCCTGACCTACAGGCCTTACAGTAGCAGATCTACACTGCAGCCCATAATTGCACTGGAAAGTTACCAATCGATGTTCCCATCTTGGGGTTAGGGAAAGAAGAGTCCAGAAGCAGAAAGCCTTTAAATCTCTTCCCACTGGCTGTATGCATATATGCGGCCTCTCGGCTAATG
The DNA here is from genome assembly GCA_029574335.1 of Rana kukunoris. Lineage (NCBI taxonomy): Eukaryota > Metazoa > Chordata > Amphibia > Anura > Ranidae > Rana > Rana kukunoris. The sequence continues at coordinate 272,918,404 of CM056051.1, read as the reverse complement.
GGCTTTAATGCTAAGAGGCTGCATATATGCAGCCCTATGTAAACACCTTTCTGTGCTGAGAGCACATGCCCTGTGCTCTTCCAGCACAGAGACTGGAGGGTACCGGAAAGCTCCTGATGCATACTTGCAATCAGGAGCTCTCCTATCATCTGACCACTGTGATTGAAATGCCCGCCTCCGCCTCCCAGCATTTAGAACCTCTTAAACAGATGAGAGGCAGTGGCAGGAATTTGTTAACTGTTTACTTGAATGGTCACATCTATGTTGTATACTGTATATACATGCTTATAATCATCTTGGTCCTAAGTGACAATAAAATACTTCATTTGTAAGCATATTAGTTAACAGTTAGAGAGAGATAGTGTGCACTGAGGAGTAGCCCATGCTTTACAGCTGTAATAACATTTGCTTAGTAGTTGAGCAAGGTCCCTCTATAAATGGTCAGACATGGCTCATTTTGTTTATGTAGCACTACCCCCATAGGAGCTGCTAAGTAGTTTGCCAGTTTGCCCGGATTCCTTTTCCCAATAGTTTTCTTGCAACACAACATTCAGCATTTAGCACAAAGTCTCTAGGATCTCTCTCACCAGTCTGTACTGTACTCACAAATGTCCTTAGAAAATTGATTGCCCCCTTCCAATATCCTCGTGACACCTTCACCCTGTGATACCAGACTAGATCCTCAGACGACAGTCCTTCAATTATCTTTCAGCACTTTCAGCAAAGCAGGCCTCCAAATTGCCCACCTGAGGCCTTGACACCCCGCAGGCACATGGCAGCAAGGCCTAGGCAGCCCCCCTCCCAGGCTGTGATCCCCTTCTAAGGCCTCGTACACACGATCAAATCTGTCCGCTGGAAACGGTCTGCTGGACCGTTTCAGCAGACAGATTCGATCGTGTGTACGGCCGAGCCGACGGATTTGGCCACCCGACAGATTTCAAAGCATGCTTTGAAATCTATCGGGTGGGAATCCGTCCGCATGACATGTCTGCTGGTTAGTACACTTACCAGCAGACATGTCGTCCCGCACCGCCGCCGCACCGCCGCCGAATGGATTCGGCGCATGCGCGGAAGTGTTTTACTTCCTGGTACGGTGACGTGGCGGCGTCAACGTCACCGACACGTCAGCGCGCTCTCTGCTGGCGGGGATTTTGGTTTGCTCGTGTGTACACGCGAGCAAACCAAAATCCCAGCAGACAGATTTGTTCAAATCTGTCGGACGGACAGATTTGAACAAATCTGTCTGCTCGTGTGTACGAGGCCTAAGAGAAAAAGAAAAAAGACCTGGCTGCTATCTGGCTCAGAGTATTTATACAGACTCCCAGTTACCATCTGGGCACCTCAATTTACCTGTGTCAGGGAACAGGTGGGAAACTGAATTGACAAGGTCGGCCTCTCTTATACCTCCAGTCCTGGCTCCGATTTATGTGGGATATTATATATATATATATATATATATATATATATATATTGTACAGGACGCCAGGGATGGGTCCTGGATGGACGCTACATAGCGCCAATTTTTGGAATCTGGTCCCTTTAAGCACTGGTTCAGGAGGTCACCCAAAGGGGGTGAGAGGTTCCGGACAGATAAAGTGGATCCAGAGAGGACGGGCTTAATGTCCTCTCTGTCTTCTTTTAATGATATTTGTGGGTCCGGGATTTCGGAGGCTCTGAAGCGACAATTGGGAGGGAAGAGAGCCTCCCCTTCTGACCCCTGGCTTCAGGCACACAAGGGGTTAACCACTTCCAGGAAGTGAGTTAAAAGGAAAGGAAGTCCTGACAGAGGGTGGAGTAGTTTGGGAGTGAAGCTGTTTCTGCAGGGAAGGACTGGAGGACTTCTTACAAAAACGTATGTGCCTTTCTTTTGGTTGTTTTGCTGTGCTGAAGAAAGACTTTTCTAATTTATGCTGGAAACAAGCAGGACTTTTGTTGTGACGTTTTCCTGGTGCTGAAGAAAGCATTATTTTGTTTTGTTTTGGTCGCAATAAAGACCCTTTGCTTTACTGACACGGTTTACGCACTTGTCTCGCGGAGCTAAAGAACCCCCAAAGTTCACTATATATATATATATATATATATATATATATATATATATATAATGTGTATATTGTATTATAAATTGTAAATTGACCAGGCCAGATTTCAGTTGACATTTGATACCTGTTAAGATAATTACGTTACACATCAAAAGAGGCTTGTCGATTGTCAATATGCAAGGTCCAGGATAAGTCTATTTTACACATCAAACCTGTAATTACATATTACACATCAAGACACTTGTCGACTGTCATTAGGCACAAAGAGAGAGGGGGGGTGTATTTTACACATCAAACCTGTACTCGTGTCACATATTACACATATAAAAGGGGGTTAGGGGCCAAACAAAATTTACCACACATATGAAATGGGACAGATAATGACTGATGTGCTCAGGCTACATGTAATCTAATTACATATCAGAGGAAGTTAATTAATATGCAAGAATGCAAAATTAGGAATATGTGATGATTGAAGCCGTCTCCGTCTGGGGTCATTATCTGTCACTCTGAAAGTCAGGATGTAGATCAAAGATGGCCAATCAAATTGCTCAGCTATTCAGTGGATAGGGAATATAATTCTGGAGGTCAATCCTGTTACTCAGAATATTCTCTGTATATTTTCTGAATATGGCACAGGTCTAGAACTGATCTAGTCAAATGAGACTTTGAATTACTCTGTTGGATCTGTATCATCTGTGGAGTTTGGACTTTGTTTTGTATTGGAGGTCAAAAAAATGCACTCTCTGGAGAGCCTGGTGTGTTGCTGCGGAACATCATTTATAGTCATCATACTAACACCTAAATATCAATTATCTAATCAGACTACACTATACATTTATATCACTACATATAGGAGACAGGATGCCCTTTAAACAGGCCATCTGATGCCAGGAGGGATTAAGCCTGTGCGCGCATGCGCGCGCCTGTTCGCCATTCCATGGCAAACTGTATGCGCTTGCACACAATTATGTGCCAGGTGCCTTACAGGGATTCCCTGACAACCTGACAAGAACTGCTAGGATTAGGTACTAAATGTACCTAGTCCTAGCACCTATCGAGGAGGGTGCGTCTTTTATAACACCAATCCTTAAAGTGGAGTTCCAGCCTTTAAAGACAAAAATGTAAAAGTCAGCAGCTAAAAATAATCTAGATACTGACATATAAGGACAATTATCTATCCAGCGTTGCAGTTTATGAAATGGTTCTATCATCTTCTGGGACACACACAGGTCCCAAAAGGCAGCGGGAGGAAAGGATGGGCCGCTGATGCAAATGCGGAAATTACGTACCTCGCAAGGGTGAGGTAGGACGGATTGTTCCGGATTGTTCCATTTGTTCTAGACCTAGTTTCATTTTAGCCTGGAACTCCACTTTAACTCAGTTATATACTGCATGTTGTCTGACTGATGGATCCAATGCTTCCCAGTAGGCAATACATTCGCCCGCTGTTGCTCCAGCATGAATTTAATCCTTGGGTTAACAAGAAGACCTTAAACCTCAGCTTCTTCAGTTATCTGCAGCTATGATTCAGCTATCTGCAGCTATGATTCATTCCCTGGAAAATAAACAAGATGAAGAATATTATCTGTAGTTTCTATGGAGTAATGGGGTAGATAGGCTTTTTCTTTATTCATATTTGAAGATGCTTTTTAACCATGACCATTTTTCACATAAATGCACTGTGGCTGTAACCTATTCTTACATGATTGTGGTTAGTGCAAAAGCTTCAGTGTGTGGTTTTTAATTTATTGGCTAGGATTTATCAAACTGTCTGAGATAAATAATGCCTTTGATGTCCCACACAGTCACTCAAAATCAAATCTTCTATTCTTCTATTTCCAAGGCAGCTTTTATGCTTTTCTTGGCTGTAGCTATTAGACACTTGGATGAATAAGGGCCAGCATGCTGGCATCCACATTATGTCACTTATCTTGCTCTACTGCATGAGAAATGTGACAACCGAAAAACTCTAAAAGGAGAAAGCAAAACCTGATTTTAAGATGTTAAGCATTTCTTTGTGCCCTCTCATGCATGAAACGCTCTTCTCCAAGACAGACATTACTTATAGGGAAAAAGTGACTCTGCCTTCTGAAACCTACTGTCATGTGTTTAAACTCTGTGGGGTTGATTTACTAAAACTGGAGAGTGCAAAATCTGATGCAGCTGTTCATAGTAGCCAATCAGCTTCTAACTTCAGCTTGTTAAAATACGTTTTTGGAAAAAACTTGAAAGCTGATTGGTTTCTTGCAGAGCTGCACCAGATTTCACACTCTTCTGTTTTAGTAAATCAACCCCTATGTGTATCCTAGGCATCTTTATGACTCGGAATCAATGCTGTATCCTGGCCTAGGCCAACAAGGCCCAGGCCTAGGGCAGCACTTTGCAGGGGGGCAGCACGGACAGTGTCCCCGTCAGCTTTCGCTACACTGTTTGGCAAATTAGTTTAGCGCCCGCATAAATCAGCCGCACTGCTTCCAGTATGTGGGCGGTTGGCATTCTGCAACTGTGGGGGGGTCGCTTCTAATTTTTTACCATCCCTGTCCCATTGCAGAGATTTCTCTTCACTTCCTGTCCCATAGCCAAACAGGAAGTTAGAGGAAATCTATTCAAATTAAGGGAATCCATTGTCCCCCCCCCCCCCCCTCCCCAGGCTATCAGAACTAGTGTCCCCACTTGAAAATTTTAGGGTGGGTCTTAAACCGCAAGGGGTGTGGCCTTAAAAGGAAGGGATGGGTCATATTTAAATTAGGGGGTGCACAAGTTTAGTCAGGCCTAGGGCAGCACAAAACCTGAAATATGGCAGTGTTTGAACTCCAAGTACAAAGGAATAACAATTTCGGAAGGAAACACAGCTTTGTGTTTTTTTTCCTAATGCATTTTACATTAAAATCACGTGAAAGCTTACATCAGTGTTCACGGATGTGTGTAAATTAGGGTTGTCCCGATACCACTTTTTTAGGACCGAGTACAAGTACCGATACTTTTTTTCATGTACTCGCCGATACTGAATACCGATACTTTTTTTAAATGTCATGTGACAGTTTTCAAACCACAATACCGACTAAGGATATTTTCTTTAGAATTATGAAGAACTCTAACTCAAGACATTATAAAAGAATAAAAATGAGTAAAAATGAATAAAAAAAAATTATTTGCTTGTCAGGCAGTAGTAAAAAAACTCAAAGAATTTTCACAGAACATGTTGATAAATACAAGCAAAGTATTCTATTTAGGCATCGGGAGCATTTGCGCGAGTACAAGTACTCCCGCAAATACTCGGTATCGATCCCGATACCGATACTAGTATTGGTATCTGGACAACCCTAGTGTAAATATCATAGGCGTGTGCACAGGGTGTGCCAGGTGTGCCCAGGCACACCCTAATTACCCTTTACAGCACAGATTCCCTCCTACTTCCCTGGCTCCCTCCTTTCCCCTGCAGTGCTTCCGGCTTCCCTCCTCTCCCGCCAGCTGTTGTTGCAAGGATGTTTTAGGATGAGTGGAGGAAGAGGCCAGTAACCATCCTCTTCCCTTTCTGAATGAACATCGTGATTAATCAGTAGTGTGTTTTGATCTTTGGGGTGCACACCCTAATGCAATAGACTGTGCACAACTATGGTTAATATGCAAAGCAAAAGTGCATAGCAACATATGCTGAAAACCACAGCAACTTGTCTTGATCCTAATATTGTCTATTAACCACTTAACCCCCGGACCATGTTGCTGCCCAATAACCAGAGCACTTTTTGGGATTCGGCACTGCGTCGCTTTAACTGACAATTGCACGGTCCTGCGACGTGGCTCCCAAACAAAATTGGCGTCCTTTTATTCCCACAAATTTCCCACAAAATTGCCGATCGCCGCTCTTACTAGTAAACAAAAAATATTAATAAAAATGCCATAAAAATACCCCCTATTTTGTAAACGCTATAACTTTTGCACAAACCAGAAATATGTAGAAGAATACGTATCGGCCTAAACTGAGGAAAAAATATGTTTTTTTTATATATTTTTGGGGGATATTTATTACAGCAAAAAGAAAAAAAAATTTTTTTTTTCAAAATTGTCGCTCTATTTTTGTTTATAGCGCAAAAAATAAAAACCGCAGAGGTGATCAAATACCACCAAAAGAAAGCTCTATTTGTGGGAAAAAAAGGACGCTAATTTTGTTTGGGAGCCACGACGCACGACGCAGTGCCGAATCGCAAAAAGTGCTCTGGTCTTTGGGCAGCAATATGGTCCGGGGGTTAAGTGGTTAAGTTCTGACTGGTGTTCAGCTTCAATTTACTTAAAAAGTCACACCTATACATGGAAATCTGGTAAGGTAAATAGACATTTGAAGTCTGCTTTGCACTATCACTGGTAAGGTAGTTTCTGGTGATATTTTTAACTTCTGACAGTGCTTACACACTTTACCTAGTGTTTGTGGTGAATCAGTTGTCTGAAGTAATGTAGGTTTGTTTTATTTACATGTAAATACTTGGGGATGACACTCCCTGAATAACACTGCCTTAATTATTAATTGTATAAACCAACTCCTCCAAACTAAACAGACAAAATTCCAACTCCACAAGTTCTCGTATTTTATGTGAATAGCATTCCACATTAGAAAGTCTAATTTCCTTAAGCCTAGTACACATGGGCCATATGTCAGATGGCATTGGCTGGTTGAATAGAAACCAGCCGAAATTCGACCCGTATATATGGCAGTTGCTCTGACAGAAGCCAACCGTTTGGCCTTGTCTGAACCCTTCGGGGTAAGACCGCACTATATTAAGGTACCCAATCCCCAAAAACACAAAGAAAACCAGATAGTTCCGCTTTAAGAACCAACTGTAATGTTTTACTGTAACTGCAAATCCCTTTAGGCACCTTTCACACTACTGCGACTTCAAAGTCGTTTGATTTTGCGGCCACGATTTTGATGCAATTTCAGGGAGACTTGAGGTCTATGAACCTGAACTTGCATCAAATTCAGACCAAAGTAGTACAGGGACTACTTTGAAGTCGGCACGACTTGAAGCTGTACTAATATGAATGGTTGTCATTGGAAATCAGGGGGAACGACTTGTCATGCAACTTTGTAGTCCCAAGTTATGGGACAAGTCGTAGAAGTGTAAAAGGGGCCTTACAGTACTTACTGTTTAAGAGAAAAAAAATGGTAACTTAAATCAACGTTTCTCAACTCCAGTCCTCAAGTACCCCCAACAGGTCACGTTTTCAGGCTTCCCATTATTTTGCACAGGTGATTTGATCAGTTTCACTGCCTTAGGCCTCTTACACACAGATCAGTTTTTCTTCAGGTTTTTCTTTTCAGTTTACCAAAACTATGTAGTACAAGGGCCTGCCTGATTGCATACAAATTGAGACTCTTGAGGTTTGACCTCATATTAGATGGATTTGGTAAACTGAAAAGAAAAACCTGAAGAAAAACTGATCTGTGTGTAAGAGGCCTTAGTAATTACCACAGCTTTTTCATCTGAGGGAAATCCTGAAAACTTGACCTGTTGGGGGTACTTGAGGAATAGAGTTGAGAAACCTTGCCTTAGAAGTCTCAGTCATGTGCTATATTCTTACTAAATTTTCTAATTAGGATTGTTTTACCACACATAGACTGATGTCATTATAAGTGATTGTGTCCTCACTATTGAAAATCCACATGAGCCAGTCACTGTACTGCATTGACCCCAAATAATCCCATAGCAGATTAAGTTTATACAATCTTAGATATTAAAGAGGATGTAAACCCCCAAAAAAATAAAAAAATGTATGTCACAATGTAGAGTATAATATGTCCTATCATTTGTGCCCAGTCTTGCCACACAGAGTTAATCCAGCGCTGAGTAATCCTCTTTTATGTTCAGTGAAAACGAAAAGCCTTCCAGATAAAACCCTGCCTAAATCAAAAAGTCTGGAATCTCTCTTCTTGCTTTGAGTGAGAGGTTATTTACAAATATAGCTAGGACATGTTTATCATATGTTATGTTTTGTTTATCACAACATGAGGTGACATAACATCATAACACATCCTAGTAATATACAATGAAGTTTGGATCACCTCTTGTTATGATAAACATGTCCACGCTATATTTGTAAATAACCTGTTACTGAAAGCAAAAACAGAGAAACGGACTTAACCTCATTTGGCAGGTTTTTATCTGAAGTCCGGTTAATTTGCGCTGGACTTTAAAAGAGGATTGCTCAGCGCTGGATTAACTCTGTGTGGCAAGACTGGGCACAGATGAAAGGAAATCTTATACTCTACATTGTGACATCAAAAAAAAAATTTTTTTTTTGGGGTTTACATCCACTTTAAAGTTGATGGGCTGTGGCTAGAGCCATGTTACTGTAATTCTGTTAGATAGCTTTGATGCAGCAAAGGAGGAGGAGGGGAGGAGCTGGAAGGTGCGATGGAGGAGAGGAAACGAAGCTGCTGCACCACGCTGCCTGCCACAAGTAAGTGCAAACAGCGGGGGGTGGGTGCCGTTCGGGGAGTGTGGGTGCCCCCCAAAAAAAAAAACACCAGCCGCCACTGTCCAAGCACAGAAAAGCAAAGCATATATAGTAGGGATGCACCAATACCATTTTTTTTAAGAACCAGTACGAGTACCAATACTTTTTCTCAAGTACTCACAAATACCAATTACCGATACATAGTTACAGGTTGAAAAAAGACACATCAAGTTCAAAAATAAATACAATCCCATATACACAATCCGTCACAGTTGATCCAGAGGAAGGCGAAAACCCCAGCAAAGCATGATTGAATTTGCTACAGCAGGGGAAAAAATCCTTCCTGATCCCCCAAGATGCAATCCGATTTTCTCTGAATTAACTTTACCTATAAATGTTAGTAGCCAGTTTTAGGATTTAGGAAAGAATCAAAGCCTTTTTTAAAGCAATCTACTGAGCTGGCCAGAACCACCTCTGAAGGGAATCTATTCCACATTTGCATAGCTCTTACTGTAAAGAAACCTTTTTGTATTTGGAGATGAAGGGCCAGATCCACAAAACTTATCTTCAGATACGCCGCTGTAATTTCAATTTTTTTTTTTTTTACGTCCTTTCCGTAAGCGTATGTCTGGCGTAAAGTTACCCCTGCTATATAGAGGCATACGCAATGTTAAGTATGGACGTCGGGACAGCGTAAAATTTTTCACGTTTTACGTCGTTTGCGTAACTCGTCCGTTAATGGGGCTTGGCGTAAATTACGTTCACGTCGAAACCAATGAGTCTCAGCGGTGTAATTTGGAGCATGCGCACTGGAATACATTCACAGACGCCATCAGTAAAAAACGTCATTTACGCGGGGTCACACTTAATTTAAATAAAACACGCCCACATCAAACACATTTGAATTAGGCGGGCTTACGCCGGCCCATTTACGCTACGCCGCCGTATCTTAGGACGCAAGTGCATTGTGGATATGGCACTTGCCTTTCTTAGGCCGCGTACACACGATCGAATTTATCTGCTGAAACTGGTCCGACGGACTGTTTCAGCAGACATCTCCGATCATGTGTACGGGCTATCGGACATGTTTTCCCAGCGGACAAATTTCAAAGCATGCTTTGAAATTTGTCCGCCGGAGACATGTCCGTCGGATATGTCCGCTGGTTAGTACACTAACCAGCGGACAGAAATCTCTGTGCATGCGTCAAATGGATTCGACACATGCGTGGAAGTATTTTACTTCCTGGAGTGGTGACGTGGCGGCGTCAACGTCACTGCCACGTCACCGCGTCCTCAGCCCGAGGAGATTTTCGTCCAATGGTGTGTACACGCCATTGGACCAAAATCCGATGAGACCTATCCGCTGCAAACGGTCCGTCAGACATGTTTGAGCGGACATGTCTCATCGTGTGTACGCGGCCTAAGTTGTGGCGGCGTAGCGTAAAGAAGATACGCTACGCCCGCACATAAATACACCGATCTTTGTGGATCTGGCCCGAAATCTTTTTTTTCCTCTAAACGTAAAGAGCGCTCCCTTGTCCTCTGTGATGGTCGTAAAGTGAATAACTCAACACCAAGTTCACTCTATGGACCCCTCATATATTTGTACATGTTGATATCCCCCTTATTCTCCTCTTCTCAAGAGTGAATACAATTAGTTCCTCTAATCATTCCTCATAGCTGAGCTTCTCCATGCCTCTTATCAGTTTGGTTGTCCTTCTCTGCACTTTCTCCAGTTTACCGATATCCTTTTGTGAACTGGTGCCCAAAACTGAACTGCATATTCCAGATGAGGTCTGACTAATGATTTATACAGGGGCAAAATGATATCTCTCTCTCTGGAGTCCATACCCCTCCTATTACAAAAAAGGACTTTGCTTGCTTTTGGAAACCGCAGCTTGACATTGCAGGCCGTATTTTTTGTATTATGTGACAGGTTTATTTTTAGACTAATGAAAAGTTAAGCTGTTGCTGGCCGGTGGTGTCTGTGTCTTTCAGAAGCCTTTTGGTGGTGCTTTAAGCGATTCATCTCTCAACACAGCTCCCTCCTAATGTGTGTCCACGAATCGCACCACAAATCTGTACTATTTTACATAACATATATGTGAACCTAGACTGAAGGTATTGTTTTTTTAGTATTGGAGCATTTGTGTGAATACAAATACCGGTATCGGTGCAATGCTACAATACAGTATACTGTACTGTATATGTAGAGAATATCAAGAGATGTGTTCACTGCTATATACCCGACAATTGCAATTACACATAAATCTCTAATAAATCAAGCCCAGAATACTTTAAGAGTAATTACTTATTTACTGAACACCCAATAAAGGAGTTGAGGGCACCTAGGAGGTAGCCGCCGCCTCCTCAGAGGCACAGCAACCTACCTGACTAGCTCAAGGCAACTGGTTTGGTTTCCATACTAAGTCGCAGACCTAAAACATGCATGAAGCAAATGGTGGTCAGAGAAAGTCAAAATAAGATATCTATATATGTCCTGAATCAGCTGCCAAGGAAGTACTAAAGCCAAGCATCAGCATTACATCCAGGCAACTAGAATTTTCAGAAGAGCCAACAGTGGTGGCCTCTATAGCTACCTCATGACAGGTTTGCTTTACAATTCATTTTCATTTCACTGAGCAGTTTATTTTAACTGATATCTAGTGGCTACCATTTACTGAGATTTGCCATGATTTTTCACATGAAAATATAAGTGTTGAAAAAATGCTGAATTATTTTCAGAACAATTTTGCATTCAAAGCATGAGTTGTTACAGTTGTTCCCCTTTAAGCATGTAGCTTGTCCTCTGTAGCAGTTCCCTGTCACTGATGTTTATGAGATGAGGTGTGAATGGATTGTGCAGGTGACACACAGCAGAGCGCCAGAGATATCTCCTGAGCTTGTCATCTTTTATTTCATGGGGAAAGCATGTCCTAGATAGCGTGTGAAGCACTGCCAACTATGATTTCTAGGACAACATGGTGGCCAAGATTACATGAAAGGGGAATAGTTTCAAATATTCCAGATCAGTCCACTATTCCAACATCTTTTCCTAGAAATCTAGGAATGCCAATATCCGTTTTCAAGACACTCCTCCTTTTACTTACCATTTTGTGATTTGTTGTGTTTAATACCCAACTTTGGGGAGCAGAAAACATTTTCCTTGCAGTGGTCCCCAACCACAAGGGTTAAATGCACGTTTTACCAGGGGGGGTAAAGGAATAGGGTGAAATGTTTACTTTATTCGTCACTACTGCTGGTCCATTGTGCTTCCGTTGCGGTGTAAAAAATCTTGCTTGTCACATTTTTGTGTTATATTTCTGTGCAGTCGTTTTCTGGGGTCCCTTGCTGGTGCTCCTCCCCCCTGCCCAGTGCCTCTAATGCACGCTGCTTGCTATGGGGGACCCATATGAGCACGATCCCAAGCTGCGCTCTGTGTGTCCATACCCATGTTGCCAACCTACCAGATTGAAATTTAATGACACAACTCTGCTGGCTGGGTGCCTGGCTTGATACCCGCTTAAGTTTCCAGATTCTTCACTGTTCCCGATTGGTGAGAATACTGCTTTGGTACTTGCTTCAGCTACTCACTGTGTTCCCTGGTAATAAGGTCGTTGGTCCCTTAGTGGCGACAGCTTCCCTTCTACCTCCGACCACGACAGGTTCTCTGGCCAGCAGAACTCTCACTTATAGTTGGACTGCAAGCCATAGTCCCAACCCTGTACTGCTCTCTTGCTACTGGATAGGCCCTCAGACAACCTAGCAGCCAGACGTATTTGGGATAGGCCCAATCTCCGGGCAATATAACACACATCCACCCAGACAGCCATGCAGGTGGCACAGAACAGCGATCACCCGACTCCACCCAAATATATAGGTTCTCCCAGTAGGCCAAGTGATTCAAGAAAACCCCTGCCCATAGTTCCCAACTGTCCCAGATTTTGAGGGACTGTCCCTGATTTGGAGCAATGTCCCTCTGTCCCTATTTCCCCCTCATTTTGGTCTGATTCATATAGTTGTATATAAAAGGCACTTTTTATCTTTTAAAAAGTGTTTCCCAGTGCTAAACCTTTCATCCAATTTCTAAATTGCTGCATTTGTACATTTTAAAAGCCAATATAAAGGAATAGTAGTGGTAAACAAAATCCTTGTGGATTTAATAACATTTTGGGGTCAATTCTCCTTTAAGGGGTGTGGCAGGGGGCTTGTCCTATGCCTAAATACGTTTTTAGTAGATGTCCCTCATTCCCATCTCAAAGTTTTGGGAGGTATGCCTGCCCATTGGCTGAGGTGCCCCATATACCCATAATCTGACCTTGCATTGCCCTTTTTTCTCGTATCTAATGCCACTAGGTACCGGCCACCTAGCGACAGAAGAGAAAAGTGCAGCAATCATAGACTTATGCCGCGTACACACGATCACTTTATGCAATGGAAAAAAAATGACGTTTTCTGTGAAGTAAAAAACTATGTTTTGAAACTTCAATTTTCAAAGACGATGTTGCCTACACACCATCGTTTTTTCACAATGCTCTAGCAAAGCGAAGTTACGTTCACCACTCTTTTCCATTGAAGCTCGCTTCATAACTAGCTTCTGGGCATGCGCGGGTTGAAAAACGTCGACGTTTTTTGCTACACACAGTGTTTTTTGTGAAACAAAAAACAACGTTTTGAAAAACGACACAAAAAATTGAAGCATGCTTCAATTTTTTTTGGTCGTTTTTCACAAGACATAAAATGACGTTTTCCCCCACACACGGTCATTTAAATTGACGTTTTTAAAAACGTCGTTTTTTTTCATCACATAAAGTGATCGTGTGTACGCGGCATTAGTGTGAAATCAATTGATCCCAAACAATTAGCCAAGGTAGTTACTCCTGACAGGTAAATTTAGGAGAAACCCTGCCTAAACTCCAGGGTGCTACACTACATTAACTGTGCAAAAGTCTGGCAGTGCATAGGGTACAATGTTACTATGGGGGAACAAAATTCCGATTCCCTCTTTGGCCGCCCGTAATCAATTAGTTGCACACTCATACCAACTATGGAAACTACACAACCATAAGTTTAACCTTACCTCCAAATCCCCCCCACATGCCTCATTCTTGGGCGACCCTAAATTCTCACCTAACGCTCGTGAGCCTATAGATCTTACTTGGTGGATAAACAACAATCTGACCTCACTTTCCAAGCTCATAATGGGCACTAATTTTATCTCCTTCTCCGCCTTGAAGTTAAAATATCATGCCCCAGATTCAGAATTCTACAATTTCCTCCTTATTAAGCAGTTCTTCGATACACACTTTCAGACCCTGAACACCCAACCCCCAACCCTTTACGAAAATCTATGTCTAAACTCACCCAGAAAAAGAGGTTTCATATCCAAACTTTACTCCCACTTAATCCACAACTCAGACGTAAACAAACTCCCATACATGATCAAATGGGAACAAGAAGAGAATTTCACATACTCCACAGTTAATTGGAACAATTGTATAAATAATCTACATTTGTGCACTAAATCCATTGCTATCAAAGAAACGGCCTTGAAACTATTTACAAGATGGTACTATACACCCACAAAACTTCATTCAATATCCCCTTTGTCCTCCCCGTCTTGCTTCAGAAACTGTGATTCCTTGGGCTCATTTTCCCACACATTTTGGTATTGCGACAAAATTAAAAGTATATGGCTACAGCTAGAGAAATTTGCATGCACAATCTCCGACAAAAACATTTCCCTAACATTACATAACTGCCTTCTTTTTTCCCCAATCACAGGTCTCCCCACCTGTTATATGAGACTGATACACACAATGGCCCAGATTCACATACACTTAATATTGCACTGCGTAATTGAAATACTCTACGCTGCCGTATTTTACCAGGCTCTACACGGAATTCTGGTAGATTTTTGCCCGTACGCTACGGCGGCGTAGTCTATTTCTCGCCACGTAATCAAAATACGAGATTAGGGGGCGTGAAGCATTTAAATTAAGCGCGTCCCCACGGCGATCGAACCGCGCATGCTCCGTTCAGAAATTTCCCGCCGTGCATTGCGCGAAATCACGTTGTTACGTCATTCGTTGTTTGAGTAGTGTCGTTTACGAACATTCCTATTCCCGGACGACTTACGTCAAAAAAAATAAAAGACGTCGGAAAACGTAGAAATTCGACGTGGGAACGACGGCCATACTTAACATGGGCTGTCTAATATTAGAGCAGCAAAAAGCTGGTATAGTGTTACGCAAAAAAAAGATGACTAAAGGTGCCGTAAGAGATTGCGAATGAAGATCGTAATTTCGGGGATCGCCGGCAAAAGCTCATTTGCATACCCAGATGCGGAAAACGACGGGAAGTCCACCCAGTGCAGTGGCCGCAATTTTATTGCAGCGTAGATCCGAAGGCGTATGAACACGTAATCCAGTCGAATTGAAGCCTGCAGCCGTCTATTCATGGTTCGAGGTATTTAACTAGCTAGAAAACGCGCGTAATTGGAAATTACTCCAGTCTAACACCAGTTAGACAGGCGTAATGGCTCTCTGAATCTGGGCCAATATGCGTAGCCATACATTGGTTGATAGCTTTCCATTGGAAATCTCCTACAATACCTATAGATCCACTCAAATCGAGAATTAATAATATTTGCTTAATGGAAAAAATATTCCATATCCTACAAAATACCAGCCACATATATGACAATAAATGGTCTCCCTGGTTCGAACACTCTTCACAGTTTTTTAATCCCATCTAATCTCTTTAAACGTCTCATATCCCAGATATTACTGTTTTATTTCTCCATGGTGTTTTTGTTACTCCCGGCCCTAACTTTTCTCCTATCATGTATAACTAGTTATGGTCTTCACGATTTGTCTTAGGCCTTGTACACAGACTGACTTTGTATAAATCTTACATTTCTCTATATATATGCTTTAATTTTTCGGATTTGTACCACCACTTACCTTTCACAATAAAAGTTTGTAAACAAAAAAAAAAAAAATTAAGACAAATAGAAAATTGCATCCAAAACAATAAAAAGGATCAACAAAATAGGTGGGTTTCTTTCCACTGACTAACCTAACTTGCTTTTTTCTGCTCAGTTTTAGGCTCCACCAAAATTAGAAAGAGAGGTAAAAACAAAAGCCAATAAAAAATAGTTTTAAGGAATTACTTGCAGCTGTTTTCAGGGGAAAGTTGACTAAATGTCAGAGAAATCCTCCAGCTGCTAGAGAAAATCTTTTGCAAAAGGTAACATTTAGCAGCTCACTGCCAACTGTGCTGTAAAATGCCACTCATCACAGTTTATATCTGTTCAACAGAACTGTACTGAAGGAGACCTAGGAAATCAGCACAGCCTACCAAAAAATAAAATCAGAAAGCGTTCTATCCAGCTAAAGAGCTTTATAATACAGAGTATCGGGCACTGTGCAAAAAGGGCCAGTTTACTGTCATTCAGACTTAAGGGGGGCTGGACTGTGACCTTTGGGAGTAGAAAAGGTCCCGACATCAGTGGGAAAAAGTGCCCCATAATTGTAATGGAAGGAATTGTGCCCCATCTTTGGTGTCATTAGCAGGAATTGTACCACATCATTGGTGTCATTGGGAGGAATTGTACCACATTATTGGTGTCATTGGGCCTCATTGATGGTGTTATTGGGAGGAATTGTGCCCCATCTTTGGTGTCATTGGGAGGAATTGTGCCACATCATTGGTGTCATTGGGAGGAATTGTGCCGCATCATTGGTGTCATTGGACACCATTGTTGGTGTCATTAGGAGGAATTGTGCCCCTTTCGTTGGTGTCACTGGGCCCCAGTGTTGGTGTCATTGGGGGGAATTGTGCCCCATCTTTGGTGTCATTGGGAGGAATTGTGCCCCTTCTTTGGTGTCAGTGGGGGGAATTATGTCCCATTGTTGATATCAGTGGATAAAAATAGTGCCCCAATGGCCAGATAAAAGCAAGCAAAGTTTGGAGACCATTCTTCTGAATCACTGACTCAGAACAAGCATTAAACAAGTAACCCAAATCCATTCTAGGAGTGTAGGACTTAAGGAGGCATTGCTGTGTGTGCATCCACCATCCAGGGGAGAAGTTTAAGTACGACTAGAAGGTAGCATCCAGGCCCGGACTGGCTATAGGGCATACCGGGCAAATGCCCAGTGGGCCGCGGCGGCCCGCGGGCCGGTTGTGGCCCGCGAACGGCCCTCGGGCCCGGGGGCCGATTGCGGCCCGTGAACGGCCCTCGCGGCCCACGAACGGCCCCGGCGGCTATTAAGCCTCACTGTGCCCATCAAATGCAGCCACTGGGCCCATCAAATGCTGCTACTGGGCCATCAATTGTTATCACTGTGCCATGCCATCAAACGCAGCCACTGTGCCACCAATTGTCACCACTGTGCCATGCCATCAAACACACCCACAGTGCCATCAATTGTCACCACTGTGCCATGCCAACAAACGCAGCCACTGTGCCATCAATTGTCACCACTGTGCCATGCCATCAAACGCAGCCACTGTGCCATCAATTGTCACCACTGTGCCATGCCATCAAATGCAGACACTGTGCCATCAATTGTCACCACTGTGCCATGCCATCAAACACAGCCACTGTGCCATCAATTGTCACCACTGTGACATGCCATCAAACGCAGCCACTGTGCCATGCCATCAAATGCAGCCACTGTGCCCTTTAATTGTCGCCACTGTGCCAATTGATGCCACTGTGCCCGTTTATTGTTGCCACTGTGCCCATTGTTGCCACTGTGCCCATTGATGCCACTGTGCCCATTGATGCCAGTGTGCCCATTGTCGCCACTGTGTCCATTGTCGCGGCTGAGCCAGAGGGAGCGGCGCTCTGGCGCCCTCTATAGATGCACTGCCACTGTCTATCTTCTTTCTTTCTATCTTTATCTATCTTCTTCCTTTCTAGCTATCTATCTATTTTTATCTATCTATATAGATCTATCTACCTATCTTCCTTCCTTCTCTTCTTTTTTCTATCTTTATCTATCTTTCATTCCTTACTATCTTTATCTATCTATCTATCTATCTATCTATCTATCTATCTTCCTTTCTTTCTGTATCTATCTCCCTTCCTTCCCTTCTTTCTTTCTATCTTTATCTTTCTTTCTTTATCTATCTTCCTTCCTTCCCTTCTTTCTTTATATCTTTATATGTCTTTCTTTATCTATCTATCTTCCTTCCTTCCTTCCCTTCTGTCTATATTTATCTATCTTCATTTCTGTATCGATCTTCCGTCTCTTCTTTCTTTCTATCTATCTTTATCTATCTTCCCTTCTTGCTTTCTATCTTTATCTATCTTTTTTTCTCTATCTATCTATCTATCTTCCTTACCTTCTTTCTTTCTATATTATTCATTTTTTCTTTATCCATCTTCCTTCTTTTCTATCTATCTTCCTTCCTTCCCTTCTTTCTTTCTATCTTTATCTATCTTTCTTTCTTTCTTTATCTTCCTTCCTTTCTATCTATCTATATCTATCTTCATTCCTCCCCTTATTTCTTTCTATCTTTTATCTTTCTTTATCTTCCTTCCTTTCTTCCCTTCTTTCTATCTGTATCTATCTTTTTTCTTTATCTATCTATCTATCTATCTATCTATCTATCTATCTATCTATCTATCTATCTATCTATCTATCTATCTATCTATCTATCCATCCATCTTCCTTTCTTTCTATCTTAATCTTTCAATCTATCTTTCTTTATCTCACCCCACATCCCGTCATTAACCCCCGCTGTGCCCCCCCCCCCCCTCCCTGGGCTGCTCAGTCTAAAATGCTTGGGCCTATTTTTTGTCCCAGTCCGGGCCTGGTAGCATCAATTAGGCATGTGATATCAAAGCTCCTGATACCGAGGGGTGCAATTCCTCCTCCTTCTCCACAGCTGAGCCACCTCAAGCAACCTCGACCTGACATGTGAGAATATGGATCAGGATGGCAATTTCCCAGATGGTAAAAAACCTCCTTCCACCACAGAACCATTTGGTAGGTTTATGGTTAACAGCATCCATGAAAGAACTCATCAAACCATGGGTCCTTTTTGAATTTTATGCTTTTGAGATCACAGAGGAGAATTTTTACTTGATGCAATACATCTTGGAATCTATGTAAAGCTTTTTTTTATTCAGACAGCACTGTGAAGATAGGACCTTTCACTTCTGAGAACCACACAGTATTGTGCGGAGTCCCTCAAGGATCGCCCCCCTGTCGCCGGTGCTGTTTAACATCTATCTTCGTCCTCTTTTTGAAATCATCAGCAGCCAAAAACTGCTTTACCACTCATATGCAGACGACACGCAACTGTATTTCTGCATTTGCAACAAAAAGGATCACTACCTCAATCTAGAGACATGCCTCTCTTTGATAGAGAACTGGATGACAAAGAGTTATCTTAAACTCAACGGAGCGAAAACAGAACTTCTCCTGTTTCACGCCAAGTGTATGAATCAACCTGCTACAACTAGGACACCCCCGCCCATTCTGGGAAAATCATCACCCCTAGCGCCAAAGTCAAAAGTCTCGGGGTCATTTTTGGCTCCTATATGACAAAATAGGGTCAGTAGTCAGCAGATCTCACCATCTGCTGCGCCTACTACTCAGACTTACTCCTTTTATCCTCAAAGAAGACGTAGCAGTCGTGGTGGGAACAATTGTTAACTCCAGACTGGAATATGCAAATGCCCTTTACCTCGGACTCCCTAAGTACCAAATCTCTTGTCTGCAAGTCGTTCAGAACACGGCCGCTAGACTTGTGACTGGGAAAAAACCATGGGAATCAATCTCGCCTTCACTGAGAACCCTTCTTTGGTTGCCAGTAAAAGACAGAATTGCTTTTAAAGCACTCTGTCTAACGCATAGATGTATTCATGGGAATGCTCCCCAATATCTATGCGAAAAAATAAAAACTCATAATCCCAATCGAGTTCTGCGATCCACCAATCAAAATTTACTCCAGATACCAAAAGCCAACTACAAGTCCAAAGGAGAAAGAAGATTTGCGGTCCAAGGTCCCAGACTATGGAATGCTTTACCAACCAGTATTCGGTTGGAGGAGAACCACTTAGCATTCAGGAGAAAGATCAAGACTCATCTCTTTTGATACCAAAGGAGACAGGAACAACAAGCGCACAGAGGCGATTTAGTTTGCATGTGCCGCGCTATATACGTTTTCATTCATTCATTCATTCAGAATAAACCCATAACCATATGTTTTTTCACTATGTGGAAGCTTTCTGATGTTTTTTTAATGGATATTGTTAACAATAAACCTAGCAAACGGTTCTGTGGTGGAAGAAGGATTTTTACCATCATTGATATTAGTAGAAGAAATCGTGCCTCATATCAGTTGGAGGAATAGCGCCACATATCAGTTGGAGAAATAGTGCCCCATATCAGTTGGAGGATTAGTGCCTCATAACAGTTGGAGGATTAGTGCCTCATAACAGTTGGAGGATTAGTGCCTCATAACAGTTGGAGGATTAGTGCCTCATATCAGTTGGAGGAATAGTGCCCCAAGGGCCGCATAAAGGCTAGCAAAGGGCCACATCTGGCCCTCGGCCACAGTTTGGAGACCCCTGATTAAGATGATGGGGCCAGATTCACATAGCCCTTACTCCGGTCTATCTCATGTTAGACCGGAGTACTTTCAAATTACGCACGTCGTATCATTAGTTTGAATCCTCAAACCATGATACGACGGCTTCGGGCTTCAATCCGACTGGCTTACGTGTTCGTACGCCTTCGGATTTACGCTGCAATAATTTTGCGGCCGCTGGGTGGAGTTCCCGTCGTTTTCGCAATCTCTTACGGCATCTGTAGTCATCTTTTTGCTGCGGCGTAGTGTATCTCTGATACTCTGCGCCGATGTAATTGTACCTGAATCTGGCCCATGTGTTTTTTGTATATGCAAATCCCAATTCATTTTGTATGTCACTGTGTGTTGCTATGTCAATACTCAACATTTGATTTTAAAGACCCATACACACCATCAGACTTTTTGACAACAAATGTCCGACGGACCTGTTTGACGGACCTGTTTGATCAGACAATCCGACCATGTGTACACTCCATCGGACAAACCTTTTTTGCTTTTTCATCGGACAAATGTTCGCTGTGAAAACAGACAAACTTTCCAGCAACAAATGTCCTACGTCAGCAAATCCGATCATATGTACACAAGTCCATCGGACTAAAGTTCAAAGTACAAACACGCATGCTCAGAACCAATGCTAAAGATCAGCCAACAATAGCAGAAGTTGCCAAAAAGGGTGGCGGTAAAGAACCACGTGATTTGGTGAAAGTTGACTGAAAAAGTCCTGCCGTGTGTATGAATACCAAGTTCACGGCCAACACCCACTTGAAACAAAATCCACGGAAAAGTCAGTTGGAAGTCCTATCGTGTGTATGAGGCTTTAGTGCTGCACTGTTTTCACGTTATTTATTCACACAATTTTTGTTAAGATTTTTTGTTAAGAATGTAGTGCTGGCTGCTATTGTTTATGTGTATAGTGCAGTGATTTGTATATTAATAACAATATATTAATACAAGTAATGTGAAAACTCTTTAATTGCACTCTTGTTGTGGTTGAAGAATTTGGAAAGTATTGATAATATGGGTTCTACATGACAGGTCACCAGCAATTTCTGAAAGAAAGATCTGCAATATCAGTCTACTAGAGGTGTAGATAAGGGGGGGATATGGGGGTCCAAACCACCCAAAGCATCCACCTGTGGCACAGCAGTGTTCGCACCC
This sequence comes from Rana kukunoris, assembly GCA_029574335.1. Lineage (NCBI taxonomy): Eukaryota > Metazoa > Chordata > Amphibia > Anura > Ranidae > Rana > Rana kukunoris. The sequence goes on along the minus strand of CM056051.1, from coordinate 272,897,138 downwards.
ACACCTGTGGCACAGCAGTGTTCGCACCCATGCCGCTGTTGTCACACCAAACATTGGCTCTAGAACACTTGGCAGCTACCTCATTACTCTCCTATAGGTGCCCAAGACAGAACCCTCCCAGAAAAAAAATATATCTAGGGCCTGCGGCCTACACATTTCTTTCTAAACAGCAGTCAGTAAACATACTGTGCATCTCCTATTAAGTGATAAGACCGTATGCCCCCCTCCCCCCCCCCCAAAAAAAGCAACTCTTTTAAATCTTTTACAACTATAATGGAAGTTTCCCATGGCTTGTGTTGTAATCACGGCAGAATGAAGCTGATCTTATAGCCTGTGGTGCTTCTTTGATGTAGATGGCTGCTTGTTATTGACTGAAAATATCTTCAGGTTTCGTAATACTATCATTTGCACTGTGCTCTTTACAGAATGACAGTTGGCTTTTCCTTGGGTTTTACTGCTTAATTCTCTTTTTAAAGGGATTATAGTGTAGTACAGAAATGGTTGTGTTTCCTTTAGGCACATGGGCAGGTCTCCTAGATTACGTATGGTATCATATGTATAAATACTTGCTCACTCTTAGATCTGGTTACCTAGTTTTTCTAGTCGGATAACAAGAAAGTCCTGTTTCACGGGATTGCATGTAAAGTAAATATACCCAGCAGTTATAGAACCATCTAGAATATGATAATGCACAGTGTGTCATTCTCTAGTTAAGAAGACCTATTAACCCTTTGTGGTTTGGAATAGAAAACAAAGGACCTAATGTGCCAGGGGGCATAAAGGTTTATTCAGTAAAGAGGTGTATGGACTAAAGTGCTACGTGCACAGTGTCGTATTCCTAGTAACCAATCACTATTCTAGCTGTACTGGTCTGTCTCCAGTAATGTGAATTATATTAGTTGTGACAGACTATGGTGCTTTGGACTTAGCTTTTTCCCAAAGCAATGTTTATTGAATTTCTGGCTTTACTTTATAAGGCCCCAATGCACTCTTGAGTCCCCGTGCATATGCCACTGGCATTCAAGTGAGGACAGGAGGGACAGGTGTGTCACCCAATCTCACTGCTGCTGCTGGCAGCCTGTTAGGCCAGTTTTACACTGACTTCAGCTTGTATAAGAGCAATGTGAACATTTAGCTCAATTTTTTAGAGTTGAAAACAGCATGAGGTGTCACAATCTGAGAACAGTCATAGGTGTGCTGTATATAAAGAGTCAGCCAGATGGCTATCGCCCATAGCTGTAGCTCCATTTTTTAAATGTTGAACACAGATCCTAATCAGGGTGCGGATTGCCACTTTAAAAAAGCTGCTAGCAGCTCCCAGGATTCTCAGAGCTCTGCATGAAAGTCTGTAGGCTTGTTGTGTAGTGGTACCCCCATAGGGGCTACTGATATGTTGGATTGTCTGTCACCCTGCCCAGCCCGGCATTCACTCCTCAAACACTCAGAGACATAGAACAGTCCGCATGCTTTGTTTGTTTTTTGTTTTTTTTATTGAGGATGGGGTAAGGGACATATGGGGTGCCCAGATTAATTGGTAGAACTTGCTTGGGACCACTATATACAATCCAGTATATACACTCCATTCCTCTCTAATCTACAGTTCTTTCTCCTCCAGCACATTGCTTCATCTCTAAACTCCAGGCACAGCTAGTACAAAGTGGTTAGGCCTGACACTGGCTCAGCCAGGCCTTTAGGAATTGCCCTTTGCAGGCAGGGACCAAGGGCCCCTATAGTGTAGCAAATTGGAAATCTCTGGTACTAGCTGTCCTACAAGTCATCTTCAGGCCCTGCCAGCCCTCCTGGCTGCAGCTGCCTCTCTCCACTGCCAAATTTCCAACAGTCCACTCTTCTGGTTCTGCACCCTTCTCAGACTGCATGCTCCCAGTTCTCTCAGGCGTGCCTCCCCAGTCCTCCTGACTGTGCCTCACTCACCAGCCCTCTTGGCTGCGACCAGTTGTCCTCCCTGGAGTCCCTTAGTAGTGCTTTCTCCCACTGTAATCTCTTTGCTCTCTCTTGTGCCTCTGGTCCAGTACCTTGCATTCTTGAAGGTGATCCTGCCTGCATCCGAGCCCAGGCCCAAGGTCACCTAACAACTCCTCCCCAGCTGCGCTGACCCTGGGTATTTAAGGAGGCCTGCCCCCTGCCAATTCAAGTTGGGGATTGGTCAAGGCTCCTTAGAATACCTCAGGCAGCTCCATCTCTCCTCCTGTCTTTCCAGAATCTTCTTGAAAGAAGAGGGACGTCTCAATAATGCTGCCTGTGAGTCACCAGCTGCTACCCTAAGCCAGTTTCAGCCCAGAATGAAAACAAACAAATCTACCTGTCTAGCTCTAGCACCTACCTACGTGGAGGGTGCTACACTCACTTGGCTTTAGCTGTTCCCCTTGCTGGCTGGAAAAGAATGGTTCAGCATAACATTAGTATCTCTGCAAAGTGTAAACCATACCTTAGCCCAGGTTTACACCGATGCGTGATAAACACATCATGTGATTTGCACAGGAATCGCACTGCATTCCTGTGCATATTACGCAATGTCTGTGTGGTGCGATTTGAGCCATACATTTTGTATGGCTCATATCTCATCTCACCCGCACCAGAATTATGCAGGACCCTTTTTTCCCCACACTTGAATCACATTGCACAGGTGTACTTAATTTAACATTGACACTTGCAGTAGATCGCATGAAGACCGTGCAATTGCAATATCATATACAGTGGGTATCGAAAGTTTGGGCACCCCAGGTAAAAATTTGTATTAAAGCGGATGGCCCATTAAAAATGTTTTTTAAAAGCCAGCAGCTACAAATACTGCAGCTGCTGACTCCAGCGGCGTCCGCAGCAGAGGATGAGCGTTTGCTCGGCTCTCTGCTGCTCCCCCCTCCATCCACGGTGAGGGAACCAGGAAGTGAAGCGCTGCGGCTTCACTGCCCGGTTCCCTACGGCGAATGCGCGAGTCGCGCTGCGACCGCCGATTGGCTCCCGCTGTGTGCTGGGAGCCGAGAGTTTCCAGCACACAATGAGAAAAACCCGACTTTTGCCCAAGACTGCGAGCCGGAAGTGGGTGCAGATACCTGTCTTTAGACAGGTATCTGCACCCCCCTCCCCCCTGAAAGGTGTCAAATGTGACACCGGAGGGGGGAGGGTTCCGATCAGCGGATCTTCACTTTAGGGTGGAGATCCGCTTTAATGTGCATAACGAAGCCAAGGAAAGATGGAAAAATCTCCAAAAGACATCAAATTACAGATTAGACATTCTTATATGTCATACAGAAAAAGCCTCTAAACTCAACTGCCTAGAAACGACTATAAATGACCCTATGTACATGTACTGATAAATTAACATAGAGAAGCAGTTGAAAAAAAACGCCCAACTGCTCCTAAACATCAGTTTACCAGCAGCAGTGTATATGAGGCCTAAAGGCCCGTACACACAATTGGGTTTCCCGACGGGAATTGTGTGATGACAGGTTGTTGTAGACAAATTTGACCGCTTTGTATTGTCCATCGGACAATTGTTGGATTTTCCACCAACAAATGTTGGATAGCATGCTTTACCATTTTCTGCCAACAAATGTGTGTTGTCGGATTATCCGATTGTGTGTACAGAAGTCTATCGGACAAAACTCACAATGCTCAGAAGCAATGCTAACCATAACACAACATTAGCAGGAGTTGTCCAAAGGGTGGCGCTAAAGAGCTGAAGAACCACAAAGTTTCGTGTTTGTTGGCCAATAATTCTTTGCTGTTTGTATGCAAGACAAGTTCATGGCCAACGCCCTTCAGACAAAAGTCCTACGCTTTGTCTGCGGAAAATCCAATTGTGTGTAGCAGGCTTTACATTGCCCACTCACATTACACCATGAGACACAGAACCAGACATTTTTCTTGATTTTGAAATGATATCGGTAACAATTTTTATTATTGGCAAGAGAACAACGCAGTGCCTAATAACTGCCCTGGCTGCTACAGTTCCCTGTATTAACATGAGGGGCTGCTGTGGTGCACTAATATTCACTATTTCCGAAACTGGGACACCTCAATGAAGTCTCATACTCAAAGGCAATTCAGACTAGTTGAAGAATGTCAATTATGGGAGTGCCCTCATAGGGAAGGAACAAAGTCAAGGTCCACATAAATGCTTGTCCAGAAACCTCTTGGTATTCTCACTTCACAACTGATTCCTCCCATTGTTTTTATGGCCTCAGAACAACCAGAGGAGGACAGCACCAATGTTCCAGTGCTGCAAAATAAAGTGCAAAAAAACTATGAACAATGTGACTGATAACTGCAATAAATTATAAAAAATAGTTCCGTGTCTCCAGTACTGGCAGTATATTCCGGTATTGTCTCTAAGGCCGCGTACACACGATAGGTTAACCAGAGGACAACGGTCTGATGGACCGTTTTCATCGGTCAAAACCGATCGTGTGTAGGCCCCAATCGGTTTTGTAACCTTCAGTTAAAAAAAAGCCAACTTGCTTTAAAATTTAAAAAGGGTAAAAATCCACGCATGCTCAGAATCAAGTCGACGCATGCTTGGAAGCATTGAACTTTATTTTTTTCGGCACGTCGTTGTGTTTTACGTCACCGCGTTCTGACACAAGCATTTTTTTAACCGATGGTGTGTAGGCACATCAGACCATCAGTCAACCTTATCGGTTAACCGATGTGAGCTCACAATATCGGCTCTTAAATTAGGTATTTATATTTACTTATATTTATAAATCATTCACAGATTGGGACACTGCAATACAACGAAGTGCTGATGGTGTATACAGGTTAGTGTTATGAGAGCAGCAGGAGGTGGGAGGGGACAGCTCACACACAGACAGCGAGGGGGAGGAGGACACAGGAAAGCAGTAAGCAGGCTGCTGATGTCATAGACATGTAACTGACCACGGTGTCAGGGCTCAGCAACCATGATACACTGTGGTCAGTTTGGGGAGAAACTGCCAGGATCAGCCAGTTTTTTTAGGTGTTACAGAGGGCCAAATGACACAGGACTGTGTCATATTACATGCTTCAAAAGAGCAGGATCCATTTTCTTTTTTTTGAGTTAACAAACGCTTTAATGTATTCCCCACACTGTGCTACACCCTTGTGCTAAAGTAACAGCTCACCTCCAGTATTATTACATCAATAATACAGATAGGGATAAGATCTTTAGCACATTCTAATCTATGGCCTTCCCTTAAATCCTGAAGGACAGTAAGGAGTTAGATATTCAAATTCAGACATCTCCCTGATTATTTTCCGGTGCTAATCTGAGTTGGGTTAATTAGTAATTAGAGAAAACATTTTTTCCAGTATGAGAATGTAATGCGAAGGAAGAATCTGTTTTCACTGGGAACACTGATATAGTTTCTAATCAGTTTTCATGTATTTGTATACCTCTTTTTTTATTTATTTAAACATTGTTGGTGATATGGACTGTTATAATACCACTGACCAAGAAAGAATATTTTTTTTACCCCAGATTTTTGCTATCTCATACACTGTCTCTCACCAGACCATGCTGGTTCTCATCTTTAAAGTAAAAGTTTATTTCCACTTTTGCAGCCAATTTGAGATACAACTTTCTTTAAATTTGATTCATGTTCCAATTTACATATAATACCTTTAAAAAAATGCTGCTTACCTTTTTATTTGTAAAAATTAAAAGAAAGTAAGGTAAGGAGGGAATGTGGCGTTATGTTTATCATAGTTATCTCTTTGTACACTGTGCTGACAGATCTCATTATCATTAGTAAACTACCGTATTTGCCGGCGTATAAGACAACCTTTTACACAAAAAAAATGTCCAAAAAGTGGGGGTCCTTTTATAAGCCGGGTGCTGGATGTCAGCCCTCTGGATGCTCTGTGAATGTGCGGTAATACTGCATACACGCAGTATACATCGCTGCGCCAATCCCAGCGAGCGATGTATTCTATTAATGAATACATAGCCTGCTCGAATTGGAGGATCAACCTCTGCCAATCCGAGCAGGCTACATACAGCCTGCTTGGATTGGCTTTGAGAGTCAGAGGTGTGGGCTGATGATGTCACAGCCTCTGCCAATCCGAGCTAGCTTTGTATTCATTAATAGAATTCACCGCTCGCCGTGATTGGCTCAGCACGGTATACTGTATGTATACTATGAGACAGATCCAGCAGGCTGCAGACTGGTCAGAATGGGGTCATCTTATGGGGGTCGTCTTATACAGTGAGTATACCAACATTTCAAATTCACAATTAGGGGGTCGTCTTATATGCCCAGCCATTGTATACGCCGACAAATATAGTAGATGTTTTTCTTAACAAGGGTTAAAGCGCTATTGACCCCAAAACCCTCTGTTTTCACCTGGTGATTCAGCCAGTAACACAACTTTTGTATTATGGTGCCTACACTCTGTATGAAGGTGCAACAAAGACACCTTTGAACAGCAGAATTGTTAGTCTGGGGGAAGGGGAGTAATAAATGTACTGTACTAGCAGATTTATACAGGGGCGGCCCGTCCATTAGGGTGCATGGATGCCACCGACCCATACATCTCCGCCCCCCCCCCCCTATCCATGTGTCCGGCCTCTTTAAGGACGTCGGATGCATGGATTCCAATGCGGAATGGGTGTTTTTTTTTTAATCACTGATTAGAGCCAGAGGCTAACTGAGGTGACCGACCAGCCACTGTCGTTATACGGCAGCAGGTTGGCTTCCCTGCGTGAATCGTTGTAGCTGTACAGTGGGTGCTTTAGGGGGTATAGGGGGCACGCGCCGCCGGAGGCACCCACCGTGTGACGTAGGAGCTGATGCACGTGCCCGGCAGACGCAATCTGTCTTGAGAGAGACAGAACAGAGGTCTGCCAATGTAAACAGACAGATCTCCATTCTTTCAGGGGAGAGGAAACAGATCTGCTATTCATACTGTTATGAACAGCGATTAGTCTCCTCCTTCAGGCAGTCACATCTCCCAACAGTTAGAAACACTCCCTAGGACACACATTTAACCCCTTGATCACCCGCTAGTGTTAACTCCTTCCCTGCCAATGACATACAGTAATCAGTGGCTATTTTTAGCTCTGAACGCTGTATAAATATCAGTGGTCCAACAATAGTGTCAAAAGTGTCCAATGTGTCTGCCGCAATGTCACAGTCCCGCAAAAAATCCCAAATAACCGCCATTGCTAGTAAAAAAAAAATCTATTCCCTATTTTGTAGACGCTAGAACGTTTGCACAAACCAATCGGTATACACTTATTGCAATTTTTGGGGGATATTTATTATAGCAGAAATTAAAAAATATTCTGTTTTTTTTTTTTTTATTATTTACGCTCGTTTTTGTTTATAGCGCAACAAATAAATACTGCAGAGGTGATCAAATGCCACTAAAAATTTGTGGGAAAAAAAGGACATCAATTTAGTTTGGGTACATCGTCACACAACCGAGCAATTGTCAGTTAAAGCGACACAGTGCCGCATCGCAAAAATGGACTGGCCTGGTCATTAAGGGGGCAAATCCTCCCGGGGCTGAAGTGGTTAAAGTGGACCTGATCCAAAAAGTAAAGATTTTCTATGCTATAGAACACAGCTAGAAGTGTTCATTGTGCCTAAGCATTACTCTATTAAGCATTACTCTATCTTAGGTACTGCTGCCTCTGACTGTAATGCTACGTACACACGACCGTTTTTAATGGTCGAGAAAGAACAACGTTTTTATTATTGTTAAGCCTGCCTTGCCTACACACGATCGTGAAAAAAAAATGCTCTAGCAAAGCGCGGTGACGTACAACACGTACGACGGCACTATAAAGGGGAAGTACCATTCGGATGGCGCCACCCTTGGGGCTGCTTTTGATGATTTTGTGTTAGTAAAAGTTTGGTGAGAGACGACTCGCGCTTTTCAGTCTGTTACAGTGTGATAAATGTGCTACCTCTATTATGAACGCTAGTTTTACCAGAACGAGCACTCCCGTCTCATAACTTGCTTCTGAGCATGCGCCTTTTTTTCACGTCATTAAAGCCCACACACAACCATTTTTTTTTACGACGTTTAAAATCACAACGTTAAAAACTACGCCAAAAAATTTAGAGCATGTTCTAAATTTTTAATGCCCATTTTTTTACGTCATGAAAAATGCTCTGGAGCCCACACACAATCGTTTTTAATTACATTAAAAAAAAAAGTAATTTTCTACATCACCAAAAATGTTTGTGCGTACGCGGCATGCGTCTCAGGAGATAAGGTGATGTCACTGCTTACTAGAGGCTCAGATATAGTGTATACAGTATCAAGAAGCAGAGCCCTGCATCTATCACCTCAACACAGAGTAGAAGGCGGCATGGTTAGTCAGTAAAGGGCACAATAACAGTTGCAGGGAGACCACAGACAATACAATACTGGTGGCCCGGAGGTCAATGTAAAAATAGCCATACAAATAATATCTTCAGAAAGAGGTCAGCAATGGCAGAACACAACATTCTTTAACAAAAGATTTACTTTTTAAAGGAACTAAAGTAAAAGACAAATATGTGAAGATAACAAATCCGTTATGTTATACGGTAATGAAAACAGTACAGCTGGAAAGTAATGGCTGGAAAGTTGTGTTACACATTTATTTAAAAAAAAGCATTACAATAAAAACACAAAATATATACCTGTTTCTGAAAGAGATGTCGCTGCTGAAAATGCTTGTTCGCTGGCTGTCACTTTTATTTAATTAAAAAATGTTTTGGAATTTTTTTTGTCACTGACCTGAAACAAGTTTGCAAATTAGGTGCTCTGACTTTAGTTTGACTTTCCGGATCTGCACGCTTGTTTCAGGTCAGTGTTTCAGAAAGTAGAGATGAAAGAGATAGACAGGCATCTAGAAAGTTAATGAGATGCAAATTTTGTATTGCGCACACTGTAGGCTTCCTTAAGTCTCGTTTCACACTGATGCAGTATGGGATTCGCAGCAATTCATGTGCGTTCTCACAATCACACTTAATTCATGCAAACTACTGCAGGTGTCAATGTTAAAAAGGAGTCCCAGTCTGTAAAAAAAAAAAAAAAAAAAAATTTAAGTATTACTAATACTAATTACTAATTTAATTTTAGGACACTTACCTGCGATGTCGATACCCCTAGCAGATTCCTCAATTGGCTTTGGGTGCAGGCTCTGGCATCTGTAGTAAGGGACATAGGAAGTGAAGCCTTGCGGCTTCACAACCTGTCTCCTATTGCGCATGCACCAATCATGCTGCACTTTTTGAATTGGTCCCGCCATCTTCTGGGACCTCTGCCCCAGAAGGCAGCAGGTGACAGGAGGAGGGGCTGTAAATGTCGTAAATCGCCATGCGGTGATCTTACCCAGAAGTGGGAGCGGGTACCTGTCAAAACCAAGTACCCGTTCCCTTTTCCCACCCAAAAAGTGTCAAATGTAGCGGTGGAGGGGGGAGAGTACAAACAAGTGGAGCTTCCCCTTTTGGGAGGAGCTTCACTTTAAGTCACCTCAAAAACATGTTGCAAATCGCAGTGAGATTGGCTGAATTGGATTGCATGGGTGCAAACACCCATGCGATCTGATTCCAGTGCGGCAAAAAAAGGCGCATGCACCTTTTTCGTGCGGGTGCAGCGCGATTTGAGACATACAAAAGAATGGGCTCAAATTGCACTGCAAAAGAATCGCATGTGAGTTGAACAGGAATGCGGTGTGATATTCCTGTCTGAATCACATGTGGTTTTCTTCACTGAATTGGTGTGAACCAGTACAGAAATTAGTAGGCTTCAGCAAGCAAAAGCAATTTTTTTACTGCAACGTGCTTGACTATATATATAGTGCCACACCCTCAGGAGCCGCTGGTTGTTGTTTGGGATCGGCATATTAAGTTACCTTGCGATGTGTCTAGGGGTAGTAGCAGTGAGTAGTAGCAGTGAGCGAATGTCCAGTCACCAAATGGATTTTTCAATGCTTTATTCCAGGGCCCAACAATGGCCAACATTAACAGGAGATAAGAAAGGTTGATGAAGCAATAAAGAACAGTGCGGTATCAGGCCTGGATATAACACAGAGCAATCTCGCTCTCGGTAGTAGTAGATACAGTCCATCGCCACTCAGGAGGAGTGGGTGAAGTGCTCCCTGACAGACTCCTGTTATAAGCCTGGCAGCCGGAATGTCACTTGGAGACAGCTGGGAGGAACAGGTCTCTATGACAGCCCTGGCTCGGGCCTCTGCCACAGGCTTAGTACTTCAGTACTCAAGAGAACAATTCGGATTGAGCGAATCCTCCCAGTAGATGCAATGAAAGGGTCACCGGTTGACAGCTGTCATGTACCTGTCAATTCCAGTAACCAGATCCCCGATGGTTCGTTCAAGCCCTTTTGGATAACCTGCCTTCAGGTTCTCCTCAAGCCGATCCCCCACCGAACGGCATACAGCCTGGGATCTTCTCAGATGGGGCCCCCATCGACATCCAGATGGGTCTCCATAGGATAGGTGGTCCTGGTGGGCCATGCGAACGTGGACCCCGCTCAGAGAAGAGGAACCGACCACCGACGACCCAACCGAACCAATCGACCCAGAACATGCGGCAGCTGCCACAGATATACCCCTCCCTAGCATGCCCAGCGAGGGAAGAACTCCTCTAATTGGCTGCTGGGGAAAAGTGGCTCTGTCAGAACCCCTCTAGTGCCAACTGTCGCCCAGGGGTGTAATCACACCTCGGGGCCACAGACCGGCCTACAGGACAGTTCTGAAACAGCAGCCTGCAATTTAACAAATAAGGAATGGGAGAAAAGTAACTCTCCCATTCACCCGCTAACTTTAGCGTAGTGCCCGTACTGAAAGTAAGGGGGCGCTACAAATATTCACTCACGCATATTTTTTTATTTTTTTTTTACAAAAGTCAAAAAGCCAGTATTACACAAATTTATTTAATGTACTGGGTATAAAGGAAGATCATGTATGCTGTACAGCCACGACCACCTGCCCTTTGGCATTGCAAAGAAGGAAACTTGAGAGCTCGGCCTTTTTACTCTATATATGTATACATTAGCCCAACGTTTATCAGTTGCCTAGCAACAGCACAGTAAAATGCAAAGAAACTCACTAACTTGAAGTGTAATTGTATTTGAAGGAAAATCGGTCTGAAATGCTGTAAAATAAAAACATGACTAATTGAATCAAAACATACTTCTAGAATAGTATAATGTAAATTGAGTTTTAGATTGGTTTTTCCAAACATACTGCAAGGTTAAGATGGCTCTCGGAAATCTGTTCCACTTCGCAAACGGATGCTTCTATTTTTTTATTTTTTGTCAATGCTTTTTTATTTTTGATATTTTGACATTGCCAGTTGGACTGTTGCCTGGCAACCTATGAAACCAGCGTCTGGTAGAGATGATTTTGCTCCCCGTACATTTTGTTGGGGGAGTTTGCTGAACTGCTCATAGGAATTCATGTATTTTGCTGGTTACAAATATCTAACTGGCCACATGGAAACTGGGCTTTATGAACATTAGTAAAGCTAGACATGTGTTTAATAAATCATTTTAAAACAAGGCCAATACAGCTCGCTAAAGCTTGATGCATATGTTATTTTCATTACAATGTGTTGTGTTCTCATTTTTTGAAGTTTAGTAGAATTGGTAATTGGCTGAATAATCAGAAACAGAGCGTATCTCTAACTTGTGGATTTCTAAACAAGTGCAAAGAAGAAGGAATGATACAAAACAGGGTCAGGATGGCAAAATGCTCTGCGGCCTAAAATAAAATAGATCATGAAAGCTGCACAAACATGGACTCTTCCAAGCAATGTCCCTGTCATTCAATCAGGATACCAGGTGGCTGCATAGCGTAGTCTCTAGAAGACTCCATAACAACAGAAGGTCTAGCTGAAAATCATTACAGTAAAACCTTGGTTTGAGAGCGTTTTGCAAGACAAGCATAATGTTTCAATACATTTTGCATTGATATACAAGCGATGTCTTGATATAAGAGTAGTGTCAAGTCACAACTGAGGCTGCATTCACACCTGAGCGTTTTGTCGCCTGAAGCGCGACGCTCAAAAACGCTAGAGGGGGAAAAAAACATTATTCTCTATGGAGATGGTTCACATCTCCACTCCAAAACGCCGAACGCCTGAAGCTCAAATAAGTTCCGGACCCTTTTTTGTCTCGCAAATCGGGCGGCTTGGGCGTTTTACATTGGTGACAATGACCTGTACAAAATCGCAGTAAAAAACGACACGTTTTGTCGCGGCAAATCACGGTAAAAAACGCTGCAATTTGTCGCAGCAAATCGCGGTAAAAAGACTCAGCAAATCGCAACGCTCAGGTGTGAATGCAGTCTTAGTCGCTTGCTATACAAGCGATGTCTTGATATAAGAGTAGCGTCTTGTCACAACTGAGTATAAAAGAGAAGAGAGGAGCCTCTAAGTGTAGCTATATGGTTACATTTAATGAAGGTACAAAATTTAGCAACTTATTGCTACACTTAGGCCGCGTACACACGATCACTTTTTGTGATGAAAAAAAACGACGTTTTCTGTGAAGTAAAAAACGACATTTTTGAAACGTCACTTTTCAAAGACGATGTTGCATACACACCATCGTTTTTTTCACAAAAAGCGAGGTTACGTTCACCACTCTTTTCCATTGAAGCTCGCTTCATAACTTGCTTCTGGGCATGCGCGGGTTGAAAAACGTAGTTTTAAACGACGTTTTTGCTACACACGGCGACTTTTTGTGAAACAAAAAACGACGTTTTGAAAAACGACACAAAAAATTCAAGCATGTTGGAATTTTTTTTTGGTCGTTTTTTTAAAGACATAAAACGACGTTTTGCCCACACACGATCAATTTAAATGACGTTTTTTAAAACGTCGTTTTATTTCATCACAAAAAACGACCGTGTGTACGCGGCATTAGGCGCCTCTCTTCTCTTTTATACCCTGTGAAAAAAATGCTTTGATATACAAGTGCTTTGGATTACAAGCATGTTTCTGGAACAAATTATGCTCACAAACCAAGGTTTTAGGCCGGATTCACACTTGTGCGGTGCGAATTCTAGCTCTGTTATCTCTGCAGAAAGATAAGAGAACTGTTCAGCAGATCTGCGAATTTGGAGACCTGGGAGAGGGGAGGGGGGGAAGTGTATTGAGGTGAATAAGACAAATCCTGAAGAGAAATGAACACATCTGCGAATCAGATGCGTGCCCATAGAAGATAATGGGCCTGAATTTGCACCTGAGCCGCACCGCAATGCCCAGAAAATGCACACGTTTTTTGGGCAATGCAAAGTGCGAATGCATCGCACATATGTGAACCAGCCTCATTGAAAACAATTTATTTTATAATGTTATGCAAATTGGATGCGGAATTCTCATAGGTGGGAATCCGGCCTTACTGTATTTCAGTAAAACAGTTCAGAACAAAAACTGCTACTTACACTTCTCTTCATAATAGCATTAGACTAAGAAAAGAGCAGGGTAGCTCTGGTAACACAGGTGAACAGCTGGAGGCATCCAATGACAAGGGGCCACCCCTCTGGAATTAGAGTACTTTCACACCGAGGCGTCCACAGTAAAGAGTCGCTAAAGTGTCGTACTTTCAGAGGTATTTGCTAGTGGCCAAAAAGGGTTAAAACCACCCGCAAGGCACCGCTACAGCGGCGCTTTGGCGGCGGTTCAGCTCGTAAGAGTTTAACGTTTTTTTTTGAACATCCTGTCAGCGCAGCAATCGGGCTTTCAGAAGGAGAAGGAACAAGCCTCTGCCACTGACTTGGCTCTAGTAAATTAGTAAAGGTCTCTGCCACAGGTCCGATAGAGCAATAGAGCGTATCCTGAGGCCATGAGGGCCCAGAGTTGGGAACTCCGTGTAGTGGGGGCCCTGGCCAGGTAGGCCATAGTGGTGGGACCCGAAGGTAGGTGCTGCACCTGGAACCAGGAACCCACGAAGAACCCCGAAAAATTGTGTCTACCACAGATATACCCTCACCCAGCATGCCCTGCGAGGGAAACACTCCTCCAATTGGCTGCTGGGGAAAAGTGGCTCTGCCTGAACCCATTTGGCGCCACCTGCCGCCCAGAGATGGAACTGCATCCCTGGAGCACAGAACGACCCACAGGATAATTCAGGGCTGACAGCAGCCTAATTTCGCATAAATCAACCTGGGTGAGAGCAAATAAGTCTCTCACCCCACTAAATTTAAACAGCGTCCCTTACTGACAGCAAGGGGGCGCTACACAATTATTGCTGATTAACATAATATCACTGAATGTTCAGGTCATAAAAATCTGCAGGTCTCAGGTCACGCAGTGAGCAGTGAAAATTATTTACACTGTCACCTATTGTAAACACACCTGAAGTGTGCATTGATTCTTCGCAGCTCAGCACTGATCAGTGTTTAACACCTTTCACAATGATTTGTATTTCATATTCCATTTCTCAAAGAGCCAGAACGGGGATCTGTCAATGTAAACAGACAGATCTCCGTTCTGACAGGGGAGTAGAGAGAAATTGTCTGTTCCTAGTGATCAGGAACAGCAATCTTTCTCCTCCTCCAGTCAATCCCCTCCTCCCACAGTTAGAAAAGCCTCCCAGGGAACACATTTTACCCCTTGATCACCCCCTGGTGTTAACTGGCATGATGTTCCAATCCAGTGTCATTTTTACAGTTCTTTTTAATAGCACTGATCGCTGTATAAATGTCACTGGTCCCAAAAAAGTGTCCAATCTGTCCACTGCAATGTCGCAGTCCCGCTAAAAATCTCTCATCACCCTAATTACTAGTAAAAAAAATAACAATAATAAAAATGCCATAAATCTATCCCCTATTTTGTAAATGCTATAACTTTTTCACAAACCAATCAATATTCACTTATTGTGATATTTTTTTTTTTTACCAAAAATATGTAGAAGAATACATATTGGCCTAACGGAGGAAGAAATTATTTTTTTATATATTTTTTGGGGGATATTTATTATAGCAAAAGTAAAATATATTGCTTTTTTTTCCTGCCGCTCTCTTTTTGTCCATAGCGCAAACAATAAAAATCGCAGAGGTGATGAAATACCACCAAAAGAAAGCTCTATTTGTGGGGAAAAAAGGGACAAACACTTCTGCTTTGCCATATATGGTTGTACTGTTTGGCAGAGCTGTATAAATGTCAAGACAGAATGGACAGAAACACACATTCTTTGTATATATTGTAAATATTTGTATGTTTATTTGTTTGCCTGCCATTGAGCTTTATTTTGGGTGCTATAGATGAAATTACCCTAATATGCCTAATAAAGGCCGTAATCCCCCCCCCCCCCCCCCCCCCGAGCTACAATGCCGATTTTATTTAGCTTAAAACGAAAGTCGTTTCTTAAAGGTCATGCTACATGAAATCACATCTAAAAATGCACATGTGAACAATGTCTTTATTGTTTTCTGTAGAGGCTGCGGTGCCCGCTGCCCACCATGTGCTACTAGCAGTATTTCTAGGAAAAGCAAGTATTTCATTGATATAAGAGGAAGAGCCTAATTTGGAAGACACTGTGCCCTGTCTGGTGACAAACACCTCTTATCCAGTACTTGTCCTTTCAGCAGGGTCAGATCCAAACATTTGAGCTGTTTATAAGTGCAGGACACTGGCATCAGAGGGAACGTCTATTAGTCAGGCTAAAGCATCTAATACAATGGTCTCCAAACTGTGGCCCACTGATATTAACAATAGGGCATAATTACTACCACTGCCACCTACTATGGAAAACTATTCCTCCCACTGACAGCAATGATGGGACACTATTGCTCCCACTGATACCAATGATGGGACACTATTCCTCTCACTGACACCAATGATGGGACACTATTCCTCCCACTGACACCAACTATGGGGCACTATTCCACCCACTGACACCAACTATGGGACACTATTCCTCTCACTGACACCAATAATGGGACACTATTCCTCTCACTGACACCAATGATGGGGCACTATTCCTCCCACTGACACCAACTATGCGTCGCTTTAACTGACAATTGCGCGGTCGTGCATATACAAAAATAGAGCGACATTTTTGGAAAAAAAACTATATTTTTTACTTTTTGTTATAAGAAAAATCAAATAAACTAAATTTTAGTCAAACATTTAGGCCAAAATTCATTTAGCCACATGTCTTTAGTAAAAAAAAATCACAATAAAAAAAAAAATAGCTACCTAGCGGGAACAGCCACACTAATACAGCGATCAGAAAAATGATCGCTTAGTGATGCTGGCAATAGGGAGTGAAAGGGTTTACTAGGGCGGTGATCAGGGGGTTAAAATTTTTATTAGGAGGGGGGGTAGGGGGCTACCCTGAACCTAACAATAAGTGACTGTCACACTGACACTAACTGCAGTGATCATACATATAATCACTGGATTCAGTGACACTGTGACATGGGGGAGGGGGTTGGGGGGAGGCGATCGGGTGGGTTAAATGTGCCTATGTGTAGTGTGTGTCAGTGTAGTGTTGTGCAGACTCGCTGTGCGATGTGATCTCTCCTCAGCGGTGGTTGAAAAAAAACGCTGAGGGGAGAGATCACATCACTTCCTCCTTCCTGTGTTTACACAGGAGGAGGAAATGACACGCAGGGGAGCGCGCGCATTGGCTGAGAGCGATCCGGAGGGGGCGGACAAAAACGAACCACTGCCCCCTCTGCACGGATCGCTCGGCCAGGTAACCGGACCGCCGTATGTACGGGGGGGGTCCGATCGGACCCCCGAACCCCCTCAAGGCACCAACGTATATATACGTTGATGTGTCTGTCGGTGCCATTCTGCCGACGTAAATGTACATGCGGCGGTCCGCAAGCATTTAATGGGTAAAAGCTGGATAGATCAGAGTGATTGTGATTGGTTATGTGCTGGCACGTGACCGCTTTGACCAATCACAATTGCTCTGATCTACTGTATCTCAGCGTACCTAAAAAAATAAAGGGAAGAAGGCTGGATCTTCTAAATTCTCAGATCCCTGCATTGGTTGAAAAGTTAGTTCATTATCCATGGAGTTACAGCATTTGTTACCCCAACACTTCATATTCTTGCTGTATCATGTACTTGTATGAGAAAGTATCCTGTTCTCCTTATATTGCTTCCTCTGTGTGAAATCCCTGGTATACCCAATAGTCCCCTTCCTTGCCTACTTAAAAAAAAAAAAAAAAACTGACCACAGCAAGCAGGAGAGCACAACATGGTCAGTTTTCTAGCTGTGCTGGGAACTCAGCCTGCTCTGCTCCAATGATCAGACCTGTCCCGACATGCCCCCGCTGCACAGCCATTCACCGGGAAGTTAATTTGCTTCTTCTCCTCCCCCAGCTCTTATGCAGCTGAGAACAGAGGGAATGTGACCACTTAGAAAAAGGGAAAATGGGTATTTATAATGTATTTTTATATCTATACACAAATGTTTTGCCTTTCATTTCTATTTTAAACTGAATGGGTTGCTATACAAGGTGATCGATTACAATTACTTTAAGTGCAGTGAGGACCAGAGGGAGGGTGGGAAAGGTGTACTATGTTTCATTTATTGCGAAAATTTGAAGAAATGTTTTATTTTTTGAAAAAGTGAATGTACACTTTGAGGTCCCTAGAGGACCTGAATTATGCCCGATTTCTGCTAAATCGTCTGAAATTCAAGATATGGCGTTCCTGTAAACATCACCTGGCTCCACAAAAATGTATTTAAAATCGCTGCGTGCGGCGTGATCACCCAGAAGTGGGAGTGTCAGAAACAGGAACCCGCTCCCACAAAGTAAATTTCATCACATGATTCCTCTATCAATACAGTCAGTGTAGATGTGGAATGCCTCCCACATTACTGATGTGTTCTGCCGGTGGGGAGCCTCCCTGGCCTTCAGAACACAATGATCACTACCAGTGGTCATCAGGGCCGCCATCAGGAATGATGGGGCCCCTTACACAGCTTCAGGCATGGGCCCCCTGGAGAACCAGGGGGGGGGGGGGTGCTGCCGCCTGAAATTGAGAAGCGGGGGGCTGCTACGAATTGAGAAGCGGGGGGGGGGCCTTTACAAAAAAAGAAGAAATAAAGAAAAATATATATATATTTTTTTTTTAAAAGGGTGGTTAATATCTGGGGCCCTGGGACCTCTGGCCCTTTAAAAATAAAATTAAAATATATTAAATAATATTTTTTTTATCAAAAATAAATTTTAAAAAAGAGGGAGTTGCCACCTGGGGCCCTGGGGGCCTCCGGGCCCTTGGGGACCTCCGGACCTCTACAAAAAAAATAATTGGCCCTTTAATAAAAAATAAAAGAAAAATATATTAGAAAATGTATTTTTTTATAAAAAATAAATAAAAAAAAGAGGGGGTTGCCATCTGGGGGCCTCCGGGCCCCTGGGGACCTCCGGATCCCTTACAGGTGTAATGCCTGTACCCCCCTGATGGCGGCCCTGGTGGTCATAGATGTGGCACTAACCACATGTAAAAAATCTGACAGGTTTGTTGTACACAAATCAATTGATGAAAAAGAGTAAAGATAAAGATATGGGTCAGATTCAGAGAGCCGTAACTCCTGTCTAACTGGTGTTAGACTGGAGTACTTTCAAATTACGCGCGTTTTTTAGCTAGTCTGAAACCTCAAACCATGAATAGACGGCTGCGGGCTTCAATTAGACTGGATTACGTGTTCGTACGCCTTCGGATCTACGCTGCAATAAAATTGCGGCCACTGGGTGGACTTCCCGTCGTTTTCCACGTCGGGGTATGCTAATGAGCTTTTGCCGGCGATCCCCGAAATTACGATCCTCAATCGCAATCTCTTACGGCATCTTTAGTCATCTTTTTTTTGCGTAACACTATACCAGCTTTTTGCTGGTCTAATATTAGACAGCCCATGTTAAGTATGGCCGTCGCTTCCGCGTTGAATTTCAACGTTTGTTTTTATTTTTTACGTAAGTCGTCCGGGAATAAGAATGTACGTAAACGACGCTACTCAAACAACAAATGACGTATTGACGTTAGTTCGCGCAATGCACAGCGGGAAATTTCTGAACGGAGCATGCGCAGTTTGATCGCCGCGGGGACGCGCCTAATTTAAATGCTTCACGCCCCCTAATCGCGTATTTCGATTACGCGGCGAGAAATAGACTACACCGCCATAGCGTACGGGCAAAAATCTACCAGAATTCGATGTAGAGCCTGGTAGAATACGGCAGCGTAGAGTATTTCGAATACGCTGCGCAAATTTACGTGTACCTGAATCTGGCCCATGGACTTTATAGGCACACACATAGACTTATGTAAAAAATTATTTAAATTTAATCGGATAAAGGTAAAAACAATGTGTGTAAACACATAGAAAAACATGTAAATAAATGACCTCAATAACTCTCATACCACCTATAATACAGAAAATAGATCACATATATAGATGTACAATGATTGAAACATGCAGTATCGCTATGAATCCAAATGTGTTTGATACATGAGGTGGTTGGGTCGTATTGAGAAGTCGCTCATAGGAATTGTTTACATGGATCACGTTGGGTACAATCAGCCTGCCCATACATGGGTGGCATCTCAGCCGGTCCCTGCTGAACCAGCTGGAGGATCTCAAGCCATGTATGGCCTGTGTTCTGTAAGATTACGGCTACCCATCAGATTGTGTAACGGAAGTGACGTTCCGATCAAAAAAATACTTGGTGCGAATGCGCCATGCGTTCCAAACACTTCATGATCTGACGGGTAGCGATAATCTGATAGAACACCCCTGCGGACATCTTATTACACCCAGCTACGTCTTAAATCTCAGAGTGATTGTAGCAAGAAAGTGATCGTCTATAAATAAAGTATATTGACATCTGTGATGCTGTTTTGATGTTGATGGACCCCAGCAGTAGGAAGGTGGCGGAGGCCATGTTGGTACACCCCGCATTGCTCATCGGTAAACCTTTAGGCTTTCAAAATTAAACATCCAAACAGCATCACAGATGTCAATATACTTTATTTATTTATAGATGATCACTATTGCTAAAATTACTCTGAAATTCAAGACGTAGCTGGGTGTAGTAAGATGTCCACATGGGTATTTTATCAGTTAACTGATACCCGTCAGATCATGAAGCGTTTGGAACGCATAGCGCCATGGAACGCATGTTGGAAAGCATAGCGCCATGAAACGCATGTTGGAAAGCATAGCGCTGTGGAACGCTTAGCGCCATGGAACGCCTGTTGGAAAGCATAGCGCCATGAAACGCATGTTGGAAAGCATAGCGCCATGAAACGCATGTTGGAAAGCATAGCGCCATGGAACGCCTGTTGGAAAGCATAGCTCTGCAGAACGCATAGCGCCATGGAACGCATGTTGGAAAGCATAGCGCCATGGAACGCATGTTGGAAAGCATAGCGCTGTGGAACGCATAGCGCCATGGAACGCCTGTTGGAAAGCATAGCGCCATGGAATGCATGTTGGAAAGCATAGCGCCATGAAACGCATGTTGGAAAGCATAGCGCTGTGGAACGCATAGCGCCATGGAACGCCTGTTGGAAAGCATAGCGCCATGGAACGCATGTTGGAAAGCATAGCGCCATGGAACGCCTGTTGGAAAGCATAGCGCTGTGGAATGCATAGCCCCATGGAACGCCTGTTGGAAAGCATATCGCCATGGAACGCATGTTGGAAAGCATAGCTCTGCGGAACGCATAGCGCCATGGAACGCATGTTGGAAAGCATAGCGCTGTGGAACGCATATCGCCATGGAACGCATGTTGGAAAGCATAGCGCTGTGGAACGCATAGCACCATGGAACACATGTTGGAAAGCATAGCGCTGTGGAACGCATAGCACCATGGAACACATGTTGGAAAGCATAGCGCTGTGGAACGCATAGCACCATGGAACACATGTTGGAAAGCATAGCGCTGTGGAACGCATAGCACCATGGAACGCATGTTGGAAAACATAGCGCTGTGGAACGCATATCGCCATGGAACGCATGTTGGAAAGCATAGCGCTGTGGAACGCATAGCACAATGGAACGCATGTTGGAAAGCATAGCTCTGCGGAACGCATAGCGCCATGGAACGCATGTTGGAAAGCATAGCGCTGTGGAACGCATATCGCCATGGAACGCATGTTGGAAAGCATAGCGCTGTGGAACGCATAGCACCATGGAACACATGTTGGAAAGCATAGCGCTGTGGAACGCATAGCACCATGGAACACATGTTGGAAAGCATAGCGCCATGGAACGCATGTTGGAAAGCATAGCGCTGTGGAACGCATAGCGCCATGGAACGCCTGTTGGAAAGCATAGCGCCATGGAACGCATGTTGGAAAGCATAGCTCTGCAGAACGCATAGCGCCATGGAACGCATGTTGGAAAGCATAGCGCTGTGGAACGCATAGCCCCATGGAACGCCTGTTGGAAAGCATAGCTCTGTGGAACGCATAGCCCCATGGAACGCCTGTTGGAAAGCATAGCTCTGCAGAACGCATAGCGCCATGGAACGCATGTTGGAAAGCATAGCGCCATGGAACGCCTGTTGGAAAGCATAGCGCTGTGGAACGCATAGCCCCATGGAACGCCTGTTGGAAAGCATAGCGCCATGGAACGCATGTTGGAAAGCATAGCTCTGCGGAACGCATAGCGCCATGGAATGCATGTTGGAAAGCATAGCGCTGTGGAACGCATATCGCCATGGAACGCATGTTGGAAAGCATAGCGCTGTGGAACGCATAGCACCATGGAACACATGTTGGAAAACATAGCGCTGTGGAACGCATATCGCCATGGAACGCATGTTGGAAAGCATAGCGCTGTGGAACGCATATCGCCATGGAACGCATGTTGGAAAGCATAGCGCTGTGGAACGCATAGCACCATGGAACGCATGTTGGAAAGCATAGCTCTGCGGAACGCATAGCGCCATGGAACGCATGTTGGAAAGCATAGCGCTGTGGAACGCATATCGCCATGGAACGCATGTTGGAAAGCATAGCGCTGTGGAACGCATAGCACCATGGAACGCATGTTGGAAAGCATAGCTCTGCGGAACGCATAGCGCCATGGAATGCATGTTGGAAAGCATAGCGCTGTGGAACGCATATCGCCATGGAACGCATGTTGGAAAGCATAGCGCTGTGGAACGCATAGCACCATGGAACACATGTTGGAAAACATAGCGCTGTGGAACGCATATCGCCATGGAACGCATGTTGGAAAGCATAGCGCTGTGGAACGCATATCGCCATGGAACGCATGTTGGAAAGCATAGCGCTGTGGAACGCATAGCACCATGGAACGCATGTTGGAAAGCATAGCTCTGCGGAACGCATAGCGCCATGGAACGCATGTTGGAAAGCATAGCGCTGTGGAACGCATATCGCCATGGAACGCATGTTGGAAAGCATAGCGCTGTGGAACGCATAGCACCATGGAACGCATGTTGGAAAGCATAGCTCTGCGGAACGCATAGCGCCATGGAACGCATGTTGGAAAGCATAGCGCTGTGGAACGCATATCGCCATGGAACGCATGTTGGAAAGCATAGCGCTGTGGAACGCATAGCACCATGGAACACATGTTGGAAAGCATAGCGCTGTGGAACGCATAGCACCATGGAACACATGTTGGAAAGCATAGCACTGTGGAACGCATAGCACATGCGCAGTTAGTATTTTTTACTCAGAGCGTCACTTCCGTTGCACAATCTGATTGGTATCGGTAATCTTATAGAACAACGGCTTTAGCTGGGTGGAAAATAATCGCCCTTTTGCAGTCACTGTTTAGCTGTGCCAGCAGCTGTAGCTTTACAATTGGGCACAGTAGGCATGTGTCTATAGTCACCAGAGGTAGCTTTTCTCAAGACACGTGATGATTTTCTAGGACCAAGAAGACATGAAATGTTGTGTATAATAGAAGTGATCACTGATCTCCTATGATGATGAACTGCCTGCCATTTATATCTGATTGATTGTGGTAATCGTAAGGATGCGCTCAAGCGCGTTCGCAACTCCACGTACCCGGAAGCTCACACTCTGCAATGCTAATCACAGGCAGGGAGACATTTCCTGATCCGCGGCTGCACAGATCGGGAAATGTCCCACTACCTGTGATTAGCGTTGCGGAAAGTCAGCTTCCTGGCGGGCGCGGGCACGTGGGGGTGCGAACACACCTGAGCTCCTCCTTAGTAATCAGGAAGGTGACATGTTCCCTTTTAGATTGTAAGCTCTAAGGAGCAGGGTCCTCTGATTCCTCCTGTACTGAATTGTATTGTAACACTTTGTACTATGGTCTGCCCTCATGTTGTAAAGCGCTGAGCAAACTGTTGGCACTATATAAATCCTGTATAATACATGGAGGGTTGGTGGATCCTCTTCTAATAAGTAAACAATAGGGTTCAGCTATGGCTGTGTGATGTATTGGTCGCCCGATCTGTGCCCCCCCCCCGCTGAGCCTCATCAATTGAGAGGCTGAGGGGAGGGGGCGTGTCTTGGCTGTCAGTGCGGCCCCGCCCCTCTCGGTGATGGAGCGCCTGTGGCTGGAGATGTAGTCACTCGGCTCCGGCTGTAAGCTGTGCACGGTGACGGCCGGCGGAGGAGTCCATAGACCGGGAAGACCGACACCCCGATCTCATTTACCGGAAGAGAAGGATTAAATGGACCTTCAGTGGCCCGGACAGGGCACAGTGATCTCTTGCCGCTGCTACACCTACCGCTATGGGTAACACGGTGCACAAAACCCTGCCAGGTGAGCCAGCATTCGGCATCCTGGGATCAGTCCTCGGTGATCTATGGTGTCATGTCCATGCTCCATGTGACACCCAGCCTGTCATACATGGATTGTATGTCTATGAGGAAGGAGGAAACCAGAGAATGGGATCAATGAGGGGATCTCCTCCACCCCATAGGATAGAGCGGACTGGGGAACCGGAAGGATGTTTATTTTTAAAAAAGAGAAATGATCAGTGATCTGATGTCTGGCTCTGTGTAGACAGACAGACATGGAGGGGGCAATGCTCTGTGTATAAGGTGTATGGAGGGGACCTGTCTGGCCTGTATAGAGCAGTCATGTATAGGGATGAGCAGGGATCACTGATCTGGTTATGTACAGAATATAATGTATGGAGGTGAGCAGATATACCGATCCCCTGTCTGTCACTGTATACTATGTAGCAATGTATGGAGGTGAGCAGATATACCGATCCCCTGTCTGTCACTGTATACTATGTAGCAATGTATGGAGGTGAGCAGATATACCGATCCCCTGTCTGTCACTGTATACTATGTAGCAATGTATGGAGGTGAGCAGATATACCGATCCCCTGTCTGTCACTGTATATACTATGTAGCAATGTATGGAGGTGATCACCGATCCCCTGTCTGTCACTGTATATACTATGTAGCAATGTATGGAGGTGATCACCGATCCCCTGTCTGTCACTGTATATACTATGTAGCAATGTATGGAGGTGAGCAGCAATCACTGATCTCCAGACTGTCTCCATACATTCTATGTAGCAATGTATGGGGGGTGAACATTGATCTCCTGCCTGTTTCCGTATATACCATATAGAAATGTATGGAGGTGAGTAGTGATCGCTTATCTCTCGCCTGGCTGTGTATATACAGCAATGTAAGGTGGAGGTGAGCAATGATCACCGATCTCCTGCCTAGCTCTGTATATACTGTCTGTGCAGCAATGTATGGGGGTGAAAACCGATCTCCTGCCTGGTTGTGTAAATACTATTTAGCAATGTATGGGGGGTTGAGCAGTGATCACCGATCTCCTGCCTGGCTGTGTATATGCTATTTAGCAATGTATGGGGCAGATCGTTGAATGCCGATCTGCCTGGCTGTGTATAAGCTGTATAGCAACGTGTGGGGGACGGGGATGATCGCCGATCTCCTGCCTGGCTGTGTATAAGCTGTATAGCAACGTGTGGGGGACGGGGATGATCGCCGATCTCCTGCCTGGCTGTGTATAAGCTGTATAGCAACGTGTGGGGGACGGGGGTGATCACCGATTTCCTGCCTGGCTGTGTATATGCTATTTAGCAATGTATGGGGCAGATCGTTGAACGCCGATCGCCAGCCTGTCTCTGCATATATACTATGTAACAATGTATAGAGGTGTGCAGTAATCGTCGATCTCCTGCCTGGCTGTGTATATGCTGTATAGCAATCACCGATCTCCTGCCTGTGTGTATATAAGTACCAATATATGGAAGTAAGCAGCGATCGCCGATCTCCAGCCTGTCTCAGCGATGTGTGCAGGTGATAGAATGTAATGAGTGGGCGGGGCCGATGTGAAGCTCTCTAGGTGAAGTGTGTGTTTTGAGGATTTTAAATCTCAACGGCTGTGCCAGTTTGCATTGTTGTTGCTGGTTGGCAAGTAGCTGTCACAGAGCCTAGTACACAGCAGGGATGGCCAGAGCCCAGACAGGTGCCCCCTTAGATGTGAGGGTGGTGGGTGATCCTGGGAGAATGGATCCATTGATGGTGCTCTGTCTCTATTCCCTGGTGTGGGAGGACACAGGGATTTGTATGAAGTCCAGCAATCCATATCTACACAAGGCAGCCTTGTATTATCCTTCACAAGTCTGTTTCCTTCTGTTTGTGGGACCAATGTGGCTATAATGTCCCCCACAATCAGCAATCACACTAGACACAGGAACTTTAAATGCCCCAGGCCATCCTATGGTCAGGACCCAGCTGTATTGTGCTGAATCTGGTTCATGCATGTAAGAACGGCTCCACTTAAAGTGATTTCAGTTGTGGGCGGCATGGGCTGAGCCAGTGTTTCTCACCTCCAGGTGCCCCAACAGGTCATGTTTTCAGGATTTCCCTCAGATGAAAAGGCTGTGGTGATTACTAATGGCAGTGAAACTGATCAAATCACCTGTGCAAAATAATGGCAATCCTGAAAACCTGACCTGTTGGGGCGCCTTGAGGACTGGAGCTGAGAAACACGTAGCCATCAGCTGGCCTAATAAATCTGTGGGAGATTTCACTTGCATTGATCCTGGCCTGATTCCCAGCTACATTGGAACCTCTATCTTGTGGGTCAGCAGCCAAATTCTCCTTCTAAAATAAAGTCAAAATTCAGCAAGACGTTTATAAACCAGTTAGTATGCTGGTACTTGGTGTGCAGAACAGGGGACCCAAGCATAGCGCCGCATGATAACCCGATGGTAAGTATTGTCAGACAGGTGCTCTTTAAAGTGGAACTTCACTCTTCCAATCAAATTGGATTATTTTTTATTCCTCACGCACCCTTAGTGAATTGATTGGAAAGTATATCCTATTTAATTGCAACTTTATTATTTTTTTTTTTTTACATTTCTTCAGTTACTCCCTAGTTTCTTGCCTAGGCAAATTATGTCATACATCCCAGGAGTCTTCAGGACTCAGGGGAGGAGGGGTATTTTCAGCTAAGAACACTCTCCATGCATGCTTGAGCTAAGGGCAGATGGATTCCAGGAAGTAAACGCTACAT
Source organism: Rana kukunoris (assembly GCA_029574335.1). Classification (NCBI taxonomy): domain Eukaryota; kingdom Metazoa; phylum Chordata; class Amphibia; order Anura; family Ranidae; genus Rana; species Rana kukunoris. Next base: position 272,870,689 of record CM056051.1, on the reverse strand, counting down.
CAGGGGTCTTCAAACTATGGCCCTCCTGTTGTTCAGGAACTACAATTCCCATCATACCTGGTCATGTCTGTGAATTTCAGAGTTTTACAATGCCTCATGGGACGTGTAGTTCCACAACAGCTGGATGGCCGTAGTTTGAAAATCCCTTCTTTATATTAATAATTTTCCCTACTCAATATGGCAACGGCCAGAAATGCTAGAGGGTTGTGATCAATAAAAAAAAAAAAAGAATGGAGACAAGGAATGGATGGGGGAGTTTGATTTGTGGTGCTCTGATACCATTAAGATCCGCTATAAGTTAAACCTTTGATGAATATTGTAAGACAGGAAGTCTTTATGTTAACTTTCTGATGGGCAGAGTAAGACAGGCTCTCTTTAAGTTGACTCTATTCTTAATATACAAGATTTATATAGAATCTTTAAGTATATAAAGTCTTTATGTTGGCCCTATGTTGAATATTGTAGGAGGGGTGCTCTTTAAGTTGACCCTGTGGTGAAGAGTGTATGACGGGCAGTCTTAAAGTTAACCCTCTTATGGGTAGTTTAAGACAGGTGGTCTTTAAGTTAAGCCTATGACAAATAGAGTACAACAGGTGCTCCTTAATTTGATTAATGTATGTTGGTCATACACTCTACGAAAAAATCGGCAGAAAATTTCCAAACTTGTCCTTCATTTTTCGGCTCAAAACGATTATGTGCCCATTAACTGTTCGAAAAACGAACAAACTGTCTGAACGACCGAATTTGGGCCGATTTTTTTTGTATATTGTATGGCCAGCATTAGTCTTTTGGTTAGCCCTGTAATGAGTAGTGTAAGACAGGTACTCTTTATATTAACCCTCTGAGTAGTGTAAGACAAGTACTCTTTAGAGGGTTACCTTAAAGCGGAGTTCCACCCAAAAATGGAACTTCCGCTTATCCCACTCCTCACCCCCATACATGCCACATTTGGCATGTAATTTTTTTTTTGGGGGGGGGGGGAGTGGGGGCTTCAGTAGGAGTGGGGCTTCCTGTCCCACTTCCTCCTTCCGCGAGGGACTGGTAAGGCGATTAGGCATAATCGCCGTATTGCAGCCCCTCCCTGTAGGCGATCATCTAGGACACTGACAGGTCCTAGACGATCGCCTGTCCAATCAGCGGCGAGCCGCGCATGCATGCGCAGTGCGGCTCGTGCATGCGCAGTGGGTGCCCGGCCGTGAAGCCGAAGGCTGTCACGGCCGGGTGCCCACAGTAGAAATGAAGACGCCGGACGGGGAGGGGGGGAGGAGCCCCCCCGGCGCGTCGCTGGAGCAGGTAAGTGATTGTTTATTAAAAGCCAGCAGCTACACTTTTTGTAGCTGCTGACTTTTAATAAACAAAACTTTTGGCTGGAACACCCCTTTAAAGAGTACCTGTCTTACACTACTCATCAAGGTAACCCTCTGATGAGTAGTGTAAAGCCCCATACACACCATCAGATTATCTGCAGATTTTTGTCTTCAGATTTACCAAAACCATGTAGTACAAGGGCCTGCCTGATTGCATACAAATTTAAACTTTTAGGCTGCGTACACACGATCAAATCTATCTGCTGGAAACGGTCGGCCCGATCGTCCCAGCAGACAGATTCAATCGTGTGTACAGGCGAGCCGACGGATTTGGCCAGCCGACAGTGCTTTCAAATCTGTCTGCTGGGAACCCGTCCGCCCGACATGTCTGCTGGTTAGTACACTAACCAGCAGACATGTCTTCTCGCACACGCGCCGAATGGTTTCGACGCATGCGCGGAAGTGTTTTACTTCCTGGTGCGGTGACGTGGCGGCGTCAACGTCACCACCACGTCAGCGCGCCGTCTGCCGGCGGGGATTTTGGTTTGATCATGTGTACATGATCAAACCCAAACGTCCCCAGCAGACAGATTTGTTCAAATCGGTCTGCTCGTGTGTATGGGGCCTTATGGTTTGACCTCATATTATATGGATTTGGTAAATCTGGAGACAAAATCTGATGGTGTGTATGAGGCTTAAGAGGTTGGTTGATCTGGAGGAAGCACCATATCGGAACTACAGTTGGGCAACTGTAATCTTTACTAAATGGCCCGGGGCAGTGAAATAAATACTAGTCTTCACGTTTGGATTCATCCATTGGTTCTGATCTGAGTAATAGTATAGTAAGCTAGTAAAGGTTCCCACATCCACATGTATGCTGGTATTTGAGGGCACATCCCCATGAACGTTATCATCATTTGGTGCTTTCCAGTGGGCAAGAAATCTATTTCAATCCCATTTCTATTAATATACATCCCCACGTCTATACGTAACTCTCTCCCTGAGCTGCAATACTCATTGGATGTATTGAGGTAATGCCATGGATCATCTCCCACTTGGCGGAGTCCTCTCTCGCCTTTCTTGCTCCATAGACTCACATAGGACTCAACACTCGGCAGCCTGTGCTGGAACTTCCACATTGGCTCCTTTGGGTCACCTTTGTTCTTTTTATTCCATCTTCTGTTTGGAATATGTTATTATCCCGTAACTGCACAGCCAGGCTGCCGGTTATATTGTGGTAAGATCTTTCCCGATCGTGGTTGCGATAGCTCGGTGGGTTTCCCCTTGAAATAAAGAAGCCTATAATTCATATAGGCGAATGTGTAAGCAGGGATTAGAAAGATTAGCAGTTTTGCGTAACCAGATCATGGTAGATCGTCATTAACCCTTTCTTCTACTAAAGTCTAGGGTCACGTTGTTCAGGGTTAAATGCTTTCTTGAGCTGTTGTTTTTTTTTTTTTGTGGGAGTTCTGAGTGTTCCAATTCTATTGAACCTATAATGGACTGAAAATGGGATACAGGAAAAGCTGTGTATCAGTTACAGGATCATTTATAAGAGTGATAAATAGTTGTATTTATTTATTATTAAAGATTTGTTAGTTAGGCTGTCCTTAGTTACTGATTCACCCTTCTTTATTTTGTACATGAAGGTGGTAGACTTCTGCAGTAGCTAGCTATTATTCCTCAGCAGTGATTAGCCATGTGCCCATATAACTTGAGAGGGGACAGATGCCACGAGGACGCGGCTGCCATTGTCCCACACTTGCTGCACACATGCTACAAAGGAACAAAAAACAGCTGAGATGCCAAAATTGAATCGGAGAAATGACATCCAAGCATTGAGCCTGTTCTGGGCAGAATTAGACCCCCGCTAATCACTTGTCTGTTTAACCCTCTCCATCACCACTTGAAGATCATGCCTTTTCTGGCACTTTTTGTTTACATGCAACAATCAGGATTTTTTTCCTAGAAAATTTATTAGAATCCCTAAACATTTTTTATATATATATATATATATCATCTCTCTATGTGTGTGTGAGAGAGAGATTTAGATAGATGGATCGATCGATCATTTTAAAACCAGTGCCCTAGAGCAGGGGTCTCCAAACGGTGGCCCGAGGGCCAGATGTGGCCCTTTGGTAGCCTTTATCCGGCCCTTGAGCACTATTCCTCCCAATGACACCAACAAGGAGGCACTATTTCTTCCACCGATACCAATGATGGGATACTATTCCTCCTACTAAGAGGGGCACTACTCCTTCTATTGACCACCAACTCTGAGGCCATATTTATTTTTACTGATGCCGGGCCTGGGACATTTCTACCCCCGCTGGCCGCAATCCAGCCCTCCTAAAATCTGAAGGACAATAAACTGGCCCTTTGTTTGAAAAGATTGGAGACCCCTGCCCTAGAGAATAAATTGGTGGGTGGTGCAACTTTATTTACATTCTTATTATCATTTATGTCACATAGTATTTGTGCAGCTGTCTTTCAAACGCATTTTGTTTTTTATTGCACAATATACCACCCAACTATTTTGGTCAAATGTCAAAGATGATGTTACACCAAGTAAATAGATACCAAACATGTCACACACACATTAAAATTGCGCTTGCCGCGCAACAGCAGCAAACGACATAAGATTTACTATCCATAGGCATTGCTTTAAAAGCCTTCACAGGTTACCACTTTAGATATACACAGGAGGTCTGCTGCTAAAATGACTCTGGACATTCACAGTGATGCCTCACGTGTGGGATGATAGCAGTTTGCGTGCATGTGGACTGACACGTGCATTCGCCTTTTGCTCGTGAGGACAGGGGCACTTTAATTTTATTTATTTACACTGTCGTTTTTACATAATAAAAAAAAAAAATCATTTTTTAATCAGTTCTATTGCTGTTGAAAACATTATTATTATACAGGATCTACGTAAACATCCCTTGTGACAGCAATAGACCTATGACAGGTACTGTTTATGGAGAGATCTGGGGTCTATTAGTCCCCAGATCCCTTCTCTGCCCTTAAAAGCAATTGATTACACCAAGATCTGGGTGATCAAATGCTGTTCGTTTTTAAAAATGGTGCTGTGTACATCCAGGGAAAAAGGAAGTGATATTTTTTTTTTATGCTTATCGCTCCCGGTTTCCTATATCATAGAGGGGAACAGAGTGGTTCCGGTCTCTGTTTGCCTCTATGATCAGCTGGCTGGTAAATTGGGTGTTCCGGTTGGATGGACAGCCTGAAAAAGCCGTGGAAGGTGGGGGGGGGGGGGGCACATCTCCTCGCTGCTTGTAAAAGCTATCCAGCAGCTAGTTAGCCCATAAGATTGCTTTTTACAAGGGGAGATCGTTGGCTCAGTACTTTGTAAACCATGGGTGCTCAACCTGTGGCTCTCCAGCTGTTGCAGGACCACAAGTCCCATGAGGCATTGCAAGGCTGATAATTACAAGCATGACTCCCAAAGGCAGAAATGAAAAAGAAAAGAAAGGAGGGCGCACCGACCTTGTGCATTACCACTTAAAAGTTTTAATAAACATGAAATAAAAAGCAATGGTCCTACTTACAAACATTCAGAAGTAAGCGCATTTAAAAACAGCTAAAACTGGACCTCACGGCACCTGCCAGTCCGACCCTTGACACCAATATGGCTGACGCGTTTCTGGGGCGTACCCCCTTCTCAAAGCCTAGGTGGTCTGTGATCTATGCCTTTGTACCATACTGATACACCCAGTTTGGCGATACACCAGAGCGCAGGAGGATTTTTTGTCCCAAAGGCAGAGGCATGATGGGACGTGTAGTTCCGAAACAGCTGGAGGCCACAGGTTGAGCACCCATGGTGTAAACGGTACTGGAATGATGCCTGCAGCTACAGGTATCCTGGTATAACCACTGAAGAATAAACGACGTACCGCTACGACGCTGTTCATCAGCTCAACCCTACCATGGGCTAATGAAGATCGCCTTATTTATGGGACTGCGTCTTCGTTTCATACCACCCAATTCAATCCTCCATTGATCATTATTATAGTTGTAGAATGTTTTGTATGCACACTTTTTAAATTGTATCCGTTGATTTTGTACACAGTTAAAAAAACGATTTGTATATGTTCTCTTTTTCTTTTATTTTTTTTTATCCTTGCTTAGATATAAAAGACCTGTAAACATCCTAGTTGCTTCATCTGTAAAGTGTCTGTTGATATGTTGCTTGTTAAAATGTCAAGATTGCATACAGACCAGAACTAACCGGCAATTTATATAAAGTATGTGTTTTCACATGTGGGCTGTTTATGTTGGTAGATCCAAGCTGCTCGTGTATTTTTGTTACAAAAATGTGTATTTCTGCATGAAAGAATCAGACATTTTTCTTTGAAAAGCTAAAAGCAGACGGACAATGAAGGGCCCCCGGCAGATGGTTTGTGTGTCAGGAAATTGTGAGCTTGTCAGCTGGCCTTCCAGATAAATCTTAGACTGTGCCCCTGCCATTGAAAGCCCTCGTGCCTTAACTCCGATCATTTCATGGATTCGGAATACATTTAAAGGTCTCTGGCAGGTAGATGTTTGTTAAACTTACCTGAACTTTTTCATGAGAAAACTATTTCCAAGTATGCACATTGGAGGTTCATGTGTTTACAAAGGATATTTAATCTGGGACATTATTGAAACACGATTGCTACAAAGTTACCTTTTTAGGAAGTTTCCTTTTTTTTTTTTTACTTCACCAATCCATAAGTCCGGATCCACACTAGTGCGGTGCAAATTTCATATCTCTTATCTCTGCAGAGAGATAAGAGAACTGTTCAGCAGATCATGTCTGTTTTAGCTGCGAATTTGGAGACCTTGGAGAGGGGAGCGGGAGGTGGAAGTGTATTGAGGTGAATGAAAGAAATCCTGAAGAGAAATGAACACATCTGTGAATCAGATGTGTGCCCATAGAAGATAATGGGCCTGAATTTGCACCTGAGCCGCACCGCAATGCCTAGAAAACACACACGTTTTTTCGGCAATGCACAGTGCGAATGCATCGCACATATGTGAACCAGCCTCATTGAAATCAATGTGTTTTATAATATTATGCAAATTTGATGCAGTTTAAGCCGCAACAAATTCGCATAGGTGTGAACCCGGCCTAAAACTCATGCTTTGCATAAATTTGAATAAAAAAATGACCAGCTTAGACCACATGGTCTCTTGCTACCATTCTTTACTGCAGAGCGTGTATTGTTTTCAATCAGCAGCGAGGAGAAGAAAGAAAAAATCAATAAAGCTGGCTCCATGTATATAGAGGATTATAGATTATACAAGGTTTTTAATACATTAACACAAAGTGGAAGTCTGTTTACATTGTATGTCTTTCACATCTAAGAAACCTTACAAAGACTTCCATTCTCCTTTCTGTAAAAGTCATAAGGTATTATTTCTACGATAAAGGCTGCTGTTTCTCTTAAAGAAGGCCTCTTAGCCAGAAAAAAATCTAACCACCTGGTCCAAAAAACTGCACTTCAAAAATAAGACAGCCATTTTCAGGAAAATTGCATTGTTGTTTGCTGTATTTCTGTCTGTGAGCTCCACCCCATATGAAGCCCAATTTGTGGGCAGTGTTTTTCAGGAAAGCCAAGTAGCTACTGACCCCCTCTGTCCACCCAAAGCCACTCTCATTCACTCATGCCCTATTGTCTATTATCTCTTGCAGTTTTTTTTCCCCCAGCACTTCTATACAAACATCTCTTCTCCTGCAGTCAGTTCTCTTCTCCTTATTCCGGCTGCTTCTCATCCTTCTGCTGTCAGTCTTTCCTGGCAAGACTGGGGTGTAGGCATGGCATGTGTTGTGCTCTTTAAAGAATGTCTTTATTTTATTTCAAGTACTTGTATATCGCTGTCATATGCCCTGCCCTCAAGGAGCTTACAATCTAAGATCCCAGACTCGCATTCATACATACTTACTAGGGCACCAAGTTAGACAGGAGCCAATTACCCTATCAGCATGTCTTTGGAGTGTGGGAAGAAAACTGGAATACCCAAAGGAAACCCACGCAGGCACAGAGAGAACCTGCAAACTCCAGGCAGATAGTGTTGTGGTTGGAATTTGAACCAATGCCCCTAGTGCCACTAGGTGGCAGTGCTAAGCACCTGCAAACTCCATGCAGGTATGTCCATGGAAGAATATACCTATTTTACCACTTCAGCACCACTTCAGCACCGGCTCACGACAATATATGTTGGCACTTTGAAGAGGAATATCGTTGTTATGGCAGCAGCTAGCCGCCATAACCCCGGTATCTTTTTATTCAGTGAGTGGTCCGGGTTCAGATAAAAGTGGTCTCTGCAGCAGATTTGCCACAAGATCACTTTTATCGGTGGTGGGAGAGGACCCCCCTCCCTCCACTTTCCAGTGCCCTCTTCTGATTATGCGGAGGAGGCGATTGGTCCTGTCCCCTCTGTGGAATGGGGCCAAGAGTGGGGAAGATGGCCCCACCTGGCTCTATACCATTGCAGGAAGGAAGCAACGTCAAAACGTCACTTCACCCATAGTTTTTAAAGGGACATTTTTAAATTTATTTAGATTTTTTTTTTTTTTCAATTACTTTTATTTATTTTTTATTGTGTTTTAATGTAAATGAGATCTGAGGACTTTTTGACCCCAGATCTTATATTTTTTTTCAGCTTTTTTCTATTACAAGGGATGTTTACATTCCTTGTAATAGGGATAAAAGTGACAATTTCTTTAAAAATTATTTTAAAGCTCCCACCAAGCTTGCGTGCAGAAGCAAACGCATATGTGATTAGCGCCTGCATTTGAAAACGGTGTTCATTCCACACATGTGAGGTATCACTGCGATCGTTAGAGCAAGAGCAATAATTCTAGCCCTAGACCTCCTCTGTTACTCAAAACATGCAACCTGTAGAATTTGTTTAAGCAATGCCTATGGGGATTTTTAAGCGTAAAAGTTTGTCGCTAACTTTACTGTTGTCTTATTTTTTTTTCTATTCAAAAATCTGTATCGCAACAACCACAATTTTATTCTCTAGGGTGTTAGGAAAAAAAACAATATATAATGTTTGGGGGTTCTAAGTAATTTTCTAGCAAAAAAAAAAAAGGTTTTAATTTGAAAACACCAAATCTCAGAAAGAGGCTCAGTCCTTAAGTGGTTAATTATTACAGGTCACTCCTTGCAGTAGTAGTGACACCCCTGTCACTCAGAACTATTTCTGGCCAAATATTAAACAAATGTTTCAGCCTAAATGTTATTCAGAAATGTTAAAATTTAACTGCCTAAACATAAAATGATTTAAAGAAAAAACAAACAAAAAAAAGATTTAGTGGTATCGGTAATTTTGATAGTTTTTTTTTTTTTTTAGGTTTGGCCACTTTGCCCTTTTCAGTTGCTTTTGTAGTACTCATGTGGGTTGCCCAGCTGCTTGCAATCTATTTGTGGCATTCTCATGTATTCAAAGCTGGTTTTATAGAGTAGAAGATTTAAAAATGCCATGTGTCCAGCATTCTTGGAGTCATTTACTTGGGCTTTTCATGTCTGCATAACAGGACAGTGTTTACATGTTGGCTTCCCTTTCAGGATTTTATGATCTGCCACACGCTTCTGCCAAGAGACATTCATTAAGTTAATCTGTGCCCTGAAAGTCTTTGCCTTGTGCATGGTATAATGTTTATGAATATGCAAAAATGGTGATGATGAATGAAGGTGGGAAATAAAAGGATACATAGCATGGCCTTTGCTCACTGTGAACTGCTATGGCATAGACAGAGCCACTTGTTTTACACCAGCCCAGAGTTTTAGCTTTAATTCCCCACTCTGGGTTGCTGGAAATGTACCCATTTTTTTCTAATAGCACTGCCTCTGAGATTTTCATTGTAGCGCCTGCATGGTATAGTTGGTTTGTACATTCACTCACAGAACCTTGGTTTGGCCCCTTTTTCTACTCACTGGCTGTGATTGACAGCAGCAGGAGCTAATGGCTAAGCCAATGAGTGAGATTTCATGGAGAGCTGAGGCTCTCATGCACATCGCTGGATCGCGATGAGGCTCAGGTAAGTATTGGGGGGGGAGCTGCACAGAAAACCGTTTTGTTTTTTTACCTTGATGCTAGAGCTGCATGATTAATCATGAAAAATTCCTTCCCGATCTTCAAAACAGCATGTCACAATCTTTCTAATAAGTGCAGAGAATTCTCACAGCTGGAAAAACAAAATCCAGGCAGCCTGCCAAGTTTTAATACAACAATAAGTAGAAACAAAGTATCTTTTTGTTCTTTTATCAAAGGAAAGAACCATTTTAAGACCAAACCTTTTCTGACATTTGTTGCTTACAAGTAAAAAAATCTGTATTTTCTGCTAGAAAATTATTTGGAACACCCAAAAATTGTGTGTGTGTGTATATGTGTGTGTATGTGTGTGTGTGTGTGTGTGTGTATGTGTGTGTATATGTGTGTATATATATATATATATATATATATATATATATATATATATATATATATATATATGTATATGTATATGTGTGTGTGTGTGTGTGTATGTGTATATATTATACATATATATATAAATGTTTATTTAGCAGAGACTCTAGAGGAAAAAAATGGTAGTTGTTGCAATATTTTATGTCACACCGTATTTGTACAGCGGTTTTTCAAACACAATAAAAAAAAAAAAAAAGGCAAAGTTAGCCCAATTTTTTTTGTATAATGTGAAAGATGTTGCACCATGAGAATCGTGATCTTTCTATGCAAATAAATCATGATTCTCCTTTTAGCCAGATTAGTGCAGCTCTACTCCCATGCATAGAATGCATGAAGGTAAAAAACCATAAGCCTCTACAACCACTTTTAACGTTTAATTTACGCCTGGTTAAGAATATGTAAATATTTGAATGGTTATCTCTAAAGGTTGGTTGCAATTCTAGTCACCCAAAATGGCGAACACATGATGTTTTTGCAGTGCAGTAGCAGGTGTATTAGGAAGGCTGCTTACTTTTTGGTGTTTAGGCTATTTTATGGCATTCCCTTTTTAATATTACACTGGCTTAATTTTGGAGCATTTCATTCGAGGTTTTGAATTTGAGACAAATCTCTGACCTGGTGGTAAATACATTGGCTCTGGCTACCAAAATCGGCGAAAAAAGGCCTAGTTGGTTGGTATGGACAACTGCTCCATGTTGGTTTCATTGCATGCAAATCAATCTTGTTTGTAAGTAAGGTACTTATTTTTTATTTTTTTTTTGAGTAAACCTCTGCTTTAATATGTAATAATACATAAATAATAATTACCCCTAACCTAAACAATATTAAATTGTTAATAATAATAAACGCCCAAATCTGAGCAAAAAAAATATTATTAATAATACTAATATTTAATTTTAGTTATTTTATGTTAGGGTGTTTTTATTTATCATTATTATTTAGTTTTTTTAAGGGTTAAATATTATTACTTTAGTATTCATTTGATTTAATGTATTATTTTTATTTATTTGTGTATTTATTTTACATTTTATTTATTCAATTATTGGTAGTATTAACACCCTAACAAACAAACAAAAAAAATAACCCTAATTCTAACCTAACCTTAACTCCAATAATAATAGAAACTAATAGAAAAGGTGATATACCTAGCAACAAATGATGCAACAGATGATAGTTTTCTGTATTGACTAATAAAAAAAAGCTGCAAAAAAAAATGCTCAAAGATGCTACACTCAGGTGTGAGTGCAGCCTTAGGCCGCGTACACACGATCGAACATGTCGGCTGAAACTGGTCCGCGGACCAGTTTCAGCGGACATGTTCGGTCATGTGTATGGCCTATCGGACCGTTTTCCATCAGACAAAAATTTCCAAACATGCTTGAAAACATGTCCGCTGGAAACCTGTCCGTCGGACAGGTTCGATGGTTAGTACACAAAATCATCGGACCGAAATCCCCCGCATACGCAGAATCAAGTCGACGCATGCTTGGAAGCATTGAACTTTTTTCATCACGTCGTTGTGTTCTACGTCACCGCGTTCTGGTCCGAGGGGATTTTTGTCCGATGGGGTGTACGCACATCAGACCAACAGACAATTTAGCCTTGTCCGATGAAAACGGTCTGTCAGACATGTTTCCTCGGACATGTCTGATCGTGTGTACAGGGCCTCAGGGTTCAAACGTTCAGTTCTTAATGCAAGAAGAAAGAATCTGTGAACCTTATTCCTCCAAACCATAATCCAGTTCAGGCCCTACCAATTTCATCGGGCATGCCCGTCTGTTTTTGGTTGTCCTACCAGTCTAGACTGCACTTGCTGTGGTAGTGTAGATGGATAAGGATCTGAATTCCTTCGAATATCCAGGCTAAGGATGAGAAGACGTGCAGCATCCTGTGCTAAAAGTATCCAATTTAAAAATACTAAAGGCTTTGGTCAAGAATGCATTTGACTGATGAGACTATTTGCGAATGAATTATGAAAATTGAAGAGGACTGTAGCCTGGAACCAGCGAGCATGATCTGTCATTCTACAACCTTTATTGTAAAGGTAAATCTGGTCGCTCTGCGAAACGGCTTTACTTTTTTACTTTCCTTCCACCGCTCATATGAAAGATGCATCAAATATTTTCTCTAGTTGAAGCGCTGAACATACTCTGTGTTTTTTAGAATAAAGAATGATGGAGCAGTTCCCTCTAAGAATGATTTGGGTTTATGTAGTCTGGGATTCCTCTGTTCGTCGTTGTGCAAAACCTTCTATAAAAATGGAGAAGTGTACATGCCATGAAAATTCTTCTAGTTCTTTCAAGTGTGTTTGTGATTTATGTGTGTGAATTCTGAAGATAATCTGACCTAACCCCAAAAGGCTTTGGTCTCAATCTTCTTCCTCTTGTCCTGTTCCACATCTCCTACATACAGATGTGTTCTTTTATGATGTACAGTCAACCCCCCAATGTTAATTTTTCCTAAGGTTTATAAACTTTTTCCCGATCCTTTAAACTATATATGTAGTAAAGGAAGATCCTGCCCACTGTTTTTCCCTTGAAAATTCCCTCGTGAAAATGTTACTGGAATAGTATATAAACGTATTCTTGTTAAAGCAACCCTTTGCTTTGCCAGGGTTTACAGAAATTGCTGCCAGCTATGAAATAATTCAGTTTATAAATAATTCACTGGTTTATAATCCGTGGAGAAAAGCTTGCTTTAGCTTGCCCCTTGGGCCAGCCATAGATGGTTTGAATCACGGCCGGTTCAGCAGGAACTGGCTGATTCGAACCATGTATAGTCAGGCTGAATGTACCAAGTTGATCGCTCAGGGCACAACCAGCCTGCTGGTATAGCTGTTAGCAATAGTCACTGTGTTTGGGGATGGGGGAACCCCCCACCGGGTGTTTGGCGGGCCTTAAAACCCAGTTATTCCCCTGCTGGATGCCACCATCTTGCCTGCTGTACAGCATAGGGAAGTTGAAGCAAAACTTTTAGCCACAACCAGCATATCAAAAATTACCTCTACCTTTCCTGCACTCTGTATACTTCGAGAGTGATTACAGATATAGAAAAGGACAAAAAGTCAACCTTTGCATATCAAGAGCAGCCTCCGCATAGGTTGCACATTATGATAAATTTATTGGATTATAAAGGTGCCACTAGGTTTACATTTCCTAGGAAATTCAAATTTCACCTTTTCCCAATTTTACAGACCAGTTTAGTCAGACATAAATTGTGTTCAAATTATGGAAGAACAGGGTTTGAAAGATCTGACCATTCTAACAGCTCAAAATGTCTGCAAACATTGAACCAGAGGCGGAGGCGCTTTGCACTTCTCCACACATTAAGGACCTTTGTGTGGGCTGGTTGGAGGTAAGGATAGCCCTGTACACTGATGAGATATTGTTCCTGAATGATGCAGGGCCTTCCCTACAAGGAGCATTGCATGTATTAAATGTCTATTCCACCCTCACAGGGTTTAAAGTTAACTGGACCAAGTCCTCACTATTCCCCCATTGATCACGAGAGCCAGGCCTCCACTCCAGTTGGTAGACCACTTTAAATACCTTGGAATGTGGGCTTATTGGCAGGTCTCAGAGTATATCTCCTTTAAACCTAACCCCTGATTATACATGATATTGGCGTCAGTTAAATGCGTGGGAATCTCTTTCACTCCCTATTGGGGCGGGTCAATTTACTGAAAATTAAAAAGCTACCCAAATTAATGTACTTCTTCCACTCTCCTGGATCTCTAAATCTTTTTTTACCCGCCTGAATCAAATTTCTCTACTTTAAGGGGGACTCACCCTCCAAGATACAAATTATCTACACTTATAAGACCTCCCAGACTCCCATAAATATTTTATGGCTACTCAGTTGGTTACTTTCGCCTGGTGGCTCTCCCCATACCCGACCAACTGATCTACTATGCTGAAGATGGCCATTGTTGGATCCCTAGAAGCTCTGCAAGCTCTTGTATTTTGTGGCCCCGAGGCTCTGTATTTTCTAACTCCCATCTATGTCCACAACTATCAGAGCCTGGAGTGTCGGATTGGCTAGTGAAAAATACCCTGAAACCGCAGTGTCATCCAATGCACATCTCTGGAAGAACCCCTCCCTACCTTACTTCTTTATGCTACTAGAACCGGTTGTGTGGACTGTGAAGGGTTAAAATTCTGAGCAAGACTGGCTCCAAATTCAATTCCCTATACAGGACTAAATACACAATTAATTGTATTTATTATAAATATTAGGTTTTAGCACCTGGTGGTGCCGGGCTGCCGGCTACACAGTCGCACCATTGCCATCCCGGTGTTGCTCCAGCTAACAGTATTTTTACCATGTGTTTTGAAGCTATGTCCCCCTGCGTGGGTAACACAAGTTTATTCACTGTATTGTTTCAGGGTTTTTGACGTACTTGTTTTGTACATGAAAACCTTAATTTAAAAAAATAATAATGTTGCAAACACAACAAAAGCATTTCTAATGCCTGTATTATCAGCATCAGACAGTCCTGGTGACCTTTCTCAAAGAGGAGAGAGACCAGAGGGGTATGAAAACTTTAGGATTGATTTACTAAAACTGGAGAGTTCAAAATCTGGTACAGCTCTGCATAGAAACCAGGTACCGGCTTCCAGGTTTTATTATCAAAGCGTAATTGAACAAACTCAAGTTAGGAGCTGATTGGCTACCATGCACTGCTGCAATAGATTTTGTACTCTCCAGTTTTAGTAAATCCACCTTCATAGCCTTGATAATATTACTCCTGTATTATTCTGTGATCCTGGTGATCTTGTGGTTAGTGTGCAAAACAGTAGAGAGATTTTTCTAATTGCTTCATATATGTGATTGTAATGCAACCATATTCATCTTTTCATAAAAATATATGATGGCAAAATAGGTGGGTATTTGCGACTATGCCAAAGGATTTGCATAACGTAGCTAGTGAAGTCTACCTGAAGAAGTGTCTCTTGTCTTCTTGGATAGGTTTGTGTTGACTGTTGGAAGAGTAATTTAATACTTCATGTTAGGCTGCGTACACACAATCAAATCTATCTGCTGGAAACCGTCTGACAGACCGTTTCAGCAGACAGATTCGATCGTGTGTACGGGCGGACAGACAGATTTTTTCAGCAGACGGATTTTAAAGCATGCTTTAAAATCTGTCTGCTGGGAATCCGTCCGTCCGATATGTCTGCTGGTTAGTACACTAACCAGCAGACATATTTGTACGCACATGCGTCGAATGTATTCGACGCATGCGCGGAAGTGTTTTACTTCCTGGTGCGGTGACGTGGCGGCGTCAACGTCATCGCCACGTCACCGTGCTGTCTGCCGGCGGGGATTTTGGTTTGGTTTGAACCAAAACAGCCCAGCAGACAAATCTGATCAAATCGGTCTGTCAGACCGATTTGAACAGATTTATTTGGTTGTGTGTGCGCGGCCTAAGAGATTCTGGTGCTGGCCACATGCATTAGATCTTCATAATATCATTACTAAGCACCTGATATAGGCAGAGTTGTGCTCCTGCCTACTTTGGTGACTTGCCTTTTTATATAGTTTTCAAAGAAAAACATGTTTTAGAGCTTACCTTATTTTTTTGTTTCGCTGTTATACAGTATTGATCATGCAATGTTGGTTTATAGGGCAATAATTATTTTAATCTATTGTTGTTTTGAACATGCAAAGGTAGTCATATAAGCCAGTCTTTCTTAACCTGTTTATCCTAGGGGAACCCTTAAAATCACTTTCTGTTCCAAGGAAATCCCTGCTAAAATATTTAGTGTTGGTGGGAAAAAATGCACCTGGTAATCAGGATGAAAAATGCCCCCTTACAGACTGATAAAGATTATTGGTATTATACTACGTGGCAGTGGCCCCAGAACCTTATAAGCTAGTATTATAAAAACTGCCCTTGATATTTTTTTGATATATTCTTTATAATGCATGTATAATATTGTGCTTCAAAGAGGACCCTGGTATTCGGGGCACCCATAAATGGGACAACTAAAAAGCCTAGAGGAATTAAAAAAAAAAAAATGTTATGATCTTTTTAACTTCATAAAATTTAACTTTTTAAATACTGCACACTAAAAACCTGATGGGAAGGGGAATAAATGGCACCGTTCTGCATCAAATCAATATACCTGTGCAGTAAACAAGCAAGGATCAGACCATGTATGCCTTCCTTAAGGACGCAATAAGGATCAATTTATAGCCAATGTTTGAAAGTGCTCATTACTGCACACTCATTTCCCAGCTTGTTGGTACATCTGTTGTGTAACAGATTGGATCCCAATTTCTCACAGGAAAAAAAATAAAGTTTAGCCATTTGTGGGCTGATTTGCTTATCTGCAGTGTGGCAGACTCAAGGATGGGAAGATATTTCAAATAAGGGGAAGATATTCCACCAGTCGATTTCTCAAAAAAAGAAAAGAAAAGCTGGCTTCATCAGATTTCACCAGCATCTTCTAAACAAATCTAATTATTTATTTATTTTTTTTATAAAAAAAATTATCATATACTGTATGTACTAAAAACCTTTTATTTCAATAAAAAAGCATTGTCTGGGATTTTTTTTTAATATTTTTAAATATATATATATATATATATATATATATATATATATATATATATATATATATATATATATATATATATATATATATATATATATATATATATATATATATATATATATATATATATATAGTATATATATATATATATATATATATATATATATATATATATATATATATATATATATATATATATATATAGTTATATATATATATATATATATATATATATATATATATATATATATATAGTTATATATATATATATATATATAGTTATATTTTTTTTTATGTGTGGCGCCATTTTGTTAGTCCAACATTTTAAGAACTTCTTGAGCATAAATAAAAAAATAAATGGTGTAGTTGTTTTCTTGGCTATCCATTTACACAAAACCACCTCTCTAAATTGTTTATTCACATTTTGTCAGACAATCTGGGTCATGTATTTTGCCTATTTTATGAAGCCATGTTTTAATTTACTGTGTGCCAATGTGGAATTTTGAACCCACTAAATACCCACTATGAATAGGATATTCATAGCCATATACTCTGTAATGTGGTCAATCTTCATTGTATATCTGGAATAGTTTTTACCTGAATAATTGGTTAGGGAATTTTATAATTATTTGCTCTCAGATGAAGCTTATATTAACTGGAATGAATGACCATGGTGTATAGGGCGTGCCAGGCTATTTCATAAACAGAACACCTATTTGTTAACGCTTGGGAGTTCTTTTAAATGCTTTTGTTTTTCTAATGTGTCAATGAGAATGTTAAAGCTCGCCTACACCCACATTTAAGCACAAATAATAAAACCTTAATTGAACGGACAATTACGCATTATTTACTTTGAGTTTTGAAACAGACATGTACTAGCTACAGCTTGTCTATGATGTATCCAATCATTCATTGATATCAACATTTTCTTGACTCGATCTGACATCATGGGAAGTCAGAAATTTAAAAAAAAAAAAAGCTTTGAACATTATAGGTACAGCCTTTTTCGAAAGACATTGCTTTTTTTTTTTAAGAAGTGAGGGATAATTTGGCCACCAGTTCACAAAAAGGATATCGGGAAACTGGAGACAGTGCAGAGAAGGGCAATCAAACTGATGAGGCATGAAGGAGCTCAGCTATTAGGAAAGATTAGAGGAACTAGATTTATTCTCTTGAGAAGAGGAGATGGGGGGGGGGGGGGGTGTGTTTGATCAACATGTACAAATACATTAGGGGTCCATGTAGTGAACTTGGTGGTGTTCAATTTAACCACTTCAGCCCCAGAAGGATTTACCCCTTTAATGACCAGGCCATTTCTGTCATACAGCACTGTTACGTGTTACGTTGTATGTCCTTTTTTTTTTTTTTTTTTTTTTCACACAAATAGCGCTATAAGCAAAAAAGACCACCAATTTTGAAGAAAAACCATTTTTTATTTTCTGCTATAATGTATATATAAAAAAAAAACTAATGTATTCATCAGTTTAGGCCAATATGTATTCTTCTACATATTTTTGGGTAAAAAAAATCCCAATAAGGTTATATTGATTGGCTTGCACAAAAGTTATAGGGCCAGATTCAGGTAGAATTAGATTCCCGCAGAGTATCAGAGATACTCTACGCCGCCGTACTTTACCTGGCTCTACGAGGAATTCAGAGAGATTTTGGCCCATAAGGTACAGCGGCGTAGTGTATTTCTCCCGGCGGAATCAACCTACGCGATTAGGGGGCGTGAGGCATTTAAATTAGGCGCGTTCCCGCGGCGATCGTACTGCGCATCCTCCGTTCAGAAATTTCCCGCCGTGCATTGCGTGAAATCATGTCGTCACGTCATTTTTTTTTTTGAGTAGCGTCGTTTACGGACATTCCTATTCCGGAACGACTTACGCAAAAAAAATAAAAAATTTGAAAGTCGACGCGGGAACGACGGCCATACTTAACATGGGCCGCGTAACGTTAGACCAGCTAATAGCTGGTTTAACTTTACGTAGCGAAAAAATGACGTACGCGATTGCGAACGACGCTCGTAACTTCGTGGATCGCCGGAAAAGCTCATTTGCATACCCCGACGCTGAAAACGACGCAAACTCCACCCAGCGGCCGCAAAAAGATTGCAGCGTAGATCCGAAGGCGTACGAAGACGTAAGCCTGTCAGATCGAAGCCCAAAGCCGCCTTATGGTTTGAGGATTCAAACTAGTGATACGGCGTGCGTAATTTGAAAGTACTCCTGTCTAACACCAGTTAGACAGGCGTAATCGCTCTGTGATCTGGCCCATAGTGTCTACAAAATAGGACATAGATTTATGGCATTGTTATTTTTACTAGTAATGGCGGCGATCAGTGATTTTTAGTGGGACTGCAACATTGTGGTGGACAGATCGGACATCTAACTGACATTTTTGACACTTTTTTGGGGAACTGGTGACATTATTACGGTGATCAGTCCTAAAAATATGCACTGACATTGTACTAATGACACTGGCCAGGAAGGGGTTTACATGTGGGGTGATCTAGGGGTTAGATGTGTTCCCTGTTTGTGTTTTCTAACTGTATGGGGGACTGTGTGATCGAGGAAACGCACGGATCCGATCTGCTTAACAGGAAGACAGATCTCGGTGTCATCCCCTGACAGAACGGAGATCTGCCTTATTTACTTCGGCAGATCCCCATTCTGTCTTTTTGATGAACGATCATGGGCGGACATCGAGTCTGCCGGACCTGCTGATTGGCTCCCCTGCTGGCCAATCAGAGCCCACGGAAGCTAGTGCACGAATCACCGTACTGCTACACCGATTTGGGCAGCCGAGCCACCTTGCCACAGTATATGTGCGGCGGGTGGTCGGAAGAGGTTAAGGTCATCACTCCCTTACGTTTATAGGAAAAAAATATTTAATTACGGAAAGGTTTTTTCAGAGTAAGCTGTGAAAATGTGAAATGAACTCCCTCAAGAGTTGGTTCTGGCCAGCTCAGAAGATTTTTTTTTTTTTTTGTATTTATCTTTAGCAAAAACTGGATTCTTTCCTAAATAATACATAATATACCTAGATACTAACTAACATTTATTGATGAAGTTGATCCAGAAAATATCCGATTGCCTCTTGGGGGGATGAGGAAGGAATTTTTCCCCCTGCTGGAGAAAATTGGATCATGCTTTGCTGGGGGTTTTCTGCCTTTTTCTCCATCAACTGTGGGTATACAATTGTGTTTATGGGATTGTTTGTGGGTGTGTTTTTTTTCTTTTTGTTTTTTTTTTTTCTCCCTTTTTGTATTGGTTGAACTAGATGGACTTTTGTGTCCTTTTTTTATTTTTTTATTTACTTGACAAACTATGTAACAATGTAATAAGCAGTATGATATTCCCAGAAATATTTTTCAGTGCAGATTGTGCTGGTCACTCATCAGCACATTACAGCTTGTATACAGTTTTTTTTCTTCCTATCCAGAAGCCAAGTCTGAAGATTGAAAGACAAAAAATACATAAAAGCCTTTGCCAAGGGACTCATCATAAAATGCCTTTGCTGAAGTATTACTTTGTAAACATCCCCAAGTTAATTAGCAGAAATTCTTTCGTCTTCCCAAGGCGGGAGATGGCATGGATCACTTGACTGCCAAAGAGCAAATCAATTTGAAATGAAGCTGTACATTTAATTGGAAAATATGTTTGGACACCCTGTGGTTATTTGCTAGAAAATAGGCCCGGCTAGTGCATTGAACAACCACTTATGTCTATTAGGCTGTCAGTATTTGCATTATTTTTCTACATGTTGGACTTGCATCGACTTGGCACATGGCTTAGAAGAAAGCCTTATTTTTTTTAATTTTTTTGCTGTACTATTTTGCAACACACACAATGCTACGTAATATACAGAAACAAAAAGACATGCCCCTTTAATTTCTGTACTCCTCACAGAACAATGGCCAGGAGGCAAGATCCAAGTCTCTTTGTGATCGGTTTTATAAGGAAACCATGGTGGTGTTGGTGTAGGGTGCTACACTTAATAAAATTGGCGCCAGAGTTGACCATTCAAGTGTACTAATACATGTTTCTGGAAGCGCAGACACTCTCCAGCCTGCCGTGCCAGAACTAGTTTTGTCTTATCTGGGTGATGAATTAGGAAAGCACTGAGCGAGTCCAGCAGTTCTTTTACACTGGAATTCTAAGAGCGCGTAATGCTCAGTACAATGGATAGAGCTACATTAAGAAGTCAGACGAGTTGCAGCCTGGCTTTCTTTGTAACATTCTGTTTTCTTTTTGTGGCAAGCTTTCAGAAAGTTACTTATTGATAGAGCAAATACAGGACATTTTACGTTTTTGGACAGGCAAGTGGCAGAGTAACCCTTTACTGGGAGTACCAATAGGTAGGTTACACAAAAGTTTGGAGATCCCCTTGTGGGGGAGGGGGGGGGGGGGGTTGGCGGCATTCTTCTCAGTGGAGATAGTGTACAGCAGTCCTAATTTATGTTGGATGGCCTTGTTGGAAAATATGCTCACTTTTCTCTGTTGTCATCGGTAGACACTATAATAGGTGCTTAGTAATTTAATGGGTGCTATGGAGGGCAATGCCTTTATTACAGACTGCCTTTCTTTGACGCGTGGAGTGTTATTCATTTGTAATGCAAGTTCCACTGTAAGGCATTAGTAATTTTGAAGCAATGTACGTTGGTGTAACATATGTCATTTTTAATACCACAGAGGTACTTTGGCAATACAAAGTTGTGAAATTTGCAATTTACAAACCGGACGTTCTATTGAAGTCAATAAAATCCTACCTAGGCTCAAAAAAAAAAAAAGTATATTTTTATAGAACAGCAAATGATGCACAATTGTGCAAAATGGTTTGGAAAACTCATGGTAGCTGTTGCAGGCAAGATGGTGTGGACACAAAACATCCTGAGCCCCTTGCTTTAAAAATTCTACTCGGGATACTAAGAGGGGTGATATCCGGTGGCACTGGCAGACAAACTAAAGGTGCTCAGGCAATGGCAGAAGGAATTTGAGGCAGAAACGGCCTTTAAAGCTGTCCTTGGTCCCCTTTTCTCTGCAGAATTCCAAACCACCAAAAGTATCACTGCCGGAATGTGTGAACTTCTGTCCAAATTTACCATCATATTAAATTTGGAACCAACCTCAAGTGACCAGAGTTTTGCAAGTACTTATAGAAAATAAAACATTTTTATGGTACTTTTTTCTTTATCACGCTAAAAAAATGTATTATTTTTCATATTATTATTATAATTATTTATTATGTAGTAAAGCAGTTAGGAAATTAAAATGCATACATTGGCCCAGATTCATAAAGCAATTACGCCTGTCTAACGCGCCGTATCACTAGTTTGAATCCACAAACCATGATACGGCGGCTTCGGGTTTCGATCCGAGAGGCTTACGTCTTCGTAAGCCTTCGGATCTACGCTGCGATATTTTTGCGGCCGCTGGGAGGAGTTCGCGTCGTTTTCATGCGTCGGGATATGCAAATGTGTTTTTACGGCGATCCACGAAGATACGAGCGGTCTTCGCAATCGCTTACGTCTGTTTTTTTTTACGTACTGTTAGACCAGCTTTTTGCTGGTCTTCTTCTTTTTTTTTTTTTTTTTTTAAAGTGTATTTTTGTGCGTGAACTCGAGAGAGAGGAGCCGGACTGCAGGAGTTGGGAGTAGGCAGACCCTCTTTTGCTGGTCTAACGGTGCGTAGCCCATGTTAAGTATGGCCGTCGTTCCCGCGTCGAATTTAATTTATTTTTTATTTTTGCGTAACTCGTTCGGGAATAGAAATGTTCGTAAACGACGCTACTCAAACAACGAATGACGTAACGACGTGATTTCGCGCAATGCACGGCGGGAAATTTGCGAACGGAGCATGCGCAGTTCGATCGCCGCGGGAACGCGCCTATTTTAAATCCTTCACGCCCCCTACTCGTCTAGATGGATTGCGACGGGAGAAATACACTACGCCGCCGTCGTTTACTGGACAAAATCTACCTGGATTCCACGTAGAGCCAGGTAAAAAACGGCGGCATAGTGTATTTCTGATACGCTACGAGAATCCAATTCTCTCTGAATCTGGGCCATTGTGATTCTAGTGTTGCCCCAATAAAAAAAGCAAACCTTTTTCTAGGTTGGTAGTTAGCATTGGTTAAAACATTTTTTGTTGCTCTACGTGACTCGTGCTACTAATGCGACAATCTGAAATATTCTAAATTGCATGCCTTCACTGTTTTACAGATATGTGAATAGTAAACAGTGGTTTGCTCACAATAGTCATAGAAATAGGAGGAAATTTTGCAATTGTTGTTGTAAACATAGAATATAATAGAAGGTCAATGTAGAAGAAAAATTTAAAATAGATCTGAAAAAAGAAAATAGTAGCAATTGTGTTTTATATGTATGGAATCTCTTATCTGTGCATGTGGTATTCAGAAAGTAAAGGACAACAACCAGATGGTAAAGGCCAAGCCAACCTTTTGGGTGTATGCTGGTCAACTAAATCTCATACTGGCTTCTTTTGGTCTCTTGGGGATTGAGGCCAACTAACACTGCTGCAGTGCTTAGAACTGCGTATATCTGCCATAGACTCTCGCCCCTCCTGTTGTAGCTGGGATATCTCTGCCCTGTATTTTTAATTATGTAAATGAAAACAATTAACTGGGATTGTTATTTGTTTGCGCATGATTTTATCTGTAAAGTCATTGTATAGTGTTCTGACATTTAATGCCCGGTACACACGATCAGATTTTCCGTTGGAAAAACCTTGGATGGTTTTTCCGACGAAATTCCACTCAAGCTTGGCTTGCATACACACGATCACACAAAAGTTCTCTGAACTTTTGTCCATCAAGAACACGGTGACGTACAACAATATGACAAGCTGAGAAAATTAAGTTCAATGCTTCCGAGCATGCGTTGAATTGTTTCCGGGCATGCATTGGAATTTTGCGCATCAGAATTGCTACAGACGATCAGATTTTTACGTAGGAAAAATTCAGAACCAGCTCTTAATTATTTGCTGGTGGAAATTCCACCAGCAAAAGTCCGATGGAGCATACACACGGTCAGAATTTCCGGCCAAAAGCTCACATCGGACTTTTGTGGGGGAATTTCTGATTGTGTGTACAGGGCTTTAGTCTCCAAAATAACTCGGAGGTATACAAAGCAGTTGGTTGGAGCAAGATCATGGCATTGATCTAAAGCTAAAATATCAACTTTTGAAGAGTTGACTAAGTGAGAGGCTTCAGCCTTCAATTTCTGACACCAGTCTGATGAAACTGATTTTGGACAAGAGCAGTTTGGCCAGTATATAAATAGTCTAAAAAGGTGGAAACCAAAAGTTGTATTTTGGGGGATATTTGGGCTTGTAATTGTATATTCTGATTTGTGTTTTTTTTCCCTCCCCTTTGGGTATATCTGTGGTGGTATATCAGTTTAGGTAGGACAGAACTAATGAATTGGTAAGCATTGAGGCACTGTTTAGGCCGTAAGGGTCTCAAACTGTCTACCCTCCAGCTGTTGTGAAACTACTAGTCCCTTCATGCTTCTGCCAATGGGAGTCGTGCTTGTAACTAGCTTGTAAACTATTTTGTGGCCCATTCCTGTTTTTTATTTCAACACTTAGTCAAGTTGCATTATTTGACATTTTCTCTTCCTAGTTTAGCACTTGCTCAGTCGTGACACATAACAGATGAACATCATCAGTGCCCTCTCATCTGTGGCAGCATGCTTTTTGAATGCTGCCAGTTATCTCCAATTTAACTCCAAATTAGATCTGCGTAAGATGAGCATTGAAGCGGCATAGCCTACCTCAGCGTAGGAGTGCGATGTGTGCACAATCTGTAGGGGTGGAGAAGCAGCTTCTGAATACCAGATAGATGTTACTTGTAAATCAGTATGAGGTGGGAGAGGCCTTCCTGTTTTTAGACTTGGCACCAAACAAATTTTCCAAAACGCCTGTTGGGATAAAGGGAAAAAAGCTGTCAACATCCTGAACAGTATTATATTAATTCATTTTTATTATTCCTCATATGAATAGGTTTAGATAAATGGCACAAAGGTAGATGCAACTTCTGCTTCAGCTGCAGAGAACAATATTTTGACCTTGATAGGTCTTGAAAGTTGCAGTTCAATGAAAATGACTTTTTTGCTGTTCATTTAAGGGGAGCATCGTATAGACTGATAGATGTCTCACTGAGAACAAAAAAAGGGGACACATCTGTTCATCCTCACTAACATCTCCACCGTGACCAACTTGGCTGCTGTGTTATGTGGGGCATGCACAATGATGGGTTTATTCCCCTCACCACCCAGAAAAAGAAAGATTTTTAGTTATTTAGTTGGTATTTGTGGTCACATAACGTCCTGCACAGGGATAATCATTGAATGAAGCTATATAAAACATTTTTAATGCTCCCCAGGTTGTGCCTAGGGAGGTTGTATGCAAAAAGATACCGCTGGTGGATCTGACCATTGAAATAAAGCTGGTAATAGATGGTTCGAATCTCAACCTGTTCAGCAGGGACCAGTCAAAATTTGAATCCTGTATGGGCCGGCTGAATGTACCCAAGTTGATTGATCAAATTGGGTACAACCAGCCTGTTGTATTTTTTATGTGTCTATTGCCAGTGGCTTTAGCTGCTAGTAAACATTACTGTGTGCTCTCCCACCGGTAGAATATAAAACTCCACAGAGGGATTCCCGTGGTTGCAGGAAAGAGAATCTCTCCATCTGTGGCTGGCTTAAAGGAACACTAAAGTTAAAAAATAAAATAACAAACATGTTATACTTGCCTTAGCTGTGCAGCTCGTTTTGCACAGAGTGGCTCCGATCCGGGTCCCTCAGCGGCTGTCTCGGCTCCTCCCTACAAGAACAAACCACCTTTATGTAAGCTCGTATGGTGGTTAGTTCTTGCGGGCATGCTCCAGTGATACAGCCGGTGGCTATAGCCGATCGCTGTATTACTCGACCCTGCCCCTGACACGCTGTGTCATTGGATGTGATTGACCGCAGCGTGAGCCAATGGCTGCGCTGCTTTCAATCAACCAATGAATGAGCCGAGAAGCCTGCGCGTTCGCGGCACGGGACTTTCGAGGGGTCAGCTAAGTAAACGGGGGGCCACTAATCCACAATGTTTTTTCACCTTAATGCATAGAACCACTTAAGGACCGCCTACTGCACATTTACGTCGGCAGAATGGCACGGCTGGGCACATCAACGTATATATACGTTGATTTTAGTACCCAGCCGTGGGTCACGGGCGCGCGCCCGTGACCCGGTCCGAAGCTCCAGGACCGGGACTGCGAGATTCGCGGACCCGATCGCCGCTGCAGTGCGGCGATCCGTCCCTGGAGCGGAAGAACGGGGAGAGCCGTGTGTAAACACGGCTTCCCCGTGCTTCTCTGTGGCCGTAGCATCGATCGCGTCATCCCTGTAATAGGGGGACGCGATCGATAACGTCACACCTACAGCCACACCCCCCTACAGTTGTAAACAAACGCATAGGTCACACATCCCCTACAGCGCCACCTGTGGTTAACTCCCAAACTGCAACTGTCATTTCCACAGTAAACAATGCAATTTAAATGCATTTTTTGCTGTGAAAATGACAATTGTCCCAAAAATGTGTCAAAATTGTCCGAAGTGTCCGCCATAATGTCGCAGTCACGAAAAAAATCGTTGATCGCCGCTATTCGTAGTAAAAAAAAAATAATTAATAAAAATGCAATAAAACTATCCCTTATTTTGTAAACGCTATAGATTTTGCGAAAACCAACCGATAAACGCTTATTGCAATTTTTTTTTTTTTTACCAAAAATACATAGAAGAATACGTATCGGCCTAAACTGAGGAAAAAAAATGTTTTTTTATATATTTTTGGGGGATATTTATTATAGCAAAAAGTAAAAAAATATTGCATTTTTTTTAAAATTGGCGCTCTATTTTTGTTTATAGCACAAAAAATAAAAACCGCAGAAGTGATCAAATACCACCAAAAGAAAGCTCTATTTGTGGGGAAAAAAGGACGCCAATTTTGTTTGGGAGCCACGTCGCACGACCGCGCAATTATCAGTTAAAACGATGCAGTGCCGAATCGCAAAAAGGGGCAAGGTCTTTTACCTGCATTTCGGTCCGGGTTTTAAGTGGTTAAGGATTGTTTGAGGTACTCCATCATTTAAGAAAAAAACCCCTTTTTAAATAAACCCATAAACATCAGGTGACAGTCACCAGATCCAACTTTTTTACAGACCGCTTCAGCTTCCTAAGAGAAAACAGTAAATTAGTCCTGTTAAATTTGGTTGCTATCCCCCACTTTGATATTCAGTCAATGGTGTCCATCAGCACCACCCGCCAGACAATATATGACAGATACCAGAGAACAGTCAGACCCTGACCTGTAGGTCGGCCACACTGCTGTGTTACTGGGCACATTAAATTGCCCCTAGTCATAATGCTGTCTTCTGTCTTTTTTCTCCCTCCTTCTTTCTTTCCCCTCCTCCTCCTCTTCCTCTTCCTTCCTTTCTTCCTCTTCCTTCCTTTCTTCCTCTTCCTTCCTTTCTTCCTCTTCCTCTTTCTTCCTCTTCCTCTTCCTTCCTTTCTTCCTCTTCCTCTTTCTTCCTCTTCCTCTTCCTTCCTTTCTTCCTCTTCCTTCCTTTCTTCCTCTTCCTTCCTTTCTTCCTCTTCCTTCCTTACTTCCTTTCTTCCTCTTCCTCCTCTTCCTTTCCTTCTCTTCCTCCTCTTCCTTTCTTCTTCTTCTTCCTCCTCTTCCTCCGTTCTTTCTCTTCTTCCTCCTCCTCCGTTCTTTCTCTTCTTCCTCCTCCTCCGTTCTTCCTCTTCCTCTTCCTCCGTTCTTCCTCTTCCTCTTCCTCCGTTCTTCCTCTTCCTCTTCCTCCGTTCTTCCTCTTCCTCTTCCTCCGTTCTTCCTCTTCCTCTTCCTCCGTTCTTCCTCTTCCTCCGTTCTTCCTCTTCCTCTTCCTCCGTTCTTCCTCTTCCTCTTCCTCCGTTCTTCCTCTTCCTCCGTTCTTCCTCTTCCTCTTCCTCTTCCTCCGTTCTTCCTCTTCCTCTTCCTCCTCCTCCGTTCTTCCTCTTCCTCTTCCTCCTCCTCCGTTCTTTCTCTTCCTCCTCCTCCGTTCTTCCTCTTCCTCCGTTCTTCCTCTTCCTCTTCCTCCGTTCTTCCTCTTCCTCTGTTCTTCCTCTTCCTCTTCCTCTGTTCTTCCTCTTCCTCTTCCTCTGTTCTTCCTCTTCCTCTTCCTCCGTTCTTCCTCTTCCTCTTCCTCCGTTCTTCCTCTTCCTCTTCCTCCGTTCTTCCTCTTCCTCTTCCTCCGTTCTTCCTCTTCCTCCGTTCTTCCTCTTCCTCCTCCTCCGTTCTTCCTCTTCCTCCTCCTCCGTTCTTCCTCTTCCTCCTCCTCCTCCGTTCTTCCTCTTCCTCCTCCTCCTCCTCCTCCTTTCTTCCTCCTCCTCCTCCTCCTCCTCCTCCTCCTCCTCCTCCTCCTCCTCCTCCTCCTCCTCCTCCTCCTCCTCCTCCTCCTCCTCCTCCTCCTCCTCCTCCTCCTCCCTCCT